>OY992892.1:62801945-62896945 GCA_963921405.1 Cepaea hortensis | reverse complement strand
CTTACGTTGACAATATACATCAAAACCCAGAACTCAACTTACGTTGATAATATACATCAAAACCCAGAACTCAACTTACGTTGACAATATACATCAAAACCCAGAACTCAACTTACGTTGACAATATACGTCAAAGCCCAGAACTCAACGTCCGTTGAAAATATACGTCAAAGTCCAGAATTAAACGTACGTTTATAATATATGTAAAAGCCCAGAACTCAATGTACGTTGATAATTATATACGTCAAAGCCCAGAACTCAACGTACGTTGATAATTATATACATCAAAGCCCAGAACTCAACGTACGTTGATATTATGGAACAAAGAAGCAACTTCCATGTGATACATTTACTTGGTGCATTTTGCCCCAGATACGTAAATGGTCGTTCTTCTTAGCGAAGGTTAACGACTCTGTTCGTAATCCCGTATACGCGCGGAGAGTCTCTTTGGCGAAGTGGTCAAGCCGTTTGACTCGTGCTCCGAAGGTTGTGTGTTCGATTCCGGGCCACGTCCTTCGGTTTACGAGTTAAATGTTTCGGAGACTCCTGTGGGTTGTCGCTAAAAGCTACGGAGTTCGTGCTTTGTGCGACGCTTTCCGTGCTGCGGAAAGAGACCGAGCCATATGGGATAAAACCCGGTGCAATGAAGTCGGCCCTGTCGACTTTTAAGCGACTTTTTAAGCGACTCTCGTAAGAAACACAGCTGCGCGAGATTCGGCAGCGGATCGGGTCGCGTTGGTTACTTACGGAGGTATGTGAGCCGGTCGTTCAGAAAGCAATGGCAAAATACTGAACGTAAAACTTGCCAAGACATCAACAGAAGCTGAAAAATGCTGGTGCTGACTGCAATGTCCTGTAACAAGGTATGCGAAAAATAGAGGGGGGAAAAAATACGTAAATGGTCACACATATAACCAGGTTAATGACTGTCTCCCCCAGACTGCCGCAGCTAGCACCTTCACAGAGAAGTTCCGGGTCAGCAGCAAGCCTTGGGATGAGGTGGACGCCCAGAGTGTTCTCAGTGCTTTCAGCGATTTTTCCGCCGGAGCTGGCAGCGACATGCTCAACCCGTGCGACCACGCGATGCTGTTCACTGGGTGAATGTTCATGTTTGACTAGCTATGTTTAACTCGGATCATGCAACGCTGTTCACTGGGTGAATGTTAGGGAGTCTCCGTGGCGAAGTTGTGAAGCCGTCTGACTCAGGCTCTGAAGGTTGTGGGTTCTATTCCGGGCAGCGTCCCTCGGTTTATGGGTACATTTTTTCGGAGACTTGTAAGGGTCGTCACTGGATCTACAGAGTTCGTGCTTTGTGCGACGCTTTCAGCAGCTCGCTGCGAAAAGAGACTGAGTCATTTGGGATAAAAATCCGGTGCAATGAAGTTGACCCTGTCGACTGTTAAGCAACTTATAAACGACTTTTTAAGGTTGAATGTTCAAGTTTGAGCAGTTATATTTAAGTCTTAGATGATTATATGCGAGTATCTGGCACCAACATTTCCAAGCATTCGTTAACTAGTGCTAGATGTTATTTTATTTTATTTTATTTTATTTTATTTTATTTATTTATTTGCTGATAACATGTACAGCATTACTTAATTTGATTTTTGTTATAATGTTTTAGTAGGCACTCTTCCAACAGACGGGTCTAAATAGTTCTGCAGTGAATAATTTTATATAACTAACCCTAACCCTAACCCTAATCACTTATTCACTGCAGAACTATTTAGACCCGTCTGTCGGAAGAGTGCTGTTTTAGTATATTACTTTGTACATTGAGTTTCAAAGCCACGTCTCCGAGTCTGAATCCCATACTTCTGCTAGTCACGATTTGTGGCTGTCAAAAGATTAACTTCACAAAGAAAGGAAGCAGAGACAAACATTGTATGACATCTGCCAACTGTTCAAATTGCAACAAGAAAGCTCGAAATGTAAGCAGGATGTACTGAGGGTGCCTCAATGTCCCCCACACATCTCCCCCAAATATAATCTAGTTTATAAGTATGAGCTTTGGTAATATTTACGGAAACTCTTATAGGCTTTGCAGCTTAAAGATCTCCTTCATCATCAGATAAGGCTGTCGCTCGTCCAATCTTCAGGTCATCCTCATACTTGTTGATGAAAGGCAGAATCCATCTGGACTTCTGGAGGGATCAGCGCTGGCATCTCCACGAACTCCAGTTTGGCGTCTCCGACCAACTTGTGGACCAGCCACGGGAAGGGATTCTTGAAGTTGTGTTTTCGCGGGGCACGGATGTCGCAGTACTTGAGTTTCTTCTTCATGTGGCAGACAATTGTCTTGGCCTTGACCTTTCTGTCCTTAATGTCGGCCATGTTGCCGCATAGTGCAGTGGGGATGTTTTTATAGATATCAACTAAATCACTGTGCCAGTTGGGTACATTTTTGTACGTGACATGTGATGTGACGTCAAACATGATGATAGCACACTGACCTTTGATCTAGTATCCATCACGCAGACCATTAAAAGTCTCCTGTTCAACTGTGTCCCAAACGTTGAATTTGATGAGCTTGGGTGGAAAACGTGTGGATGGATTTATACTCTACGTGTAGCAACATATTTCTTCCCAAACTCTCCAGTTTTGTGACGTTTGGCAAATCTCGTTTTACAAACACCACCATCACCAACCAACACCAACTTAAATGCGGGCATATTATCTATTCAACAGTACCGCTTTGACGGCAGAGTTCTACGTTTCCTAAGTTTGGTGCTAGGTTTCATTACTTTTGATTTCCACAAATTCCCTAGTGCTATGAATACTTTTCTTACCTGCTTTTATTATTATTATTATTAATTTATTATTATTATTATTATTATTATTATTATTATTATTATTATTATTATTTTAAATATCTGACATAACTATCTATTCCTCCTATCTTTGCCTGCATTACTAACTAAATCGGTGCAGGATTTCACCCCTTAGAATGTTTCACCACAGGAGATCGGGTATGGTTTGCTTGATTTATTCTTATTATACTTTCTTATGGATCAACCCTTACACCGGTCAGTTGGGCTTCAACGTTAACTTCTCCTTCAGAAAGCACTGACATATTACTGAACGTAAATTGGAGATTGAACGCAACGTCCTGCAAAGGATATACAACATTTATGTTTAAATTGTTCATTTATATATAATCTCCTGTTTGCTCCCTTTAGTTGTAGCTTGTTTATATAATCTCCTGTTTGCTTCCTTTAGTTGTAGCTTGTTTATATAATCTCCTGTTTGTTCCCTTTAGTTCTAGCTTGTTTGTGTAAATTTCTGTTTTGCTCCATTTAGTTGCAGCTTGTTTTACGGACATGTTCGCTCATCGTTACTGATTCGATTCATAAATCATTATTCCAGTATATCTTTACACCTGTATCCAGTGTCTTTCTGTAGGTGCAACAAAATAAGTGATAATTGAATCTGCTATCTTCCAGATATGACTTGACCTCCACGCTGGCAAATTCAGTGAACACTAATGCTACAACAGGTGAGCGTCATGAAGACACACTTTAATGTAAGATTTCTGGTTGTTGTACGTTTCAGTTTTTACAATAATACAATACAAGACATGACGACTTCAGGGTTGAGTTAACAAGAGTCGGTCATCTGAATGACACACGGGGACTTGGAACTTCCTGGGGCGGTGTTTGCCCCTGGGGAACCTTGAGCCCTAACAAATACGATACGAATAACGAACCACTGACCACTAGCAATGGCAAACGGGCCTCGGTGGACCACAGTCTAAAAAAGGCTGATTGTGGGACTAAGAGATTAAGATATACAAGATATGCTGAAACCTACAAAAAAAAAAAAAAAAAACACACGCACGCACACACGCACACACACACACACACACACACACACACACACACACACACACACACACATATATATATATATATATATATATATATATATATATATATATATATATATATATATATATAATGTGATATATAAACATATAATTGTGAGTCAGGTCTTAGTCATATATGACTGATCTACCGTATGACAGTAGGCGGTACTGCCTGCTTTATGTTAGCGCCGAATGTTGGGCGATGCTCACCAAACCCGACACCCCACTTTGTGCCAACAGAAGGAGCGAAACTGGAAGAGTACAAGCCTTATCATGGTATGAGGAAATGGAACCTAAAAATTAAATGTCATGGCTGGGCAAACCAGGCCCTAATGCCTTAGTCGGCAACTGGTCTGGGATCGACAGCTTTTGCAGCTTCTCTTGTTCCAATGTATTGGTATTGCCTTTCCTCTGGAGTAAACTAGGCAGGCCGAGCGAGGGATCGTGCTGTATGGGCAACACGTGGTCTCTACAATTCAGCGCAGGCTTTGTGCTATGGAGAGATGATCCGGCAGCTTTTGCAGAATGTTCCAGTTTGTGTCTTCTCATAATGTGGCCAACAATTAAAACTGTCTCTTTCTGATATTTGTGATAATTTGTCTTTGCGATTTAGCTCCCTTTAGATGTGCAGACGGCTAATTTCGGCTGCCCAATGAATTTTCAGCATTTTTCTATACAACCACATCTCCAAGGTCTCCAGGGATTTTTTTTTTTTCGCTTGTTTACTTGTTGCCAAAGATTCAAAGCCCTATGTTAGAACTGGTTCTATATAACATGAAGAAATCTTGTTCTAACTTCCCATGACAAGGAGTTATTGCATAAAATGTTCTTCTTTTGATAGAATGCACTGCTGGGATGTTTATTTATCACATGATAATAGATTGATCTGCTCAGACGTGCGAAACATTTAATTTGCATATTATTTTAATTATTTATTAGTTTGGATTTTAATATTTTTGGTCCAAATTGTCCCCATCGATCTTGATTTATTCGCTAGCAATAAATATTCAAATACCGGTTGATAGTTAGAATACAATTCTCTTTTACAAATAATAAAAAGACAAAACAATATTCGTTATGAATTCAATATGAAACCACAATAATTACTTTACTTGCGTTTCTATTCAAATCTGTCGGAGTGGGCGGTGCTGCACTTAGTTATTATGAAATGGGGTTTCGGGTTATTAAGGTGTAATTTGTTTTCTAAAGGAGGTCCAGGGATGGGAGAAGTCGAGGGTTCACTGGCTATTACAAAGGCAGATCGCAACTCTAACAAATGGTTGAGAAACATTACTCTAGACTACAGAACACTGAAACCAGACAAGGTTTGCTGTTGTTAACTTTGCGTATTTATTTTGGAATATGTTAACACTAAATAGTTTGAAGGATTACATAAGACATCAGTTGTTCTTAATAAGTATGGTAAAGGAAATTTATTACAAACGTCTGCTCAGGTCCTATGCTCCACGGGGAATGTAAATGTATGAGGGTGTTGCTGGTAATAATGATTGTTCCAGATGTAGAAGGATGTACAACAGCCGTCCAGGGATGTTGCTAGTGATAATGGTGTTTCCAGATTTAGAAGGACGCATCTTTTGACCCATTAGGGATACACAAAGTGGAGAGTGGAAAAGAAGAAGTAACAAAGACATTTATGATCTGTTTAAGTCCCCGCTAATCACTGGTATCATGAAGGCTAATAGACTACAATGGCTGGGGCATATAGAAAGAATGGAAGATAATAGGGAAACAAAACTCGCTTACACTCAGGAAATAAATGACCGTAGACCCCGAGGTAGACCAAGAAGACGGTGGAGAGATAATACATGTACAGACCTACAAGCACTTGGAATCAACGACTGGCAAGAGAAGGTCCACCAGAGAGACGAATGGAGACGGATTGTATTTGCAGCAAAGAACCTCAATGGCTCGGAAAGCTGAAGAAGAAGAAGAAGTGTGTACAACTAGCGTAACAGTACATGTAGCCAAGATGCAACATCTTACCTGTCTTACGTCCTCCTCGTTCGAGACCAAAAGGACGTCCTTTTACAATCATCATCACTATCATGTAGCGTGTCCTTTGCAGAAAGTCACGGCCCTCCGAAAAGATTCTTGACCCTTCAACAGCCTTTTGCATTTTCATGTCCACAGTGTCTTCAAAGTCCTGTATCTCTCTTTGTACTGATCTACTCCTGCATATTCTACCTGGAATCATCATTGTTATTTCAAAACTACAGCGAAGTTTGCAATGAAAATTGGGAAACAAACAAATGTTTCACCTAATTTCTATTTAACTGATTCACTGCCAAACAAAACAATAGGTTTGGACCAAACATGGCGCACAGTCTAATTAACAAGTATTGTAATGTAAATGTCCATTAACTGGGCTTTAAAACTACAGAAGATACCACGAAACAAAACAAATAACACAATGGCCCTTGTATGGTGATATATCGTCCTTCTGTCCAAATGGGAAGTCATTTTTGGCGGTATACTATCCTTCGGCACTGAATTAGTTAAGCAATGACATTCTTTTACCTGGCTTGCCTTCCCATTGCGATTCCTGTCAAAGAAGCGAAGTTTATACTTTCAAAGAGATGTGGTGTATAGTTGTCTAGATATTGCTTCTTGTTTTTGTTGGGTTCTGTCTTATTCAAAACCATTCCTGGTGGCAACAAGGAGATCCTTGCTGAGACTCAATCACATGCGATAGGAGTAAGTTCTCCTTCCTATGGCTTGAATAGAGCAGCCATTAGCGAACATGATTCTCCTTCCCTCTCTGCCAATTAGTATTTTTATATTGCTGATGTTCCTTATAATATTACATTATTGTCCAGCTGTTTGAGCTTTCCGCTTATTTTTCAGACTTTCTTCACTTTTCTTGATCAGTTTTCCCATATCAAGCAAATTTCTCTTTTCTACTTCTTAAGTTGCTTTTAATAAGTGTTTTCCCATAGTAAATATTAATAATAAAGACACAAACAATAGGTTGCACGATTTATTGCCTGACATATTTCACCGCATCTCGCCAAGTGCATACTACAGCAATCGCACTTCTATCGTAGTTGACACGGTCAAATTGCTTGGAATAATATGGCGGCCGTTGAACGTACACACTGACGCAGTATAGTAGGAATATCCATACAAACAAACATACAATTACAGCCAGTGATATCAACATAATACCCCAGCCGGACTACCGAAATTCCAAGTTAGCATCCAGCCCTTGAATTTGCAAAAAAATGTCGCCCTTAACGAATGGCCAAGCCCTACAGAACCGTAAACTGATTAGAGAAATTAGACGTAGATTGTGAACATTGTTGGGGCACATTATGAGAAGAAATAGACTAAAGAACTTGGTGACAACTGGCAGGATTGATGGGGAAAGAAAGAACAAGGGGAAAGCCGGCAAATAAATGTCTTCTCTGGCTTGGCCACATGGTATGGTCGAGACAAGATCACAGAGCTGATCCACGACTCTGGTGATCGTGTAAGATAGCGAAAAATGACTGCCCACGCGTATATAATGGTGATAATCATTCATGTACACACTAACCATATGTCGTTCCCACACAGGGTTGGCTTTCACATCGACCCTGTGTCGGACTGACGGGAAAAGTGTATCTGTGGTCGAAGACCTCGGCGGCTTCCAGGCAGTGGACACAGCGGCCCACGAACTTGGGCATAGGTGAGGCTTATGAATTAGTGCAGTCAATGTAATCAGTGTATCTGTTTCTTTCTCTAGTCTACGGTGTCAAAGAGCATAACATATTATTGAATTGTGCATATGACATAATACACGCACGTACACACTTTTACACAGTTTGAACATATTGTAATAGCAATTAGGATTTCTGGACAGGGGGTAGACTAAGGCACACAGAGATTTGAAATAGTCTTACATAATGCTATGACAGTGTGTCTGTTTATGAGATGATACCTAGTGCTAGCAAATGGGAGTTGTAGGGAGGAGTGGTCGCTCATGTTAGCTGTAACATATGATGACCTTATATGTAAGGTATTTAATATACGAAAACCTAACACGTCAAGTGTCAACTGTATTATATGAAGGTCTAACATGTCATTTGTCTAATGTATTATATGAAGGCCTAACATGTCATTTGTCTATTGTATTATATGAAGGCATAATATGTCATTTGTCTACTGTATTATATAAAGACCTAACATGTCATTTGTCTACTGTATTATACGAAGACTTAACATGCCAAGGTTTTATTTACACAAACATATGAAGATCTAACACTTCCTGTATCTATTGTAATATATGAAGGATTAACACCTCATGTCTCATTTCATCTCATCTCATCTTGTTCCTCTTGTACCTCGCGGGTTGAGGTGAAGTATAAACAGCGGGCGAGTACCCGAATATGGGCTTCATGTATCGATATTCCCATGGACT
This sequence comes from Cepaea hortensis, assembly GCA_963921405.1. Classification (NCBI taxonomy): domain Eukaryota; kingdom Metazoa; phylum Mollusca; class Gastropoda; order Stylommatophora; family Helicidae; genus Cepaea; species Cepaea hortensis. The sequence continues at coordinate 62,888,660 of OY992892.1, read as the reverse complement.
CTTTATTTTCTGCGTCCATCGCTTCAGTGGTCGGCCTCTTCCTGTGCTTCTCTCTGGTCTGTACGTCATTGCTTGTTGTGATATTATGTTAGTTGGTAAACTACTTGCATGGTCAAACCGTTTGACTTACTTTCTTCTAATAAAATCTAGCGTTGCTATAACTCCCACTTTAGTCCCGATTTCTTCATTTCTGATCTTATCTTTTCTTGATACATTGAGAATTCTTCTCAGGAATCTAATTTATGTTGTGATTGTTCTTTTCTCTTTTTCTGTCATTGCCCAGGTTTGGCATTTTAGCATAGAGTTGGTAGGAAGATTGTGTTGTAAAGGGCTTTCTTAATATATTTTGGTACATGTTTGTTCTTTAGTATTGGTGCTATTTGTCCAATGAGTTGGTTTGCCTTATTACATCTATTTTCGATTTCGTCTTCTGATTTGCCATTTGATGATATTATACTTCCTAGGTACTTGAAACTCTTTACTTGTTTCAAGGGATGTTCGTTTAGGTGAATTGTTGTTGTTTCTTCTTCTTTAGTTATAGTCATTACTTCTGTTTCACTTGTGCTAATTTTCATGTTATGTTCCATGCACATTTCATTTAGACTATTCATGTGGTCTTGTAATTCAGCTTCTGATTTTGCTATTTCTGCTTGGTCGTCCGCTACCAGGAGTTCTCTGATGGTGTAATGTGCAGATGGTTCTTCTTCTGTGTTCTCGTCATGCTGTGTTCTTATGGTCTCTGTTTGTCTGGTTTCTTTACATATGTTGTCTATATATGTTATGAACAAGAGAGGGGACAGGACACAACCTTGTCGTACTCCAGATCTTATGGTAAAGGGTTCTGAGTGTCCTCCAGTTGCTCTCACTATGCATTCACTGTTGTTGTATAAACTTCTACATAGGTTTGTTAGACCAACTCATGTATCTACTGTAATATATGAAGGATTAACACCTCATGTATCTACTGTAATATATGAAAGACTAACATCTCATGTATCTACTGTAATATATGAAGGACTAACATCTCATGTATCTACTGTAATATATGAAGGACTAACATCTCATGTATCTACTGTAATATATGAAGGACTAACATTTCATGTATCTACTGTAATATATGAAGGACTAACATCTCATGTATCTACTGTAATATATGAAGGACTAACATCTCGTGTATCTACTGTAATATATGAAGGACTAACATCTCATGTATCTACTGTAATATATGAAGGACTAACATCTCATGTATCTACTGTAATATATGAAGGACTAACATCTCATGTATCTACTGTAATATATGAAGGACTAACATCTCGTGTATCTACTGTAATATATGAAGGACTAACATATCATGTATCTACTGTAATATATGAAGGACTAACATCTCATGTATCTACTGTAATATATGAAGGACTAACATCTCATGTATCTACTGTAATATATGAAGGACTAACATCTCATGTATCTACTGTAATATATGAAGGACTAACATCTCATGTATCTACTGTAATATATGAAGGACTAACATCTCATGTATCTACTGTAATATATGAAGGACTAACATCTCATGTATCTACTGTAATATATGAAGGACTAACATCTCATGTATCTACTGTAATATATGAAGGACTAACATCTCGTGTATCTACTGTAATATATGAAGGACTAACATCTCATGTATCTACTGTAATATATGAAGGACTAACATCTCATGTATCTACTGTAATATATGAAGGACTAACATCTCATGTATCTACTGTAATATATGAAGGACTAACATCTCATGTATCTACTGTAATATATGAAGGACTAACATCTCATGTATCTACTGTAATATATGAAGGACTAACATCTCATGTATCTACTGTAATATATGAAGGACTAACATCTCATGTATCTACTGTAATGTAATATATGAAGGACTAACATCTCATGTATCTACTGTAATATATGAAGGACTAACATCTCATGTATCTACTGTAATATATGAAGGACTAACATCTCATGTATCTACTGTAATATATGAAGGACTAACATCTCATGTATCTACTGTAATATATGAAGGACTAACATCTCATGTATCTACTGTAATATATGAAGGACTAACATCTCATGTATCTACTGTAATATATGAAGGACTAACATCTCATGTATCTACTGTAATATATGAAGGACTAACATCTCATGTATCTACTGTAATATATGAAGGACTAAAACGTCATGTATCTACTGTAATATTTGAAGACTAAAACGTCATGTATCTAGTGTAATATATGAAGGACTAAAACGTCATATATCTACTGTAATATTTGAAGACTAAAACGTCATGTATCTAGTGTAATATATGAAGGACTGAAACATCATGTATCTACTGTAATATATGAAGGACTAACATTTCATGTATCTACTGTAATATATGAAGGACTAACATCTCATGTATCTACTGTAATATATGAAGGACTAACATCTCATGTATCTACTGTAATATATGAAGGACTAACATCTCATGTATCTACTGTAATATATGAAGGACTAACATCTCATGTATCTACTGTAATATATGAAGGACTAACATCTCATGTATCTACTGTAACATAGGAAGGCGTAACAGGTCATGTATCTACTGTAATATATGAAGACATGACAGGTCATTTATCCACTGTAATATTTGAAGACCTAACCGATCTTTTATCTACTGTAATATATGAAGACCTAACAGATCTTTTATCTACTGTAACATATGAAGACCTAAAACGTCACATTCCAGCTACATTATACAAAAGCCTAACTCGTCAAACCATGCCTGTAATATCTGTCCTTGGATGTCTGTGATTTCCTGTAGCTGAGCTCTGTACTGGCATTATTGTGTCGATGTTCTTGGTTGCACACACAGCTTGTCAGCTCGACACGATGGAGATGGTAACAGCTGCCACTCCACTGACAGATACATCATGGCTAGTGGCAGCAGCCAGGTCACATCCAGCAATCGGCTAAATCCGTGGCTCTTCTCTCCCTGCAGCATTGCCTCCTTCACTAACTTCCTGAGCATCTCTCTCAGAACAACGTACGTATTAATGTGTCATCATCCTTATCATTATCTTCGTCATCAACATTGTCTTTATCATCGTCATCATCATTATCATCGCCACCCTCATTAAGATTATTGTCATCATCATCATCATCATTATCATCGTCATTATCATTAACATTAGTGTCGTCATCATCATTATTATCATTATCATCGTCGTCGTCATTATCATCGTCATCATTATTATTATTATTATTATCGTAATCATTATCAGTATCTTCGTCGTCATAATTATCATTACCATCGTCATTATTATTATCATCATCATCATTAACATCATCATTAACATCATCACTAACATGATCACTATCATTATCATCGTCATCATTATTATCATTATCATCATCATAATGCCGGTCTCCCTGGCCTAGGAGTTAAAGTCTTTCTCCGTAATCCCGTACATCCACGTGAGGAACGTAACCTGCGCGAGAATCGGTAGCGGTTCTCGCCGCGTTGGTAACTTACAGGGTATGTGATCCGGTGACTCAGAAAGCAATGGCAAACTACTGAGCGTAATCTTGCCAAGAAATCAACAATCAGCTGAAAGATGCTAATGTTGACAGCGATGTCCTGTAAAGGATATGCGAAATAAAATTCGTCATAATTATCATCATCACTATCATTATCATCGTTTTCATTATTATCATTATCATCATCATTATCATTATCATCATCTTCATTATCGTTATCATGATTATCATCAAACAGCATAATCAAAATTGTTAACTGAACTTTTAGAACATTATACATATTACATAGTTATGATCATCGCCATCAGGATTATCATTTTCACAAATATCATGGTCACTACAGAAATTGTTAGTAACTTATTATCATCACCAACGACTCAGATATTTATTTAGACAATCTTACTCATTCGTCTTGTATGTTTTATTTTCTATTTCTTGTTATTATATCTTCTTATGCATTCTTTCTAAATTGCTGTCTATTAATCGATGCATATTTGTATTCTATCGAACATTATCTTGTTTCTATTCTATCTGATATCATCGTGTGTCTATTCTATCGAACAGCATCATGTTTCTATTCTATCGAACATGATCATGTTTCTATTGTATCTTATATTATCGTGTTTCTATTCTATCGCTGTCATTATCGTGTTTCTATTCTATCGAACATCATCATATTTCTATTCTATCAAGCATCATCCTGTTTCTACTCTATCGAACATCATCATGTTTCTATTCTATCGAACATCATGTTTCTATTCTATTGAACATCATCATATTTATATCCTATCAAGCATCATCATGTTTCTACTCTATCGAACATCATCATGTTTCTACTCTATCAAACATCATCATGTTTCTACTCTATCGAACATCACCATGTTTCTATTCTATCGAACATCATCGTGTTTCTATTATATCGAACATCATCGTGTTTCTGTTCTGTTGAACAGCACCATGAAGCGGGTATTTGCAAAACATCGTTCTTATCACATATCGCCGAAAAGACTCGATCCCCTGCCAGTTCCCCTGCTGCATGCATGTTCGTGCCCGGGGTGTCTTCGATGTCCCGTCTGTGTTCATCTTCGTGCTGGCGACGTCTGCCACTTCTACAAGGAACCATTCCTTCCGCCATTATTCTTTTCCAGCCCACTGTAGCGTTTAATAGGACCACAGAATTCCAGTTTCCAACCCACTGTAGCGTTTAATAGGACCACAGAATTCCAGTTTCCAACCCACTGTAGCGTTTAATATGACCTCAGTATTCTAGTTTCCAACCCACTATAGCGTTTAATACAAACACAGTATTCCAGTTTCCAACCCACTGTAGCGTTTAATAGGACCACAGAATTCCAGTTTCCAACCCACTGTAGCGTTTAATAGGACCACAGAATTCCAGTTTCCAATCCACTGTAGCGTTTAATATGACCACAGTATTCTAGTTCCCAACCCACTATAGCGTTTAATACAAACACAGTATTCCAGTTTCCAACCCACTGTAGCGTTTAATATGACCACAGAATTCCAGTTTCCAACCCACTGTAGCGTTTAATATGACCACAGTATTCTAGTTTCCAACCCACTATAGCGTTTAATATAAACACAGTATTCCAGTTTCCAACCCACTGTAGCGTTTAATATGACCACAGTATTACAGTTTGTAACCCACTGTAGTGTTTAATATAACCACAGTATTCCAGTTTGTAACCCAATGTAGTGTTTAATATGACCCCAGTATTCCAGTGTGAAACCCACTGTAGCGTTTAATATGACCAAAGTATTCCAGTTTGTAACCCACTGTAACGTTTAATATGACCACAGTATTCCAGTTTACAACCCACTGTAGCGTTTAATATGACCTCAGTATTCCAGTTTCCAACCCACTGTAGCGTTTAATATGACCACAGTATTCCAGTTTCCAACCCACTGTTTAATATGACCACAGTATTCCAGTTTCCAACCCACTGTAGCGTTTAATATGACCACAGTATTCCAGTTTCCAACCCACTGTTTAATATGACCACAGTATTCCAGTTTCCAACCCACTGTTTAATATGACCACAGTATCCCAGTTTCTAAGACATGATGCGGTCTATGAGACAGTGCTCTTCAGATCTGGTATATTGTCAGCATGTTTCTTCTTCTTTGTCCACGGTATTCTAAGAACTGTCCTTTAACATTCTTTTATGTAAACACAGAATCCCCCAACAGTATGTTTCACGATGTAATGCCTGGAACATTTCGCTGCGTCTCGTCAGGTGTTTACTGAAGAGTTATTTATCATATGACGCGAAGACATGAATAATACTTAAGCAGAAACAATTAACATTTTTAACTTGATAAATTTTGTCAAGCTGTCAGTTCTTCAATTGTCTCTGCAGGCGAGGCCAGACGTGCCTGATGTCTTCCCTGCCAGTTGACGCTACAGTGCCGGATGTCAGTGGTCGTCTGCCAGGGCAAGAGTTCCCACCAGACGATCAGTGCAGGATGATCTATGGCAGCGCTTCCAGGTTATGCCGAGTATGATATCTTTGTTAACACTATATTGATATCTGACTACTTTAGAGATATTTTCAAGAGGCTATAATGGTGGCGTGTAAGTCAGGTCTTGGACAGATATGGCTGATTTACCGTATAACAGTAGACGATATTATCTGCTTTCTATTTGCGCCGAATGTTGGGCGGCACCCATTAAACCCGACACCCCACATTGTGCTAACCATTTCAGACGGAGGAGTTCAACTGGAAGGGTACAAGCCTTACCCTATTGCGAGGAAATGCAATCTAGAGACTAAATTACGTGGCAGGACAGTCCAGACCCTGAGCCTTGGTCGGCAACTGGTGTAGGATGGAAACTCCGACAGACGGACTGTTAGAGTACTACTTTGCTGATCAGAAAGCTTCTGCAGCTTGTCTTGTTCCAGACGTATTGGTGTTACGTTAAGTAAACTAGGCAGGCCAATATAAGAATCGTGCTGCATGGGCAACTCATGGTCTCTAAAGTCACCCCAGACTTTGTGTTATAGAGAGGTATAATTATCGTCTGTCAAGGCGGCCAGGTGCCAGTCAGTCAGTCAATGGTGGCGAAGTATTCCGCAGGGCAGGCTACAGAATGGTGATAATGATTCTCCTAAAGACACACCGATGCAAAGGAATTCGTGGTCTGCGGGGAGGTTCTCTTTGTGTGATCCGTGATATAGACTGAGCACAATCCATAATATACCTGGATGTAAACTAAATGCAACCAAACCCCGAACCACTATTGTCAGTAGTGGAGTTGTGAAATGTTCTCTGATGTGGTTATTACATGGCCATGATTCTATGTGAAGAATCACCCTCCGGTGAACTGAATGATATAATTAAACAACTGAATGTTGGACAGCATGGCCGAGTGGATAGAAGCGCTTGTTCTTAAACATCCGGTGTGCTGATGCGGAGGTAGCGGGTTCAATCCTGACACAGGTCAGTTGGACTAGAATGTTGACCTCTCGTCCTTGACTTGGGGACGTAAAAGTACAAGTACCTCAGAAGTCGGAGTGAGACTGATGGCGAGGGACACTGGTAATAGGAAAAGCTAATTCACACGAAAAAAAAAATATCAGTCCAGTGATATTAGCAGGAGTAGCACGTGTATTGGCTAGGCTTGAGTTGTAAGTGAGTGCACGCAAAAAAAAAAAAATAATAAAATAAATAACTGGCTGGTTAAAACACTGCAACGTTTGTTCACTTTGCAGAACATGGTGACCCTTGATAAACCCGTCCCCTCAAAAACAAAACAAAACAAGACACAGAAAGAAAACTACGAATAACATGCAACTATGTTGAAATGTACAGAAATAGTAACAGTTCAACTTAATACATTTGTTTTAATATATTCAACAAAGTCGTGGTTTGTTATAGGAGTGATCTGGTAAGCAAAGAATAGTAACATTGTAACTTACGTCGAAAGAGGTCACTAAGGGGGTTTATCCAGTGTGAATGGAGCATTGCAGTACACAGGGAACTGAATCAGTTTACACACATCGTTAATGGATCAATGCTGTAGCCAGGGAACTGAATTAGTTTACACATATTGTTAATGAATCAGTGCTGTACACAGGGAACTGAATTAGTTTACACATATTGTTAATGGATAACTGCTGTAATCAGGGAACTGAATTAATTTATACATATTATTAATGGATCAATGCTGTATACAGGGAACTGAATTAGTTTATACACTTTGTTAATTGATTACTGCCATACCCAGAGAACTAAATTAGTTTACACATATTGTTAATGGATCACTGCCATACCCAGAGAACTAAATTAGTTTACACATATTGTTAATGGATGACTGCTGTACACAGGGAACTGAATTAGTTTACACATATTGTTAATGGATGACTGCTGTACACAGGGAACTGAATTAGTTTACACATATTGTTAATGGATCACTGCCATACCCAGAGAACTAAATTAGTTTACACATATTGTTAATGGATGACTGCTGTACACAGGGAACTGAATTAGTTTACACATATTGTTAATGGATGACTGCTGTACACAGAGAACTAAATTAGTTTACACATATTGTTAATGGATGACTGTTGTACACAGAGAACTAAATTAGTTTACACATATTGTTAATGGATCAATGCTGTAGCCAGGGAACTGAATTAGTTTACACACATTGTTAATGGATGACTGCTGTACACAGAGAACTGAATTAGTTTACACACATTGTTAATGGATGACTGCTGTACACAGGGAACTGAATTAGTTTACACATATTGTTAATGGATGACTGCTGTACACAGGGAACTGAATTAGTTTACACATATTGTTAATGGATGACTGCTGTACACAGAGAACTAAATTAGTTTACACATATTGTTAATGGATGACTGCTGTACACAGAGAACTAAATTAGTTTACACATATTGTTAATGGATCAATGCTGTAGCCAGGGAACTGAATTAGTTTACACACATTGTTAATGGATGACTGCTGTACACAGAGAACTGAATTAGTTTACACACATCGTTAATGGATCAATGCTGTAGCCAGGGAACTGAATTAGTTTACACACATGGTTAATGGATCAATGCTGTAGCCAGGGAACTGAATTAGTTTACACACATTGTTAATGGATGACTGCTGTACACAGAGAACTGAATTAGTTTACACACATTGTTAATGGATGACTGCTGTACACAGGGAACTGAATTAGTTTACACATATTGTTAATGGATGACTGCTGTACACAGGGAACTGAATTAGTTTACACATATTGTTAATGGATGACTGCTGTACACAGAGAACTAAATTAGTTTACACATATTGTTAATGGATGACTGCTGTACACAGAGAACTAAATTAGTTTACACATATTGTTAATGGATCAATGCTGTAGCCAGGGAACTGAATTAGTTTACACACATTGTTAATGGATGACTGCTGTACACAGAGAACTGAATTAGTTTACACACATCGTTAATGGATCAATGCTGTAGCCAGGGAACTGAATTAGTTTACACACATGGTTAATGGATCAATGCTGTAGCCAGGGAACTGAATTAGTTTACACATATTGTTAATGGATGACTGCTGTACACAGGGAACTGAATTTGGAGCCAGCTCCAGTGTCTGCACCTCCATGTTCTGTTTCGACCCTGGCACGGTAGGAACGTGTTATGAGCAGACGGCAGCGATGGGAACTACATGCGGCAATGGCAAGGTCAGTACAAAATCTGCATTCAACAGTGTATCATCAGCAATAGTTTTGGTCAACCATGTGAAAAACGTAGCGGTTACGTTGGTGCAAATGTCAATACAAAATCTGCATTCAACAATGTATCATAAGTAGCAGTTTTGTTCAACCATGTGAAAAACGTAGCGTTTATGTCAAGACGTAAGACTGCCCATGATGTTCGCCCTGTCGGACAATATTTCTTTGTCATTCGCTACTGGAAGGAAAGCCTGGCCGCCTATTCCTCCGCTCACCCAGGACTAGGAAATGTGATGGTGCTAACCCTTCGCATACTCACATCTGATTCATGCTTCTGAACTTGTTCTGGTGTGATTTTTATTTCACGTGAGAAAGAAATATGAAATTTAAAACCTGTGTTTCAAGTCACAAGGTATCGCGTGGCATAATCGTTAGTGCGCTTGTTTGTCAAGACAGTGGTGCGCGTTTTGTCCCAGCAGAGACAGGGTTGTATTTTTTCGATTTTTAGAGCTCTGGGGTAGACCCGACCGCATAAAAAAGAGTACCAGAGAATTTTCTGGGGGAAAAATGCGACTAGTAAGGAAACTTTCCTCCACCTTGTATGCCTGTGCCAAGAATATATGAAGTTGTAACGCTTCACACCCTGGCGGCAGTATCTCCTATGGGACTATGTTGCAAAGTCAAAATGTCCTGAGTCACAATTATAAGCTGCGCCACAAATATGTGCCCAGTCACAATTATATGTTGATTCACAATTATGTGCTGAGTCACAATTATGTACTGAGTCACAATTATGTACTGAGTCACAATTATGTACTGAGTCACAATTATGTACTGAGTTATGTACTGCGTCACAATTGTATGCTGAGTCACAGTTATATGTTGAGTCTCAACTATATACTGATTCACAATTATATGATGAGTCACAGTTATATGTTGAGTCACAATTATGTACACTGTTTCAGCTTTCTTATATGCCTATGCCAACTTTGGGCTCAATATCAACTTGGAGAAGACTGTAGTTATGTCACAAGCTGCCACAATTGATGACGAAGTGAATGCAAGAATCTCCAACGCCAGCGCTGAATGTATAAGAATGTACAAGAATGTGTGGGACAGAAATGGAATAAGCATGCAAACAAAGCTGAAAGTCTACAAAGCAGTTGTATTATCCACACTGCTATATGCTTGTGACACCTGGACTGTTTATCACCGACACGCTAGGAAATTAAACCACTTCCACACAGTCTGCCTTAGGAAGCTATTGAAGATTAAAAGGCAAGGCAAGATCCTAGACACTGAAGTCCTAGAAAGAGCGTCCATGCCCAGTATCCACACAGTCTACTAATGAAGAATCAGATTCGCTGGGGTGGTCACTTAACTCGCATGCCTGATCACAGGCTCCCTAAACGAATTTCTTACGGCCAGCTGCATTGTGGTAAACGCTCCCAGGGCGGCCAGAGGAAACGCTTTAAAGACACTCTGAAAATCTCACTGAATGCTTTTGAAATTCACCATGACACCTAAGAGACTGCTGCCAAAGACCGAAATTCGTGGCATACATCATTACGCATGGGTGTAGTCACTTGTGAAGCAACCAGGACTGCAAGAGCTGTGAAGAAACGGCTGGACAGAAAAAACCGTCAAAAACCTCTACAGGAGATCCTCCTCCTGGAACGTCAAGCATTCTTTGCCCACATTGTCAAAGAACATTTCGAGCCAAAATAGACCTTATCAGCCATCTTAGAACTCACGGCTCCATACTTTCAACCCCACTGGATGAAATGAATGGTCATCATCATTCTTCATGGACAAACAATAACTGTGTCACAATTATATGCTGGTCACAATTATATACTGCGTCACAATTATATGCTAGACACATTTATATGCTGAGTCACAATTATGTACTAATTCACAATTATATGCTGAGTCACAATTGTATGCCAATTATATGCCACTAATCACTATGTGGAACAAATGATGATGATGGTGATGGTGATGATGATGATGATGATGATGATGATGATGATGATGATGACGATGATGATGATGATGATGATGATGATGGTTTAGATGGTATACATCTGACCGTCTCATCAGCTCTTGCCACTAACACGTAGATGAAACGGTACGTCTGCTTACATCTCCCACAGATCTGTTTGAACGGACAGTGCGTTGATGACCCAAGGGCACCTGCTGTTGAGGGTAGGTATAGCTTTCCGAAACGTATTTTTTCTGTGTCAAATGTGAAACCTCTGTTCTAAAATGGATTATTAGATTGCTTTTTACCCCTGTAATTTAAACTAATGTAGTTTCTTTGCGGGAGGTTGCAATAAACCCCAGGTTGATTTACTGAGCAATTTTAGCTTCAGTATTTTCGAGGCTTGGCCATGGGAATGGTATTCCAATGGAAATCCCACGGGAAAGGTCCCTTGGGATGGGATGGGATGGGATGGGACAGGCATAACTTACCTTGGGATGGGATGGGATGGGACAGAAAATATGTTCCATGGACAAGCCTGCCAGGCTTGGCCATGGGAATATTATTCCCATGGGACTCCCATGGGAAAGTTCCCAATGGGTAATTTGTGTTATTAAATATAATACAAGTTTGCAAGTTTTACTGAAGCAATCAAGACATTTTGTTTCAATGTTCATCTTATTTAAAATGTTATTTATGTACTTCGCGTATGCACTATTTTTTTATATTTTGTAATAGTAGTGAAATAATAAACTAGGAGGATGTGAAAGAAGTAAAAAATTCACGAAGACGATTATCGATAACCCGTGATCATGAGTTCATCACACCTCGCTGAGGTGGCGAGAACTCACCAGGCTTGGCCATGGGAATGTTATTCCCATGGGAATCCCATGGGAAAGGTCCCATGGGATGGGATGGGACAGGCATAACGTACCATGGGATGGGATGGGATGGAAAAATATGTCCCATGGACAAGCCTGCCAGGCTTGGCAATGGGAATGATATTGCCATGGGACTCCCATGGGAAAGTTCCCATAGGATGGGATGGGACAGGCATACATTACTATGGGATGGGATGGGACAGAAAAATATGTCCCATGGACAAGCCTGGAACTCATCATTTGACATCTAGTAGTTCAGTCAACATAGTCAGATATGACTGAGCTACGCTGCAACAGCAAACGATTACCTGCTTTCTGTTAGCGCCGAATGTTGGGCGGCGCACACAAACCCGACACCACACAATATGCCAACGGCTTCTGGCGGAGGAGCACAATTCGGGGGGTACAAGCCTGATCCTGGTGCGAGAAAATGCAAACTAAAGACTAAATATCGTGGCGGGGCAGACCAGACCCTAAGTCTTGGCCGGCGACTGGTCTAGGTTCGAAGCTTTGACAGATGGAGAGTTAGAGCATTGCTTTGCTGATACGCAGATTCTACAGCTTGTCTTTTCTCAGATGTATTGGTGTTACCTTTCCTCTGAAGTAAACTAGGCAGGCCGAATGAGGGACCATAGTGTATGGGCAACAAATGGTCGGTAAATTAATACTATGTGCTATAGAGAGGTATGACTCAATTTTAGAAACTATCGTCTGTCAAGACTAAGGTGCCAGTCTGTACAGTGCAAGAAACGTTTCCACTATCTTGCATTGTGTTTCAAGAAATACCACACACGGCTTAACGGCTTAACGAAACAGCGATGGCCAGCACTTAAAGCTGTCTGCCATCATAAACAGGGCGAATAAACTTTTGTGGAACCTTATTTGTCTACTGTACAACACCAGAGTTTCTTGTACCTCTGTTTATGCAAAGTATTCTTAAGAATGTTGACTTATTTGTTGTAAATAAATAGAAGAAAACAAAAAACACACACACACACACTTCTTGTAGAATAATGTAAACTTTCCTTTTCAGATGACTGCGTGTTCGGTGATCAACCAGGCAACGCCTTTGATGAAATGCCGTGTCCAGAGTTTGTTGCCACTTTCACCGGCTACTGTTACCAGGCTGTAGTCAGAGGTCGATGCTGTGCCTCTTGTAGGAAGGCCTACAGAACAGTCACAGGTACGTTCAGGAAGACATTATTCTTATCACAAAGAAGATTTTGACGAAACGTAATTAACAGACATTTATATTTGTGCTGCAATGGTCACTTTTAGATAAGCTGGTGCACTAATCACTGTGTGGGAAAGCTGGTGCACTAACTACTGTGTGGGTAAGCTGGTGCACTAACCGCTGTGTGGGATAGTTGATGCTATAACCACTACGAGGGTAATCAGGTGCAAATATCTCTACGTGGGTGAGCTAGTGCACTACCCACTACGTGGGTAAGCTGGTGAGCTAATCACTATGTGGATTAGCTGGTGCAAATATCTTCACGTGGTTAAGCTAGTGTACTAACCACTATGTGGCTAAGCTGATGCACTAACCACTATGTTGGTAAGCTGATGCACTAACCACTATGTTGGTAAGCTGGAGCACTAACCACTATGTTGGTAAGCTGGAGCACTAACCACTATGTTGGTAAGCTGGAGCACTAACCACTATGTTGGTAAGCTGGAGCACTAACCACTATGTTGGTAAGCTGGAGCACTAACCACTACGCGTTTAAATTGGTGCAAAAATATGTTCGTGGGTAAGCTTGTGCACTAACCACTATGTGGGACAGTTGTTGCACATATATTATATGTAAGTGTGCAAGCTAATCATTATGTGGAACGGCTGGTACGCTAGTCACTATGAAGGTAAGTTGACACACTAGCCTCAATGTGTGCAGATTACTGTAATTGTAATTGATCCCTATACATATATCTCATAAATTGTACATGTCTATCTTTCTTGGATATTTATCTTATTATATTTCACATTGCAGCAAATATATTTATCTTTTCTTAGATTGTGAATACGGAGATAAAGTACGAGGTTGCACAGCTAACGTGTGCTCCTTTACTACAACCAGCTACAGAGAACAGTGCTGTGGTACTTGTGACTATGGCTCCCATTTCACAGTGCCCACCACCACTCCGAGAACTTTACATGCCACCAATAATGCCAGATTTGCAGTGGAACGTCGAACTACAACACTGGCAACCATCTTAACTAGCGTCCTGCACATTGGTAAATGCTAAATATGTCTTCTTCTTCTTCTTCTTCTTCTTCTTCTTCTTCTTCTTCTTCTTCTTCTTCAAGAAGTTTAAAAGTAAGCCATTGCAATACAAAATGCATTCACATAAATTATCCATTGACTAAACGCACCTTATGTCGTGAAAAGAAACTTCTTTGCCTTTCCTTTTTACATAGAAGTACAGGAACAAAGCAGAGTTCCGAGGACACACTCGTCATCATCATCTCGTGCCTTGTCGACTGGCGTCCGCGACCATGATTCTCTTCTGTTCTACCGCTAGTCGCGTCCATCGGGTGGCAGGTTATAGCGTGGCCTCTATGTATAGAGCTAGGGAGACTCCGTGGCGAAGTGGTCAAGCCGTCTGTGTGGCGCTCCGAATGTTGTGGGTTCGATTCCGGGCTACGTCTTTCGGTTCACGAGTACATTTTTTCCCGGAGACTCCTGTGGGTCATCGCTGGAGCTACGGAGTTCGTGCTATGAGCGACGCTTTCGGTAGTCCGCCTAGCTAAGAGGAACCGAGCCATGTGGGATAAAACCCGGTGCAATGAAGTTGATCCTCTCAACGTTTAAGACTTTATTTTAATCCACGAAAACGAATATATCGAATAAACAGTCATTGACCAGCACATGCGATGGTTATTGGGAGGAGGAAAGTTACCCCAAATATTCCATGACGTGGTCATCGGCTGGTAAGAGGCGCCATACATAACCTCTTACTGCATGCTGCCTTGGAAAAAAAACGTCGACAAATCGATGGAAAGCCAAAGGAAACCGACGTTGTGGATATCTCTTGTAAATATGAAGAGACACTACCCATTATAACAACTGAAAGCTACAGGCACACCGGTAGTCGAACCTGCCGCCCCAAAAGGACGACAGCGTCTTATTTTATCTACCTTAGTTTAGTTTAGTTTAGTTTAGTTTAGTCGATGAATCAACATCACGGCACACGGGTGTAACCCATAAGTACTCCGTTCTCCTCCTAACTCAACCTGAGTTTGGAGAAACTCAGCTCAGTGCACGAACTCCGTAGCATCGGCGAGGATCCTGAAATACTTTGGGTAGATTTTTAACTCGAAGTGTTGCCCGGGCAGCGCCGTTAGGCTACTTGTAAAAGGCAAATATGTATTGTTTGTATATATATATTTTTTTTAATTTTGCGCTCTGTATCTTTGAACTCAAGCGTAGTCCATACACACTATTTACAGTAGTAATGGACTGAATTTTGCGTGTGGATTATCTTACCCTATTAACAGTGACCCTCGCCATTAAGCGAACCCACTCTGATTTCAGAGGTACTTGTAATTTACATCCCCAGGTCAAGGACGATAGGTCAACATTTTAGTCCAGCTATCCGATATAGGGGTTGAACCGCTTACCTCGTCATCAGCACAACGAATGTTTAAGAACACGCGTTCTTACCCATTCAGCAATGCTGACCTGTTTGTTTATTAATGAAAATGATAGGGGTAAGCGGGTCGGGACGACGGGGTAGTGGGTTAATTCCTTGACTGGTCAGTTGGACTCATACGTTAACTGCTCGTTCAGACAGCTATGCAAACTTAACGGTGCTCCATGTCCTTTGACGTGGTCGCGATGAACTCCAACCCCAGGTTTATTTACTGAGTAAGTTTACGTTCAGTAGTTTGTCATTGCTTTCTGAACTAGAAGCCAACGTCGAATTGCCCAGAAAATTCGACCGGTGTTGATCGCAATTTTCTGCAAAGGACGCGCGCCATTTTTTTTTTTTTGGGGGGGGGGGGGGGGTTAATGAAACTTATACGAGACAGGGTAAATGAATTGTGTTGAAACGCGCTTGTATTCGTGTCCTCTGCAGATTCTGGAGTTTGTGTGGACAATCCGGAGATTCTGTTCAATGGTCACACCTGCGCTGATGCAGTGGCCTCCAGTCCTATGCTGTGTTACCAGGCAGATGTTAATGCCGCTTGCTGTTCCTCCTGTGATGAAGTTAACACCGGAGTAGCAGGTATAGATAGTCAAGGACAAGAAGAAGATGACAATAATAATATACACAAAGAAAATGTAGAAGTAGAAGAGGAGATGAGAGATAGTGATGATGAACAAAATGAAGACGATGAAAAACAAAATCAAAATTATCAGCAGGAAGAGGAAGAAGAGACGGAGAGGGAAGATGGAAGAACGGGTAAAGATGAGAAAGAACGTGAAGAAAGTGAAGGAGTAGGGAATGACAAAAGACTAGAAGGAGAAGATGCTGCAAAAGACAAGAACGCTGAGGAGATGATGGCCAAAACTGACTTAGTCCTCTCCATTCATATCAATCTAGGTTGTGAATATGGCGACAAGGAACCAAGTTCGTGCGGTCAAGCAAAGTCCTGTGAGAGTATCACAACTGGATGTTGTCGGACATGCTCAACAACGGTGGCATCAAGAAATGGCTCAGTGACAGCGCCATCAATGTCAGGTCTGTATAGAAATAAACATATTGCACGTGATCGTCTTTTCTCCAACATCCTTGTTTGTCATTGACTCATTTTCTTGTGCCAGCGTATGTTATGAACCGTGTTCCGGCATCACTGTGTGGCAGCTGTGGTAACGTGATGGCTAGACGCTTGCTCGTCGGCCCAGTGGTCATGGGTTCGAATTCGCTTCGAGGTGGATTTGTTAACATGGGCCCGGTCTCTCAATTGGACTCAGCCTTATACATGTTAGTTGCTTACCCTTAGGCCGAGTGGCTAGAATGCCGGGCTCTCATTCGGGAGACCCGGGTTCGAATCCTCGGTAAGGTGTGGAGTTTTTCTGTCCAGGGCAAAAATAAAGCTAAAACCTGCACAGTTCGCGGCGACTGCACTAGCCATGCGGCCTTAATTCCTCAGGTTCAAGACCCCCCTGTCCTACACCACAAGGTACTATAAGCAATAAATAACAGTTTTTATGACAGCTTATCCTTTACATGACGTTGAAGTTAATCCTAGTATTTGTTTGGCTGTTTATGATTTCTTGGCAAGTTTACGTTCAGTGGTTTTCCATTGCTTTCTGAACGATCGGCTCTCATACCATTTTTATGAAAACCAGCGCAAGGCAGTCTGCATTCAAATCGCCCGCAACTGTGACTCGAACGCGGTATGCGGGATTGCGAATTACATACGAAATCCCTTCGCCACAAAGCCGGAGAGTTTTGTAAAAATAAATAAATAAATAAATAAATAAGAATATTTAGTTAGAAACCTGAAATTGCCTAGTAAATTACAAACAACCTATAATTAAGTACAATCACAAATACTCGTACAACGGTGACATATAAACCATCCCTATTTCCTTAGAAAGTTAGTTACATGGCATTTGGATGTTAAACATGCAACTGTTTCTCCAGCCTCCGCCTCGTCTTGTGCTGACCATCACAATGCCCGGATCAACAACCTGACTTGTGCAGCGGCCATCACACAGTTCCCCTTCATTTGCTACGCGGCTAAGGTGCTGGAAACTTGCTGCTTCTCGTGTCAGCAACAACACTCTGGGATCAAAGGTAACAGGGAATATACTTTTCCTTTAATGAATCGTTGGGCTAAACTATCAAAAGAGTGGACCTGTTGTAAAGTGGAAAATTATTACAACCCACACTTGTCAGCTTGCATTAAGTATTATTTTAATACTGATAGGTTATCTAACATTTTCATACTAATAAGTTAATATGACGTGTTCATATGTTAACTTAGAATGTTTATTCTGAAAGGTTAATGTAACATTTTCATATTGATATATTAATTTAAAATGTTTATGCTAATAAGTTAATGTAACATGTTGATACTGATAAATTAATTTATATACTGACTAGCTGACCCGACCCGGCTTCGCCCAGTTCCTGGCGTGGAGTGTCTCATTTAATTCATATTCGGTCCCTGCTCCCGTTCCCAAAAAAAGACGACCCGGTCCGACTTCGCCCAGCCCCTGGCAGGGAGCGTCTCATTTAATTCATATTCGGCCCCTGCTCCCGTTCCTGTTCCCAAAAAAAGAAGACCCGGCCCGGCTTCGCCCAGTCCCTGGTGGGGAGCGTCTCATTTAATTCATATTAGTCATATAAGCGCCCGTTCCCGTTCCCGGAAATATGGCGAACAGATTGGAAGAGAACAATCATCATGCCAATAACTAAATAGGGCAATCTGAAACTACTGAACGTAAACTTACCAAGACATCACGAAAACCCAATAAATGCTGGGATGACTGAATAGATGTCGAAGAGAAATAAAAGGCTGAGTTAGAATATTGTCACGTATTTAAAATAGATGCATTATTTTTATAAAAACTTTGAAAATGCCTTAAGGATTTTATCATTATATATTATAACGCATATTCCTGTAGTAACTGTAGAGAAAAGGTCCACCTATTTGAGAAATATGCAAAATTATTTTAATTACATATATAGCTATGTAATTAAAAGTTATGTCCCTTGATATAACTTTTCTTAAGTTAAGTCCCCTCGCTATATATATATTATAATGTAAATTACAAAATTAAATTTTATTACGTAAATAGCTGTTTGTAAACTAACACACTATGACAGTTGGCTGCACGGGAATAATAAGAATGGATGGACCGTTCGCGAACGCATAAATAACATACATACATACATACATACATACATACATACATACATACATACATACATACATACATACATACATACATACATACATACATACATACATACATACATACATACATACATACATACATCCATCCATCCATCCATCCATCCATCCATGCATGCATGCATGCATGCATGCAGGCAGGCAGGCAGGCAGGCAGGCAGGCAGGCAGGCAGGCAGGCAGGCAGGCAGGCAGGCAGGCAGGCAGGCAGGCAGGCAGGCAGACAGACAGACAGACATTGCATTTTATATATATATAGATAGGCTAAGTTAACATGGTTATGATGATAGGTCAATTTAACGTCTTCATACTGATATATTAATTTAACATGTTATACTGATATATTAATTTAACATGTTCTTACAGATGGGTTAAGTCAGCGTGTTTATACTGATATATTAAACTAAAAGTGTTAAATTAAAATGATAGAGAAGTCAAAGTTTAAGTCGCACTTAAAATAAAATGATTGAATTGATGGGTTAATTTAACTGATGGGTTAATTTAACATTGTCATCTCATTGGCACCTTGCCGTCTTGACAGACGATATTTTGTGCTTCAAAAAGGCATAATAACTACAACCCATGGTGGTAGTGAATGTGACTGATAAGGCCAATTCGCGCTGTAAATGTTCGTCCACGTTGGATGCATTTGAACACATGGTCATTTCCACCATCATGCACCATCTTATGTCTCACACGCTCGGTGTATGACTTATCTGCAATCATTTTCTCCCTTTGTCTTTATTCAATTTCTGATATTTGCCCTCCATGCAACACGTTCAGCGGCGACTTGCTACCAGTATGCATTATCAATGTCTGTATCAATCATGTCCCGCTTACACATATCTTTGTATCGTAGTAGAGGCCGACCCTGTGATCTCTTACCCATCTTATTATTTTCTTTTTAGTAATAACTGGTGCATTGGTTTTACAACCTGCGATTCAGATTTTGCCCTAGCCCCAAGCACCTATTGACACAGGCAGGCTGTGGTGAATCAGCACCCAATTGGCCGGGGGCTGCCCAGCTTGTGGCGGGCGGTAGTTGATCAGTGACACCTGTAGGTGTCTCCCTCCATCAGAGGCAACCCGTGGCGCCCAATGTCTACACCAATTGACAAGGACTTATAACCCGTAAATGTTACCTCCCGATTTGATTCCGAGACCGGTTAAGACCAGGGATGGAGTTGTACCTTTCCATAGCACAAAGCCTGGGCTGAAATATAGAGACCATGTGTTGCCCATGCAGAATGATCCCTCTCTCTCTCTCTCTCTCTCTCTCTCTCTCTCTCTCTCTCTCTCTCTCTCTCTCTCTCTCTCTCTCTCTCTCTCTCTCTCTCTCTCGGCCTGCCTAGTTCACTCCAGAGAACACCAATACATCTGGAACAAGACAAGCTGCAGAAGCTGCAGGATCAGCAAAGCAATGCTCTAACTGTCCGTCTGTCGGAGCTTCGATCCTAGACCAGCTGCTAACCAAGGCTTAGGGCCTGGTCTGCCCTGCCATGACATTGTTTTTAGGTTGCATTTCCTCGCACCAGGATAAGGCTTATACCCTCCCAATTGCGCTCTTCCGCCCGAAGCCGTTGGCACAATGTGGGGTGTCAGGTTTGGTAAGCTCCGCACAACGTTCGGCGCTAACAGAAAGGTAATACCGTCTGCTGTCATTACGGTAGCTCAGTCATATCTAAGACCTGACACTAGGTCTAACATTGCCATACTTATAGATTAATTGAATATTTTCGCACTGATATGTTAAATTGACATTTTTATGCTAATATGTTAACTTAACATTGTCGTACTGATTGGTTAATTTACAATTTTCATATTTATATGTTAATATAACATGCTCGTGCAGATATAATAAATTTAACTAATGCATACTGAAATGTTAATTTATCATAGCCATATTGGCAGGCTAATTTAAAAGTTTTATATTTATCCGTTAATTTAACATTTTGATACTAATAGGTTAATTTAGCATTTTGATATTGATAAATTAATTTAACATGTTCATACTGATATATCAATTTAGCAATTTAACAGACTCGTCATTACATGTAGTGGATTTGATTGTAGCAGATTAGTTAAAGTTGTTGTTACTGCCGCTGCTATTGTTGTTAGACTATGTGTGGTGTGTTATTCTGTGCGTCCCTGGAGAAAAACAATAAACACGGAAAATTGAATTGGTCAGCTTTACAATAACACAATCACAAATAAAAAATAAAACATATATTGTAGCAAGAATAGCCTTCGTCAGCACACAAAAACAAAACGACACGGATACAATTACATTACATAGATGCAAAAATAGTCATGTAGTTTAGACCCCGGAGAAGACTGAATTCGTGAGCGTAAAAATCAAACTACGTGCCACAAATGAGATCCGTTTGGCAGCTGACAGGAAGTGACGTTTTGAGTTTAGTGTAAGTTTGTTTTATATGGTGGGGGGGGGGGGGGGGGTGAAGCCATTCTCTGCAGGGAAGATAAGGGCGGGATGGGCATAGATCAAAGAAAGGGGAGAGTACACAAATAAATAAGTGGCATTGACAGAAGAATGAGGGGAGGATAAACAAATATTTGGTTAAATGAAACTGCGTTTAACATTGAAAAGTTACATAAATAAACACACATAGTATTATTTGGCGCTCACAGAAGGAGAAGAAGGAAGTAGAGACTAGAGAACGCACTAGACAACATAAAATTTGAAAGCTATAGTTACCGACCGGGATCGAACCTGTCACCTCCAAATGACGACGGCGTCTCGCTGCATAAACAAGTGTACTTCGATGCATGACAACTAGACACTCCAGAAAAAGTGTCTTCATTGGTCAAGTCTATCATACACATGAACTATGGAAAACGGACAAAATTCGTATAAAACTATTGAGATGGCACCATAGGTCTCATAATTTATATTAAACCAGCACAGGTCAAATAACAAACACACAAACACATCGTACCGTAATGCGGTTGTCGAGTATATATGAACAAACATTTAAAGAAGAGAAATGATTGGTCGGTTCTAATGTTGTACGCGTAAACACAAGAAATCAATTATGGGAACCGTTGAAGCCACTATGACAATTACATAAATAAACACATAGTATTATATGGCCCTCACAGAAGGAGAAGAAGGAAGTAGAGACTAAGGACGCACTAGACAACATAAAATTTGAAAGCTGTAGTTACCGACCGGGATCGAACTTGTCACCTCCAAATGACGACGGCGCCTCGCCGCAGGAACAAGTGTACTTCGACACATACATTGAACGAACGAACGGACAACGAACAAACTTTATTTTCATTCAAAAGGTTACGAATTTGGGCATATAGGCCTGTCTGGCATTCTGCGTATGATGAGGCTGTGTTCCAGAGTCTTGCGATCTCGTTCATGCTATGTTCAAGATTACATAGCAGTGACCAGGATATCTGATCCGTACTGTTGAGATGGTTTGGTGGACACCGCTGTTAACGTCAAAAAGATGTTGCCTAAATCTGCTGATCAAGCATAAGCCTGTTTCGCTGATATATTTCATACCAGACCGTTTGTTGATGACGGCGTAGAAATCATTGGGGCTCATACAGGAGAATCCTCATACACCTATGCATATACATATACATGCACATATATATCACATACATACCTAGAAGTATATATTCATACATATATGTATATAACTATACAGATATACATATGCATTCACACATGCATACACATATACATATACATATACATATACATTCACACATGCATACACATATACATACACATATACATACATTACCTGGATGGCTTGGCCACGTGGCATGGACGAGACAGGAACACTGAGCTGATCCACGACTTCTGGTAATCGAGTGAAATGGCGAGTCATGCCCGCCCACGCTTTCCGGCATGGCACATGATATATATATATATATATATATATATATATATATATATATATATATATATATATATATATATATATGCATACAAAGTAATTTCACTGTCAAGAACAACCAGACTGGCGGTCTTAAGTTTCCTCCAATGTTTCTGCTTGTCTCTACAGATTGTGAATACGGAGACCGGACACCCCAGAAATGCCGGTCTATATCAAGAACTGAAGCATGTGGAAGTATGGGTCATGACTGCTGCTCAACTTGTGTCAGCCACGCCCACAGACCAGTCACCAACGCCCTTCTTCTACTTGTTATAGCTCCTTTCATTCATTTATTTATTTCAGTATTATTATCTAACTAGGTTTATTTTTTATGATGTTAATCCAATGTATAAAATCCAATGTTTATAAATCGTAGCTGTGATACTCTGCAGGAACTTTTATACTCTCTAAACTCAGTACCAACGATGTAGTTGTAAAATAAATAGAATTCGGGTGCTTTACAGATTGTGTGATAGAATGTATAAAATTAGTGGAACTGCGGTAATGCTGTGGAAATGTAAACAATATAAAATAACACAAATTAATGCAGCTTTACAGAATCGAATTACGAAAAATACAGGACAATGCAACGACTAGCCTTTATCAGCAAACAAATACATACACAAAACACAATATACAATCCCGAAGAAGACCCGCCAGTGACTACATTAAGGCATAAGAACGGGATTAGTAGAATAAAAATATTTGTTTTAAATGATAACAATGAAGAGAAAATGAAAATTTGAAGAAGAAAAAAGTTTACAACTTTTCTCAGAATCCCAGGCTGTGATATTACCATGAATTTCACCTTGGGGGTGGGAGTCTGTGGGTCATAGGGACCAGGGTAGGGAATGTTAACGGTTCAGTGAAGATCCCAGGTAAATAAGTGGAAGTGGTACATGAAAAAGGGGGAGGACGGTAAAGCGGGAAACTGGAAGCAATGGAGGTATGATGGTGGTCTGAGAGCGAAAACTAAGAATGAGTGCTCAGGTGGATGTCCGTACAATTCTTCATTGTTCTCGTGTTTTTATCTTTTTATTCTTCTCATCCCGTTCTTATGCCTCTCCGTGATTATATGTTGTGTTTTACGTATGTATTTGTTTGCTGATTTAGGCTAGTCGCCGCAACGTAATGTATTATTTTGTAATTCTGTTCTGTAAAGCTGCATTACTGTGTGTTATTTTATATTGTTTACAGACTGTACCACAGTGGCACAAGATACGTGTACTAAATACGAGTATGTTAAGCTAAACAATATGGCGGAGTCGAGATGGTGTAGTGGTTTGTCCATCGGACCGTTGGCCATGGGTTCGAATTTGCACCGGATTGTGAAAATTGACCTGGTTTCCCCGATCTACCGAGCCTAAAATACATAATATATATATATACCCGAGTTGCTCACAGTGAACAATAACCACATCTACTATATGCTGCAGATCCTCTCTGCACACAATACTGTTTCGTCTGCATATATTATACTGGAAGGCCCCGGCGTGGGGATTACGTTCTTGGAAAACGCGAATTTAAGTGAAACGACGTATAGTGAAACACTATTTGCCAAAGAATTAAATGAAATACACTGTATTATGTAATGTTTATTTTGATGGTTGTTAATACTTATTGGCTAAATAGAGGTGGGTTGGAGGGCGAATGGTAGAGTTATTAAGACATAGAGGCATTAAATTCTGCCTCTGCATCTGAGGATGAAACTGTAACCTCTTACTGCCTCTTTTCCTGGCTCTTCTCTGCTTGAACAAAAAAAAATATGCCCAATGTCTGCTGCACAGTAACCACCACCCCCCCCCCCTCAATCATGGCCTTTAACTCTGCAGGGAAACGCTCTGCAGCTGCAGATCGCCGCCCCACCTGTTGTCTGAATGCTGTGCAGGTGTCAACGCTTCTTAAAGCGCTCAAACCAACCACGACTCGCTCCAAAACTATCATCAGCACTACTAGTACTGCTCTCATCCGTTTTCTTAGCTAGATCTTCATAGAGAGACTTTGCTTTCTGTTGGATAACCACCTTGCTCACAGGCATATTCCGTTGCTTCTGGTCTTCAATCCAGGATGCCAATAGTGCTTCCACGTTCTCTATAAGAGTACTTCTGGTACGAGTGATCTTGGAAGCTCTCAAAGGGGTTACGTTTTTAGCACCATCTTTGATTTTGTCAGCACCTGCATAAATTGTCTTTACCGTGGTTGGAGGTAAACCGTGGACTTTACCGATATCAACAGCCCGATAGCCAGTGTCAAATCGACGTTATGGCGAAACGAGGCGACGTAAAGTAAAGTTAGTCTGCTATGTGACAACGACTTTATAGCGAATCGACATAAACCGAAGCGACGTATAGCGGGACCTTCCAGTATTACTAATATTATGTTATGTTATGGCGATTCCTCTCATTTCATCTAAAATCTAAAAATATTTTCACTATTCAGAGAGGAGAAAAGGTCTGGAGATATTATTCATCCCTGTCGCATACCTCAATTGTTAGGCTGGTACTGACTATCGACATACTTCATTATTAATTTCTATGGCAGCTTGTTATTTCCAGAATTTGTTGTTAATAGGTCTAAGGTTGTTTTTTTTTTTTTTTTTCCCCGATTAATGTAGATCTGCAAGCATCGTTATCATGTCGACATGTCACACATTATAAAAAAAACTTCGTTATGTGGTCAATGAAGTGTACCATACATTTCTTGATGTACACGTATTTTGGGTCAGCTGGCTGGATGAGGATTTCCACTGTGTTTGTAAAACATTCAGTGTAATATCTTTTATCCAGTGTTTATAAGAGTTTTCTAAGAATTTAAATTCATACCAGACCATGGGCTGAGGCTTCACAGTGAAGTTTATGTTACTGTTTTTAAAAAACCAGACATTGTGCCTAGATTACTCACCAATGCGTGTGTAAAGATGTGGTTTTATAATGTATAGCTTCTGTCCCAACTTATTCTGCCTTGTATACCTCAATGAAGTATAGCTGCTTGAATATCTCACGTCAGGTGTTTCTGCCTTTTGTTATTCTGATTGTTCCTTTAAAATCTTGCCCACAATACTCATCTCTGTCTCGAATTATATTCTCAATATATTTAGGGGTCTCTATATCTTTTGGGACCGACTTATTTATTTATTTATTTTTTTAATTGACCTGGGCTCTTAAATGACCCTTGTTCACGCCTTAAGTTGCTTACGGCGCTATCATTAGCACCTTGCCGTCTTGACAGACGATAGTTTGTACAGTGTGCTTCAAAAAGGTATGATAGGAGTTATACCTCTCCATAGCACAAACCTTACGGTGCTAGACCCTCTTTATTTTAGACCAACCTTCACTTTGTGCGTGATGTGTTCAGTATCACGCAGCCCACATTTACTTCCCTAGACATTCTAGCACCCATTTTAGTCTGGTCCGATCTGAGAACCCTGTGTCAATTTTAAAAATCCGAAACTGCCCAGCTGTGGATCGAACCCATGAGCACCGAGTCAGCAGGCGAGTGTCTAGCGACTACGCCATCGCAGTTTCCAAGTGAGTGCCAGGAAATATCCAGGGAAGAAAAGTGGCCGGCGTGATATAGGCAACATCACCCATCTAGTGCCGATTGGTCTATAAAAACCGGGCTAGCGCTATGTATCCATACGCCTCAATGCGTGTAAAATCGACCAGAAGTAGAATATCTATTTTCCCTGTGGATTCATTCATCATGTGTCATGCCAATAAGCATGGGCGGTCATATTTCGCCATCTCACTTGATCAGCAGAGTATCAGCTCAGTGTTCCTATCTCGACCAAGCAACGTGGCCGAGCCATCCAGGTAATTACCTCTTTGTCTTCACCTTGTTCTCTTCCCCTCAATCTTGCCAGTTGTCAACAAGGTCTCAAATGTATTTCTTCTCATAACGTAATCAACTAATGTTGACTGTCTACGTCTAATTTCTCTAATCAGTTTACGATTTTAATTTGTTTATTGTAGGACTTGGTTTTTCTGTCTCTCCGTGGTATTCTTTGCATTTTTCTCAGAAATCACATTTCCACTGCCATTAGAAGTTTTTCAGCTTGTCTGCTCATTGTCCACTCTTCACATCCATACAAAAGTACAGGCTCCATGTAGCACCTTAACACTCTTTGTCCCTGTGGATGTCAGGCGACTGACTTGCTAGTTCTTTTCTCTGTTGGTTTCCCCAAAGTGTGCCTTATTTTACAGTAGCGACTTTTCCTCTTGATTCGCTGCACTTTGCATATTCTTTACGCGAGTTCCACATTGGTAATTCTGTCACACCTGTGTTAGTACTTCTGTTTTGCACATTACAGCCTAATGAATGTCTATGGGGATCGGCGTGGCCAAATTGATAAGAGCGCTCGCCCTTAACCTTACAGTGTGCTAATGGCGAGGTAGCCGGTTCGACCCCTACACCCGTCAGTTGGGCCGAGATGTTCACTTCTTGTTCTTGACTTGGGGACGTAAATTACAAGTACCTCAGAAGTGGGAGCCTGATGGCGAGGGAAACTGGAAACAGGGAAACTATCCAATACGCAATCAGTCTAGAGTGGAAACCGCTTGAGTTCAAAGCGAGAAAACGAAAAAATAAAAATAATGAATTTCAAAAATTGTGTTGAACGTTCTCCATGCCTGTATCCATATAGCAGTATTGATTTAACACTTTAGCTTAATATTCAAAGTGAGGTACCGATTTTAATTTATTTTCACTGTCACACAAACCATAGCATTATGAAAGCCTCTCTTGCTTTCTGTATTCTTATTTGATATATTTGTTTATAACGTGCTTGCGAAGAGTTAATCAATAACAGCAATTTACTTCAAAAATAAGTCACCTTTAAGACTGAACACTTCAGGGCTATAGTTCTTGTCTGAAAGAGGTATTATTATATACTAAGTTTGACCATTCATAATGTATTACTTTGCATTATAATGTTTGTGTATTCTGATGGTACGATATAATTTTTCTTGTAGATCATACATCGTGTGAGGGATTTTCTTAAAACAATCATTAAGCACAATTCCTGTGAAATAATAAGTAGAAACAAACACTTTCACACTCGAGTAGTTGCGTATTATTTACAAGACGTCGCAGTCAACCCTAGCATTTTTAGTTGCTTGTGATTTCTTGGCAAGTGTAAATTAAGTAGTTTTCCATTGCTTTCTGAACGACCGGCATTCATACCGTTGTATGAAACTCAACGCCAGGCGGTCTGTTGCCAAATCTCCCACAACTGTGTTTCTAAGTCGATTTGCGGGATCACGAATTGCGACCGTAAGGTCTTCGTGACACAGTCGGCCACACTCAAATTACATAACAATAAACAATATTTCTCAGCTGTTGACACGTGTAAGGTTTAATTTTTAGTTAGTTGCATATCCTTTACAGGACATCGCAGTCATCACCAGCATTTTTTGCTGTTGTGATCTCATGGCAAGTTTAAGTTCAGTAGTTTGCCATTGCTTCCTGAACGACCTGCACCCATACCATTTCGCAAAAAATCCAACGCAAGGCAATTTAATTTATGTACAGTAAATTCTTGTTTACGAATTTCGTTATACAAACCATGAAATGATGACATATACATTTTTTAAATACATTTGTTAAAATGAAAACCATGAAATTATGAACTATGCATATATTTATACATTTCTACAAACGAAAACTATGAAATGATGACATATTCATTTGTTTATAAATTATTTAAAAATAAATGAAAACTATGAAATGATGACATATCCACTTGATTTATACATTTGTTAAAATCAAAATCATGAAATGATGGCATGTCCAATTGCTTATATACATTTTGTTGTTTTATAAAACCATGAAATGATGACCTATTCATTTGTTTATGCATTTTGTTGTTGCTAAAGTTTGATCAAATTATAATACTTTAAAAGACCTTCTTGGTTACGAGAGAGAGAGAGAGAGAGAGAGAGAGAGAGAGAGCGAGAGAGAGAGAGAGAGAGAGAGAGAGAGAGAGAGAGAGAGAGAGAGAGAGAGAGAGAGCAATATGAGATAAAACAACCCGATGCAATGAAGTCGATCTCTTACTCTTATTTCCTTTTAGCCAGTTATACTTACCATTATACCAACTCTCAGTGAAAATCACCACTGTCTTTCATCATGGTGTTTAACTTAAATTTCGGATTCACAATAATTGGAAAGGGAAGTACTAATGGCATGAACGAATTGTGAGTTGATAATTTTAATTCAATTGAATGTACATTAGGGTGAGGGACAGATATAGTCAGAAAGAAGGTGGGAATAAGATAAATATACTAGCATGAAAATTATATACTAACTTCAAATTAATATAGCGCTGTTACTTTTTCTAATCTTCGTACAAAGCTAATTAACTATCATCACCCTCATCAGCATCATCATCATCATCATCATCATATTCATCTTCATCATCATCCACTTTTGCCGTCAAGCGTCATGGGAAGGAATACCATAATTGACGTGCTAGTGACCGATGGGCGGCATTGGATAGTGTCATTCCGTGTGATTGTACAATCTCTTTGGTGTTAATCCATTTTCTTCTCAGGCGTCCTCTTGCTCTCGTATCTGATCGTCTTTGATGTAGCGTCATTGCTGGTAGATGATGACTTTGTATTCTAATGAGATGCCGAACCATTTGATCTTCTGCCTTTTAATATATGATATGTTTCAGAAGATGATTATCGTATTGTTTCTCTGATAGCATCGTGTCTTACTCGGTCTCGGATAGTTAAGCAGACAGTTCTTGTCGGGCATCTCATCTCCCATGTGTTGATCCTTTTAGTAATGAAACATTTCGCACTCACCGAAGAACTAAATCTGTGGTTATGTTTTATTTACAAGTGTGCCGGGTGTATCTTATTTCTCTCTTCGAACCATGAATGATGTCCACGATGTAAGACACATCACTATTGTTGTTACACTTGTTGATATGTGTAGTGTATTTGCTTGATGTGAAATATTGCTTCGTTCTGCCGTACAAGTGTATGAATTCATATACGTTTCTGTATGGAATTAAATATGTTGGAAATCAGAGATGAAAAGGCTTGTGACTTGATTTGTATTAATCAATGACTTGAATGTTTTGAACTCCTCTTTCTCTCTCTCTCTCTCTCTCTCTCTCTCTCTCTCTCTCTCTCTCTCTCTCTCTCTCTCTCTCTCTCTCTCTCTCATAGGTGGCAAAATGTTCAAGCCGTCTGCTAGCACTCTGAAAGAGGTTTTAAGAAAGTAAGACCCATTTCGTTGCACTGGGTTTTAACCCATATGGCTCGGTCTCTTTCCGCAGGGTGGACTGCCGAAAGCATCATACAAAGCACGAACTCCGTAGGGGCTACCCCCAGGAGTCTCCAAAACATCTGCCCTCGTGAACCAAATGACACAGTCCGGAATGGAAGCCACAACCTTCGGAGCCTGATGCAGGCGGTTGACCATTCCGCCACGAAGACCTCTCTGACAGAAGTCGTGGGTTCGTATTCTGGCTGCATAGTCAGACCACGAATGTAATTTTCCTGGAAACTTTAGGGGTCATCACTGGAGCTACGGGAGGAATACTTATAGAGTGCGATATGCTCGGCAGGCGGTTTGTCGTTCTGCGAAAGGAAACCGAGCCAAATGTGCTAAAACCAGGCAGGACGAAGTTGATTCTCTCGCCTTTAACCCTTTAAACTCTATTGTCTCGTTAGAAGGTAAATGAAGCCTTTTCACTCAATGAGACTATTGGGTACAGTTAAATGTAGTCGAATATCAGTTACTGTCGCTGTGGTGTGGGGTATTATACTGGCACCTTGCCGTCTTGACAGACAATACTTTGTTCCATTTTGTTTTAAAAGGGCACAATAACTACAGCCCATAGCCGGGACCCGGTGATGGAGTTATACCTCTCCATGACACAAAGCCGCTGCTGAATTGTTGAAACTATTTGTTGCCCATGCAGGGTGATCCTCCTCCCGGCCTGCCTACTTTATTCCAGAAGAAAGGTAACACCAATACGTCTGGAACAAGACAAGCTGCAGAAGCTGCTGGATCAGCAAAGCAATGCTTTAACTGTAAACATGTCAGAGTTTCGATCCTGGACCAGTTTCTGACCCAGGGTTAGTGCCTGGTCTGCCCTGCCAAGACATTTAACCTTTAGGTTGCATTTCCTCGCACTAGGATAAAGCTCGTGCCCTCCCAGTTGCACTCCTCCACCCGAAGCGTGGAGGTATAGCGCAGACGCCTGGACAATAAAAAAGCAATCAGAAAGTTTAATAGCGGTCCTGGAAATGTGGATATACAGAAGAATATGTCGTATTTCATGGAAACAAAAACAAACAAACAAACAAACAAACAAACAAATACAGAGGTTCTAAAAAAAACTGTGAATGAAAAGAGAGTTGATGAAAGAAATAAAAAAAGAGCCAGGTTAAATATTTCGGCCACGTTAAAAGACACAACACTCTTATAAAAACCATACTGGAGGGTATGGTTGAAGTCTAGCGAGCAAGAAGTAGACAACTATACAAGTCGGAAGATAACGTCAAGCGATGGACGAACAGCAAGCAGTGTAACAGAACGTACAGTCAGGGCGAGAGGCAGGTGGTGTTGGGAATCCATTGCAGCCAACCTTCATTGTAGAGACGGAACCTGATTGATTGATTGATGTATTTTTAACAATACTGTAAGGGGTGGAATGTGAACCGTGGCTACGAAAATTGAGCAAACCTTTCAAGCTTTTCCAAACGTAAGCTTTCAGCGGAATGGAGCGACGTTTGTTTGTTTGGTCGTTTGTTTGTTTGTTTGTTTGTTTGTTTGTTTGTTTGTTTGTTTGTTTGTTTTGGACAGAAAAACTAAAATGATAACCACTGTAGCTTTAGAAAAACTCAAAATAAAACTTGATCTACTAAAGGAAACCACACTAAAAAAAAAAAACACTGTTGAAGATCAGTTACCACAGACCTCTAATGCCAAGAAGACACTGCGTGGTGATTACCTGTCCCTGCAATAGTTGCTGCTCCACTTAGATGTATCCTCCCTTAGATGTGCAAGAATATTCTTTCTTATAAGGAGCTGATTGCCGGGGTGACTAACTATTATTGTCTGAAAAAGACTAACGAAAGCAGGACAGTATATACAACTATATGAAAGAGACAAACATCATTCTTTGGTCACATAATGAGAAGAGAGGCATTGGAAAACATCGTTACAGCTGGAAAGATCGGTGAGAAAAGAAGCAGGGGCAAATGGAGAGAAAATACTGGACATGGCAAGGAGAAATGTCATCAGCAGAGTTCACCCAGAACAGAACACCAAGCACCGAAATATGTGGAGAGATATGAATGCCAACGCTAGTTGGCAGGGCACATGATGATGATGATGATGATGATGATGATGATGATGATGATGATGATGATGATGATGATGATGATGATGATGATGATGATGATGATGAGGATTATGATGATAATGATGATGATGATGATGATGATGATGCTGATGATGATGATGATAATGATTAAGTTGAGCTGAGTTGAGTTGAGGTAAGTACCTACATCACTGCACTCAGGACATTCCCATGCGCGCTCCGTTCCCTCGTTCAACATCCAGCGAAGAGTCACACTATTAATCGTTCCCACCGCTATTTGATTGGAATTTCTCCTGGTCTTCCCTCTCAGTTTTGAGAATCTACCAGAACCCCTGCCAATCCCTTGCAATCTCATCCTGTCCACATACGGGTTCTCAATATGTTCCTCCATCTTTTTTACCTGGTCCCACAGGCGCACGAATACCTCTCTCTTGTCCATAGGTAATCTACCACCAAGAGGTGCATTCCCTGCCAGCCTATTAATCTGTTCATTCCCCCGCACTCCCGCATGACCAGGGCAAACCATGCTGGAGGTCGTAGCCTCATATGCCATACTCTCCTTTTTTTCACATATCGTCAATTAGCCTTCGCAACCGAACCCCAGCCACTCCGTCTGTTTCTCACCACTGACCCATCAGTATAGATCACCATGTCGCCTTCATGTGTATTACTCTAGATCAGTTGTTGCACCTCAAACTCTGTGCAGCCTCTGTCCATTCTCTGCACCCACGGCCCAGCGTTACTATTACATTGTGCCAGTCCGTCATATCTTCCGGTACTTGAACCCACTCTTTTTCATGATTAATGGTCTCTAGATCACACATCTGACGTATAGATATTTCTGCCTGTACCATCCAGGACCTGCCTTGTCTTAGACTATGACCATTGACCATATCCATGGCTTCATGCAGGGGGTGATCCCCATTTGCAGCAACTCTCAAGTACCATTTGGCTTGAAGAACCCTATAGGCCTACCTGTCAGCCATTATTGGTTGCGCGAGGATATGCCTTATGCATATAATTGGTGTCTTTTGTGCACCCCAGGATCACCCGCATGGCAGCATTCTGTATGCGCTATAACCTTTTAGGCTGACTCTTTGATACGGTCAGCAGCCCCAAACCATACTCAATGACATAAATTATTAACTGCTGAAAGAACCGGTACATCATCTTCTGCTCAACCCCGGTTGCTGCCATCGCCCTCAATGCATTAAGTTCCTTACCAGCCTTCGCCACCAAAGCGTCCACATGATCCTTAAAAGACATACACATATCAAATGTGATTTTACTCTCTCTCTCTCTCTCTCTCTCTCTCTCTCTCTCTCTCTCTCTATCCCTCTATCCCTCTCTCTCTCTCTCTATCTATATATCTATCTCTATCTCTCTCTGTCTCTCTCTCACACACACACACACATCATCATCATCATGTGCCATGCCGGTAAGCGTGGGCGGTCATGTTTTGCCATCTCACTTGATCACCAGAATCGTGGATCAGCTCAGTGTCGATGATATCGCAAAACATAATTTTCTTAGCATCTGTCAAGAAGGTAGTTTGCCATTGCTTTCCTTCTTAGCAGTGACCATACTTGTCAATGACCGTAGCCATTCTCTCTCTCTCTCTCTCTCTCTCTCTCTCTCTCTCTCTCTCTCTCTCTCTCTCTCTCTCTCTCTCTCCCCCCCAAAAAAAAAAAACAGATCCTCTGCCTACCGTCGTGGACCTGGAGACCATAACCCACAACTATCTGTCAGCTGCTCTTCAACCTCATCCACCACCTGCACCCATGGCTTCAAGTAACCCTGATCGGGAAGCTAAACGGGTACTCCACCTTGCCCAAAGGTGTCCCGTAGGTTAGCGTAGGGAAGGGGGAACCGTACTTCTCCTTTGATAGGGAATACCCCCTACCCCGCTACCCACCTCTCCCTCTCTCTACTAAGAGGATATCCATTCAATGTACATGGGACATCCGTCGTCACGATCCCGTTATCCAGGGAGTACCACACAAGCGACGCCTTGTCTGTGTTTATAACGGCCCCTGCGTCCCTGCACCACTCTGCCACCCTGTTTACTGCCATCTGTAAGTCTTTATCCTTCTCGTCTATCATGGCTGTCGGATCGGCAGTATTGGTCTTGGTATATTTGAAAAAACAAAGTGTTGTCTACTTGCATATGATTATATTTTGTAAAGTGTTTGCAAATGTCCAGAAAAGTGTTTCATTTTGTAAGCTTTCTGTAAAGTATAAATACAATGAAAAACCAACCAAAAAAAAAAAAAAAAAAAAATCGAGGATTTGAATAGGTAAGCTTTATCTTTACTAGAAAACGATCACATGTTTTTTTTTTTTTTTTAAATGGACATGACATTGCAGTCACAGCCTTCGTCAGCACACAAACCACAAACACACATCTATACAACTACTGCTACATGGTATCGTACAAATGCATCTTTTCACCAAACGTTAGTCTTGCCCCATAATGACTGTCAAATAATAAATGAAAATGCAGCTTCTAAGTGATAAATCGTGCAAGTGTTATTAAATGTGTAATAATTTTATTTTTTTTTTTTCATGTTTTTAACAAACGCATTCTTATAAAATAATTGTGTACATAATATATAATATTAGTAACGGCTGGTGAATCCCATTGAAAACTAAGTTTTAACTCCTTGAGTCCGATCCATTGATGTTCATTAAACTTTACATACATTTGTGTAAGTCACAATTTCTAAGTTAACACAGTTAACACCATTTTGGAAATGTTAGTCCCGAGTCCCTGTTAGAAAAAAAAACAACCTTTCCACAGTGTCTTTTTTCTGTTATGAAATGTTAGCCAATTTTAGCCATTTTATTTGGCAGCTTAGCTTTAGCTCCAAAAGACAACAAGTGGCCAGACAACAGTGATAGAGCGTGAACTATGAACTTTGGGACTTGATTCTTTGGATTGTGGACTTTGAGAAAAGGAAGGAACCTTACTCATCTCTTAGTAAATAACCTCATTTACACTGGCTGCTAGCTGTAGAGAAGCACTGCACTAGCTGATTCCCAGAAGTAATAATTATAATGGCATTGGCCAAAGGTAATCCGAGTAATCGTAATTTTTAAAATAAATTCAGTACTGTGAAACAAGATTCAATCTATCTAATACTATCTTCTTATCTTAGTCTAACTCTTCTCTTCT
Organism: Cepaea hortensis; assembly: GCA_963921405.1. Taxonomy (NCBI): domain Eukaryota; kingdom Metazoa; phylum Mollusca; class Gastropoda; order Stylommatophora; family Helicidae; genus Cepaea; species Cepaea hortensis. The sequence goes on along the minus strand of OY992892.1, from coordinate 62,853,223 downwards.
TAGTCTTAGTATCATTGTGTAACATTTTTATTATTTACTATTCTTGTATGGAAATTAAATTATATTAGCTCTACTAAACTACACTAACAGACACGAATTAATGGAATTACCATTTACATTTATATAGAGTTGACAAAATGAAATCCAATACCAATAATATAATAAGTATCTCACTGAAGAGAAGATTCTACATCAATTATATTCTAAGTGGAGATGAAACTGTTTTGCTTTTGTGTCAAGTGCCGTCTCCACAATGAAGGTTGGCAGCCAGTGTGGCTGATTTGGATCTCCAATACTAATTAATAGTAATAATAATATTTGTTAAAAAGTTAGTTGCATATCCTTTACAGGAAATTGCAGTCAACACCAACATTTTTTGCTGTTGTGATCTCTTGGCAAGTTTACGTTCAGTAGTTTGCCATTGCTTTCTGAACGACCGACACCCATACCATTTCATAAAAAACCAAAACAACGAGGTCCTTCATTTGGCCATTCCTAGTCTCTTAACTTTATTATTTCTGTTTCACTTCTGCCACCACCTGTTATTACATGTCCAGGATAGGAGAAACATGTGAACTGTATGTAAATCTGTGCACACTAAGTCAGTATAGAAGATTACTGGCAGCATTTTGGAATAAAAAGTCCTTGGGAAAAGAAAACGACAATATAACACATACAAAACATCCAAAACAAAGAAGAAGACAGGACATTTTTTTTTCTTTAAACAGATTTAAACAATAGCAAAACCAGAGCTACTATAGTCAGAGCATGTGGGAAAAAAGAAAACACAGACACTACTTAAGGAAGTTACGAACTAGATAGACAACATATACATGACCTAGTAAGAAAGGCAGAAGGTGTAGCAGGAAACCTCTTAATTCTTTACAATGCCACAAGGATAATTGCAGGAACATATAATCAGCCAAATGGACTGATCAAAAACAGTAACAGTAATCAATCAATCAATCAGGTGTCGTCTCCACAATCAAGGTTGGCTGCAATGGACCTCCAACACTGTCTCTTGCCCTGACTGTACATTCTGTCAGACTGATGTTCGTCTATCTCTTGATGTTATCTTCCCACTTATATCGTTGTCTACCTCTTGCTCGCTTGCCCACAACCTTACCTTCCAGTATGGTTTTTATAGAGTGTTATGTCTTTTAACGTGGCCAAAGTATTTAACTTGCCTCTGTTTTATTTCTTTCATCAACTCTCTTTTCATTCCCACTTTTTCTAGAACCTCTATATTTGATTGTTTTTGTTTCCATAAAATGCGACATATTCTTCTGTATACCCACATCTCCAGGGCATCTGTAACAGTAAAGTTCACACCAAAGTTAAAGATAAAAATTAACGTATGGGCTGAACACTTTGAGAAACTTCTGAAAAGATACCATTATATTCAGCCTGCAGAAGTTGAACTGGATGTCTACTTTTTTTTAAAATGCTTGATTCATTAACCCTTTACAGGGCAGATGCTTGTCCGTTTTTTAGCCCTGAACGGGCAAGATTTTTTCAGGTTCTGTAAAATTTCGGGTCGCGTTAGTAAAAACATCACAAATAAGGTGTTAGTCAACCGATTTTAGTTAAATAAACAACACAATGAAGGGAAAAGCATGCAGAATATGTTACTCACGTGATTGTTGCCGGTAATCCATATATGAACACAAATATTTACGAAATACGGCATGTTGTTTGTGATTTTCCGTCATCTATACGGCAATTTACAAACACATTTTCAGAATCATAATCACTTTCTTTAAAGTCCGACTCACGACTGCTAATGCAAAGTAACGCTTTGCACTGATATCTAGCTCCGATTAATAATCAACTTCGTGCCCTTTAATGTCATTTAAATTGAACAGAGCGAAATCTCGGCTATCACTTGAAGAATCGCCGAAATCCATTTTGAAAAACAGCGTAAAAATCCCGAAAACTATCAAAAAAAGTCCGTTAAAGTCTGTTCAAAGTCATTGTAGCGCGTTTACAAATGGCGGCCACGTTGTCAAGCTATCGGCGAAAGTGAAAGTAGTCATCGGAAGTGTCGGAAAACCGAGAGATCGCATTTTTAAAACGACTAGTCGTCAAAGACGCGATTGGGCGCTATGCCCGTTTAACGCATCGAACGCTATCAGGCGCTATGCCTGTTAAAGGGTTAAGAGAACAACAATGAAAACCTGTTTTTATACATTGACACTATGGTGGCTGAGTACAGTATTGGTACTCAAGATTATAACAATCAACAATGAGTCTTTGAATAAACATTAATACAATCAGCATTGACATGCTAACATCAAAATGAGATATTGAATAACATATAAAATGAGATATTGAAATAATCAAAATATCTCTAAAGTAACCTCTCATCTCAGCAGTTGTGATTTCCATTTGTGTTGCCATTCATACAAATTCTAGAAATATGACTATTTTCATCAATGAGGCATACATAATCATAAAACAAAGACAGGAAACACATCGGACATATGTATGTTGTTGCTTGTCCAGTTCCTGCAGCTGATTTTCTTTCATCTCTTAGCAACTTGCCAGATTAGATCTCCTGTCTGTAATTTCTCCATGTGTTTTAAGTCTCCTGCTATTTTGTTCACCTTGTGAGTTCCAGACAAGAGAGTGTCTAGTTGTTTTATCCTCAGGTTTTTTGAGTGTATATCCTATCTGATGGCTGTGGAAATTTGGTTTCTGAGGAAAATGCAAAGAATACCATGGACAGATAGAAAAACCAATGAACAAGTCCTTCAAGAAACAAATGAAGATCGTAAACTGGTTAGAGACATTAGACGTAGACAGTCAAAATATTTTTGGGCATGTTATGAGAAGAAATGAATTGGAGAACTTGGCGACAACTGGCAAGATCGAAGGGAACAGACCAAGGGGAAGACCAAGAATTAAATACCTGGATGGCTTGCCCCGCCACATGGCATGGTCGAGACAGAAACACGGAGCTGATCCACGACTCTGGTGATCGAGTGAGATGGCAGAACATGACCGCCCACGCTTACCGGCATGGCACATAATGGATGGATGTCCTATCTTGCACCTGTCTTTTCTTCACTTCTTGGTTCACTTGCATTTGTCTAGTTCAGGGGTGGCTAACACGAGGCCCGCGGGTAGTCATGTTTGCAGCCCGCAGAGTGGGAAACGACGTTGTGGTCGAAGTTGTAGCACGATTGCTTGTTTACTTTAATTTAACAAAAAAAAAATTAGGTGCGTGGCCCGGCAGGAAATATTATTTCTGAAATTTGGCCCGCCTGCTGAAACGGGTGGCCACCCCTGGTCTAGTTCTCATGATGATCTTACCATAATGCACACCATTTGCTCATGGCAATTGCTTTTGTGGCGACAACAACTAAAAATCCCAAACTCTGGATACCTAATAATTAATATCAGTAAAATGTCTTAAGTGTTTTCAATTCCAACTCTTTCAGCCAAGCCACAGTGATCTATCTATTACCATGACACCACTCATAGTGGAATTAACAATTTATGGAATTTGAATAAGGAAGACAGAGAAATCAAAATCAGATGTCAAAAAGCAAGTGTGCTTTTATATATCAACTATCACCTACACTGAAACGTCAAAATATACCCATATCCGCAAAGCGACAGATAATAAATAGCATATTCACACCAACCCTATTCTGCCAGTGTCAAACTTGGAATTATTAAAAATCACACTGTGAAATGAGATGCTTGAGGAGAGATCAACTTACCTATCCAAGAACAAATAAGCAATGATTTTACTAGACAGACGGTGGGAGCAACAGCTTGTGCCACATATATTGAAAGGTGGAAGATCTAATGGTTTTTGCCAATCTCATTAGAATGCAACATCATCACTGGTGCTGGATCAGCACTGACGCTACATCAAAGAAGGTCTGCTACGAGAGCAAGAGGACGCCTGAGAAGTGCATTAGAGCGCTAACTATTCCTCCCCACAACACTTGACGGCAAAAGTGGAAGATGATGATGAATAATAAAAACACACACAAACTATAGGTTGCACAATTTATTGCCTGGTGTGTTTCTGATCTTGAGCTGTGAAGCGGCCATATAATTGTGTGTGAAAATCAGAGATTTCAAGATGTTAGCAGTGTTTTCATGATGTTATGCATAGCACCACTGTGTCTCACCCAGTGCCTATTAGTTGTCATCTTTATGCAAGAAGTCACATGTTCACTCGTAGACACAGGAGTATTATTTGAACAATGATGACCCCTTGCTAGGGTCTTTGAGTGAGAGATATGGTACATAGAAGAAATACTGATGTCCTATCCTGTGCTAGTGTCTTGGTGGAATTAACAATGTATAGATTTTAATCATGAAGACACATACAAACACACAATTTATGTGTTATTTATTTATTTATTTTTTTGTTGCACAATTTATGGCCTGCTTTGTTTCACAGCATCTCGTCAGGTGCATACTACAGAAGTCACTTAACTGAATTGACTGCTGCAGTAAACACCTGATGAGATGTAACCAAATATGCCAGGCATTACATTTTGCAACCTTTTGTTTGTGTCTTTATTATTCAGATTCACTTATGGGATACAACTTTTTAATTTATATATATTTTGCTATGTATTAGTTAAAATGCCAATTGCTTTTTTATTTCAGTTATTTTGACTTCTTATCCACTAACTATTGAACAAATATTGTTCCATTTCATTTCCTGTACAGCTGTAACCGGGGTTTACATTGTTGCTGCAAAGCGCACAGCATTTGGAGCATTTGGTGGGAAACTAAAAGACATTACAGCCACTGATCTTGCAGTACATGCGTCTCAGGCAGCTCTCAAGGCTGGAAATGTGAATCCCCAGGATGTCAGTTCTGTTGTGTTTGGGAATGTTATTCCAGTGAGTTTAGTTTGGTTCCATGTGAAGCTTTCAATGTTATTTTACTGAGTTTGTTTAAAAGTAGTGTTCAGTTTTGCTGTGTTTAATTTATTCAAGTTCTGTTCACTATATTGGTTGAGGGCCTGTGTTCCACTTGAATATGAAAGGCAGCAGAAGATTGATTGATTGATTGATTGATTTAGGAACCGACATCACAGCATTCGGGGCATTCCCATAAGCGCTTTGTCCCCATCCTCAGCAGCCAGTGAAGAGTTCCAACACTAATAGTACCAGTAGCAATCTGATTATATGTCCGTCTCGCCTTTCCTCTGAGCGTCGATCGTCGGCCAGATCCCCTCGTCACCCCTCGCTGTCGCATTCTTGCCAGACCATGGTGATCCATTTGCTCCTCCGAGATGTACACGTGCTCCCACAAGGCCGCAACCACGTCTTCCTTATCATGCATCAATACTCCACCAAGTTTTGCAGAGCCAGCCAATCTGTCTGCCTGTTCATTCCCCAGCACAAGCAGAAGAAAATTGCAATAATTAATTATGTTCAAATGTGTATCTCATTTATATTCTTTATTATCCAGTTGTAACTTTCTCATGAATAAAACATCACAGTATGTGGTGACTAGGATATCTCATTACCTGTCGCCTTCCCCAGCTGAAAGTCTCATCTGAAGCTTGTTGAAAATCTTGATCATAGAAGGCAGATTATAGCCTATATTAGAACTATTCATACAGGTCATATAGCCACAAACATAATGTTTCCTAGTTCTTAAGTCAGTCAAAGGCAGACTGCCTTTTTTTTACAGATGACTGGAAAACTGAGGAATTCAAAGAAATTATCTGGGCACAGTTCTGCACAGGCAAGCTACTGAATGATGAAGTTATATTTAATTAAAAGAATTTCTTCCATGTCACTGTCATCATCAGAGTACACCGTCACATGATATAAAAGGGAAGTAAAGACTAGAAATGTAATAAGCTACCTAGCATGATGTAAGAGATGAATTGGGGGGGAGAGGGGTGTGTTGGTATGGGGCTGGGAATTCCGCTTGACTAACCATGATAAACAAGCCTTCAGTAAAGAACACAAAAATATCACGCAGGCAACAACGATGACAAAGAAGGCTCTGTAGGAGAGTAATGATGATGATCATCATCATCATCTTCCACTTCTGCTGTCAAGCGTTGTGGGGAGGAATAATTTACATTCCAGCACCCGGTGGGCGGCACTGGATAGTGTCATTCCATGTGATTGTACAATGTCTTTGATGTTGTCAATCCATTTTCTTCTTGGACATCCTCTTGGTCTTATCAGTTATCAGTTATCAGTTGGGGTATCTTCATTGCACTCCGGACATGTCCATAGGTGCTCAGATCCTCCCCCCAGCATATGCATCAGCGTCCGGTGGCTAATAGTGCCAGTTCTGTGTTGGTTGACGAGGCACTTTGTTTTCCCGATGTACCTCTCGCGTCTGGCTGTGCCGATTCTTACTCCCAGGTCTTTCATCCTGGACAGCGATGTGGAATCTCTGACGTCAAAATCCTCTGTTCTCGCCAAATCTTTAAGGACGTTAATAACATCAGCACGATCCATGGGCTGGCCGTCTACAGGGGGTGCAGAGCCAGCCAGTTTGTCAGCTCGTTCATTTCCCTCGACTCCCACATGTCCCGGGACGAAGATGAAGATGACTTTACGGACAACAGACTTCCGCAGCGATTCAGTCCACTGTCTACGTACAGAACCAGCTTCGACCTTCTGAATCATGCTCATTGAATCACTTAGTACACACATGTTGGTATAATGCTGTGATTCCAGCCATATGAAAGCCTGTGTAACTGCCATCACCTCCATCGTCATGCTACTCGTGGTCATAGAGTGGGCACCACTGGATTCTTGAACGGTTCGGCCAGCTGAACGGGCTGTAAATGCCCACGCACTTCTCTGCTGCTTTACAACAGATCCATCTGTATAGATGAGCACTTCGGGGCTATCTGAGTGTTCATAGATGAGCGCGTTAACCTCTGCATTGACAGCGGCAGGGTTCTGCTCTCTGCACCGTCTGTCGAGTGTGATAATGCAGGAGAAAGTGCACTTAAAGGCTGGAGGCACCGGTACCCATTCCTTGCCGGGGTTGATACTGGTAAGACTGCAGACCTGTCTGATGACATCTTCCGACCGACCCATCCATGATTTGCCTCTCTTTAGCCTGTCACCCTTTTCTCTGAATATAGCTCTTGGTCTTGTCGCAGATGAGCTTAGATGTAAGGCCAGTGATGGTAGTTGTTGGTGTTGCATTCTAACGACATGACCAAACCACTTGATGCATTGTGGAAGTAAAGGGTATAGATAGGCGAGATTATTGACTTCATTACACCAGGATTGATCCCATATGGCTTGGTCTCTTTCTTCAGAGTCGGCTGCTGAAAACGTCACATAGAGCACACACTCCATAGCTTCAGTGGTGAACCCCAGACATCTCTGAGAAATTGCCCTTGTGACCCCAATGAAGGAGTCTGAAAACAAACCCACAACTTTTGGAACACAAGACAGGCGGCTTCACCATTCAGACCTCATTCGTGTCTTTTTATATAAATATTTCAACAATTAGATGTGTTAAGTTTCCTACATATTTATTTTTGTTCTTATTCTATTTTCACATCACTGGCACAGATGATAGTTGTTGCTTTGTGGTATACACAAAAAGGCATAATTACAACCCATGGCAGTAAGGCCAGGGATGGAATATACCTCTCCATAGCACAAAGCCTGGGCTGAATTGTAAAGACCATGTGTTGCCCATGCAGCATGATCCTTCTCCCATCCTGCCTAGTTTACTCCAGATAAAGGTAACACCAATATATCTGGAACAAGACAAGCTACAGAAGCTAATGTATCAGCACAGCAATGCTCTGTCTGCCTGTCAGAGCTTTCATCCTAAACCAGTTGCCAACCAAGGCATAGAGCCTGATCTACCCTGCCATGACATTTAATCTTTCAGTTGCATTTTCTCGCACTAGAGTAAGGTTTATACCCTCCCAATTGTGCTCCTCCACCCAAGCCGTTGGCACAATGTGGGTTGTCGGATTTGATGAACTTAGCCCAACATTCAGCGCTAACAGAAAACAGGTAGTACCATCTACTGTTATACAGTAGCTCAGTCATATCTAAGACCTGACACTCATTTTCACCTAGAGTTGAGCTGAAGGTAATATTACTTCTGTTCACTGCAATGTAAGTAAAATCGTGTGTCATTGCTGTTTGTGTGTCCTGAAGTAGGATCTGGTAAAATGCTTAGCTTATCTTTATGATCTATTCTGCAGTCAGCAGCAGATGGAATATATTTGGCCCGGCATATTGGTCTCAAGAGTGGGGTTCCAGAAGCTGTAACTGCCCTGACTGTAAACCGGCTTTGTGGTTCAGGTTTCCAGGGCATTGTAAATGGTGTTCAGGTAAGGAGTGTTCACATTATGGTTAATTAGTTCATTATTATTAATACGAGAAGAAGAGGCTGACCATATAAATGATGGACAGTGGGAATAACAGAATCTATGGGAAGTCCATAAACGGGCACTCTCTCGCTGTTTATGCTTCACCTCAACACCAAAAGGTACAAGAGGAACAAGATGATAAGAGATGATGAGTTCATTGGCTAGTTTGTTTATGAATTTAATTATAGTGTTCACTTTTGGACAATTTCTTTGATGTAAACGTCTGTTTTAGGGATTTTTAGTAATGATTTGAAGTGAATGTACATTTTATTTAGAACACACACATTTGTTTTCCTATATTGTGTGTAAGGAGCCACTCTAGCACAGTGGCTGGCACATTTGCCTGATGACCCACAGATCATGTGTTCGAATCCCCACGGAGATGAATTTTAAAAAATTGACGTGGGCTTTCTTCATGTCAACCTAGCCTAAAATGAATACAAAGAAATTCTCTGGGATGTAGAGGTGGCCATCTTGATATTGACCACTTTGCCCATCAAGTGCTGATTGGTCTTTACAAATATGCTGCTAGCGCCATATACCCAGACAACCATGTTGCACTCCTTTAAGCATGTAAAAGTGTCATTTACTGTACTTTACTCACCATGTACCCTGTGCGCCACAAGGTGTGTAAGATGATCCATTCCTTACCTTTTCTATAACAAACAAAAACAATGTCCCAAAGCAGGAACCTGCAATAAGTCTGTCATGTGCTGGGACCATCACATTGTGTAGGCCTGAATGCACAGAGGAATAGGTGGCCAGTCTTTTCCCCATTTAGTGGAGGATAAATGCAGGCAGATGTGTCCATTTGCAACAAAACTGCAATACCTGTGGCATTTGACAGCACATCCAAACCAACCTGGCATTTTGGGGAAAAGGTTTTCTTGCTCTCATTGATTCCTGGACTCTTGGTCAGACTGCAGGAATGAAGCCCATTGCCAGGACCATCACTTCGAGGTGGTCTAGAGTTTTGGTCAGCTCTGGTTCACTGGCCACAACACAAGCAGTCAAGACATAACATTAAGAAAGATCTGAACTCCAGCAGCAGACAGTCAAGTCATTCAAGGACTCTCCTTCAGACATATTGGGCATATGGTGCTAGCTCTGTATTTGTTTAGACCAATCAGCACTCGGTGGGTGATGTGATCAATATCATGCCAGTCGCCTTTAGGTCCCCAGAGATTTCCTGATACCATTTTAGGCCAGGTTGACCTGGGAGGCCAGATAAATTATAACATTCCGCCATGATGGGCAGTCAAACATGTGACCGTCAGGCCAGCAGGCAAGCATGCTGTTCACTGCATTACCACAGCTTCCTGCAGCAGGATATTGAAGAATGTGGGTATGTTGAGACCCTGGAGAGAAGCAACAAATGCAAACTCACATACTATATACCTCACAAAGGTTCCAAGTCCGGTGAATATTCAAGTCATGAGATGCTTTTACAGACATCTATTTTTCTGCATCTTCTGTCCCGGGACATACTCTAGTACAGTGGTTCTCATCCTTGTTTGGCCTATGCAACCTTTCACCATATGTTCAGAATGTCATTCCCCCCTTTCCAAAATGTCATTTCCCCCTCCCACACACTCACACATAATTGAAGTGAAGAAAGGGGGACAATCGCGTTATATGTGGTTCTGAAGCCAGTTTGAGTCTGCCAATCTGTGGTCTTAATCTCCCCCCCCCCCTCCCCCTCTCCTAGAAACCCTAAAATTCCCCACCGGTTGAGAACCACTGCTCTGGAACATTGATTTATAAGGTCATCACCATCTCCAATGGCCAGTCCTGTGCAGAGAACTTTCCCCCAATAACATTCTTTTGAAATGTCTCTCTATCACCAGCCAAATTTCCTGCCTTTGTTGCTGCCATATGTAGATTATCTATCACATCTTGAATCCATCTATGTTGTGGTTTTCCTCCTTTTTTTGTTTTTTTCCTCCCAGTACACTTTTTCCACAGCTATTTGTTTCTAGTCTTTCATGTCATTTTAAATGTCCAAAATATTTCATTGTCTTCACTTCTGTTTGTCTTAATAACCAGTCTTCTACAATATTGAGTTCTTGTTGAATTATCTGTTTTTTCTCCTTTGTGTCAAATGAACTTTTTAACTCCTCTTTAATATTTATATTTAAATGCAGATATGTTTTTCAGCTAATTTGTGAAATATCCAAGTTTGACGGCAGTGTGTTGCCACAAGAAATAGGCATGTTCTTGGTATATACCCCATAAACCCAGTTAGACAAGAAACATCCAACTAAGTTAGTTGCATATCTTTTACAGAACATCGCAGTCAACCTGAGCTTGGCTTGGCTGTTTGTGATTTCTTGGCAAGTTTACATTTAGTAGTTTGCTATTGCTTTCTGAACAACCAGCACTCATATTATTTTATACAAACCCAACGCAAGGCAGTCAGCTAGCTGCCAAATTGCCTGCACCTGTATTTTGAGCATGGTATGTGGGATTATAATTTGTGTATATGTTTGACTTGACAATTTTACACCTTTACAGCAGTGGCTTTTGTTGATGACCAATTTATGCAGTGCATAATCATGTTAACTTATTTTTTCTAAATCTTCTTTAGGATATTTTATTGGGATTGAGTGATATTGTTCTGGCTGGAGGCACAGAAAACATGAGCCAGTCCCCGTATGCTGTTAGAAATATACGTTTTGGAACCCGACTTGGTGAAGATCTTAAGGTGGGTACAAGATGCAGTTTAAAGTACCATACTTCAGTGGAACAACTTGAAATAGAAATACTGATTATTAAATGATTATTAACTCATATGATAACCAAATGGCTAATGTCATCATTATTATCATGTGCCATGCCAATAAGCGTGGACGGTCATGTTTCACCATCTCACTTGATCACCAGAGTCGTGGATCATCTCACTGTCCTGTCTCACCCATGCCACATGGCCAAGCCATCCAGGATTTACTTCTCTGCCTTCCCCTTGTACTCTTCCCCTTGATCTTACCAGTTGTCACCAAGTTCTCCAATTTATTTCTTCTCATAACGTGACCAACAAATTTTGACTGTCTACGTCTAATTTCTCTAATCAGTTTACGATTTTCATTTGTTTCTTGTAGGGCTTGGTCATTGGTTTTTCTGTCTGTCCATGATATTCTTTGTAATTTCCTCAGAAACCACATTTCCACAGCAATCAGATGTTTTTCAGCATGTTTGCTCATTGTCCACACTTCACATCCATTCAAAAGCACAGGTTCTATGTAGCACTTCAACACTCTTTTTCTCATTGCATTTGGCAGATGAAGAAATAACAATAAGCAGTGTTTGAAGCAAGGATGTTTATGATCACCAGGGTTGTTCATTGCTTACTCAGAGAAGATGGTGAACGAAGTAATGAGAAAACATCGCTTGGGGATTAAATTAAATGATGAGGGAATATGTGTCATGAAGCTAGTAGATGATCAAGCCTTCACTGAAAGAAGAGAAACACCATTGCAATATCATTGACATAGCCTAAGTAATTGGCTTGAAGATAAATGCTTGTAAGACAAATGTGATGGTAATTGCCAAACAAACCTGGGACATTAATATTCTTTTGAAGGACAGACCATTGAACAAGTACATCAGAGATTTTCCTATCTGGACCAAATAACTACTAAAGATGTTCGATGTAAAACAGAAATGAGGTCAGCTATTGCGGTAGCCAAAAAGGTGTTTCAAGAAACAGAAACGGCTTACCATAGGGGAATGGACTCATTAAGGTCAGATTTTTGTCCTAAACCTGCGACTGACCTAGAAAGCCGGCAGGGGATCTTCATACTGCTCTTAGAACTAAGAAGTATAAATGGACTGACCCAAATGGATATAGACCCGGCAATGTTAATGGACTACGAGATAGATCAGCGATTCAAAAAAAAATAGATGACATGAAGAAAGAGAAAGTGTTTGAGGAGATAAAAACATTCCATTGTGCCACCAACAACAAATTGTGCCACCATCAACAAATTGTGTCACCAACAAATTATGTCACCAGCAACAAACTGTGTCACCAACAACAAATTGTGTCACCAACAACAAAGTGTATTTATTGAAAAATACTATTTTGCCTATAGTTCAAACTGTGGGGAGTTGGTGATCATGTTTTTCCACAGCCTTCTGTCTCTCATGCGTCCAGTCATTTCTGATACCAACGTTCCTCCATGCCATGGTGTTAAACTGCCCAGCATCTTCTCTTTTAATCTCTCTCTCTGCCTTGCCTCCCCTCTTACCTTCTCATTGTGATGACATACTGCAGCTTTCTTGTCCTCATATGAGAATGTGGACTGTCTTCTTCTGATGCAAATAACAACTTTTTCTGTCTGTCCATGGAGGTTCTCATCATTCTTCTATAAAACTACATCTCTTCAGCTTCCACATAATTCCACACTTGTCTGCTAATTGTCCATAATTAACTTCTGTACATCAGGATTGGCTAAATATAGCTCGTAAGAACTCTTTTTCTCACCTTGATTAACAAAGATACATTACAGAGAATGTCCTTCATCTTGTGAAATGTTGCCTTTGCTTGGGTTATTCAACATTTAACTTCCTTAATACATCTTCCATCTGCTGTTATTAAAGTATCCAAATACTTAAATACATCGACTTGTTTCAGATTGATTCGATTCACTGTGATGGTGTATTTGGAATACACTTTTTCTTTGGAATAACCATTACTTCTGTTTTTCTGTTATTCATGCTAAGTCCTTTGTTTTGACTTTCTGTTGCAATTATATCTATCATTTCTTGTAATTGCGTTTCATTTTTAGTGATCGAAGCCATGTCATCAGATAATGCAGATTGTTTACATTATGCCCACCAACCAATATTTCTTTCACATCTTGTGTGGATTTCATTATTATTTTGCTGTACAAATTGAATAGATCGGGTGGTAGTACACAATGATAACATCTTGTTTAATTTGTTGACAAGTTCCTAATTAGTTGTCAATTCTTATGACTGCTCTTTGTTGCCAATACATGTTTAATATAATTTTTTAGATCTTTACCATCAATGTTTCAAATTTCCAACATTCTATTCATTTCTTTGTGTTTAGCCTTACAAATGCCTTAGTGTAGTCAATCATCATCATCTTCCACGTCTGCCGTCAAGCGTCGTGGGGAGGAATAATTTGCGTTCCAGCACCCAGTGGGCAGCACTGGATAGTGTCATTCCGTGTGGTTGTACAATGTCTCTGATGTCATCAATCCATTTTCTTCTTGGACGTCCTCGTGGTCTCGTCGCAGATGATCTTTGATGTAAGGCCAGTGATGGTAGTTGCTGATGTTGCATTCTAACAACATGGCCAAACCGCTTGATCTTCATAGATCTCTACATTTCAATCATTCTTTCTGTTAATGTTCTAAAGATATATAAATATAGAAACAATACTGTAATTTCTTACTCACAGAACATATAAAAAGCACTAGTTGTTGTCCATTATATAGCTACATCATTGCACATTTTTAGCTACAAGATATGCTGTGGGAGGGGCTTACAGATACCTATGCAAAGCTACCAATGGGAATGACTGCAGAAAATTTGGCTGAAAAGTATGGAATTAGTCGAGAAGAATGTGACAAATATGCTGTACAGACACAGGCAAGATGGAAAAAAGGTAGAATGTTACCAATTTGATTGTCAAAATCGCTTTACTTTTAATTATTCATGCATGTAAAAGATATATGGTTTATGTCTAATAATTAGGAAATAAATATGTCACAGTATTATGTGTGTTTGTGGTGAGCAACCTTCCATTAATTGTCTAGCTACCTCTCATAGAAAAACATACCAAAAAAGAAGGTGTTTTGGCGCTACTTTTATCATTTTTAAATAGAGTAATGTTCCCTGTCCCCAGTGTTCCTCTAAACCACTGGTTCTCAACCTTTTTGGCCCGTGCTCCCCCTTCACCATATTTTCAGAACGTCATTCCCTCCCCCCCTTTCCTACCAAAAATTTGGCCTGTGCCCCCCTTCACCATATTTTCAGAACGTCATTCCCTCCCCTCCCCCCTTTTCATATTTCCTACCTAAAAATCCCCCCCCCCCACCCCTACACAGTATACGTAAAAATAGCATATATTAAAACAAGTCTAGACATCCACATAAAACGTGATTTGTGGGTCTACTTACTTTATAAAATGAATATTAGAAGGATGAGACGTGCATAACTGTAAAGTATTAACCCTTTACAGGGCAGACGCTTGTCTGTTTTCTAGCCCTGAATGGGCAAGATTTTTTCAGGTTCGGTAAAATTTCGGGTCGCGATAGTAAAAACATTACAAATAAGGTGTTAGTCAACCGATTTTAGTTAAATAAACAACACAATGAAGGGAAAAGCATGCAGAATATGTTACTCACGTGATTGTTGTCGGTAATCCATATATGAACACAAATATTTACGAAATACGGCATGCTGTTTGTGATTTTCCATCATCTATAATTTACAAACACATTTTCAGAATCATAATCACTTTCTTTAAAGTCCGATTCAGACTGCTAATGCAAAGTAACGCTTTGCATTGATATCTAGCGCCGATTAATAGTCAACTTCGTGCCCTTTAATGTCATTTAAATTGAACCTAGCGAAATCTCGGCTATCACTTGAAGAATCGCCAAAATCCATTTTGAAAAACAGCGTAAAAATCCAGAAAACTATCAAAAATTGTCCGTAAAAGGCCGTTCAAATTCATACTATCGCGTTTACAAATGGCGGCCACGTTGTCAAGCTGTCAGCGAAAGCGAAAGTAGCCGTCGGAAGTGTCGGAAAGCCGAGAGATCGCGTTTTTACAATGCATAATAGTATCGGCCGGAATCTGACGCTACGATCGTTTTATGGCATCGGCCAGAATTGGCCGCTGTGACCTGTAAAGGGTTAAGGGAAAAACAATATCAAGTAATCGGTTCTTGTATTAACGTGATCTTGAAATGGTCTTCATCCTCCCCCCCCCCCCCCCTGAAACCCTAAAATTCCCCCCTGGGGGGGGAATTCCCCACCGGTTGAGAACCACTGCTCTAAACAATTCGGAGACCTATGGTGCTATTTCAATGGTTAGGTACGTATTCTGTCTGTATTCCATAGTTGTGGGTTCATGTGTGTGATAGACCTGGCGAATGATGACCTCTTTTCTAGGGGTGTCTAGTTGGTCATGCGTTGAAGTACACTTGTTCCTGCAACATGTGCTGTCGTCATTTGGAGGTGACAGGCTCAAACTCTGGTCAGTAACTATAGCATAGCTTACAGTTTCTATGTTGTCTAATGCATCCTCAAATCTCTACCTCTTTCTTCTACTTCTATGAGGCCCTAACAATACATGTGTGTTTATTTATGAACTTCCTCTAATCTGCTTTAGTACACATTTTTAGCTTTTAGTGCAAATATATTTGGTTCATCCCATAAGCAGGCGATAATTGACAGATTAATGTGATAGTTTAATGTTGACCAGCTTATGACTTTAGTGGTAACTGCTCACAAAGTAGAGTTTTTTTAAATCACAACTCCCCTAAAGATTAGAGAGACAATACCTGTCATTGTCTTTTTCTCTGCATGCCATTGACTCTTACTTATTTCTCTGTACATACTATTTACTGTCATGGTCTTTCTCTCTGGGTGCAGGACTAATTCATAGGAGCTATGACTATTTTAACAGATGTCATACTGTAAGAATGCTGAGTGTTTATATGTGATACATATTGTTTGTCCTTTGTCTTCCTCAGTGTCTCCAAAACATGTATAGTAGTAGTTTGGCCATTCATATATATATATATATATATATATCTCACATCTTCTGGGTTATAATTAAAATATATATTGCTCATTCAGATATTGTATTCAGCTTATTCTTTCCTATTTATTTATGCTAATATTTTAAAGATACATCATATATGTATTTATGATATTCCTGTTATGCTATCCATGTTCATTATTATCATTATATTTTGAGCCATTAGCTAATTGCTTTTAGTAACTAATATTTTTCATTCCAATAGAGACTTTCTGTTTAAAAAAAAAATTGATCTTGTTTAATTTGTTCCTGCCTCTCTTTATCTATCTTTAATATATTTTCTGCTGTTACAGGCATATTGCAGTGAGTCAAATATTCAGTTATTGATAGATATTCTTTGTAGTTCATATTTCTTGGACTCCAGTGAGTCATGTTCTATATTTTATGCTTCGATTAAATATCACATTGTCTTCAATTATTTCAGCCTTTGGTGGCTAGTATATCACTTGCTCATTACCTTGGAGTCCTAAATGACCTTGGCAGTAGATCCACATAATGGTCTTGAAAAGATGATATATATATATAACTTAATCATTCACCCCATACATTGGAGTTATTATTGTCTAACTGTCAGTCTGTCCTTCAAACGATCCATCTGGGAGTTATCATTGTGTGAAACTCAGTTTGTCCTTTGAAAGGCCCACCAGTCAAGATTCACATAGTTAACAGAATTTTTTAACATTTATTTATTTTTCTCTTCTTTAAAAAAAATGGCCTTTAACCATCCAGTCAAAAAATTATTTCTTTTCCTTTGGAAAAGATCTGCTTTGACAGGAAATTATTTCATTGTGACACAGATAGTTACTGAAGCTCATGTTGCAAGCCTGAGATAGCACAAATGAACTGCAGTGACCACCCTTGCCTCCATTCTCATACCGGATTTAGCGCTTCAGTGCAATTTTTAGATCAAGTTTTCTGGTGTTTCTTTATATTAAGCATTTTTTACACATTTTATCTACAGCCAATGACAGTGGAGTCTTTAAGGATGAAATTGCTCCTATTACAATCAAAGGAAGAAAAGGTGATTTTTGTAAAGAAAGTGTAATATAGCAACTGTATGTTTAACATTGGTACAGAATTCTTCAATTCTCCAGTTATGAACAGTTCATGTTAGAGTCAATAACTATTTAAAACATATCAATTCCCAGTTTGCATCCCTCTTTGGATAATGTTCTCACTTGTATGAAACAACCAGGCACCTTCCCATTGAATGCCTTGGACTTTCAAATACCAGGGAAAAGATACTGCAAGTATTTCCGGTAGTTACTAACCCACTCTGTTGGTCTCTAGATCAGCTGGAAAGAACTTGCAATTTTGTAAGAATAACATTGGACTGCCAAGAGTAGGCAACTCAGCAGCTTTGGTGTCAACATGCAAGAACAAATGCAAGAAGAAAAAGATAAAATAAATTAAATGGGCCAGTGATTTGAAAGTCTCTTTGAGCACTGGTATGAAACAGAACACTGAACACAATTGTTACTGGGGATGAATTACGGTTATGTTACCATAGTCTTGAAACAAAGCATACCACAATACAATGGACGCATGCTTCATGCTCCTTCACTTTCGGCCAAGGAGTTCATGGTTGCACCATCAGCAGGAAAGGTCTTCTCAAGGAGTGCTGTTGTGCCCTCTCTCTGTTGGTGCTTTTTCATAGAAAGGTGAGCGTGTGAAAGATACTCATACTGTGGAGTTCTGTTGATGCTTCAGGATGCAGTTTGAAGAAAATACAGAGGCCTGATGACTAGAGGAGTGCTGCTCAACCACAACAATGCCAGACCAAATACAGCTTAATAAACCTTGGAGAACATTTAACAATAAGGGTTGACATTTTTCAACAACTGCCTTACAGTTCCTTACCTAGTGCCATGTGATTGTCACCTAAACAAGTCCACTAAAAACTTACCTTGGATGTGGATGATTCAGTTTGAACATGAGGGTTAATGTAACAGCGACAGGTGAGCACAAACTTCCATCCTGCAGGTTTCAAAGGCCTGATAGAACAGTTTGATAAGTATAGCAGTATTGATTTACATTATGTTGATAAATTAAATGTAAATGCAGTAAACATCCATGTTTTACCAGGATCAATAAGGGAAGAATAGTAACAATGTAATCTACCAGACAACTAAGGAAGGTTGGAATGAGACTTGGCTACCTCATCCAGTAGAAAACTTTAGCTGCCAGGTCCAGCCAATCATGAACCGGTCTACAAAGGCTTGGTGTGAGTGGGTGAGCACAGGTGCTCCATCTAAAGATGACAGACAGCAGGAGAAGAAGTGCAATAATTAATTGTGTTCAAATGTGTATCTCATTTATATTCTTTATTATCCAGTTGTAACTTACTAATAAAACAACTTATAGAGTGTGTGTTTTAATTTTTTTTATTTGCTTACGTGAAAATCAAGTGTAGTCCACATTGGGCTGATTTTTGTGTGTAGTTTATTTTAGCTTTCCCTATTAACAATGTCCCTCACCATCAGGCAAACTCACTTCGACTTCAGAGTTTAAGAATTAGCACTTTTACCCATTCAGCCATGCTGACCTCTTACAATGTGTGGTGATTAGGTGATCTCATGACCTTGTTGCCTTCCACCAGGTGACAGTCTCATCTGAAGCCTGTTGAATATCTCGGTCAGAGAAGGTAGAATGTAGCCTAGTTTATAACTGTTCACACAGGCCACATAGCCACAAACATAATGTTTCCTGGTTCTTAAGTCAATCAAACACCAGATGTTTACCTAACAATATATCATATTAGTTTTCACCTCTCTCTCTCTTTCTCTTTCTCTCTTTCTTTATCTCTCTCTCCCTCCCTCTTTCTCTTTCTCCCCCCTCCCTCTCTCTCTCCCTCTCTCTCTCTTTCTCTCTCTCTTTCTCTCCCACATCTCTCCCTCACTCTCTCTTTCAATCTCTGCCCCTATCTCTCTCTCTCCCTCACTCTCACAACACTCTCTTATTCTCTCTTTCTCTCTCTCCCAACACTTTCTCTTTC
This sequence comes from Cepaea hortensis, assembly GCA_963921405.1. Taxonomy (NCBI): domain Eukaryota; kingdom Metazoa; phylum Mollusca; class Gastropoda; order Stylommatophora; family Helicidae; genus Cepaea; species Cepaea hortensis. The sequence goes on along the minus strand of OY992892.1, from coordinate 62,834,071 downwards.
TCACTCTCTTTCTCTCTCTTCCTCATTATCACCCTCTCTCTTTCTCTCTCTGCTCCTCTCTTTCTCTCTCTCTCTCTCTCACTCTCTCCCTCACTCTCTCTCTTTCCCTCACTCTCCCTATCTCTTTCCCTCACTCTCTTCCTCTCTTTTTCCCTCTCTCTCTCCCTCACAATCTCCCTCTCACTCTCTCTGTCCCTCACAATCTCCCCCTCTCTCTCTCTCTCTCAGCTCTCTCTTCTGCCCTTTGTCCCATTATTTCCCATTCCCCGTAAGAACATAGGACCCAACCAGCTACCTTCAGCTGTCCTACCTTTTGCTATATCAACCAGCTTCAGCCATGACCTCCCCATAATTTGCAACTCTGTAATTCTCTTCTCCGTGTGTTTCGGTCTCCCTCTGCCTTATTTTCTCTGTAAGTTCTAAACAAAGGATTTTCTAGTCATACCATTAGATCTGACCTGCTTATGGAGAAATAACTCTGCATTATTTATTATTAGGAGATGAAGTGTTTGAGGTAGATGAGCACCCTAGAGTTGCAACCCTTGAATCCATTGCCAAACTTCCGCCAGTTTTCAAGAAAAATGGAACAGTCAATGCTGGAAATGCTTCGGTAATTATTCATAAACATGTTGTTTCCCTTCATATCTTTTAACTTGATATTTAGTTTCTCTGCATAATTGTAAACACATTTAGTTTCTGTTATGTTTTTTAACCAAAATTAAAGTTTGCATCCAAGGTTTTTGACCAGATGTTTAGTATCACTCTTGATTTTTTTTAATAACCATATATTAAGTTTCCGTATGTTTTTTTTTAACTAGATATATAATTTCTCTGCAGTTATTTTTTAACCACACATTTAGTTTCTCTTGACATTTTAAAAGAAAGTACTAATTTATCTTAACAATTTTTATTAACTCATTTAAATGTATTTCTCTCATGTGCCAGGGAATCTGTGATGGTGCAGGTGCTGTAATACTTGCCAGTGAAGCCGCTTTGAAGAAATTTAACTTGCAGCCTTTGGCTCGACTTGTATCTTTTGGAATTTCTGGTAAGTAGTGTTGTCACAAAAAATTTTTTTTACCCATGCCATTATTTGTTCTTAAGAATTTCTCGTTGAAGTTACTTTCAACAAATAGTTACTGTACCACTGATTGATAATTTCTGAATACATATGGTTTGAAAATAACACTTTCTGCATAGTTAGATTACTCTTCTTTACAATTAATTGATGATTTTGTATTCTTTAGAACAGTGGTTCTCAACCGGTGGGGAAATCCCCCCCCCCCCCCCCCCAGAAAGGGGGGATTAAAATTATTTCAAGATCGCGTTAATACGAGAACCGATTACTTGATATTGTTTTTCCCTCCCTATTTTACAGTTCTGTACTTCTCGCTCTTCTGAAATTTGTTTTATAACATAAGTAGACCCGCAAATCACATTTTATGTAGACGTCTAGACTCGTTCTATAATGTGTTGTTAAATTTAGCTTCCATTTGTACGTATACTGTGTGGTGGCGGGGAGGGGGAATTTATAGGAAGGAAATATGAAAAAAAAAAGGGGGGGGGGGAATGACATTCTGAACATATGGTGAAGGGGTGCATGGGCCAAAAAAGGTTGAGAACCACTGCTTTAGAATAATGCTGAGAACACCTTGAACAGGTAAACAGAGTAATGAAGACATCTTAAGCAAATTTAACAAATGAAGAGAACTGATTACCTGTATCATAAGTTGACAATCATGCGAGAAGGGTCAAACTGACATGTCATGATAACATTACAATTGGAGTGCAAGAGAGTAAGGGGAAGTCTTAGAAAGAAGATGCTAAGCAGCTTTACATTATGGCATGAAGAGCTGTCTGTATAAGAAACTACTGGCAATAAGTGAGATAGGAAGTTGTAAATGAACTTGATGACCAACACCATACTTCGTGGACTATGAAAAGAAGAAGGTTTTATGTACAAGTTTTCTGAAGGATATGAAGGAGGAACTGCTTGAAAGTCTAATGAAACTAGAACATTATTTACAACAATAAGAAAGAGGCAAATAGCTTTTTTTGGTCATGTGATGAGGAGATAAGCATTGGAGAACATCGTGACAACTGGAAAGATCAAAGGGAAGAGAGGCAAAGGCAGGCCAAGAGAAATGATGATGGATGGATTGAGATGGTGGCATGGGGGAATACCAGCAATGGAGTTGATCCAGAAAACCAAAGACCAAGATCTGTGGAGAGTCATGAATACCTACGCCAGCCGGCATGGCACTTGATGATGATGATGATGATGATGATGATGAAGGAGGAAATGTTGGTTATATTCTGTTCTGTTTCTGTTCACTTGTGGAGGGGAATAATAACCTTTGCAGGTAGGAGAAGACTTCTGTTTCAGTTGCATAGGCATTTATAATAGGAGGTTATTTAACAAATGTCTTTAAAATGCTCAGCCTGTCTTCCATTTCCTCAGCACTTAAGCTCATTGGTTAATCAAATCATTTCCTTCTGATTTTTCATGATGGACCAGTGTCCATCTTTGTGCTAGTCAGTCCTTGCATCAGCTTCCAGGAGCCATGTCTTCCATCACTGTTGTCTCCAAACTACTATTCCAAACTACTACGTCATTTAATATGATCAGAATATTTCATTCTGAGACAAGATTCTTTTTACGAGCCAGTTCTCTTCAATGTTCAGATCTTCTAGAATGTCAGTATTTTTTTCTTCCTGATTTTTCTTTATAAATACCGTACCAGAGGGAAATGTCAAAGGCAGTCGTGAAAGAGGTAGGCAGTGATACAAGTGGCAAGAAGACAGTGAGAGATTGATGATCAGCAATTTACTACCAAAGTGAGAAACAAAAAAGCAGCCTCCTTCACCTTCTTCTTCATTTTCTTCTCATTTTCTTCTTCTTTGTCATCATTGTGGTGGTAGTGGTGGTTGGCAGCGTGATTGTTTCCGTTTTTTTTTCATCTTCTTGTTCTGTTGCTTCTCTTCTCCTCCTTCTTCTCCTTATTCTACTTCTCTTCCTCCTCTTTCTTCTCTTTCTCCCCCTTCTTCTTCATCACTGATGAACTTTTGCAATGCAACTTTTCCAGCGTAAACAGGATGGTGAGGTCTTCATCCCCAATCCTCTCAATGTGTCTTATAAGGTTGCTTCTGTGGGCCAGATTTCCATTCTCTGGTAAATTATGGGCAGTCTGGTAGAATGTGGAGTTTGCATTGATGCTCCATGGGTGCCAAGTGGCAGTCTGAGATCTTCTTGTTAGAAATGTCTTTATCTCTTTAGAACGCTAGGAAGGCCTTTGACTGATTGGTTGGATTAATTGATTGATATCATTTCAATTTCCTTGGCTTCTTTGTTCTTTTTCAGTCTCTCTTTATTCTTCCCATTCATCTCTTCTCCCTGTATTTCTATTAAACCTTTTAGCAGTGCTTCAGAAAGTTATCTGTGATCCATTCCTGAAACCTTTCCAGTGCTCTGCCTTTAACTCTTCAGTTCTAGCTAATTCTTATATATTAACCCATACTGTTACAGTTTTCATGTTATTTACTTTTGTACCACAGAGGTGTTTGACACACTCTGTCCCAGTTATTACTTTCTCTTTTGGAATCAAGTGTTATTTTTTTCAGCTGCTTGCAACAGAAAGATTTCTGATTTGGTCGTTAGTTATGGTTCCAATTTCACGGCAAAGGGTCACCCCATAATGCTCCGTTCCTGTGCAAATGAATATAACACAAAATGCTCCTCACTGTCCCATGTGAACAGTGGAACGCACAGCAATCCTGACAAACCAACAGCATGCAGAGGCATACATGCATAAGCCAGAATGCCAACAGAACAGTCTGCCACTAAAATTACAGTTCATCGTCAATGGAAACAGCAGTCACTACAAAACCAGCAGTTATCCAGAGTTATTCTAAATGTGTGACTTTTGTATTTTTCAAGGCTGTGATCCTAAAATTATGGGGATCGGCCCAGTCTCATCTTCAAAAGCTGCCCTGGCTGCCATAGGGAAAACCATCACAGATATAGATGTTGTTGAGGTAAGGGAAGTTAATGACAGTGGCGGTTGTGTTATGTTAGGTCTTAGATTTGACTGAGCTACCCTATGACAGTAGATGGTACTACCTGCTTTCTGTCAGCACCGAATGTTGGGCGGTGATCACCAAACCTGACACCCCACATTGTGCCAACGGCTTCGGGTGGAGGAGTGCAGTTGGGAGGGTACAAGCCTTACCCTAGTGCAAGGAAATGCATTCTAAAGACTAAATGTCATGGCAGGGCAAACCATGCCCTAAGCCTTGGTCGGCATCTGGTCTAGGATGGAAGCTCCGACAGGCAGACAGAGTATTGTTTTGCTGATCTTGCAGCTTCTGCAGCTTGTCTTGTTCCAGACGTATTGATGTTACCTTTCCTCTGGAGTAAACTAGACAGGCAGAGAGAAGGATCAAATGCATTAGCAACACATGGTCTCTAAACTCATCCCAGGCTTTGTGTTATGGAGCGGTACAACTCCATTTTACAAACTATCGTCTGTCAAGGCGGCCAGGTGCCAGTCAGTGTGTTCTTTGTTGATTGGAGATCTATCTTACATGTGGTGTGCTGTCGGAGAGAGGATCAGAACAGATTGTTTTGTGTCATTTGTTTATTGTTATAAATTGTCACACCCAGTTATGCAGGTCCATGTGTCCGGCTTTGATGACGTGCATTTGTGTCAGGTGTGCTTCCTTTAGACAGATTCCATCCAAAGTAATGATATATAATTTATCCTCCCATAGGTAGGTTTTCTTTCTTAACAATTTTGTGAGAGCAGTGGTGTTAAGGCCTACTCTGAGTGATTTCAAACTGCCGTGGGATTGTCAGCATGCACAACTTGCACACATGACCTCTTGTTTTTCGCCCTTATCCAAGAAGGTTAGGTATCCAGACTCGCTACCAAAGAGAAAAGGGATATGTCTGACATTAGATACCAGTGTTGTTGGGGACATTCCCAATCCTATGCTGATATTGAACCTATGACACTGTAACCTTACAGGTGCAGCTCTACCCTCTGATATATTAAACATATGCACTATTGTTCAATTTAAAGTAGTGAACTTATCTTCAAATGCAGAATGTTTGATAACAAGAATATCAAAACTCACAAATCAGTCAGCAATATCATTACATCATATGATCTTATTTTTCAGTTTAAAGTAGTGAACTAATCTTCAAGTACATAATTTTTTATGACAAAAATATCAAAACTCAGTAAGCAGTATCATTACACCAGATGATCTTATTTTATCAGTGTTCATATAGTTTAAGCTCTGTAAATAATCACTTGAATATAAACATATTTTTGTTCAAGTTCTGTAATTAATATCTTTTTCTAACTGAACACACACCAGTCTTCTTTTTCTTCTTCTTATGGCTTTACAACTCCCACAGCCACACAGGCCATATTTATTCATACCAAGCTGTTATCATGCTGAAAGAAAATATTTGTTACAACAACACCCGACCACCTATGTCTTTGACTTTCTTATATTATGCAAAGTATATTCTTCTTCTGTTGCCCTTTATCCTCTATTTGGACAGAGGCTGTAAACTAACTCGCCCCAAGCCTTCCAAACCTTAGCTGTTCCATGCAGCTCCATTCTCCTTTTCTCCCCTATATTTTTTTAAATTTCTTTCTCTACTTTTCTCCATGTGTTTTTAGGTTTTCCTCTATTTCTTTTGCATTGTGGATTCCAGACAAAGGCTTTTCTAATTATGCTATTCTCAGGTTATCTCAGTGTATGTTCTATTCAGCTACAGCATCTTTTCTTCACCTCTTTATTCCTCTGTATTGCCTGAGAACAAGCACTGTTTCACCTGTGCTTAGAAGTTTTTTGCCCTTGCAAGGTATAATAGGATTAATTATTCTCTGCTGCTTTTTTATCTTCCATCGAAGCAGCGGTCCTCAACCAACTCATGCAAAGCCATTAGACTTGTTCATATTTGATTGAATTATGTAGCTAAAGTTTTCTACGGGATAGCGTAGCCAACCCCCAAACCATATAGGATATAGCCATAATTGGAAGAGTAGATTAGAGTACAAAATAGTTCACATTATAGATTATATTTTATGGTATATATTGTTTTGCTTAAAACTGGTGACTTCAACAGGTGAATGAGGCTTTTGCACCTCAGTTCTTGGCTGTGAGTAAAGAGCTGGGCCTTGACAATGATAAAACTAATGTGAATGGAGGTGCTATAGCCCTTGGACATCCCCTGGGAGCAACTGGAGCCAGGATAACAGCCAACCTGGTTCATGAAATCAGGTAACAATTTGCTGGTTCACATTTCAAGGTTTTAAATCTTCTTATAGTCCACGTCGTGTGGCATTGATGATCATGTCTGTCCACAGTCTTCTGTCTCTTCCAATCATTTCTGATACCGACATACCTCCATGCTACAATGTCAAACTGTTCAGAATTTTCTATCTTGGTCTTCTCTTGCCTCACCTAAAGAAGATGGTACGGGTTAATTAGGCAGTAAATTTGAAATTGATGACATTAATGAATATTGATCATGTATAATATTCATTGTTTTTTATTTAACTTTTTAAACATTGCTTTGTTGTTTGATCCCTTCATTTATAATATTCAGTGGCTTAATTATTAGTAGTTTTTCAGCTTCATCTGAAAGCCTCTCTAATAAATGAAACATAAGGCAGAAAGAAATCTCTCCAACACTAGAAATGAGAGCCACATAGGAACCCTCTTCTTTGATAGAAATGAGAGACTTGGAAATGAGAAACTAGGAAACCATTCCAGCAATGGAAATGAGAAACTAGGAAATGATTCTAACAATGGAAATGAGAAACTAGGAAACCATTCCAGCAATGGAAATGAGAAACTAGGAAATCATTCTAACAATGGAAATGATGGACTATGAAACCATTTGAACAATCCGAATGAGAGGCATCTTTAACAACAGATAGAAAATGTGAAAAAGAGACCTCTCCCTCTGTTTTTCCTCCTGAAAAGAAGTTCAACATTTGTCAGTAAAGAATAAAAGCAACGAACCCTCCCCAACACATCAAGCTGCACCAATCAAAAAGTAGACAAAGCGATAAATAGGCTGGTTACCAGAAATAAGTGAACTAAAACCTAAATGGTACCCGCAAGACCAAACAAGGCAGACCCAGCCACATCAAAAACTAAAGCCCTCCTGCCCTTTGCGGTCTGTTGTAGTTCTGTCTATGTCTTTACCTTATTACTCATCTCTATCTTTCTCTTCTCCGTAGTCTCCATTTATTTTGCCTTGCAGAGTCCAGGGGAAAGACTTTCTAGTTATGCTGTTAAATGATGTTCTGAGTGTGTGTGCTCTCAAGCACCGGAGTCTTCTCTTTGCACTTTTTGAGTTGGTATCTTTATGATACAATACAGAGGCAGCCAGAGAATAGTAAGGATGGCAAAAGACAGTTTTGTCTCACTACTATCCCTATTTAAAATGCATCTGCTTGTTTTCCATCATGAAGTACTTTGCATATTATGTCTTCATATGTTGCCTTTATCAAATTAATTAGCTTCTGTGGAGCCCCACACTGCTTCATCATCTCTAAAGAGATTTTCTATCAATGTTATCGAAGAACTTTTCATAGTCCACACATCCAACTTGTTGCGGTCAATTCATTTAAAAGCTTTACTCTACTTATATTAGGAAGAACTTGAAAGTAACAGAGATGGTCAGAACCATGCTTTTTTATAGTCTTTCCTCTTGAGCCTAAGGCGGCGCATAGGGCAGAAGTCATGGCTCTCCATGTCTGGCGGTTCGCTGCTACCTTTTGTAGATCCTGGATGTTCACTTCGCTTGTTTATCCTATAGTATTTTTAATGGAATTTATTAATCTCTTCAAGATGATTCTGTTCAATACCTCCTGTCACTAAGTGGTTAAAAACTCGGCCACAGAGCAAGCACGACAGGAGGTTTACGATCATCAGAAAGAACCTCACCCTTCACCGAATGTTTCTGCCCCTTTACCCTCTTTACACCCACAGGGGGTGGGCTCGTCCAGGTCATGACTTTTGTGCGTTTTTCTCTTGTCTCTTTTGAGAAGTTTGTTTATTATACACTAGCTGACCCGGCCCGGCTTCGCCCAGACCCTGGTGGGGAGCATCTCATTTAATTCATATAAGTAGTCATATAAGTTCTCGTTCCCGTTACCGACTATCTGTCTGTCTGTCTGTCTGTCTATCTGTCTGTCTGTCTGTCTGACCCGGCCCGTCTTCGCCCAGACACTGATGGGGAGCATCTCATTTAATTCATATAAGTAGTCATATAAGTTCCTGTTCCGACTATCTATCTGTCTGTCTGTCTGACCCGGCCCGGCATCGCCCAACTCCTGGTGGGGAGCATCTCATTTAATTCATATAAGTAGTCATATAAGTTCCCGTTCCCGACTGTCTGTCTGTCTGTCTGTCTGTCTGTCTGTCTGTCTGTCTGTCTGTCTGTCTATCTATCTATCTATCTATCTATCTGTCTGTCTGTCTGACCCGGCCCAGCCCATGGTGGAGAGCATCTCATTTAAATTATATAAGTAGTCATATAAGATCCCATTCCCGACTATCTGTCTGACTGTCTGTCTGTCTTGGGTAAATGGAGGAGGGAGGAGGAAGAGGGAGGTGGAGGAGGAAAGAGGAGGGAGGAGTAGGGAGGAATAGGAGGGAGGAGGAGGGATTAGGAGGAGGAGGGAGGAGTAGGGTGGAGGAGGAGGGAGGAGGAAGAGGGAGAAGGGGGAGGGAGAAGGAGGGGGAATGTGAAGGGAGGAGGAGGGAGGAGGTAGAGGGAGGAGGAGGGAGGCGGAGAGGAGGAGGGGGGAGGAGGAATGTGAAGGGAGGAGGTAGAGGGAGGAGGAGGGAGGAGGCGGAGAGGGAGGAGGGGGGAGTGATGAGGAGGAGGGAGGAGGAGAAGGTAGAGGGAGGAGGAGGAGGAGTGTAACAGTAAAGGGAGTAGCTTAGGAGTAAAGAGTTAAGGAATGCTGCGCATTCCTTGACTAGTGGGAAAACCATAGCTAGTGAACGTGTGTGCACGAATGAAGAAGTGTATCTAGGCTGGCACACACGTCACTTGGGGCCCAGCTAGCAGGGAGGTAGGAAAACATGTAAACATCCGAATTTGAGCATAACATCATGATGCTGTAGTTGAACGATTCGACAAATAAAGAATGTTCTAAACAACGCGGAGTCTTGTATGCTGTACGATCATCACGTGCCTTCTAACCTGTGTGTGTAACATCTCTACACTATAATACGGGTTGATTTGGTGCCTTTGACCTCAAGAAATATGGGATGTCGTGGAGAGAGTTACCGCCATGAAAGATTCTTGTGTCTGGGCGTCTGGAGAAGGAAGTTTTTAAGTAAATAATAATAAGAAACGCAACAGCTGAAAGCCCACCAAGGGGTAGTTGTTGTGGGTTCTCAGTGTATTTCTGTTTAAAAAGGAGATCGATTTCTCAGGCCAGCTCAGAAGGTTTGACTGATTAACTTAATTTTTTGAAAGACTGATGTTTTATCTAATTAATAGTATGAAATAACTTGAGCACTGACCAACGCTAATTGTATAATGAGATCAAGTAATGCCGTTTTGCATCAAAAATTAGTACACAAGCATATAAGAATGAACTCGCTGATTACATGTTACAACAACTTATGAAGTCTCGAGGTACCAGAAATGATTTCAACAGAACAATAACCTGCTCCAAATAAAACTCAAAGTAAAACAAAGAATGCTGAAAATTATGAGTTTTAGCTCATTCGACTGTTGAAGGTGAAGTCAAGGTTATACTGCAAATTCCATAATTGTTAAATCGATATTCTCAATACTCTCTACAGTCACTTCACTTAAGTGAAGGCATTGATGAATATAGTCAACTTGTCTCAAGTCAAAAGTTGTTACAAGAAATTTAACTGACCGTTGTTGGAATGCCACCTAACATATAACGGAGTGGATAGAGTCAGGTTTGAATCCAATTGTTGTTGACTGGATCATTTTTACGCTGAAACATATGAAAATGCCAGATTTTTGCTGAAACCGGGAGCAGTTGTCGGTTGAAAAATCGTGAAGGTGACCTTGCTTGACGGAAATTAAAGTCTAACGCTTACAGTCAATCGAACAAGTAATCAAGCAGTTTGTTATCGAGCGTTATATCGAGCACAATCAACGACAGGAAAATAATTGGAAAGAACTGATTTCGACTTCGATTGAATTAGGAAATCCAGAGGGTTTTTTTGTGTTCTGATCCTTTCAACGGTGTCGATTTCATTTAAGTTCTTTTATCAGGATTCGTGATTAGAACAGAAAATTTTCTTCGTCAGGATCTTCGATTGGAGTTAGTTTTTTGTTAGTATAGTTAGATAATAGATAATATTAGAGTAATTAATTGAACAGATTAGGTATTGCTGCTGAATTTGAAATTAATATTGTTTGAAATATTTGTATATTGCTTAATAATTTCCATTATAGATTCTAGAATGGAACCCCAAGATTTTTCACAGGTACTGACTGGAGTTGGTGGGGCAATAGCAAGGTTGGATGCAGTGTTAAGACAACAAAATATAAGCAGTGATGTTGAGAGATTTAATGGACAAGCAAACCAGTTTAAGAAATGGGTCATTTCTATTGAGAAACATGCTTATTTAGTAAACGCTACAGATGAGGAGAAAAAGAATTTGGCATACAGAACAAGTACAAGTCCAGTTTCTGACCATATAAGAAGAAAACTAGAAGCAGGAAGAGGTGAAACCTGGGAAGAATTTAAAGATGATCTCGCAAGAAAATACGCTGAAATTACTGATCCACAACACGCATTCTCAGTATTGCGACAGACTAGACAAAATACTACAGAAAGTGTACAGCTATACAGTGACAGGTTAATCAATTTAGCGGAAGAGTCATTTTTAGGACAGAATGTACGTGCTGAAGAAGTGGAACGGATGTTAGTAGGGATTTTTGTTGATGGGATTAGGTCAGATGGATTGAAATTTAAATTACTAAGAGAGAATCCGGCAAGATTGTCACAAGCGGTAGATATCGCTATACAAGAGGAAAGCTTGAGGAGAAGGTTTAGATTAAGGGTAGGACGAGAGTTAGGTAGTAGTTCGGAAGATAGAATTGAAGAACCTATGGAAATAGGACAGTATAGACATGGATGGAGAGGAAGACGAGGAGAAATACAGATGGTACAAAGAAACGATAACGTATATAATCAAGGTAGAGGAAGACAAGTGAGAAATACTATAAGAAACATGGAAGGTAACACAAATAACTCGAATGTGGTTTGTTGGGGATGTCACCAACGTGGGCATTTTTTTCGCTTTTGTGGTAACAGACGTGTCCCATCGAATACACAAAATAATAGAGCTGTTCAGACGAGTACACAGAATAGAACTGCAAATGGCAGACCAGCAAATAGGAATTATGGAGACATGCAGAGAAATTTTAGAAGCTCAGGAAATTGGCATCCCGCTTACTGAACAGGATCGGCAGTAGGGGGGAAGATAGTAAGGTCCAAAAGGGGCATCAATGTATTAAAAACCCAAAGGATGAGTATAGTAGGACATTTAGAAATAAAAAACAAGCCGAGATAAAACAATTGTCATTAAATATGGTAGATCCTAGTTCATGTATAGTACAAATAGGAAAATATAAAGTTAGAACATTAGTTGATTCGGGAGCACAAGTTAGCGTGATTAAAGAAGCATTTTTATATCGAATGTTAAAAAATTGTAAAATATTTAGAATTCAGGAGAATCTTCATTCGGTAACGGGACAAAAATTAGAAGTGCTAGGACAAACGAGGATAAACTTGAAATTAGGAGGGATAAATGTCAGGCATATGTTCCATGTGGTCAAAAATTTAAATAGAAATATGATATTGGGTAGAGATTTTTTATTGAAAAATGGGGTGAGACTTTTATTTGATTTGCATAAATTAAAATTCCAAGATGTTTACGTAGATTTAGAAGAAGATATGCATGTGTCGACACTAGTTAGAGTCAAAACGACCATGAATTTAAAACCACAGTCAGTTAATTTGATACAAGCAAAGCTGAAGAGAAACCCGTATTATGTAGCAGGAAACATAGTCAGAATCACTGAATTGCAAAAAGAAATAATTGATGAGCCAGGTTTGGAAGTTCCGGATGGAATAATAGAATTGGATAAAAGTTTAACATTTCCAGTGATGGTTATTAATAACACAGGTAGAGAAATTAAATTATACAGAGGATGTGTAATAGCCAAGCTAGAACATAACGTTAGTGACATATTGGCAACAGATAGAGTAAATATGGCAGGCATAAGTTATTCAGAAACCTCTAGTGAAAGAATTAATAACAGGCGCGGATGCGGACGAAAAGGGAACGTAAGAATGGATGAATTGATCCATCCATCCAGAAGAAATACAGCCCAAATACATTCACTAGACAAAGTTACAAGGGAACAAGAATTGTTGGCACAGTTAAAAACTCCGCCAGAAAATAAGGAAGTATTAGAACAACTTATAAAACAAAATCAGGATGTGTTTGCAATTAATGATTTAGAATTGGGAAAGACAAAAACAGTTACAATGGAAATAGATACGGGAGACCATCCACCAATTAGTTTAAAACCATATAGAACTCCATTAAGAAATAGAGAAGTCGTAGAAAAGGCAATAGAAGATATGTTGAAAGCAGGCATAATAACAAGATCAAAATCAGAATGGTCATCTCCGGTCGTCATAGTAGCCAAATCTGATGGTTCGAACAGGTTCTGTTGCGACTACAGGGCGTTGAACAAAATTACTAAGAATGTAGCGTACCCATTGCCGGTGATTGATGATATTTTGGGGTTACTTAATGGCTCTACATATTTCACAACGCTGGATGCAAGGGCAGGATTTTGGTGTATTCCGATGTCGAAGGACGCGCAAAAGAAAAGTGCCTTTTGTACTCATATGGGTTCTTACGAATTCTTACGTATGCCATTCGGTCTCAAAAATGCACCGTCTCACTATATGTTCTTAATAAATGAAGTACTAGACGGTATGCAAAATTTTGCCCTGGCCTATATAGATGACATATTGATATTTACGAAAGGGAATGTGGAGAATCATTTGAAACATATTAGACTAGTATTTGACAGATTAAGAAGGCATGACGTTAAATTAAAGCTTAGTAAGTGCCAGTTTTTAAAGACAGAAACAAAATATTTAGGCTATATAATAAATAGGGAAGGTATTAAACCAGACCAGGACAAGATAAAGGTTATTAAAGAATTACCTCCTCCAACTAATGTTAAGGAAGTGCGTGCATTTATAGGTACGTGTGCATATTATAGAAGGTTTGTACCAGCATTTTCAAGGATAGCAATACCTATTACGAATTTAACGGGAAAATACGCTAGATTTAAGTGGGATGATGAGTGTCAAAAAGCGTTCGAACTTTTAAAAGATAGCTTAACAGTGGTACCATTATTGACACATCCAGACTTGAATAAACAGCTAATACTATACACAGATGCTTCAGACAACGCAATAGGAGCATGTTTGGTTCAACCATATGAAGGAGAAGAATCTGGAATACCAGGGGTTAAAAATGAAAGACCAATCTATTTCTTGTCTCATAAACTCAGCAAGACTCAAAAGAAATGGCCGATTATTGAGAAAGAAGCATATGCTATACACTACGCTCTTCAAAAATTAAATTACTATTTACATAACGCCAATTTCATTATTAGAACTGACCACATGCCATTAAAGTCGATATTAGAAGCACCAATACAAAATAGGAAAATACAAACGTGGGCATTGAATTTACAGGGATACAATGCTAAGGTTGAATATGTTTCAGGGAAACATAATACATGCGCCGACCTTTTGTCTAGGATCCCATATACACAGTCGTCAGGGAACACGGAAGATGAAGCTGAACCAGAGATAGACGATCGAAACTGGCAAGTAAATATATTAGATTCTGCCATAATAAATAGGGAAGAATTTGAGAGTTTACCATCGGATCAAGAGTCTGAACCTAGAACAGAAGACCCACATTTAGAACAGTTTGATATGAAAACAGAACAAGAATTAGATCCAAAAATAGTACAGATAAAAAGAAAACTGAAAGAAACACGGGGAAAAAAGTTTTAAAAGAAAGTTTGTAGAGTTACAAGAAGACAATCAATTATATTATATCAGTGAAAAAGGTGAAGGAGTAAGAAAATATATTCCGAAACATTTAGAACAAGAAGTCTTAAAGGCATATCACGATAATAATGGTCATTTTGGACGAGATAAGTTAGTGAAGGCTATTAGCAGTAAATATTACTGGCCGAATTTATTCAAAAGTGTATATGAATATGTTGAAGCGTGTGAAAAGTGTAGGTTAAGAAACATGAAGATAATCAAATGTCCTTTACAAGATACCGATATTCCTCAATTTCCAATGCAGAAAGTAAGTTTGGATATTTCAGGTCCTCATCCAAAAACATTATCGGGAAATGTATACCTACTACATATAGTTGATTCATATAGTCTCTGGCCAGAAGTTTATCCAATTCCAGACAAGAGTGCTGATTCAGTTATAAATATGCTTTTACAAGAATTTATACCAAGGTTTGGGTGTCCACAAATAATACTTACAGACAATGGGAAAGAATTTGTAAATAGAAAGTTTGAAAAATTGGTAAAAGATTTGAATATAAAACACATTAGGACTTCATATTACAGACCAACTTCTAATGCTAAAAATGAGAGACAACATAGAACACTATACAATATTCTAGCGAAAAATGTAGAAGAACACGATATGGATTGGGATCTTTATTTGGGGATAGCATTAGCGGCGATACGTACACACGAAAATGAAGGAACAGGTTTCTCACCATTTTACTTAGTACATGGGAGAGAACCAATATTGCCAATTGATAATTTATTAAAGCCTAGGAGAAAATATCTGGGGGAAGATTTTCAGGAAACAAGGTTGCAAGAGATGCACAAAGCACATGTTCGTTTAAGAAATAATATAATTAAGGCTAGAGAAAGACAGAAGAAATACGCAAATAAAAATGCACACTTACAAGAGTTCAACATAGGTGATAGGGTGTATTACAAAAAACATAGAAAAAACTCTAAGTTTGATGCTCATTGGGTCCCGGGATACTATATTTTAGAAAAAAAGGGTCCAGTGTCATATACTATTAAGAATCAAATTTCAGGGCATGTTGCACGTTCACATGTAGAGCACTTAAGGCGGGATAATGAGGAAAGGGATGCAGAGAATAGTAATAATAATTATTGTTCCGAAGAAATATTGTCAGGTGGACAGATTGTCAGACAATCGGTATATCCAATACCTATAGAGAATGGGAAACAAGTGACAACAGCATCTACTACAGCTGAACAAGAAGAAACAGTACCAAAAACAGTCATGACGGAGGAAAATAACATGTATGACGATTATATTAGCGAAGAATCAGTCAAAGAAAAAATAGAACCTCCATTTATGAATACAAGACAGGCTGTAAAAAGAAAGTTAGATAGTCAGAAAGAAAAAGAAATTAAGAGGCAAAGGAAACTTAGAGTGAGTTCTTCAAGTGGTGAAGATATGCCATTATTTGAAAATTTGTTGAGACGGCAAGACAGGAAAATTAGATTGGATTTAGAAAGGAAGAAATTAGCGGTTGCTAGTAATGGATATACAGATGGGGAAGAAGAAATGGATGAAAAGTCAGAAACTGATGAAGAAGCTGATATGAAAGAAGATAGCTCTCCTCGGGAGGATAGCGACATTGATGTAGATATTGCAATTATAGAAAAAAATTTGAAGTTATTAAGAAAATGGAGAAGAGATAGATAAATAGCCTGGTAGAATATTCTGCAGATGGCAGATAGAAGAAGAAGTTAGACACGATATTTTTGTGTTTACAAAGAAGATGGTTGGTAAATAACTTAAGCAAGAGTTGTTGGGAGGAATATACATAATATGGTAATAACTTGAGACTTATTGGTATATGTTTTGTGATCATGTTGGTTTTTAAATGAAGTGTGGAGTTTTTCTTAAACGGAAAACAATTATTGAGTAGTCATAAAATGGTCTTGCATTTCCTTATATATGTTTAATTTGATTAATGTGTGGGGATAAATATGATGTCAAAGAATGAGGGGGTTGATATGGTTTAGTCAATTGTTTGGACTTCAATGGTGTTTTATGAAATGTGAAGAATAAGTTAACTTAGCTGGTTATTTTTACAATGTTTTGGTTTTATTGAGTTACCCTGAGTGTGTTTAAAATGATTATTGGTTGGACGTTCAGTTAGAAGAAACAGATGACTTAAAGTAGTTGAGTCGTTTAACGTATATAACGTTTATAAATAGAAGTTGAGGGTGAAACATGATGGAGTTAAGGGGGAAGAAGTAGTGGTTAGTGAAGTGACTCAATATGTTGTAATGGAGGAGTATGTTGATATTATTGGGTTCGCAATGTAAATGTTTGGGTTAAAAATAGGAGCTGGGTTGAACAGCGTTTAATGGGAAAATAAGGGGGGAATGCCAGCTTGAGTTTTGGCATTTAAATAAGTTGGAAGAAGAAGACTGTATGTAACAGTATACTAATAATTTGGAGTTTTTTTTTTGAAGGAATGGTAAACTTGAACTTGACGAGGTGAATGATACAAAAGCTGGTAGTTTTGGATTAACATATTTTTTTGATAATAACGATTATTATTGACGGAAACTGAAGATAAATTTTGAAACTTTATTTTTATAAAGTTTTGAGAATGTATGGGAAGAGAAAGGTGATTACTTCTTACTTTTTCTTATTTATTTTAGGTGCGCACCTACCAAATCTAACCTACCCAATCTACAAAATAGATTTTTTCTGTCTATCCTAGAATAGTGAGAGTGTGAGAATGTGAATAAGGGAGAAATAAAAGATAAGGGGAATATCTTCAGTTTTGTCAATCATAATTTAGATGGACACTTTAAATTTAAAAGCGGTTCGCTTATGGAGAATTTTATGGAGAGTTTTGTAGCGAGTTTTCTAGAGAACTTTATAACGAGTTTTGTAGCGAGTTTTCTAGAGAACTTTATAACGAGTTTTGTAGAGGGTTTCGGTATTATTGTCTCTGGTTAGCAATTGGCTATGATGAGATAGGAGAATGAGAATTGAGTTAGGAATTATATGGAATTGTTGTTAATTGTGGTATAGAGATGTATAGTTAAGTGCTTAAGAGTTGGGGTTGAGATTTTTTCAGGGAAAAATTCTCTTTGAAGAAGGGGAGGTATATGTAACAGTAAAGGGAGTAGCTTAGGAGTAAAGAGTTAAGGAATGCTGCGCATTCCATGACTAGTGGGAAAACCATAGCTAGTGAACGTGTGTGCACGAATGAAGAAGTGTATCTAGGCTGGCACACACGTCACTTGGGGCCCAGCTAGCAGGGAGGTAGGAAAACATGTAAACATCCGAATTTGAGCATAACATCATGATGCTGTAGTTGAACGATTCGACAAATAAAGAATGTTCTAAACAACGCGGAGTCTTGTATGCTGTACGATCATCACGTGCCTTCTAACCTGTGTGTGTAACATCTCTACACTATAATAGGAGGTAGAGGGAGGAGGAGGGAGGAGGTGGAGAGGGAGGAGGAGGGAAGAGGAGGAGGGAGGAAGAAGGAGGAGGAGGGAGGAGGAGGAATGTGAAGGGAGGAGGAGGAGGAGGGAGGAAGGAGAAGGAGGGATGAGGAGGAGGAGGAAGAGGGAGGAGGAGGAGGAGAAGGCAGGAGCAGGGATGAGGAGGAGGAGGAAGAGGGAGGAGGAGGAATGTGAAGAGAGGAGGAGGAGGAGGAAGGAGGAGGGAGAAGGAGGAATGTGAAGGGAGGAGGAGGAATGTGAAGGGAGGAGGAGGGATAGGGAGGAGGGGGAGGGGAAGAGGAAGAGGGTAGGAGGAAGAGGGTAGGAGGAAGAGTGGAGAGGAGGAGGGAGGAGCTAGAGGGAGGAGGAGGAGGGAGGAAAAGGGAGGAGGTAGGAGGAGGAGGAAGAGGGAGGAGGAGGAAGGAGAAGGAAGGAAGAGGAAGAAGGAGGAGGGAGAGGGAGGAGGAGGATGGAGGAGGGGAAGAGAAAGAGGGTAGGAGGAGGAGAAGAAGGGAGGAGGAGGAGGGGAGAGAAAGAGGAAGGAGGGAGAATGAGGAGGGGAGGAAGGAAAGGGAGGTGGAAGAGGAGGAGGAGGGAGGAGGAAAGAGGTAGGGGGAGGAGGAGGAGGAAGGAAAGGGAGGAGGAAGAGGAGGAGAAGGGAGGAGGAGGGAGGAGGAGGAGGTAGAGGGAGGAGGAAGAGGGAAAAGGGAGAAGGAGGAGGGAGGATGATGAGGGAGAAGGAGGCAGGAGGAGGAGGAGGGAGGCAGGAGGAGGAGGAGGGAGAGGGAGAAGGAGGGAAGATGAGGGAGGGAGTAGGAGGGAGGAGGTGGGGAGAGGAAGAGGGAGAAGGAGGAGGGAGAGGGAGGAGGAGGGTGGAGGGAGGAGAAGAGAGGAGGAGAGAGTTCGCCATTCCGAATTCATGCTCGTCTAGTTCTTCCCTTCTACACGACTGTAGATAACTTCCTTACACATAAAAAGATGAATTGTTATTGATATTGCCGTGGCATGGAGGAATATCAGCAGCAGAGTTGATCCAAAAAACCAAAGACTGAGATCTACGGAGAGCCATGAACGCCTACGCCAGCCGGCACGGCACTTGATGATGATGATTGCCGTGTGACGATTCTGTGTAGTCACGTCATTTTCTTCCCTTTCCCTAGCGTTTTGGTTCGGGGATTCTTTCATCATCATCATCATATATTTACGTACGTATTTTGGGAGGGGGAGGAGGGAGGAGGAGGAAGAAGAAAAAAAAAGCTATAACAGTTGACAGCTCTGGAATGAAAGGAAGGCGTGTAGAAAATTTCATCTCAATCGGATGGGCCGTTCGCGAACAAATAAAGGACATACATATTTACATACATATATACATACACTTTGTTTTATAGATATAGATATTCCATATTGACACAGCTTACGTGTGTCTGCCCACTTACCAGTAACATAATTCCTCCATACTTTTCATTTTCCTGCAAGTCTTCTTTCTTTGGCAACTATCCTTCTCTCCAGTCTGTTGGTAGTTCTTCATGGTCGGACTACTAAATAATGTGTGTAGTAACTCTACTGAGGTATTTATATCGGTTTTAAGAAATTATAAATGTTATGTCTTCACAGTAAGTGCTTTGAATGTCATATTAAAAGCGTCCTCACTGCATAATATTCCTGAATGATGAGAATGGTAGACTTAAACTTTTGTAGCTTGAGACATTAGGTTTAATGAAGTGAAATGTTATTGATGACTATTTCTTCTTCAGACGAAGACAACTCAAGTATGCGTTGGGCAGTGCATGTATTGGCGGTGGACAGGGCATCACAGTTATTCTGGAGCGTGTTTAACATGATTTAATATCTACATACTTATGTACCATATGTTACATTTTTTTATGTAATAAAGTTTATACCTTGACCCTCATCATCACATAGCAGGCCCGTTGCAGAATGTCGCTCTCATCACAGGCTGTCTGAGATTGATTCTTTGCCAGCTCTCCTACTTCATGCATTTTCATGCTCAGTGTGCATTAAATGTTCTGTGTCCATCTTCATAATGATTCACTTCCCTGTCTCTACTTCCAGGGGCCACGGCTTTTTCTTCCAAGAACCATGCCTTTTCTTCCAGGAACCAAGCCTTTTCTTCCAGGAACAATGCCTTTTCTTCCAGGAACTACATAATTTCTTCTAGGAACCAATCTTTTTCTTCCAGGAACCAAGCCTTTTCTTCAAGGAACTACACCTTTTCTTCCAGGAACCAAGCCTTTTCTTCCAGGAACTACATCTTTTCTTCCAAGAACCACACCTTTTCTTCCAGGGCCATGTCTTTTCTTCCAGGAACTACACCTTGCATTCCAGGAATCACGCCTTTTCTTCCAGGAACCACACTTTCCACTGCTATTCTTCCTAAGCCTTGATAACATTTGATACAGTCAAAATATTTCAGTTACTGATATGTGGTGCTGTGTATGAGACAGCTTTCTAGCATTCACATCATGTTAATTATGTCTGATCCATAGTATTCTAAGATATTTTACAGTCAACATTAAGGTTCAAATCTGAATTTTCTTCTTAGTGATTGTGAAATAATCCATGACTCACATCCATATGTTGCCACAGGAAAGATGCAGTTTGTACCTCAGTGATGTACAAATAAATTATCACATCTATCACTTTGTGGGCTGTTGAACTAAACTACCTATTTCTGTTGGAAAGAAAACCACACGTGACTTCTGTGGAAATAACTCTGATTCCACATCAATATCATCGTCATGTAACAAGTCCTTCGCAGACCATCGTTATCATGATGGCACAGTGAAAGGTTTCTCCATCTCTTGCTGTGTCTCCTATCTCACACACACTGAACACAAAATGTATGTTTCATTTAGTATGTTATTTGTGCTTTCTGGGAGTGGGTTGGAGTGGCATAGAGGTTACCACATTTGCCTCTGGCTTATGCAGATATGGTTGGATTCATGCCACAACTGTGGATTTTTACCAAATAAGAAAAGGATTGTATACTCCCATTGTTACTGGGATAAAGCATAGAATGTCAAGCTTTCTTGGACAAGAGCATAAAACTCACAGGGCCTATGCTCACATTTTTGTGTGTGCATTTGCTCGTTTTAAAGTCAGGCATAGTCCATACACATGCTACTGGTGAACTGGACTAATTTTTGCGTGTGGATTAGCTTGACCTATTACCAGTGTCCCTCGCCATCAGATGAACCCACTTCAACTTGAGGTTCTTGTAATGTACTTTTTCAAGTCGAGGACAAGAAGTCAACTGATCAGTGTGGAGGTTGAACCCACTACCACGGCATCAGCACACCAGCAATTTAAGAGCAAGCACTCTTATCCATTCAGCCATGCTGACCTCCTATGCTGACATTAAAGATCCGTTGATAGTTGGGCTTTAAATGGAGCAGGCTAAATAGGTCACTACCATGCTCCGTTTCAAAACTGGAACACCCACCCACAAAATCACATTTATGGCATGTGTGATTTTGGTTTGTACACATTTGGATCCAAGTCAATGCTATGGAGTCAGTGCACTGTGCTAATTTTCTTCTTGTGTGATCTATGGGCGATGCCTGGGGCACTTAATGGGGATCTCTTATGCAATTAAACTGATTCTTGCCCAAAAACAATTGTTTTCTCT
Source organism: Cepaea hortensis (assembly GCA_963921405.1). NCBI lineage: Eukaryota > Metazoa > Mollusca > Gastropoda > Stylommatophora > Helicidae > Cepaea > Cepaea hortensis. Next base: position 62,812,795 of record OY992892.1, on the reverse strand, counting down.
TCCTGTAGTACATACATATGTCCAGGCAGAATTAACTCTTGCAGCACAGAATGCCAATGTTTGGGGCCAATATTTCTAAGTGTTATTGATGGGAGGCTAGTATTTATGGCCAGCAATTTTTTATCCCTTTCAAATTAATATCATAAATGTGGCTGATTCAGTCAACATGATTATTAGTATGAGGCTGGGATGTACCCTAATTATAATTTCTCTTCTGAGGTTGAACTGGGATAGAGGTAATGGAAAAACGACCAAGTGTTTTGCTTTTTTGGTTCTGGTTATCGTGTTTAATTATTCTTTTTACAACAATACTTAACATTCATATATATGTTTTGATTATAAATACTGGAGAATAACTGACTGAGATGTTAACAACATGTGAACATTATATGAGAGGGAAATGCTACACCAAACAAGGACAAATTTGTTTAAATTTAGAGTTATTAGTTCTTGTATTTCTATTTTTTCACATGTATTATTTGGCTACACATTTTAAATGCTATCTCGTTACTTTCACACATGTTCCATACTAATGTTGCAGCTTTCTATATTGAGTGAGTACAAATGTATAATTGACAAATGTATAACTGATGCAAATAATTAAAAGTATTTTTATATAAATTATACAGTAGTATTGTTATATGCTTTTCTGACTGTGTTATCTTGTTGTTAAAAAGTACAGTGGTACTGTGTTATATATTAATCTGGTATTGTTATTCTGTTGTATATTAGAGTAATACTGTTATTAATTTATCTGATCTTGTTATCTAATAGTTTTATGATACAGTGATGCTGGTTATATGTTATTCTGTTGTTTTATGATAGTGATACTGTTTATATGTTGTTTTACAATACAGTCGTGCTGTTATATGTTGTTTTACAATACAGTGATGCTGGTTATATGTTATTCTGTTGTTTTACAATACAGTGATGCTGGTACTTCCGGTGTAATGGCGACGCGATGACTCGCTGTCTTGGGGGAGAAGCTGTTCAGTGTTTTTCTGTGGATTCCTTATGGAAATTCCCGTGAAATTCGTGTGGATAGTGTTTTTCCTTTGGATTATGTGATGTTATTTCGTGTTCGTTAATTGGAAGTGTTCAAAAGAAGCCACGGAAGGCAGGTGGTGGATGAAATTATGAGGGCAGCCGACAGATATTTGTTGGTTATGGTCTCGAGTTTCGCGACGGCAAGCTTTCTCTCTTTCGAGAGACACTGATTGCGGTCATCCGGCCAGTATGGTCACTGCCATAGAGGAAAGCAACGGCAAACTACCTCTTTGAAATTGCCTAGTTTATTATGATTCGCTTAAAGACTGATCATCGCAAGACAAGGACAGAGACATTAAAATTAGGAACATGGAACGTTAGGACGCTAAACAACGACGGAAAATTAGAGAACATAACACAAGAAATTCAAAGAGAAAAAATTAATATATTAGGTATGTGCGAAACGAGATGGACAGGAGCAGGCATCAAGATACATAAAGATTTTAAGATTATTTATTCTGGAGGTGAGGATCGGCATGGGGGAGTGGCAATAGTTTTGGACCGGAAAACATCGACGTCTGTTCAGGGATATTGGGCCGTGTCGGACAGAGTACTACTAGTTAAATTGAGTGGCAGACCTTTTAACATAAATGTTATTCAAGTATATGCCCCAACAGGAGAGTCCAGTGAAGATAGTGTAGAGGAATTTTATAATGACATAGAGTCTGCCTTAAAGAAATGTAAAAATTCAGAAATAAACATCATAATAGGGGACTTCAATGCAAAAGTAGGAAATCAAGGGGATAGATACACAGTAGGAAACTATGGTTTAGGAGAGAGAAATGAAAGAGGATACAGACTAGTAGAGTGGGCAAAAGAACAGGAAATGATTGTAGGAAACACCTGGTTCAAGCAACACCCTAGAAGATTATGGACCTGGAGGAGTCCTGATAGCAGGATTAGAAACCAGATTGACTACATTCTCATTAGCAGAAGATTTAGAAACGCCCTAACAGTAGCAAAAACAGTTCCCAGTGCTGACTGTTATAGTGACCACAAATTACTCACAGGAACATTGAGGATAAAGTTGAAGAAAGTCAAGTATACAACAGGGAACACTAAATATGATTTGTGTACATTGAGTAATGACAAGGAAATACAAAACAAATTCAACATAGAAGTACAGAACAGATTTGAAATATTGTCTGATCTAGAGATCCTATTCCAGGATGTGGATGATCAATGGGAAATGTTAAAGAATTCAATCAATATGGCTGCAGAAACAACTATTCCAAAATTAAAGAAGGTGGGTCGTAAGAAATGGATGACTGAGGAAATTTTACACTTAATGGAAACAAGAAGACTCAACAAAAATAATCCTGCCAAATATGAAGAAATTCACAGACAAGTCAGAATATTATGTAGGAAGGCAAAAGAATCATGGCTTGAGGAAAAGTGCTTAGAAATTGAAAAACAACACAACAGTCAAAATACCAAATTAGTGCACAAAAGGATTCAGGAACTTACTAATAAAAGAACAAGTACATCAACAGGCTGTCTAAGAACTAAAGATGGCAAAATCATAATAGAAAAAGATCAGATTCTACATGTATGGACAGATTATGTGAAAGACCTGTATAATGATAATAGAGAGGAACAGTATGCTATTAGATTTAATAATGAAGGACCAGCAATTTTAAAGATGGAGGTTCAAAATGTTCTTAAGCATATGAAAGCTGGCAAGGCCCCCGGAGCAGATAACATCACAACAGAAATGATTAACGCTTTAGAAGAATTTGGACTAGAGCAAGTCACTAGACTGCTGAACACATTATATGATACTGGAGATATACCTTCTGAATTATGTAATTCTGTATTTATTGCAATCCCAAAGAAATCAGGAACCTTAGAATGTGATCAACATAGAACAATTAGTATAATGAGTCACATCACAAAGATAGGCTTTTGATAGAGTAAGACATGTCAACATTGTGGATATGCTTGCAGATCTACAAATTGATGGGAAAGACATTAGACTTATAAAAAACATATATTGGAAACAACAAGCTGCCATAAGAATTGATAATGAAGTAGGACAATACCAACCTATTAAGAGAGGTGTTAGGCAGGGATGTGTAATGTCTCCAGATCTTTTTTCCTTATACAGTGAAAATATTTTCAGAAATGTAGAAGACCTAAATGGAATCAGCATTGGAGGACGAAACATAAATAACATTAGATATGCAGATGATACAGTATTGATTGCAGACAATGCACAGGATCTGCAACAATTAGTAGACGCTGTGGTTGTACACAGTGAGCAGCTGGGGTTGGAATTAAATTGTAGGAAGACACAGGTTATGGTCGTCACTAGGAAGAACGAAGTACCACAATGTAATATACAAGTAAATGGGAATATTCTTCAACAAGTGAATCGGTTCAATTATCTCGGAACAGTCATAACATCTGATGGCAGATGCCTTGAAGAGATTAGAACAAGAATCGCCATTGCGAAAGTAGCCTTTAGCAAAATGAAAAACATTCTGACCAATAAAAGGATGTCAATTGAAACGAGAAAAAGAGTGTTGAGGGGATACATAGAGCCTGTTCTTTTGTATGGATGTGAAACTTGGACAATGTGCAGTCAAGCTGAAAAACATCTGATGGCTGCAGAAATGTGGTTTCTGAGGAAAATGCAAAGAATACCATGGACAGATAGAAAAACCAATGACCAAGTACTACAAGAGACAAATGAAAATCGTAGATTGATTAGAGAAATTAGACGTAGACAGTCAAAATTTTTTGGACATGTTATGAGAAGAAATGGACTGGAGAACTTGGTGACAGCTGGCAAGATCGAGGGGAACAGACCAAGAGGAAGACCGAGAGGAAAATACCTGGATGGCTTGGCCACATGGCATGGACGAGACAGGAACACTGAGCTGATCCACGACTCTGGTGATCGAGTGAAATGGCGAATCATGACCGCCCACGCTTTCCGGCATGGCACATGATTGATTGATTGATGCTGGTTATATGTTATTCTGTTGTTTTACAATACAGTGATGTTGGCTACATGTTGTTCTGTTGTTTTACGATACAGTGATACTGTTTATATGTTGTTTTATGAGGAAAAGTCATTAAGTAACAGAAATTCTGTTATAAAGTGCTTGGAAGTGTTTTGAGAATGGAAAATATTATTTCAGGACACAAACTGGCCCTTAACCAGTACCCCATATAGGGGTCGTGGGGATTGAGCAGTTTGTGAATGTGCAATAGTGATTACAAAATTGTTGCCCTACTATTGACTTGCATGATGGAAGAACAATGAAGCGTTATTCATTTGTTTTTTGTTTTTTTTTTTGGTCAGAGAAGTGAAACCTTGTGAAATGTACAGAAAATTGATGGTTCAGAGGGAGACAATTGCCTAAGTCAGGGGAGTGAAATCTTGCGATATCTACAGAAGAATTATGGTTCAGTATGGAGACAGTTGTCTGAGATCAAAGGAGTGAAATTTACAGAAGAATGATGGTTCAGTAAGGAGACAGTTGCCTGAGTCATGGGAGTGTATAAATGGGTAGAAAGATTTCAAAATGGAAGAAAATTCAAGACAGTATTTCGCTGGGAAAGTCATGATGACCATCTGTTGGGATATCAAGGGTTCTATATTGGTGCATTTCCAGGAAGGGGGTGAAACTGTGGCTTGTGCTTGATACAGTGACATGCTAGTAAACAAACAGAACCCCATGTTATGATCAAAACACCAGGGACTTCTCTCAGAAGGAGTGATGTATCTGCAGACAACACAGCGCTTACAGTGGATACACTGTGCTCTGAAATTTGAGGTTTGAAACATCCAGCATACAGTCGAGACTTGGTGCGGTCTGACTTTTACGTGTGTGCACCCTTGAAAGAACATTTGCGGGGTCAGAGGTTTACAGATGACAAGGAGACAATGGAGTTAGTAAAAAATACATCTCTGCATCTGCTTCCTCTTCTTTTTGTTGGCTTGGAATCAACCTATTTCTGCAATTGTGTGTCCCACATGAACTACACTTTCTTGTGCACATTTTGTTTCATCCGGCCACATAATAGACATTTTAGCTCTATTTGTTAATCACTCCAGTAGACAGATTCCAGCAAATCCAGAAGTGAGGAAAAGGCGCTGACGTTGGGTAGGACGCAGATTGAGAAAACTTTATAATATTATAACTAGAAAGTCCTTCTCTTGATTCCATATGGCAAACGAAACAGAGGAAGACACGAAAAAGAGAATTATAGACAGTGGTAAATAATAATGGGGGAAACATGGCGGGACCTGCAGGAGACAGCAAAACGATAGTACGGCTTGTCGTGAACTTATTTTATCCTTCAGTAGGGGATACGGGGGCAGGGGGAGAAGAAAGGTAGTCCCGTGGCAAATTCTGCCGTTGGGGTGTAAAGCTTTAAGTCCTCACATATTCTAGGCCATGGCATGGGGGGGGGGGCAGTCTCTTTCCTCCCTTGTCCCTCAAAACTCAGAAATTATCCGTGACCCATGTTATGAGGATAGGTCCACCCAGAACAGTACAGATGGAAAAATAACCCTGTCACTAGTGAGGATTGAACCCGGGCTACTGCGTTGCGGACAAGTGCACTAATCACTTAGTTTGTTAACAAATTATCCTTATTGCAAATGGAATAATTTATTCAGTATATCGCTCAGCGTGTAGCCAATGAGGACACAAGTTGTTCTGAGTTCAGTTACTATTCTTCTTTGGCTCCCTGCACTGCGCTATTGTCTAGTTTCATAAAATTAGTGGAACTGCGGTAAAGTTGTTTAAATGTAAACACTATGAAATAACACAGAAATGCTATACGGTTGTGTGAATGTTTGTTGATGTGTGTATACGTGTGTATGTGCACTCGCACATATCAGTCCACTCAGACTTTAGTATTCCCTTGTTACACACATAAAGGACAGAAAATTAGTTTCGTTATTATCACCATCATACTTAGGTCACACATCGATACTCTTTAACATTCGTCTACTATGTCCAACCCTTTACTGGTACCCACTCGTGCATTGTATGGACATCCAGCGGGGCACTCCTTCTTAGTTTTTACTCTCGGACCACCGTCATATTCCCATTGCTTCCAGTTTCCCGCATTACCTTCCTCTCCATCTTCATATACCACTTCCGCTTATTTACCTGGAATCTTCACTGAACCGTTGCCATCCCCTACCCCGGACTCCATGACACCACCGACTCCCACGGCTGTCTGTATAAGAGTATTAATGTGAAGATTCATGTTAGTCGAGGCATTCATTCGCACTGCGAGCGCTAACAAGTCAAGTCGCATTAAGCATTATTCTGTCAAGAAGCCTGATCAGCGGGAAAATGTCACGTAGAAAGTCCAACAACAAGAAACACGCTGTTGCCAAGATGTGCAGCGTGGGAGCCGACAACAAGAAGAAGAACGTCGAGAGCCCACCTGCTAGCTGCATCAAAGAGCCTGATACGACACCGATTACTGAAGCTATCACGAGGGAGAAGATTGACAGCCCTACACAGTCAAGAACCAAGACAGCAGAGAAGGTGGGGAAAGACACCATAGTCGGAAAAACCGACTCAAAAACAGTCCGATGGGTTGTCAAGTGGATTCCCGTGGAGCTGACAGATGAAGAAATCCTGAAGCAGCTACGTGAAGACAATCTTCACATCCGATTCTTGAAGGCTTCTCACCTACTCCAAGATACCTACAACCTTGGCAGTGGTGACATCGGAGTGTAGCGAGATGCCGACCACAGTATCATTCAACAAGAGAATGCAGCAACCAGAGAGATTCATCCCAAGAATCACGCAATGTTCCAGATGTCAGAAGGCCGGCCACAGCAGAGCTACGTGTCGCAGTAATACGGAAATCTGCCGATACTGCGCCGATCACCACGCCTTCAAGGAGTGTCCGCTGGCCAAGCTGGACACGGACTTCCGAGCACCCAACAACAAAAGAAAGTGCGCCAACTGCCTGGGCAAACATGGAGCAAGATACCTGGGCTGTCCGTACCTGCAAAGACACAGAGACGTCTTAAAGATCGCCATCATTACAAAGACACCATTCAAGGAAGCAATGCGGAGGGGCGAGACAGCCACGGGTATAGCACAAGCTGAAAGAGATCAACTTCAAAAGCAGATAGACGAGTTGAAGAAGCAAGTCAAGGCACTGCTGACGACGACTCCGACCGGCGATAACGAGAAGCTGCTGGCCGACATGAAAGAAATCCAACACAACTTCAAACAAGAGATGGAGCGCTTGGTCGAGATGAAGAAGGAGAACGAAGAAATCCTACAAATGATCAAGGCCGAAAGAGAGTTGCTTAGAGCTGAAATGGAACTCTTTCAAAACAAACCAACAGAAGCCATACAAGAACTCACAGAGAAACTGCAAGATGCAAGATGAAAACCAAGAGACCGAACCTGAACCACAAGCTACAGCCAGCAGCCAGCCGCGATACCCGAGGCAGACAAAGAGAAACCAATATCTCGTCAGACATCCGAAGAAAACCGAGAAGGGCACCCGGATGACGGCACGGAGAGACCACAATCTACCTTGGAGTCCCTACGGGCAAGTCAAAGACTGGAGGCACTCAGGCGCAAGGAATTCAAAAGGTGTTGGATTGAAAGAGAAAAGAAAAAACCCAAGAAATACAGGTTACCGGTAGATTACCCAACTACAATTTTGGAACAGGATACCGGCTACTCGTACTACATAGAAGACGGAGAGAGAAAGCCATATCTGTCCGCGTAGGAAAAACGCGAATGGCAGAAGCTAAAATTCGGAGATGAAAAAAAATACAAGAAATACAAGGAAAATAGCAACATCGAAAAGCTCCTACAGAAAATACACAACAAAGAAGACTAAAAGACCTAATAAAAAGTCCTTTTAAGGACTGCAACCAGTCAAGCCAGGAGCCTGCACCAACAAAGAAAACAAGAGGAAACATGCACAAAGGACAGCCACGGACCGATCCCCCAGCTGGAGGGGGATTACGAAAAGTCCTTATAAGGACTGCAGCCAGACGAGCCAGGAGCCTACACCAACAAAGAAAACAAGAGGAAACATGCACAAAGGACAGCCACGGACCGATCCCCCAGCTGGAGGGGGATTACGAAAAGTCCTTATAAGGACTGCAGCCAGACGAGCCAGGAGCCTACACCAACAAAGAAAACCACAACAACAGAAGAGCACAATGGATAGCCGCCGACCACTGCTGACGTCACAGACACAAACGCTACATAACCAGTCCGAGATAGGACTCACAAGACAAGAATTAGGGTGAATAAACCCACAAAAACCACGTACCTCAACAATAACCACAGCTGATGAAGCAGGTTAGACGAGGTCGAATTTGGAATTTTGTTTTTGAAATGGAATCGGAATTCATGTTAGTATCACAGCATGGGATTCTGAGATAAGTAGCACTGGTTTTTTTTTCTTTCAATTTTGTTGTCCATTTTCTCTTAATTATTCTCAGTTTATCATCTTTTCATTCTTTTCATCCCATTCTTATGCCTTAATGTAGTAGCTGCAATGTCTTCTCGGTGATTATATATATATTGTGTTTTGTGTATGTATTTGTTTACTGATGAAGGCTAGTCGCCGCAACGTCCTGTGTCTTCCGTAATTGTATTATGTAAAGCTGCATTACTCTGTGTTATTTTATATTGTCTAGTTTCAAAACGTTTGACTTGATGCTCTTGAAGAATCACATTCATCTCTTTAGTCATTTGCTCTTCTTGCCTCACTGACGCGTTCAGGAGTTTAGCCATAGCAGACACGCCTGCAAGATTATCTACTTGGTCGTTTCCTCTTACACCCGCATGCCCTGGCACAAAAATGACACACATAATATCCAGTCTTGATTTCTTCGGAGATTAAAACCATTGCTGTTCTCCTCCATCCCATTTCGATCTATCTTAGCATATTTATGGTGTTGTTGAGAAAACATGCATGAATGTTTATGTCTGCAGCCACGCTATTGCCTTTGTTACTGCTGTGACTTCCGTGGTTAAACTGCTCGCTTTCACGGCAAAGACTTCGCAGTCTTCCTCCACGCTGAGTCGTTAAGGCCAGTGTATGTCGCTCATCTGTCCTGATGATTACATCACCTTTGGAAGAATTTTCAGAAACCAGTGCCTCTCCTTCTGCCTTAACGACTGTCGGGTTTTGTTGTTTGCATTCTCTGTTCGTCGTCTGTACAACCTGCAGTCCTTGTTCTCTCTCTCTCTCTCTCTCTCTCTCTCTCTCTCTCTCTCTCTCTCTCCCCCCCCCCTCTCTCATTGTGCACCATGTTGTGTTTCAGCGTTGACTCGATGAAAAGCACGTAAAATGCACATCCTCGTTCCGTCCACAATTATTGGAAAATCAAGTAGGTAGCGTATCTTACTGCCCGCGGTACCTTTTGTGCATGCGTGAAGTAGATTGTGAGTGTTACTAAAACACGATTACATGAAACTGGACGTTGCCTCCAAAGCCTTCGTCAGCACAGAACAAACAAACAGAAACCGACACACAACTACATGAAACACACTACATGACAATATTAAGGTCCCGTTTCTTGTAATCGTGTTTTAGTAAAGCTCACAATCTACTTCGCGTTGTTTGGTGATTCATTCATTGCCTTTTTAAGCTTGACTGCAGTTCCCCTTATTCCTGTTAACTTGTGTGCATGCGGGTGATACGCATGGCCTCGTATTGCCTTCTTTCCAGTCTCTCTATCGGTGAATTAAAAATGAAGTACCGAATGCTCAGTTTCGAAAAATACCAGACCCTGGTGTAAGAGAGGAGGCGCTGTTCACAGTTTGTCGCAGCCACCACTCTGAAACCCTTCCGAGCATTCCTGATCACGTGGTCAATGTCTTGGTATAGGCAAGACTTCAGTCAGACCTCACCGCGATGTATATCTTGATAAGATATTGCATCTTCACTACCTCCGAGCTTGCTTGCTTGCGTTCGCTGGCTGTGAAGTCCTGTATGTCGGATGAAGACATCCTGTTGTCCAACATCAGTGTGATGTCATACCAGACTGAGGTTTGCATGGATATCCGTTGTTCCATGTCTGGCTTATTGGTGTACAGACTGGGGGTTCCTCACCGTGCACATAGATACTCTCCGACTTCGGAAGAATCAGCGATCCTGCTACATTAGTTAGGACCCCCTAAGGGATCTGTTACCCAGGACGCACGACTAGGACGTGCTAGTACAGTGGTTCTCAACCTTTTTTGGCCCGTGCCGCCCTTCACCATATTTTCAGAACGTCATCCCCCCCCCCCTTTCGTAATTCCTACCTAAAAATTTGGCCCATTCCCCCCTTCACCATATTTTCAGAATGTCACCCCCCCCCCCCTCGTATTTCATACCTAAAATCCCCCCGCCCCTCCTACACAGTATAGGTAACTAGCAGACCCGGCCCGGCTTCTCCCAGTCCCTGGTGGGGAGCATCTCATTTAATTAATATAAGTAGTCATATAAGCTCCCGTTCCCGTTCCTGACTGTCTGTCTGTCTGTCTGTCTGTCTGTCTGACCCTGCCCGGTATCGCCTGGCTCCTGGTGTGGAGCATCTCATTTAATTCATATAAGTAGTCATATAAGCTCCCGTTCCCGTTACCGACTATCTGTCTGTCTGTCTGTCTGTCTGTCTGTCTGTCTGTCTGTCTGTCTGTCTGACCCTGCCCGGCATCGCCTGGCTCCTGGTGTGGAGCATCTCATTTAATTAATATAAGTAGTCATATAAGCTCCCGTTCCCGTTCCCGACTATCTATCTGTCTGTCTATCTGTCTGTCCCTCCCTCTCTGTCTGTCTGTCTGTCTGTCTAATCATTT
>OY992892.1:62609157-62801745 GCA_963921405.1 Cepaea hortensis | reverse complement strand
AAAGACTGAGATCTATGGAGAACCATGAAAGCCTACGCCAGCCGGCACGGCACTTGATGATGATGATGATGATTGCCGTGTGACGATTCTGTGTAGTCACGTCATTTTCTTCGCTTGTCCTAGTGTTATGGTTCGGGGATTCTTTCATCATCATCATCATATATTTACGTACGTATTTAGGGAGGGGGAGGAGGGAGGAGGAGGAAGAAGAAACAAAAATATGACAGTTGGCAGCGCTGGAATGAGAGGAAGGCGTGTAGAAAATTTCATCTCAATCGGATGGGCCGTTCGCGAACGCATAAAGGACATACATACAGACATATCCACACACATTGCCTTTTATATATAAGATAACGGAAGCACATACTAAAACTAGTTTGACGTCCACATAAAATGTGGTTTGTGGGTCTACTTACTTTATAAAATGAATTTTAGAAGGGTGAGAGGTACAGAACCGTAAAGTATGGGGAAAAATAATATCAAGTAATCGGTTTTTGTATTAACGCGATCTTGAAATGATCTTCATTCCCCCCCCCCCCCCCCTGGAAACCCTAAAATTCTCCCCTTGGGGGGGGGGGGGAATTCCCCACCGGTTGAGAACCACTGTGCTAGTAGGTCTTGGCCGGTATAAAACCTGGCCCTTGTGCCTGGGAAACACCTCTGCGTCCCTACCTCCGAGCAAATGTTATCAGTTAACGTTGGGGTATTAACAATGGCATTATTTAACGAGAAACATTTCACAGGCGCTTTCGTTGGGCTGACCAGTGCTCAGGCTTACCCGCACCAACTGCTTATGCGATGTGAGTTCTGTGTGAAGTTCTTCAGCAACCTGCTGTCAGTCTTTCCCCTGACTGTACACCAACACATCATCGGCATAGGACATTGTTCTCCTCTCTTCCCGAGATCTGCTCAACCGTGATTCTTACCGTGGACACGTTGACAAACACTTACAAACCACTGTACCATAACAGCTGTTAGTAGAGCTGTTAGCAGCCATGTTTAGGTGGAAACGCAGTGCTTGTGATTTCCATTTTCTGGTTATGCCATATGGAGGTCGACGTGGAGGAAAGGATGAAAGCACTCGCTAGTAAGGTTCGTGTGCCATGATGGCGGGTATGGGGTTCATTTTAAACACTAGTCAGCTGGACTTCTACGTTAAATTGTCGCTCATAAAGTCTCTCATCTCATCTCATTTCATCCGGTCCCTCTTGTACCTTGCGGTGTCGAGGTGAAGTATAAACAGCAGGAGAGTGCCCACTTATGGGCTTCATGAATCGATATTCCCATGGACTCTGCAATTCCATCGGTCCATCGTTTACTTGGTTGGCCTCTTCCTTTGCTTCCATTTGGCCTGTACATCATTGCTCGTTGTGGTATAGTGTTAGTTGGTACCCTAGTTGCATTGCCAAACCATTTTACTTGCTGCTTTCTAATAAAATCTAGCACTGCTATAACCCCCACTTTAGTCCTGATTTCTTCATTTCTGATCTTATCTCTTCTTGATACATTGAGTATTCTTCTCAGGAATCTCATTTCTGTTGTTGTGATTTATCTTTTCTCTTTTTCTGTCATTGTCCAGTTTTGGCATAGGTAGCTTAGTGTGGGTAGGAAGATTGTGTTGTAAAGCTTTCATGGTAGTTGTTGATACATGTTTGTTCTATAGTATTGGTGCCATTTGTCCAATGAGTTGCTTTGCCTTATTGCATCTATTTTCGATCTCGACCTCTCATTTGCCTTTTGATGATATTACACTCCCCAGGTACTCGAACCTCTTTACTTGTTTCAGAGGATGTTCGTTTAGATAGATTGTTGTGGTGTTTTCTTCTTTAGTTATAGTCATCACCTCTGTTTTACTTGTGCTAATTTTCATGTTATATTCCCTACACATTTCTTTTAGACTATTTATGTGGTCTTGTAATTCATCTTCTAATGTTGCTATTAGTGTTTGGTCGTCCACAAACAGGAGTTCTCTAATGGTTAGATTTGCAGATGGTTCTTCTTCTGTGTTCTCGTCATGCGGTGTTCTTGCGGTCTCTATTTGGCTGGATTCTTTACATATGTTGTATATATAGGTTATGAACAAGAGAGGGAACAGGACACAACCTTGACGTACTCCGGATCTTCATAAAGTACTGAGCGTAAAATTGCCTAGATAATCAACCTGAGGATGGGGTTGATCGAAACGTCCTGCGAAGAACATGCAATATTAAAATTATGTCATAAGTGCAACGTGTTAAGTTAAGCCATAAGTGCAAACGTCCTGTAAAGAATATTCAGCTAACTTTAATACAAGTGCAAGATGTTAAGTTATGTCATAAGTCAGGGGCATCAAGTGACATAACAGCGGAATGTCCTTTTATTTTGAGATCCCTCCAGGCCATCGAGGTAGCACTAGAAATACATTCCTAGGCACTGGTGAGCAGTCCTGGAAGTAAAGGATCTTTCCTTTTGTGAGTGACAATCAATAATTGTGTATGTATTTCACGCACTTATACGTGCATTTCTTTCGGCAATTGTGCCAAGCTAGTACTGCCAGTCTCCAGTAGTGACAGACTCCCTAACCCCCAACCCACAACTCACAATTTGATTTGGTTCTCTGGACAAAAAGTTAGTTGTTTATCCTTTACATCTCGTCGCAGTCAACCCCTGAACATTTATTATTATTATTATTTATTATTATTATTATTATTATTATTATTATTATTATTATTATTATTGCTGTTTGTGATTTCTTGGCAAATTTACGTTCAGTAGTTTGCCTTTGCTTTTTAAACGAACAGCACTCATACAACTGTATTAAAACCAGCGCAAGATGGTCTGCTTCCATATCTCCCGCAGATGTGTGTCGAATGCGGTTTGCGGGATTACGAATTCTCAGGTTAACCCAGCTTCATAAAATAAATATGGAAAATGTGTCCGTGCCCATGTGGTCAAGCCGTCTACCATTTGTTCTGAAGGTCGTGGGTTCGTTTTATGACTGCGCCGATTAGACCACGAGTGCAGTCTCTCCCCATGCCCAGTTTTTCTAGAACCTCTGCATTTGATTGTTTTTGTTTCCATGAAATACGACATATTCGCCTGTATATCCACATCTCCAGGGCTTCTATGCGACTTTCTAGTTGCGTGTTCAATGTCCACGTTTCAGCGCAATACAGTAGCGTTGAATATACGTAGCATTTGACAACTCATTTTTAATGCGTTGTTAATCTCTCCAGATGTTAATACTGATTTCATGCTATTGAAAGAATTGTTGGCCATTCCTATTCTCTTTTTGATTTCTATTTCATTTCTGCCATCATCTGTTATTGTATGTCCAAGATAGGAGAAACTTTTTACTTGTCCTAGTATCTCCATGTTGACTATGATGTTCATTGATGGCCTTTCCTTTTCATTGCTAATTATCATAATTTTTTTTTTTTTTGGATGTTAATATATCTAAGCTACATTCTGCACTGTGCCTGTTTACTTGTTCCACTGGGTCTTTAACCCTTGCTCATTCTGGCTCAGTGTATACTTTGAAATATGTCTTTTCTTTTTATACCTTAAGACCAAAATTTAGTTCACCTATACTCCTATACTGAAAGACTGGAACTAAATCAGAAATACTTGATCTCCCCATATTATTTTCTAACGATAAGGATTTCTAAATGGTATCTTCCCGTCTGAGTAGAAAAGCCCATTAATTATCTTGTTATGAAATAGTTGAAATAATTAGTTTACCTGTGCGGTAAAAGAACACCCATACATGGGAAAGACACTGTTCCAGCGGCAGCCAATCAAACACCTCATTATCCCCGTCTTAAAGGTAATAAAATGTCGCGTCGTGTCACGTGACGAAATATCACGCCCTTCATTGTGACAAAATGGCGAACAACATCGCATACCTTACGCAGGAACAACTCAATGATTTAATAGAAGCATTTGACACAGTAAGTGAATTGTTTGTTAATAATCTTGTTTGTTATTCGTTGTTCAATTTGTCTTATTTTTTTTTTTTTTTTAAGCAGAACGTTTTGTATTATCGTAGTATTTACCTTTTACGCGCTATATAATTTAAGCGGCCGCGCCTATGGTAGAAGAAAATGAGGATTTGGTAGTCTGCTAGCTTCCTATGACTACCTCAACCTGTGACAAAAACCTTGGATTGAGTTTCATAACAATACTTATTAAAGGCTGCATTTTATTATAAGAACACGAAATAATAATCAATATGTGACCCATAATTTACTGTGTTAACACATTTTTTTTTTTTTTTACATTGTGTCAGATGAAGATATATGATGTGATTGAGGAAACAATTGATTAATTAATTGCTATATATATTATATACTAATAATAAGTATCGGTGTTATAGCGTATAGAACAGTATACTATCTATAGATAGATTTAGAAAAAGACAAAACAATTACGCCCGTGTGATGCAGGTGATGATACGTTTCAGTGAGTTTTATTGCGTGGTTGAACATTTTGTAAAGCTTTATATACACCCGTTGGCCGCTCGTGCGTGACCAGGGGAGCGTTGGGGAGGTAAAGAATACAGTCTCAATAGTAACACCATTACCTACCATGCATGCCATCAGAGCCGACTAAGGAGGGTTGACGTGAGGCTGGCTATCTCAGGTCGTAGAAAGCTTTAGCTACAAAACCCAACCACTCATGAGTAAGTCAACAAAGTGACAATTTGTTTGACTCACTTGGGGAAGTGTTTACTGTTCAGAAAGGTACTTACTTTCAGAAAGAAAAACTTACAGAAAGCTTTTAAGCTTCAATAACTTGCCATTTGTCTGTGTATACACACGCACGTAAATAAATGCGTTAATTTACACATACACATGGACAGACTGGCACAGGGTCTCAGCTTGCCTAGCGGCACTTGGGGATCCTGTGGGCTCCAGATGATGTGGGTCCCTGAAACATTAGACAGTATGTTAAAATGTTAATGACCTATTAGTAGCTTTGTCACCTGGCTGATACAATTTTATGATCCAGTCCGCCCTGCACACACACACACGTATATATGTGTACTGTGTAAGTGTGAGAGAATCAAACAAAAGACTGTGCTACAGCAATGTTATGTGAAGTCATACATCATAGAAAGTGACCACCTCCCAAAACAAAGAAAAGATCAAGAAACACCAAGGACTACAATTTTATGGAACAGACAAAAATACTAACCCAGTCAGACTTCAATGTACATTTCAAGAACCCATTGACTCCTATGCAAAGGAATAAATACATACATATACAGCTGCTGTTTTAGCACCATTATCAAAGCAGGCAGTGTCATTTACATACAACACCCATGGGTTACAGCAGGAGAACCCTTTTGTGGCATAAAGAGAGGTGTATTCTAATTATGGGGCAGAAATCACTGCACTTCAAACAGAATTATCACACCTGAAGACTGTTTTTGAGACCTTTCCTTCAAAGACCAATAACATCATTCTCTTCACTGAATATTGTCAGCTCTGTTTGTTCCAGAAAACAGAGGGTAGAATAGAGCTGAGCTTAGCAGCTTAACTCATACTGCTACCAGATAGCCACATGTTAAAGTAATAGGGTAATCATATCCTGAATCCCCGGTCATTCTAACATATTTGGTTATGACACGGCAGACAGACCAGCAAAGAAAACATCTAAGAAAGTCAAACTTATACAGCAAGATATCTAAAAACAGTCAAGATGTTAATCAGTAAAGAAAAAAAGTAAATGTCCTACAAAACACCCGGGAAGTTAACCTGGCCAACAAATGCCTGAAGAAGTTGGATGTGTTGGCAGAAAGGTTCAAATATCGCAGCTCTGCTGTAAACAGGCACAACGCAGTTATGTCTAAAACAATATTCTGGACAAACGCAGAAGAAAAAGAAGAAGAAGACGAAGAAGAAGTAAGTGTCCTTATGAAGCAAGACCCATATATTTATAGACTAAATGGCACTCCACGGTTGATATGAAGCTAGACCCATATATATATAGACTAAACGGCACTCCGTGGGTGATATGAAACTATACCCATATATTTATAGAGTAAACGGCACTCCACGGGTGATATGAAACTATACCCATATATTTATAGACTAAATGGCACTCCGCAGGTGATATGGTCAGTATCACACTGACCACCTTTACTTCCAGAGACATTTCCTAGTACTAATTTTAAGCTGGGTTGACTTAAGAGCCCAGGTCAATGTTAAATATTCAAAACTGCCCTGATGTGTATCGAATCCAGAACCTCTGGTGTAGCAGGTGAGCATGTAATCACTATGCCACCACGGCTTCCCAAGACGCTAATAAGGATAAGGCACTGTAAAAAATGAAACAGTTGAACAGATGGACCATTGGAGAGAACAGGATGGAAGTATTTTAATATGTGCCCAGTCTTGACTACAAACTGGTTTTCACTTTCAGTATGTAAAAATATCATATTTAACTTAATATATGCCCAGTCTTGACTCCAAACAATGGGTTTCACTTTCAGAATGTAAAAAAATCATATTTAACTTAGGCATATAACAGACACCAGCATGAATAAACTACCAGTCAAGTAGAAGTTTGTGTGGCCACTAAGTTTAATGCATTTGCTCTTAAAATGTTGTGTGCTAACAGCGGGGTAGAAGGTCCATTCCATACACCAGTCACTTGGACTTGACATTGCCTTCTTATTCAAAAAGCAATGGTAGACTACTGAACATCAGATTGCCCAGTAAATCAACTGGTTGTTGTGACTGATTACAAAATCCTGCAAAGGACATACATTTTTACCAGAAACCAAAACACAATTATCAGACTTCAAACACAACAACTATCACTGAACCTGAATAGACTCCATCCACAGCTCACTCCAGTGTGTCTGCTTTGTAAATATTTTTACAAGTCCATCAAATTCACCTAGTTGAGTTGATATTTCTTAA
Source organism: Cepaea hortensis (assembly GCA_963921405.1). Lineage (NCBI taxonomy): Eukaryota > Metazoa > Mollusca > Gastropoda > Stylommatophora > Helicidae > Cepaea > Cepaea hortensis. Next base: position 62,794,837 of record OY992892.1, on the reverse strand, counting down.
ATATCAGAAAATTGGTACTTCCACCAAAGCCAATAGATACCAGGAACATTCCATGTGGAGCAACTCAACAGCTGATGAACACTTGCATGTATGACAGCATGGCATTGGTTTGACAAATTGAAGTTGGAGTGTCACAGAAGCTATAACCACAACAAAGGAGAGAGTAACATTGTTAGAGATATGCTTCCTTTGCCTTCCAAAAAGATAGGGAACTGTTGGATTGGTATACATAGTGTTAAATTAGTGATACAATTACAGTCAGTGGTTAAAACATCTTAAAACTGGTGTACAAGCTTCAGATGGACAGAAAGGGAAAGACACCTAAGAATCATGAATTGGATGGGCCCATCTTCTCAAAAATGTAATCAAGATAAAGTGGCTGAAACATTCATAGAAGGCAGACGACTTCTGACGGTCAGAAGCCTCCTATTGTATTTGCTTCATGGTGGTGTTTATACTATTGTATTAACAGCTGGCAACATTAATGGGAAAACGCCAAGTGGAAGGCAAAGCCTGAGGAATTAAGGCCGCCTGACTTGTGCAGTTGCGCCGTAAACTGTGCAGGCTAGAACTTTCTATTTCCCCCACCAGGAAGATAAATCCACACCTTACCGAGGATTTGAACCCAGGTCTACCGAAGATGAACCTGGCATTCTAGATGGCATGGACTTAGGAAGGAAAGATCTCAAATGCACTCCAGTATCAGCTTAGCAGCAGCCAACCCTACTTTTCCATCCATCCATCATGTGCCATGCCGATAAGCAAGGGCGGTCATATTCTGCCATCTCACTCGATCACCAGAGTCGTAGATCAGCTTTGTGTTCCTGTCTCGACCATGCCATCCAGGTATTTACTTCTCGGTCTTCCCCTTGGTCTCTTCCCTTCGATCTTGCCAGTCGTCACCAAGTTCTCCAATTCATTTCTTCTCATACATGCCCAAAAAATTTTGACTGTCTACATCTAATGTCTCTAATCAGTTTACGATCTTCATTTGTTTCTTGAAGGACTTGGTCATTGGTTTTTCTGTCTGTCCATGGTATTCTTTGCATTTTCCTCAGAAACCACATTTCCACAGCCATGAGCTGTTTTTCAGCTTGACTGCTTAATGTCCACGCTTCACATCCATACAAAAGTATAGGTTCTGTGTAGCACTGCAACACTCTTTTTCTCGTTTCAATTGATATCTTTTTATTGGTCACTTTTACAAAACCAATATAAATGCCACTGGGTTTATTCATATTGATACTTTGTTAAATCTGCCAGGGCAGATAGATCCCTGATGAGTCTGTCCTGGGTATGCAATATTAGGTGTTAATAACAAATAACTATAACAAGAATTACTCTATAATATATTGAACCCAGTTACTTTTCTAAATAAAGCAAGGATTCTACTGTGCTTATCGTCTTCTCATACTTAAGATAGTATCATCATCATCAACATCATGTGCCATGCAAACGGCGTAGGTATTCAAGGTTCTCCACAGATCTCTATGCTCAGTGTTCTGGATCAGGTCAGTTTTGATATTGTCACTGTCTAAGTCCATCTAGCTTAATTTCTCTCTGTCTGCCTCCTCCTCTTTTCCCACTGATTTTTTTTTCACTTGTCATGATGTTCTCCAATACCTCTCTTCTCATCAAATGACCAAAGAATGCAGTTTGTCTCTTTCTTACAGCTGTATATAATGTTCTAGTTTCATTAGCCTTTTACAACAATTGTTAGTTACTCTGCAGTCTAAGGTATTCGCATCATTAATCTCAGGAGACATATCTCTGCTGCTTCTAAGCTCTTCCTAATTTGTCCATTCACATTCCAGGATTCACTGCTATACAGCAAAACAAGTTCTATATAACATTTCAGTATTGCCTTTCTTACATTTAATGTCAGTGACTTATTACATAAGATACTCTTAATTTTCTGAAATGCAGCTTTTGCTTGCCCTATTCTGCTCTTGATCTCTGTCATGCATCCTCCATCTGATATTATAGCTGCCTCTAGGTATTTAAATTTATCAACTTGGTTAAGCATTTTCCCTTCCATTGTGAATACCTAAGATAAGACACAAAGTTACTGTGGTATACAAACTGTATATGCATGAATCACCCAGTGAAGTACCCCCTTCGGCCAGAGCCGATGCTACACCCATAATCCAACAGCCTTTATGTCTACATCTGCTTGATACCTGTTGCGGCTTCATAACGTTACTTGCTATCAACCAAGGCAAAACAGGTAGTCTTATCACATCCTTGAAGTATGTAGCCTAACAACTCAAAAACGTTAAAAATAGACAGACATGGAGAACTCATCAACATCATTATGTACTGTGCTGATAAGCATCGCTGGTCATGGTTTGCAATCTCACACGATCAGCTTTGCCTGTCGCTTTTCAATATGCCATGAGTTGTTCGCGGAGGCATTTTTGCTCAAAATACCGTTTATAAGAAGATAAAAAAGTATTTGTTCTTATTGATTATGTGGTTGTTTCGGGATTTGAAATTTAAATATTGAGCACAACCCACTACTGGCAACGCCGATCGCATTCTGGTATGAACCTAAGGCCTATCCACGTCAATATGGAAGCACTATACTCGAGTTTCGCCCTCGTTTGAGCTCGTCAGTAGTGCATATCCCTGACCGGATCCGGAAACAGTCCCGGATCACGCGTGTGAAGCGGGTGTGTAACCACGCGGCACACACTGGACACACCAAATTATCACAACAGAACATCACAACGCTACCCATCGTAGGCTATGCTCAAGATTGCCCAATCGCCGCGACCGACTTCCGTCAATCGATGGGACCCGAACGATCAGGACTTCTCACTGGCAAGGAACACCAGGCCTCCTAAATCCAGTGAGCAATAATCAATTGATTATGTGGTTGTTTCGGGATTTGAAATTTAAATATTGAGCACAACCCACTACTGGCAACGCCGATCGCATTCTGGTATGAACCTAAGGCCTATCCACGTCAATATGGAAGCACTATACTCGAGTTTCGCCCTCGTTTGAGCTTGCCGCGTGGTTACACACCCGCTTCACACGCGTGATCCGGGACTGTTTCCGGATCCGGTCAGGGATATGCACTACTGACGAGCTCAAACGAGGGCGAAACTCGAGTATAGTGCTTCCATATTGACGTGGATAGGCCTTAGGTTCATACCAGAATGCGATCGGCGTTGCCAGTAGTGGGTTGTGCTCAAAATTTAAATTTGTTCTTATGCCTTGATCGCAAATTATGTGTTATTGTCGTTTGTTAACGCAACATGGTGGACACAACGCAGACACTATACTTAGTGGTTAGTAGAGATACATTTTAACTAGTAAGTTAGTTAGTTAGTAAGTGCGCGTGTCCTTTTCACCCCTTTGCCATTGAGTATTTTCAGGTTTTAAGATTTCTTCAGTCATCCATTTCATATGCTCTATTCCCTTCAGTTTAGCGCTGGTTGTTTCGGCAGCCTGTCTGACTGACTTTTGCATTATTTCTTATCGATCATTAATGTCTTGAAAAAAAAAAAATATGGATTTCACAACGCACCAAATGTTTGTTTTTTCCTTGTGTATATTGAATTGCACTGTTTATTTCATTCAATTATGTTTATCTCTCAATTTCGAAATCCGTTAATGGAAATATGGTGACACTAGTAATTGATTTTATTGTCGGAACTCTACAACGTCCGTAATCTTTTTGGATGTTGCTGATACCAGGTGTTTCCATCATCGTATCATTTTCTTCCACCCACTTTACATGCCTACCCCATTTTTGGGGGGACATGTTCTTTGCAGAATGTTTCATCAACCTCACGTTGATTTTCTGGGCTGTTGTACGTTAAGTAGTTTGCCATTGCTTTCTGAACGAGAAGTCAACGTTTAGGTCCAACTTACCGGTGAGTGAGATGAACCCACTACTCCGCCGTCAGCACAAGGAAGTATAAGCGCTTACTCGTTAAACCTCTCGGCCGTATTGGTACATAACTACCCACTGTGCACGTTTCGTTGGACCCCCACCTAGTATTTATGTTCCCGAATATGATATTTATTTCGCATGTCTAACACGCCTGTAATGTCCAGACATTATAAAATACATCTATGATACCTTCACTGCTTTCTGCTATTGAGCATATTCTCGAATTATATTGATATCAGAAGGCCTGCCGTTCATCTTTACTAAAAGTTAGGTGCATATCCTTACATAGCAACCCCAACATTTATTTTGTATTTGTTATTAGCTAGGCAGTGTTAGTTCATTAGTTTACCATTGCTATCTGAACCTGCCAGTGCCTCAATCCATCGTAATCAACGCACAGCTGTCTGCTTACAAACCGCCCATGGCTGATTTCTAACCGTCAACTGGGTATAACGCGGACTTGTGGGACGCAATTTCACCATCTTCCAAGGCACAACGCCGGTTTCACCATTACTAGTTACATTCTGTCTAACACTGTCCACTTTAGCACAGTGGTTCTCAACCTTTTTTGGTCCATGCACCCCTTCACCATGTGTTCAGAATGTCACCCCCCCCCCTCTTTCGTATTTCCTCCGTATAACCCCCCCCCCCCTCCTCGCCTCTACACAGTATACATAAAAATGGAAGCTAAATTTAATAACACATGCTAGAACAAGTCTAGACGTCTACATAAAACATGATTTGCGGTTGTACTTACGTTATAAAACAAATTTCAGAAGGTGAAAAGTACAGAACTGTAAAGTATGGAGGGAAAAACAATATCAAGTAATCGGTTCTTGTATTAACGCGATCTTAAAATAATCTTAATTCCCCCCCACACCTGGAAACTCTAATATACCCCCCCCCCCTCAACCGGGGGGGGGGGGAGAAATTCCCCACCGGTTGAGAACCACTGCTTTAGCAGATTTTGATCTTTAGGCCGCCCAGTTACTGGGTTGAGTGCTTGGTGCGACACTGTGACCTGTGGTTTCATGTTGAATGCTATTTCGTCTATCCGCGATGGTTTGTGTTGTGAACTACATGTTTAGAAAAATGGCGGGCAGCCGGTTGCCGAACTAACTTGTTTTCCTTCTGCTATAATGCATGTTTTAATGCGTGTGCGACGGCTGGTTTTTTCTTTTTTAATGATTGTTGCTTCCATTGACGATGAACTACAGTTCTAGTGGCAGACTGTTGTATTGGCATTCTGGCAGCGGCCTTATGCATATATGCGAGGGCGTGTGGTTGGGACTGCTACTTAAGGGGTGACCCGTTGCTGTGAAATTGGAAGCGCGACTAACTCACTCACTCACTCACTCACTCACTCACTCACTCACTCACTCACTCGCTAGATTTTAATCTTTGCAGATCCATAGGAATGGCTACATCTAAATTGTAGTTCTTTCCCTCAGAATGGATAAGTTTAAAGTTGTCAGATGTAGCTGTCCCTTTCCGTCTGGTGTTAACTCATTCCTAAGATGTTACAGGTTAGTCTGTTCATTACCTGGTCGACTTTCTCTAGTTGGACCATATGTTTTGGTGATGCAAACATTGCACACCCCTACTTTCAGCGCTGCCATCCTTGTGCACTAAGTCATCTGCTAACTATGCCATTTAACACTTGTTTCCCCGCCAAGTACCAGGTCTAGGGCAGGCATCGAGGATCACGACTCTCCAAACCTCTCTGTCATCAGATACTTTTATTTTGATACAGTTAATGTTGTTTATGTTTTTATTTGTTGTGGGGACGTTTAAACTGTCCACATACACCTTTGCCTGTCTCCCTCTATCGCTCTCTAAGTAAACTTTTGTTAGTGAGCTTGTGATTGTGAGTGGATTTATGTGTATGTGAGGTAGTGTGTATTTTTGTGTTATTGAGTGGGTGTATAACTGTGAGAGTTTGTATAAAATATGTAAGTATTTATGAAAGTGTGTATCTATGTGTTTATGCATGTGCGAGTGTTTGTACGCCTGGCTGCCTGCCTGCCTGCCTGTCTCATAACAAGGTAATATGCATAGCTTATGTTCACAACTTTCATTTGACAATGTTTCTCTCTCCTCCCCCCCCCCCCCCAATGTAAATGTACCATGCACAGTAGATAATTGATGTACGAAAGATGAGTGATTGGAAGGGCCCAATGTAAGACAGGCCTGCGTACCCAATTTGTGACCCTTTGAAAATAAAGTTCGTTCGTGCGTTATCTTGCCTAGTATTTTTTTTTTTCAACCTCAGGCTAATTTCTCTATTTCATCTCTTCTGTAGAAATGTCTTATATATTTCATTGCTTGTTTCCTTATGGCTTTGATGAGTCAACTTTTTACCATTCCTTATATATATATATATGTGTTACATGGGGACCTCGCTTGCGTGGTGCCGAGTGCACTCGCACCTGAGGGTTATTTCGTCCAGGATTCATTTCTCCCCTAAGGTGTGTGTGTGTGTGTATGTGTGTGCGCGCGCGTCTGTGTGTGTGTGTGTATGTGAGAGAGAGAGTGAGTGAGAGAGAGAGAGAGAGAGAGAGAGAGAGAGAGAGAGAGAGAGAGAGAGAATCTCCGGGATTGATCGTTCCTCCAAATGGATACCAGCAGCTGTTCCGGGAGGTGAAGCGCCCGGTGTGATGTTGACCATTGCCCCCCCCCCCCCCCAGCCTTGTTTAGTCAGTAACATGTGAGTCTAGCTCTATATGCTAATTTCATTATATGGGTGGGGTGGCTTATAATTTGTGCCATCAGCCTCTAACTAGTTCAGATTTGATTCCATTCGCGGTGTGGCTGGTGGATTTTTGCGAAATAATAGTAGTCCTGTGGTAGTGGATCGAACGTCTAGACTTCTCTGACAAATACGGCAAAACTTGAAGGACTTGCGTGCATGTTGCGCACGTAGAAAGTCCCTCGACATTTGGAAATACAAAAGAGCGGGTCGTATACGCTGCACAGGCAGAGTTGCAAATCTCAAAATCTACCAGCAAAAAGACTAACTCTAGCATGTGTGATTCTGGTTTATACGTATTTGGCGCCTCACTAATGATACAGATTTTGTGCACTGTGATGAAAACATCTCGTGTGAACTATGAGAAGAAGCTGGATCATTATGGGGATAACCGTGTGTAATGAAAGTGATCCTTTGCCAAAAACCAATCCCGAATATGCCAGATACATATATGGGTTGTGGGTTGTGCTCAATATTTAAATTTCAAATCCCGAAACAACCACATAATCAAGATACATATATGTTGTTGTTGTTGCCCGTGATAACAACCGACCCATCGTCCCTCGGGTTCTCGCCAGTTGGCTCCGTATGGCGTAGTGGTACACACCGTGTATGTGTGCGCGTGCATGCGCGTGTTTCACAGCTGAACGAGACATGTATCGTGCTAGCCACAGTGTTACGGCTCCAGGCATTACGTGATTATCGATATGCGGGATTTTATGTACAGGTAGTTGTCGCAGCACTATAAACAGGGCGCTGTCGTAAAAGCTCAGCGGCCCAGGCTCAAATCCCAGTTTGGGAAGGGCTTTCTCCCAACCGCATATGCTGTTTTACGTGGGTAGGGAAGCCTTCTCCATAACATGAGTACTGGCAAAATGCAGAGAAATAACTGTTCACCCGACCTGACAATATCACTGCTTCGCACTCACGAAAGACTATAACGGGATTGCCTTAATCTCTCTCTCTCTCTCTCTCTCTCTCTCTCTCTCTCTCTCTCTCTCTCTCTCTCTCTCTCTGGTTTTTTTTTTTTTTTGGGGGGGGGGGGGGGGGGGTGGGGGGTGGGGGCGGTTAATTTTTAACCGACGTATCATTTCTGGTGGCTAATGTGAGATAGAATAGAAGTAAGATATAGAAATGGCCACATTGTCATTCAGTAAGATGAAGTAGCCACATAATCCACCGAGTCCTGATCGTTCTATAAAATTATGAACTTAGCAACATATGCCCAGTGCGCCTATAGTGTGTTCTGAGCTCATTTATTTACTTTACTTATCTTTCATCTAAACAGCCTAGCTAGAAACTGGAATTAAAGGGATCAAGTGTTAAATTTATGTTCTCATGATTATTGTATGCTCTCCCACCCCATGATAGATACCATTACTCCTACCCCGTTCAACCTCAGAAGAGAAGTTATATTAGGGTCAATCCCAGGCTCAGATTTGTAATCCTGTGACCGAGTCAGAAGAACAATGTGGGTTTGTAGAAGGCAAGGGTACAGTAAATACTGTGTGTATACTGAGAGCAGTAACCGAACGTTCTATAAAATTAAACAAAGATCTATATCTTTTCTTTATTGACAACACAAAGGCTTTCGATAGAGTGAGACATGTCAACATGATAAGGATGCTTGAAGATCTACACATTGATGGAAAAGACCTTAGACTTGTAAAAAACATATATTGGAAACAACAAGCTGCCATCAGAATTGATAATGATGTAGGTCAATATCAGCCTATTAAAAGAGGTGTGAGACAGGCATGTGTAATGTCTCCAGATCTTTTTTCCATGTACAGTGAAAATATTTTCAGAAATACAGAAGATATGGGAAGAATCAACATTGGGGGACGATACATCAATAACATTATATATGCAGATGATACAGTCTTGATTACAGATAATGAACAGGACCTGCAACATTTAGTGGATGTGGTTATTGCACACGGTGAACAACTAGGGTTAGGACTGAATAGTAAGAAGACGCAGATTATGGTCGTCACTTTGAAGAAGGAAATACGACAGTGTGATATACGAGTAGATGGCCATATTCTTAAGCAAGTAAATCGGTACAATTATCTCGGAACAGTCATAACATCTTATGGGAGATGCCTTGAAGAGATTAAAACAAGAATTGCTATTGTGAAGGTAGCCTTTTGCAAGATGAAAAACATACTGACGAATAAAAAGATATCATTTGAAACGAGAAAAAGAGTGTTGAAGAGCTACATAGAACCTGTACTTTTGTATGGATGTGAAGCGTAGACAATGAGCAGACAAGCTGAAAAACATCTGATGGCTGTGGAAATGTGGTTTCTGAGGAAAATGCAAAGAATACCATAGACAGGCAGAAAAACCAACGAACAAGTCCTTCAAGAAACAAATGAAAATCGTAAACTGATTCGAGAAATTAGACGTAGACAGTCAAAATTTTGTGTGCATGTTATGAGAAGAAATGAATAAGAGAACTTGGTGACAACTGGCAAGATCTAAGGGAGGAGACTAAGGGGAAGACCGAGAAGTAACTACCTGGATGGCTTGGCCACGTGGCATGGTCGAGACAGGAACACGGAGCTGATCCACGACTCTGATGATCGAGTGAGATGGCAAAAGATGATTGCCCACGCTTATCGGCATTACACATGATGGATGGGACTCGAGTCAGTCAGAAATAGGATTTTAATTTGAAGGTTATTGTTGTCCAAAAGAGGGCAATGGTTATAATTGTATGGTGCAGACATGTGGACAATGAATGAAAAAAAAGGTGACTGTGAAATTGAAGCTTTCAAAATGTGGTTATATAGACGAATAGGAACGAACTAACAAACTTCATTTTCAAAGGATCACAAATTGGGCACGCAGGCCGTCTTACATTCGGCCTGTCCAACCACTCATTTTTCATTCATCAATTATCTATTGCGCATGTTACATTCCCATAGAAAACAAACACGATCAAATGAATGATATGAACATAAACAATACATATGACCATGTTATGTGACAGCACAGACTGGAAGAGGATCATGGCAGGTGAGGGAAACATAGAAGTAGTACAAAGACTAGGATTAAAGAAAACATTACTAAGTGAGATCAAGGTCAGGTAGATAGGGTGTTTCGGCTACACAGACACGCACGGCTTCTTGTTAAAGGATGTGTTGGAGGTAACAGAGAAAGGCACATGATCAAGAGGTTGACAACGTTATATCTCGATGGAGACACCATGAAGACACATAACAGAGAGTGTTAGAGACTCATTACATCAGACCCTCATTCCCCAGGAATGCTACCTGATCAAAAAAGCACGCTGTAGTCGGATGTGTTGGCCTACGGGTTTCGGCCCAAGGGCGCATAACAGACACACCGCAATCACATCTGAAAAAACACTCCGGATGAACGAAAAGAAGAAGAAGACCCTCATTCGGAGATTTTAAATTATCATTAAAAGAATTCTCACATCTTCCCTCGCCTCTAACGGCCTGTTTGCACCTCTTCGTTTTTCCAAATCAAGAAATCGAATGGTGTGCAGTCGTTCGTGACAGCGAGAGTTGTGGTTGCTGTAGGGAATGAGTGAAGTCAGCACTCTATGTGATAGTGTCCCCGAGTGCTGCGATTAATTTCTCGTTATCTGCGGGGTAAAACACTGGACGGGTTCAGTTTGGGATGTCTCCCGCTTTTGACTTGCTAGAATGTCGTGGAAAAAATATATAAAAAGGCGACTGCAGGAAAACAAACACCTTCTTCTTCTTCTTCTTCTTCTTCTTCTTCTTCTTCTTCTTCTTCTTCTTCTTCTTCTTCTTCTTCTTCTTCTTCTTCTTCTTCTTCTTCTTCTTCTTCTTCTTCTTCTTCTTCCCTCCTTCCACATCCACCCCTCCTTCTACCTCCACCCCTACTCCTCAGTCTCCCTCTACTCCAGCGCCTACCATTTGTCATCTTCTTCTTCGTGTGTCAGGCCTAGAGTTGCCGTCTGATATCGTAATGAAGTTGTACTATATGTTGCCCCGCTGTTTAAGCCTGCCACGTGCATATATGCCTGTCTCCGCTAACTCTCTTCGTTACTATACCCCCAGTATCAGGCTCATTTCTCTACACTACATCTTCTGTTAACACACCCCACAAATGTCGTCCCTTATAGTTTTGATGAGCGAGCTTGTAACACATGCATCTCCCATGTATCTCGGTGTTTTTCTTCTTTGTCAACAATATTCCCAACATTCTTCTCTAAAACTACATCTCCACTGCCTCCAGTTTCTTCATTTCATTACTCATTGTCCATAATCGCACCCATACACTATTTTATTTACGAAAAAGCTATTTTGTTGTCGTCCGCACCCATATTAGTGACTAGGCGGGAAAACATTTGGAGCATGATATCCGATTTATAATTTCTGATTCATGCTGCGTTGTTCGTCTATTTATAGTATATGAAACATGAAGCTGTTGCCTGATCATTCTACATATATGGCCTGATATGTGTGAAGTTATTTTCCAAGGCAAGGGATTAGCAGTAAATGTGTGTGCGGAATTACATATGTCGTTAACTCTTACAGTATCACGAAGTATTAGGACCATGTGGGCATATGTCTCAAGTTATTTTCCAAGACAAGGGATTAGCAGTAAATGTGTATGCGGAATTACATATATCGTTAACTCTTACAGTATCACGAAGTATTAGGATCATGTGGGCATATGTCTCAGGTTATTTTCCAAGACAAGGGATTAGCAGTAAATGTGTATGCGGAATTACATATATCGTTAACTCTTACAGTATCACGAAGTATTAGGACCATGTGGGCATATGTCTCAGGTTATTTTCCAAGACAAGGGATTAGCAGTAAATGTGTATGCGGAATTACATATATCGTTAACTCTTACAGTATCACGAAGTATTAGGACCATGTGGGCATATGTCTCAGGTTATTTTCCAAGACAAGGGATTAGCAGTAAATGTGTATGCGGAATTACATATATCGTTAACTCTTACAGTATCACGAAGTATTAGGACCATGTGGGCATATGTCTCAGGTTATTTTCCAAGACAAGGGATTAGCAGTAAATGTGTATGCGGAATTACATATATCGTTAACTCTTACAGTATCACGAAGTATTAGGACCATGTGGGCATATGTCTCAGGTTATTTTCCAAGACAAGGGATTAGCAGTAAATGTGTATGCGGAATTACATATATCGTTAACTCTTACAGTATCACGAAGTATTAGGACCATGTGGGCATATGTCTCAGGTTATTTTCCAAGACAAGGGATTAGCAGTAAATGTGTATGCGGAATTACATATGTCGTTAACTCTTACAGTATCACGAAGTATTAGGACCATGTGGGCATATGTCTCAGGTTATTTTCCAAGACAAGGGATTAGCAGTAAATGTGTATGCGGAATTACATATGTCGTTAACTCTTACAGTATCACGAAGTATTAGGACCATGTGGGCATATGTCTCAGGTTATTTTCCAAGACAAGGGATTAGCAGTAAATGTGTATGCGGAATTACATATATCGTTAACTCTTACAGTATCACGAAATATTAGGACCATGTGGGCATATGTCTCAGGTTATTTTCCAAGACAAGGGATTAGCAGTAAATGTGTATGCGGAATTACATATGTCGTTAACTCTTACAGTATCACGAAGTATTAGGACCATGTGGGCATATGTCTCAGGTTATTTTCCAAGACAAGGGATTAGCAGTAAATGTGTATGCGGAATTACATATGTCGTTAACTCTTACAGTATCACGAAGTATTAGGACCATGTGGGCATATGTCTCAGGTTATTTTCCAAGACAAGGGATTAGCAGTAAATGTGTGTGCGGAATTACATATATCGTTAACTCTTACAGTATCACGAAGTATTAGGACCATGTGGGCATATGTCTCAGGTTATTTTCCAAGACAAGGGATTAGCAGTAAATGTGTATGCGGAATTACATATGTCGTTAACTCTTACAGTATCACGAAGTATTAGGACCATGTGGGCATATGTCTCAGGTTATTTTCCAAGACAAGGGATTAGCAGTAAATGTGTGTGCGGAATTACATATATCGTTAACTCTTACAGTATCACGAAGTATTAGGACTTAGAGAAGTAGCGCAGCAGCTATCCTCCTACTCCTCATTGTCATCCACCCCTTCTTCTTCTTCTTCTTCTTCTTCTTCTTCTTCTTCTTCTTCTTCTTCTTCTTCTTCTTCTTCTTCTTCTTCTTCTTCTTCTTCTTCTGCACCTCCTCCCCCTCCTCCTCCTCCTCCTTCTTCTTCTTCTTCTTCTTCTTCTTCTTCTTCTTCTTCTTCTTCTTCTTCTTCTTCTTCTTCTTCTTCTTCTTCTTCTTCTTCTTCTTCTTCTTCTTCCTCTTCTTCTTCTTCTTCTTTTTTCTTCTCCTCCTCCCCCACCTATTCCTCCTCCCCCTTCCACCTCCATCCCTACTCCTCAATTTCCCCCTACTCCAGCGCCCACCATAGCTAGCAGACAGCTAGCACGCTTACCTGCCAACCAAGTGGTCATTGGTTCGAATCACTTCGCGGCGGGTTTTTTATTCTTTCTAATAATTGTACTACAGGAAACAAATGACAATAGTAAATTGATTAGAGAAATTAGACGTAGACAGTCAAAATTTTTCGGACATGTTATGAGAAGAAATGGATTGGAGAACTTAGTGACAACTGGTAAGATCGAAGGGAACAGGCCAAGAGGAAGACCGAGAGAAAAATACCTGGATGGCTTGGCCACATGGCATGGACGACACAGGAACACTGAGCTGATCCACGACTCTGGTGATCGAGTGAAATGTCGAGTCATGACCGCCCACGCTTTCCGGCATGGCACATGATTGATTGATTGAATAATTGATCTTACCTGCCAGGTCGACCCAGTCAAACATGGGTACCAACATTCGTCTTCTTCTTCTTTCGTTCGCTTTAAATGTGTCTATAATTGCAATGTTGTCTCTTGTGTGAATTTAACTGTCTTTTTTTAGTTCACTCAGCAGTCTATAGAGCTATCTTCCACTGTCGTCTCTCTAGGCCAGAAGGTTTGCCTAGATATGTTGTATTTTGGCAGTCTTGGAGCATGTGCTGTTCTGTCTGCGACGCCATCCGCATGTGCACATGGCTGTTTAACCAATCTTGAATTTTGTATACATGTGGTTGCGTAATCTATTGTGTCCTGTTCTGAGGCGCAGAATAATGACTTGTTCTGGTCTGTCCATAATGTGGTAGTCGTCTTGAGCAGGTTTTGGTGGCTTTCTGACTGATTTGATCATTCTTTTCTTTTGGTGGTATGTAATGGGCACCTCAGGCTGTTCTTCTTTTGCTCCTTAGCCAATCGATCATCTCTGTCGTTTCCGGGTATTCCACAGTGGGATGGTATCCATTGTATGGTGACCTTATGCTGACTGCTAAGTTCAGAAAGTAGTGTCCTTAGTACTGGCAATTTCCCAGACAGATTGTTTTCTGGGAAGTAAAAGTTGTGTTATTGACATATTAACCACATCATACATTTGAATGCAGAGTGAGTACAAATATAGGGCCATCACTAAATACACATTACGCCTCAGTCTTCTAACATTCTGCTAACTGTAGTACGTTGCATCTACCTTAGATATCTATACTTGCTATGTCAAAAATTAGTGTTAGTGAGTCATGCGTTATTTATTATTGCATTGTATGGGAGGACTGAGCGCGCATGGCAATGTGCAGTGTGCAGTGACGTCGATCCACATAAGATAGCATCACATAACATTCTCCTTGCCATTATGCTAAGGGTTAACATTATCCTTGTCTTTATACTAATGGTTAACATTTTCCTGGCCATTTTACTAAGGGTTAACATTCTCCTGGCCATTATACTAAGGGTTAACATTCTCCTTGCCATTATACCAATGGTTAACATTTTCCTGGCCAGTTTACTAAGGGTTAACATTTTCATGGCCATTATACTAAGGGTTAACATTCTCCTGGCCATTATACTAAAGGTTAACATTCTCCTTGCCATTATACTAAGGGTTAACATACTCCTTGCAGTATACTTAGGGTTAACATTCTCCTTGCAGTATACTAAGGATTAACATTCTCCTGGCCATTATACTAAGGGTTAACATTCTCCTTGCCATTTTACTAAGGGTTAACATTCTCCTTGCTGTATACTAAGGGTTAACATTCTTCTTGCCATTATACTAAGGGTTAACATTCTCCTTGCAGTACACTAAGGGTTAACATTCTCCTTGTCATTATACTAAGGGTTAACATTCTCCTTGTCATTATACTAAAGGTTAACATTCTCCTTTCCATTATACTAAGGGTTAACATTCTTCTTGCCATTATACTAAGGGTTAACATTCTTCTTGCCAACTTACTAAGGGTTAACATTCTTCTTGCCATTATACTTAAGGTTTAATTATTTTCCAACCTGTTTGTATTTCGTCGTGATGTTTTATTGCTGTGTGTATTTCCATTAAAATAAGAATATGCATGCTAGGTTGGAAGTCAAAGAGAGTCATGAAAATACACAATACATTACTATCGCAGTACTCATTTTCCTCACAATGACCTGGCGGTCTGTGGAAAAGCTGCAGGCTGTTGGAATTTGAGATAAGACAAGGCCGTGGATAATATAAAAGAGGAGGAGGAAACAACTTGGGAGGTATGTACAGACTATACATAAACTAGCGCGATACAGAAATAATCAATATACGTACCTTACGTCACCAACCGGCTGAGTGACCACCTGAGGGTTTCCCATTAGTGCAATGACGTAGGTATAACTCATGGAAATAGAACTGCATTGTAATGCTATTGATTAGATGCATCAATGAGTATCTTTTTGCTGCTTCAGTTTACGCTACACATTTTATATCTCTGCATATGTTTGTGGTCGGCGGTTGTGCTTCAATACAACTTTGTTGAAAATATCCGCCGGCCCTTGTTTGCTCCAGCTTTTGGCATGTTTCTTCTTCTTCTTCTTCTTCTTCTTCTTCTTCTTCTTCTTCTTCTTCTTCTTCTTCTTCTTCTTCTTCTTCTTCTTCTTCTTTTCAATATTTTCATTTTATTTTCATTTTTCTATTTTTCCCCTCACCTTTCCATTCTTTTCATCCAGTTCTTATGCCTTAATGTAGACACTAGTGTCTTCCCCGTATCTGTATATTGTGTTTTATGTATTTGTTCGCCGATGAAGGCTACTCGCTGCAACGTTCTATGTTTTCCGTAATTGTCATCTGTGAAGCTGCATTACTTTGTTATTTTATATTGGTCAATAAGACGAGCGCTAAGTGGCGAAGGAGTCACGGACGCGGTTCGTGATCATCCCGTATACCCGCGTTCGAAACACATCTGCGCGCGATTTGGCAGCAGACCGCGTTGCGTTGGCTTTTTACGAAATGGTATGGGTGCCGGTGTTGACTGCAACGTCCTATAAAGGATATGCAACTAACTTAACAATAAGGCGAGAGTTATATTGTATATGAGAAAATCCAGCTGATAATTGGCTGCGTTCGTTTAACGAAAGCCGTGTGTATAACCTGAATAGTTGCCAAGTCGGAGGATTCTGTCGTGTTTTACCACAATAAACAGTTTGCTGATTCAACACAAGTGGAAGGACGCGGAGGACGCCGGGAGACCAGAAAACACAAGACACAGTCACGGATGTCCGAGCAGACGGCAAGCAATGACATGTTTAGCCGATAATCATCACATGAAAAAGTAAACATTCAAGATGTTAAGTCTACTCGGACGAGAGGCCACATCGTGGCTAGTAACTTTTGCGACATTGTTTTGGGCTATTCTGGTTTAGTAACATTTGCGACATTGTTTTGGGCTATTCTAGTTTCAGCTATGAAACCTCTTTATGGCCATTATAATAATATTCCAGAGGTAATACCCCCCTCACCCCACCCCCGCTAGCTTTGATCTCAAACGTAGTCCAAACACGTGCTACTACTTCTAGTGTACTGAACTGATTTTTGTGTGTGGATTCGTTTTACCTATTACCAGTGTCCCTGTCATCAGGCGAACCCACTCCGACTTCAGAGGTACTTGTAATTAACGTCGAGAAAACTGCACACGGAATCGAACCCACGAGATTTAGAGCGCGAGGCAGACGGCGTAACCATTTCACCATAAAGACTCGCCAATTTATGATAGTGAACACATCCAAGGCTCTAGTGTAGTCTGGAAAATAAGTATGAAGATTCACACTGTAATTTCTGCATTTCTCCAAACTGGTTGTCATGTTAACAATATGGTTCTTGGTTCCTCTGTCCTGTTGGAAACCTGCCTGTACTTTTTGTCATTCATATTCTTATTTACTTTCGATCCTCTTCATGATGATTCACATCAATAATACTGTATACCATCATTAGGTTAAGTTAGTTGCACATCCTTTACAGGACGTTGCAGTCAACACCAGCATTTTCCGCTGTTGTGATCTCTTGGCAAGTTTACGTTCAGTAGTTTGCCATTGTTTTCTGAACGACTGGCGCCCATACCAATTCGTTAAAAAAAAAAAAAACAACGCAACGCTGTTTGCTACTAAATCGCACGCAGCAGTGTTTCGAACGCGGATATGTGAGATCACGAGCTGCGTCCGTAACCCCATCGCTACAGAGCCGGTTATAACATCATGACGGGTGTTTAAAAAACTATGTATACGATAGCCTAATACCTGTTCAGTGATATGAATTGTTTATGCAATGAGGACAATAACATAGCGGATATGGACACCACAAACAGATGTGGCTTTGAAAAGCAAACTTAAACCATTTCCCATTACTAACAAAGGTTGACTTTATAGGATCTATCATTTTCCACCTAGGGGTAGACAACAGGCAATAAATAATATAGCAAATGTTATTTGTTGCTGCTGTTTTATCCACGCATTTCATATTTCCGCTGAAGTGATTACGTCGTCTATGTGTGTTGGTGTGTAAAAGTTGATCCCAGCAAAGCATTTTAAAGCTGCCACTCTACTTGTGAGTGCGTGCTACAGCCGTGCAGAGGTTTACAACTGAAAGACGTATCAACTTGTGACTAACCAAAATACATTATTCCCGGAGTGTCAGGTCTTAGATATGACTGGGCTAAGGTATAACAATAGACGGTATTACCTGCTTTCTGTTAGCGTCGAGTTTTGGGCGGCGCTCACCAAACCCGACACCCAACATTGTGCTAATGACGTTGGACGGATGGGCGCAGTTGGGATGGTACAAGCCTTACCCTAGTGGAGGAAAAGAGTAAATGTCATGGCAGGGCAGAATAGGTCCTAAGCCTTGGTCGGCAACTGGTCTAGGATCGAAGCTCCGACAGGCGGACAGTGTGAGATTTGCTTATCCGGAAGTTTCTGCAGCTTACCTTGTTCCAGATGTCTTGGTGTTACCTATTGAATCCAGGCTTTGCGCCATGGAGAGGTAAACCTCCATCCGTGGTCCACGCTATATAATTGTTAAGCCTTTTTGGAGCACAATGTAACAAACTATCGTCTGTCAAGACGGCAAGGTGTCAGCGCAGTGCAGTTCCGTAGCAAAACGTTTCATTAACGGAGAACTATACGAAGGGGTGTCGGTAGGTAAGTAGGTAGACAGATAGGTACAGTGGCGGAGTGGCCAGAGTGTCAGCACACCTGATTGCCATTTGCCCCTGTTGTTCCCTGCTGAAGTGGGCCCCCTTACGCAGACAATATGTTGGCATATTTTAGATTCTTTGTCTCCTGGCAGCCAATATTTCGAGACACAGTCACCCACTGGCTGGGTCGATAGATAAGTATACATACAGACTGGTGGGGGGGGGGGGGGGCGCAGTAGCTCAATGCCTAGCTCGCTTTCCTGCAGGCCCCGGGGTCATGTGTTCGAATTCCCCCTGAGATGGGGATTGCCTGTTACGTTGAGCCGGGGCTCCGAGGCCGACTCGGGGTAATTTAGGCTTCAAGCCGAAATATGTATTATAATTATATTTATTTTGCGGGATCAGTAGCATACCTTTCTATTGTTCCGCATACCACTGCAGGCACACTCCTTTCAAAGTTCAGGTCAACGTGGCTGAGAGGTTCAACACACTAACACTTCACCACTGCGTGTTGGCTTCATTTGACACACCGGATTTAACTGTTGTCTTCTCGTCCTTGACTTGGACACGTAAATTACAAGTACCCCACAAGTCGGAGAACGTTCACCTGATGGCGAGGGACCTATGTAATAGAGAAAGCTAACCCTCACACAAAGTCAGTCAGATGCACTCACTAGTACACGTGTGGACAACGCTCGAATTCAAAGCGAGCGAGAGGGGGTTGGGTGGGGGAGATGTTCACAATTTCAATACAAGGGGGGAAAAAAAGAAGAAAATAGCGCCATTTCTTATACCTTTTAAAAATTATCCCAAATGCATAAACGTTATATAGGTGTATTTTAGCGTTAGCATATACAGAGTGTATTTTTACTGACTGTGCAGTGTTTGAAAATATTGAAAATATTGCCGGTCCAAGTTTTGTATTTACCTATTATGTCGCATGAACTTTACAGGGGGTGAATACAAAACTTGGACCGGCAATATTTTCAAACACTTTTTGCATATCCCTTACAGGACGTTGCAGTCGACATCAGCATTGTTCAGCTGCTGTTGATGTACTAGGCAAGATTGCGCTCAGTAGTTTGCCATTACTTTCTGAGCGACCGGCTCACATACCCCGTAAGTTACCAACGCGGCGAGAACCGCTGCCGATTCATGCACAGGTTTACGTTACTCACGAGAGTATACAGGATTACGGAGAAAGACGTTAACATCTAGGCCCGGGAGACGGACTAACAAACACTGCACAGTCATTAAAATACACCCCTACAGGATAGTCGGTAAGATACTAATTAGCCCGCTCAAAGTTGTCTGCCTGAAGTAGCTGTGGGAATCCACCCTAAATGTAAATGAGCAATGGGTCAACAGGCACGGCGCGGTGTTTGCTGGGTCATGGCCTCACTTAACCCTGCCCTGTGCTGGCTCTGACACTTTCTACTAAGATCTGGAATGTCCGTGACCTTTCGGTTTGTTTAATCCTAGTGAAAGTAGTTTAAGACCAAATACGAGTTCGTGCTCATGCCGTGCCCTGCCTGGTTTTTTTTTTTCCATTTACCTTGTGAGTTGCTCTACCAAATGTTCTGACTGTACCCCATATGGACAACAATCACCTTCGGGTTAATAGGATTGTGAGGGTAAAACCATGGGCAGCTGCTTTAGTGGCTGTCTAGTCACAGGACTATCATTCTGAGCCGGTGATGGATCCTACTATAACTTCTGATAGCCTTGAATGATGTGTGAATGAAATAATGTATGAAAGAGAGTGATAGAAGGGCAGAATGTTAGACGGGCCTGTGTGCCCAATTCTTAACCCTTTAAAAATAAAATTTGTTCGTTCGTTCGTTCTCCTTGAGGTTGAACGGGGTGGGAAGGGTGGGGGGGGGGGGGGGAGGTTAATGGTGAAATCGAATGGAAACTGTACAACTGAGGGAGCCAGGGTGGCGCAGTGGCTAGCACGCGTGTCTGCCGGCTCGGCGGGCATGTGTTCGAATTCCCATAGAGGTCTGGATTCAACACGTGGAGTCGAAGAACCGTTGAGTATCAGACAGTCAATCAATCAGTCTGTCAATCAGTCAGTCAGTCAGTTATTCAATCAGTCAGTCAATCAGTCTGTCAATCAGTCAATCAGTTATTCAATCAGTCAGTCAGTCAGTTATTCAATCAGTCAGTTATTCAATCAGTCAGTCAGTTATTCAATCAGTCAGTCAGTTATTCAATCAGTCAGTCAGTTATTCAATCAGTCAGTCAATCAGTCAGTCAGTCAGTCAGTTATTCAATCAGTCAATCAGTCTGTCAGTCAGTTATTCAATCAGTCAATCAATCAGTCGGTCAATCAGTCAGTCAGTTATTCAATCAGTCAGTCAGTCAGTTATTCAATCAGTCAGTCAATCAGTCTGTCAATCAGTCAGTCAGTAAGTTATTCAATCTGTCAGTCAATCAGTCGGTCAACCAGTCAGTCAGTCAGTCAGTCAGTCAGTTAGTTAGTTGGGAGTAAGAATCGGCACGGCCAGACGCGAGAGGTACATCGGGAAAACGAGGTGCCTCGTCAACCAACACAGAACTGGCACTATTAGCCACCGGACGCTGATGCATATGCTTGGGGGAGGATCTGAGCACCTATGGGCCTGTCCGGAGTGCAATGAAGATACCCCAACTGATAACTGATAACTGATAGAATAATTCGTATGTTCGTGTGTTGTCCCCTCATTTGACAACGTGTTTCTTCTCACGTTTCTTGTTATGCCACAATATGTCAGTTCCCACCGCAATATTACTCTTCGGTTGGTATTCCATGCGTCTAGAGCTTTTTGTTTTTTCAATGTCAGTTGTTTTTCACCGTTGAGGGCTCACGGAATTGAAAATTCATCACTGTGGAATACAAACTGTTGCCATTAACAAGTTGTATTGTTTATGCCGATGCTGTAATGCTTAGGGCCTGCAATTCTTCTGAATATTTGTAGCAAAATATCCCAGTTGGTGTGCACATGGATTATGGTCTGCGATCTGCGCAGACCTTAATCTGTGTCGGACGATTCCAGTAAGTTGATGACTGCTCTCGGATGCATAAAATTCAATCCATCCTTTCTCCAATAATCCTCTTCCTCTTTCAACACATGGTCCTCACATTTTTCCAGTAACTTTTATCAATATTTAATAGCGCAGACTGGATTAGTATCTCGACGTCAGACAATTTGAATATAGTATTGTCAGCTGCCACCTGTCCTTTAATTTTAGCCCACACAAGTTCTATAGGGTTAAAATGAGAATGGTACGGCGGAAGTCTCAAGCACCCACGACGATGCTCTTCTATCAACTTGTCGATTTGATATTTCTTGCTTTTTGGCGTCTGTTTTACAAGGGACAACAATTCTAGCTAGAAATACGTTTCTGGAAATGGTATGTTTTCCATTCGGAGCCATATCTTTATTGCTCCCTTTGTGCTCGATGCTGTAGGTATTTTGTCTTCTTAGGCAACAACATTGATATCATGCATTGTCCATAATTTGACACGACGGTCTATCTAGGGATGGAAGCACAGTATTCTCTAGCCAATCTCTAAATACATTACCATTCATCTTATGATAATCCCTATTGTCTGTGTGCTTTGATACGAACACGAACCCAGCATTCTGTTGTAAGCCATTATGCGTATTACCAGCATGGGCCATGACCAAAAGCTGTCCTATACTACTGGGCACATATCGCTTTATCTGTCCATCCACTGATTGCCATTCCTTATCACTTGTGTGGTGCGCATTGATCCACATTTCATCCAAACACACTATGCCATAATTTTCTTTGCGCATTTCCCTTATTTCACGTAGGCATCTGCTTCTCATGGCTCCTAAATGTGGTTGCTCGCAAAGAATATTTCTACCGCCCTTGTACTTTCTAAAAGTGAAGATAATGTCCTTATAATTTTCCACAAAGTTGTTTTGGATAGCTCTATGTTATTGTTCTTTCTCAACCAAACCCTAAGTTTTCTTACAGTCACTGTTTCTTTGGCATCCAGCATTTTTATAATGCTGGGTAGTCCTGGATATAAAATCCAAAATTTTTATAATTTTAGGAGTCTCCGGGGCGAAGTAGTCAAGCCTTTTGACTCAGGCTCCAAAGGTTGTGGGTTCGATTCCGGGCCGTATCCCTCGATTCACGAGTTAAATTTTTCGGAGACTTCTGTGGGTCGTCGCTAGAGCTGCGGAGTTCGTGCTTTGTGCGATGCTTTCCGCGCTGCGGAAAGAGACCGAGCCATTTGGGATAGAACCCGGTGCAATAAAGTCGACCCTGTCGACTTTTAAGCGACTTTTTAAAGCATTTTTATAACAGCTCGCCTTATGACATCTTTATCAAAGCTGTCTACAGTAACCTTACTACCTACCGTTTGGTTATTGCGTGGTGGTTTAATTCCAGATTCTTGCACCCATCGACGAAATGACCGTTTACTCAAACCCAATGCATGCACTGTTCTTTTTTTTCGGAATTTGTAATAGTATAAAACAGTTTCCTGCGATCAGCTTCTTGATAAAAATATGTGTACAACTTCATAGCGATGCTTTGAAGTGTATACACAATTTCGCATTCAATCCCATTGAAAAATATTCACACATTTCAATGTTAGCGATAAGTGGTAAGATTTAAAAAAAAAAACAACAACATATTAATCAGGTTTCATGAAATAACCCACATTTTGAGACACCTCTGAACAGTCCCAGTTTAAAACGCGGGGTTCTTGGCATAAGGCCAATCCCGTGAAACACGTAAAATATTCAACATTGAACGCTGATTGTCTGGCTACGCTGTAATACATTTAAAATTATGAACTTCATCCCTGACCCGTAAATTATGTACCGCATATAACCAAACTTTGAAATCTGCTGTAAAATTTCCAGAACAAAATTTTTTTTGTTGGGTGGACATAATGATAAATCTCATCATTTTCCTTCAGTTGGTTACTGAGATATGGAATTTTATATTGGGGCCGACAAAAGTAAACACACTCTAGCACTTCACTCCAAACGTTATCATAGCTACGGTGTCGCTAACGTCATGTGTCCTCCGTCGTGCTGGTCGACCCGTGCCTCGTCTTCCAGCTAGTTAGTTGCTTATCCCCTACAGAACGTCGCAGTCAACTCCAGCATTTTTGGGCTGTTTGTGATTTCTGGGAAAGTTTACGTTCGGTAGTTTGCCATTGCTTTCTGGACGACCGGCACTCATGCCATTGCATGGAAACTCAGCACAAAACGGTCTGCTTCCAAATCGCCCGCATTCTTTCAGCAAGGAGACTTTAATTACTGGCTCATCCATTGTGACTTTGTATGTGACCACAGTATTTCAGTTGACGAGATATGACACTATTTGTGAACAAGTTTGTATCGATCTGAACACGCATCTTTCCCCTATAGACATACATGCGCGAGTCATGGACCATGCCCCAAATATTAAAGACCTTCATGCGTGAGTCATGGACCATGTCCCAAATATTAAAGACCTACATGCGTGAGTCATGGACCATGTCCCAAATATTAAAGACCTACATGCGTAAGTCATGGACCATGTCCCAAATATTAAAGACCTACATGCGTGAGTCATTGACCATGTCCCAAATATTAAAGACCTACATGCGTGAGTCATGGGCCATGTCCCAAATATTAAATACCTACATGCGTGAGTCATGGACCATGTCCCAAATATTAAAGACCTACATGCGTGAGTCATCGACCATGTTCCAAATATTAAAGACCTACATGCGTGAGTCATGGACCATATCCCAAATATTAAAGACCTACATGCGTGAGTCATTGACCATGTCCCAAATATTAAATACCTACATGCGTGAGTCATGGACCATGTCACAAATATTAAAGACCTACATGCGTGAGTCATCGACCATGTTCCAAATATTAAAGACCTACATGCGTGAGTCATGGACCATGTCCCAAATATTAAAGACCTACATGCGTGAGTCATCGACCATGTCCGAAATATTAAAGACCTACATGCGTGAGCCATGGACCATGTCCCAAATATTAAAGACCTACAAGCGTGAGTCATGGACCATGTCCCAAATATTAAAGACCTACATGCGTGAGTCATCGACCGTGTCCCAAATATTAAAGACCAACATGCGTGAGTCATGGACCATGCCCCAAATATTACAGACCTACATGCGTGAGTCATCGATCATGTCGCAAATATTAAAGACCTACATGCGTGAGTCATGGACCATATCCCAAATATTAAAGACCTACATGCGTG
Source organism: Cepaea hortensis (assembly GCA_963921405.1). Classification (NCBI taxonomy): domain Eukaryota; kingdom Metazoa; phylum Mollusca; class Gastropoda; order Stylommatophora; family Helicidae; genus Cepaea; species Cepaea hortensis. The sequence continues at coordinate 62,770,373 of OY992892.1, read as the reverse complement.
AGTCATGGACCATGCCCCAAATATTAAAGACCTACATGCGTGAGTCATGGACCATGTCCCAAATATTAAAGACCTACATGCGTGAGTCATGGACCATGTCCCAAATATTAAAGACCTACATGCGTGAGTCATGTACCATGTCCCAAATATTAAAGACCTACATGCGTGAGTCATGGACCATGTCACAAATATTAAAGACCTACATGTGTGAGTCATGTACCATGTCCCAAATATTAAAGACCTACATGCGTGAGTCATGGACCATGTCCCAAATATTAAAGACCTACATGCGTGAGTCATGGACCATGTCCCAAATATTAAAGAAGAACATCCACTGTACTGTACCATGCATGACGTAAGAGGAGACTAATGAGGCTTGGCGTTGGGCTGGCTACTTCATTCTGTAGAAGACTTTAAATACAAAATCCAAGCCATCTGTTTCACTATCTTTATTCTTCTTCCTTATCCACAGTATCATGATAATGTTTTTGTAACATTTGATTTGAAATATTTAGGTTTTCTTCTGTTTTTGAAATGATCCATGATTCACACCTGTATGTCTGCATGGGAAAGATGCATGTTGTAAACATTTTGACCTGTATTTAGTTGCTGGTGTTTTGTTGTAGGCTCTTCGTGCCACTGTTAAACGCCTGCATTACTGTAGAAAGAGAGGTGATGGAGAATATTGTGATGACTAAAAAGACCAAGGACACAAGAGGCAAAAGCAGACCATGTAACATTATGCTGGATGGCATAAGACACTGGGATGGAAGAAGATCATCACTAGAATTGATCCAGAATACCAGGGATCGATTTCTGTTGAGAAGCACGAACACCGGTGCTATTTGGCACGGCACACAATGATGATGATATGATTGCTAAGCCAATAAATCTCCTTTTTTCTTTTGAATAATTCTTCATTGTTGTGAATTATGGAGCCAATGTATTCTAAGGTCGTGATATCTTTAATCTCTTCATTGTTGATAGTGATTTTTGAGTGACATGTAATTGTCTCCATGGACACACGGGAAAAGTAGTTTTCAAGTTAAGAAACAAAAAAGGTGTCGATCTTCACTGTCTTTTTATACAGACATGAATAACTGTTGGAAGCTCTCTTCTCGTTTGTGTGTGGGTGTGCTCGGGCATGCGCGTTCGTTTCTGTTTTAAACATTGCTGATATATTGTCTCTGTAACGTTAAAATATCCATTGTCTGCATTCTTTAAAGTCATGCGCTCCGCGTCACTGAAAAGGGTGGGATAATTGGAGACCTGGAAAGGACTATGTTTGTTTAAGTGTCTAGCACTACTAGCAGACACAAATTACCTATACACACCCACAGCAGACAACACACTTAGATACTGGTGCAGTAGGCGGGGCCTGGTGTTGACTCATTACATTTGTTGATCAACCCATGTTATCTTTTTATTAGCCACATGCAATGCATGGCTCGATTACCTGGACAAAATACACGCGTGTTGCTTCTGCTGGAATACTTTGGTCATATAAAGCGTTACCGTGGTTTAGAGAGAACAGTGATGGGAGACAATGTTCCTGGACAGCCAGCGAGAGATAGCAATCAATCAGGTGCCGTCTCAACAGTTTAGGTTGGCTGCAATAGATCTCCAACACTGTATGTCTCTCGCCTTGATTGTACATTCTCCAGACTGCCGTTCGTCCATCCCTTGATGTTATGTTCCCACTTGTATCGTTGTCTACCTCTAGCTCGCTTGCCTTCAACCTTACTCTAGCGAGAGATAGGTGTTATTGAAAATAGGCACGTCAGCCTTTTGTATCGACCATTTTCACCGTCTGCCAGTGGCTGCAGTGAACTCGTTATGTGGTGTGCTCGCGTAATGTTGATGGCCTTGTCAATTTAGTTTTTCATCGTTGTCCACCAACGGTCTGGCTTGTATTTAGCACTTAGACTTCCACTGTACGCCCGTGTGTTGCTGGGGTCCATACAGGAAGCAAAGAATAATACCACTGTACTGTACCATGCATGTCGTAAGAGGCGACTCATGATGGTTGGCGTGGGGTTGGCTGCCTCATTCTATAAAACACTTTAGCTAGAAAATCAACCAATCATGAACAAGCTTACAAAGGGCTTGGTGTGAGTTTGGGATACTTTGGTAATTTTCTAGGGGGCGAAGGTGATGAGGAAGGTAGATGGACACCCCAGCTTATTGTACTCTAATATACGCGAAGTCCGAAACACTTACACTTCATGGACAGTTCTGCCATATGATTATGTTTAAATACCATTCATTCAGTAGCATGGCCCTTGCATAACCTTGCTCACATAACAACCTTCCGAAAACTTCTCGGTCATTAGCAAGATGTCCCGGGTCCGATACACCCATCTGGAGATCACCTGCCACATCCTGCATTAATCTTCTCTTTGGCCTTCCTCTTCCTGTCTTCCCGGGCATATATGCCTCCAAGATTGTTCTCTCCAAACTTTCGTGATGTTTCAAGTGCCAACTTTCTTCATTATGCAGATCTTGTCGTATTGATTCATTTGTTCTTTTCTGTATCCAAGATATTCTTAGAATCCGTCTATAACATTTATATTCTATGCGCTGTTCAGCTTGTTTAGTAAGTGTCCAGGTCTCACAGGCGTATGTTGCAATGGGAAAGATGCACGCTCTTAACAATCTAATGTTTGTATTTCTATTTGCCCCCCTCCACAATTTATTCAGTTGTTTTAGTTTTTGAGGAGCAGTAGATATTCGTCTTTTAATTTCCTTCATTGTGTCACCTTTGACCATAATTAATGACCCAAGATGACCTCCAATTATTCCTCGTTAACATATATTTCTTTCTCCATAGTGTCGTGTCCTCCTTTAAAGTGTCGTCCCTGGAGTGAGGAGAGTCAACACCCACATTATAATATTTTTTCCCTATCAGTATCCTGGAGAATCCACCAGCTTCCGCCCAACACACTCCATCAGCCCGTGGACACCTTTTCCTATCACTCTCTCACTGTCGTACTATGCCCCCTCTCATACTTCCCCAACGCAACATATTCACCAACTCTTGCTTCTAAAAATTAATAAAGATTAATTTATTAAAAGAAAAGTGTAACGTATATGAGACGTGTATGCGAAGAAAATGTGTGTCGAGTATTCTAATGTAAATTTATAGGTCAGCCCTCAAAGTTCAGGATCAGAGTCCACTCATCATGGCAAGGATTACACGACATCACACGAGTCAGTACAATAGACCTCACCGAAGTCGTATCCTTCTCTCCAGACATGTCCTCCTCCAAGAGCTCTGATGACCATGAGATCTGAATCCCATGTAAATATAATCCATGAAAAATACTATTATTGTTCCTAACACAACGGTTCCTAATAGTTTTAGAAAAACCAAGATCTCATAATTCCGCACAGTGAAAAATAATGGAACGCTGTCTCATGAACATGCTGTTTTCTTCTAGCGAAATGTTCTATATTTTCACTCTTAAACAGTCATTGTATCTAGACTAAAATGGCTTGCTTTATTTACTAGATATTGTCTGACAGTTCTGATTTCCTTGATACGTGGAACAACTACACTTCAATGTTTGGTTTCATCTAATGTGAACATCAGTTCCTACTGATCTAGTTCCACGTGGGCTGAACATCCATCACTTCAGGTGTGTTAACGATTGGTATGCACTCATGTAGGATACTTATACCATTCAGCTCCACCGAGCAATGGTTATCAGCTTCTTCCGTTGCGAAAGTTGCTGGCCCATCTCTCTACATCATAATTTATCCGGGATCGGATTTTTCATTGGTTGAGGGTTCTTCATTCCAACCAGAGGGAACCTGTAAAATAAATCATACAGCTGGTGATAGCCTCCCCGTCACTGATCTCTATTAGATGATCGTGGCCATTGGCCCTTGCTCAGTAAAATACAATGAACCTAACTCTGTCAGGGACAGATGACTCAACCCATTGGTTATCATCAGGTCAAGACAAGAAAAAAAATCAACAAACAGAATGCGGAACCCCGCCCACCAGGGACACCTACGGGAATATCCCAATTATCCCTCATTACTCAATTCTCAACTAGTAAAGCTTATCAACACTTCACTAATCTATTTTCAACTAACAGTGCTAATCATCACACTCTAGTTTTAACAAGACTACTGTCTATGCAACACCGCAGTTAGATCAAATTACATCTACTCTTGCCATGACAGGCACGTGTAAAATTAAATTAACTCAATTCGCACACGGTAGACATATTTCCACTCAGAACCGCAGTGCCGAAGCACGTCCGCCTCAATCAACGGTTTTAGTTCAACTCCCCTCTCCAATCATGGTTTTTGGCAACTAAAATTGGTCACGTGGCGTGGTTGATGTCCTGCAGGTGTTATTTGGGCATATCATCCATTGTCAAGAATCTATCTTCCCTGGCTTAGTCACTGTCAGAGTTGTCATCACTTGTTTTGACTCCCACAACAAACTAGCGAGTTACCGTATGGATACAACAACGGGTTTCCCCAACAAGCTGCCAATCTTCTGTCGAGGGGTGACAATCCCAGCCATCCTTCCGTTTTATGTCGGGAAATTCTAAATGACAGACGGACTGTTTTCTTCCGAGCTGAGTACTTCCGCTCTCAATCCAACCTGTTTATGAACTGTCAAAGCGATGTATGATTCAGCTCACTCACTTCCCCCTACACATCTGCAGCTGTTAATTTTGCCCGACCTGTTAAGGTTGACATCTGATTGCAACCAGGATCTGACGGGTTCTATCTGTATTCGAATGTTGACAAACTGTCAAAGCGATGCAGGGACCCGTCTCACTCACCACCGAGTGTTCCCAATCTGTCGACCAGATGTAAACACGTGCAGCTACATTTTCTGGATTTGTTGAAACAACCTTTGGCCTCGAACATGCCGCTAATTCAGAACGCCTTTTATTCTCATCACTGGTTAAATCACGTTGGTCTATTATGTGACATAGGCCCCCTCTTAAAAGAGTAGTCCATCTCACTCTTCTCCACCGTGAGTTTAATCCAGATGATTCATTCTTCTTCTTCAGGAGCTGGGTGTCTTGACAAGAAGTCCGCTCCAACATTTTCCTTCCCAGGAATGTACTCCACTGTGAAATTGTAAGGTTGAAGTAGCAACGACCACCGCATCAAACGCGCGTTGAGCTTCTGAGAAGTAGCCAGGAACTTCAGGGGCTGATGATCCGATTGGACCCGAAACTTAACTCCATACAAATATGGCTGGAATTTTTGCACTGCCCATACGAGGGACAAGCACTCTCTCTCTCGACAGTTGAATAATTCCTCTCCGCCTGGAGAAGTTTCTTACTTGCGTATGCTACAGGTTTCAAAACCGACGCATCGTCTTTTCCTTCCTGTAACAGAGCTGCCCCAATCTCAATCGCACTCGCATCCGTTCTCAACACAAATGGTTTGGAAAGGTCAGGGAGCTGTAATACAGGTTTGCTGACCAAGGCCTCCTTTAACTGACTATAGGCATTCTCACATTCTGGTGTCCAAATGATTTGGTCCGGGAATCCCTTTTTCAAGGTTTCCGTCAATGGAGCTCCCAGTTCAGTGAAATGTGGGATAAATTTGTGGTAGAACCCACACAATGAGAGAAAAGATCGCACATCCTTCTTCGTTTTTGGCCTTGGTGCACTTCTGATTTTCTCTAGGTTCTTTTCCTCTGGGACAATGTGTCCTGGAGTGATGGTGTGACCTAGAAATTCCAGAGTCTGGTAACCGATCATGCACTTGGTTGGACGAGCAGTAAGCCCTGCTTCCTTGAGTCTATTAAACACTCTCTCCAAGGATTTCAAGTGGTCATCCAAACTGACACTGGAAATCAGAATATCATCCATGAAAGAGATGATGGACGGATCTTGTAAAGGATCAAGTAAAGTCCTCATCATGCGTGTAAACACACTAGGTGCATTGCTGAGTCCAAAGGGCATGACCTTGAATTCGTAGTGTCCACTGGGTGTACTGAAAGCCAACAGTGGTCGAATCTCCGGTTTGACTGGTATCTGATAGTACCCCCGACTCAGATCTACCTTTGAAAAGTACCGAGCCTTATGGAGCCTAGCGAATAACTGCGTTGGATTCGGCAAAGGTTCCACTTGAAATTGTGTGTGACTGTTCAGAAGTCGGTAGTCTATACACAACCGGTGTTCTCCACTTGGTTTCCATAACAAAACTACCCCCGCATTGTATGGGGATGTGGATGGCGCAATCACGTCATCCTCCAACAGTTTCTGTATTTCCGCCTCCAGGGCCTTTTCTTTAGAGAATGGCACTGGGTAAACCTTTTGGCGAACAGGCTCCTGTGTGGTCAAAGTCATCTCGAACTCCCACAACCTCGTTCGTCCTGGTTTATCAGTCAGTATCTCCTTATGAGACTTGAGAACCTGGGTTATCCTTTCCCTCTCCTGGGAGGTCAGATCAGGGTTCACTTGCACTTCCCTATAGGTTTCCTGGCGTACCAAGGGATATTCCCTGCCCTCGTTGGTTCCCACTTCCGTCTCCACTGCAACTGCCATTGCCATGAGGTGCGCTGCCTTGTCTACGGGTCTCTCTTCGTATTTCCGCAATAGATTGATATGGAAAATCTTCGACTTTCCCCGGATCCGGATCTGATAGTTGGTTCTGGATATCACCCTTTCCACGGGAAATGGTCCTTGCCAACCTATCTCCAGTTTGTTGTTTCTCGTTGGGAGTAGCAACAAGACTTTGTCTCCCACCTCTAGAGATCTTTCTTTAGACCTACGGTTGTAGTAAGCCGCATGTCTTTTCCTGGCCTTTTTCAAGTTTTGATTCGCCAGAGTCCATCCCTTGTGGAGTTTTTCTTTCAGTTCCTCCACGTATTTATAGGATGAGATCACTTCTTCTGACGTCCCCTCTTCAGTCCAACTCCTCAACATGGCTTCCAACGGTCCTTTGATTGGACGACCAAACAGCAACGTGGCGGGTGGTAATCCTGTTGAGCCATGAGGAACTTCCCGATAGGCAAAGATTGCTGCTGGGATATATTCATCCCACCTATCAGGTTTTTCCTGCGCTAGTTTCCTGAGCATTGTCATCAACGTGCCGTTGAAACGCTCTACTTGTCCATTGGCTTGAGGGTGGTAAGGGCTGGTATGTATGTGGTTAGAGTGAAACATCCTAAATACCTCCTCCATGATTTTTCCACAAAACTGAGACCCATTGTCCGTCAGAATTTGATCAGGGAAGCCTAATCTGGTAAAGGCCTCCATCAGTGCGTCCGCCACTCGTTTCGAGTCAATCGTGGTCAACGGTATGGCCTCACCCCACATTGTACAGCAATCCACCATTGTGAGTATATACATGTTCCTCTTCCTAGTCCTGGGAAGTGGACCCACGATATCGATGGTTACCCTCTCGAAAGGAGAGTTCATGATGGGCATCTCACCCAACACCACCGGTGCTGTCCAGTGTTTCGGTGCCACCCTCTGGCACTCAGGGCATGACTTCACATACCGACGCACATCATCTGTCATTCCCGGCCAATAGTAAAGGCAGGAAATTCGCTGCATGGTGGCGGCAATACCCATATGTCCACTAAAGGAGATGGTATGCCCCATATGAAGAATCTGTGACCGGTGAGCTTTCGGGACGACCAACTGACCGTATAGGTTGTCTCCCCTTCCTGCTCTCCTGTAGAGTATCCTATTCTTCATGTAGTACTGCCCCCGTCCTGGTGGATCAGCACTTTTCTGCAGCTTTTTGTAGCAAGGACGTAAAGTAGCATCCTCACTCTGGGCAGTTCGTAGCTCCCCCGGCATTGGGTTAGTCACAATTGCTTCTGCCTCTTCCATTCTCGTCTGAGAGCGAGTCTGTATTGCTCCCATATGGATTGGCTCCCTGTGCATTCCCAGAAAGACATACCGGCAACCAAGGATGAGGGGGAAAATGGGATCGGTCAATACAGCGGCCTTGATGGTGCCGATGACATACCTTGACCGAATTTCCACATTAGCAATGGGCAACTTCATGGCGACAGCACTCTTCTTTGCAGGCTGTATATCCAAGGTCTCACCTGTGAATTGTTCTGGATGTACCAAATCCGCAGAAATCACGGTCTCCCCGTCCAGTCCTGTGTCGTATAAACACTCCACTTGACGACCATTAACCTCTACCAATTCCACTACAGGTGGTTTTTCCTGGTCTGGAGTCTCTTCCTCGGCCTCGACCTGTTCGGTGGGCTCCACCTTAGGTTTCCGGGGGCACACGACGAATTGAGTGTCTCCTGACTTTCCCTTGCAGTCAATAGCATTGTGCGTGTTTGACTTGCATTGGTTGCACCATTTCCCTGTCCTAGATTTTCTATTGCCGGACTTGAGTGAGCTCTCCTGGTGGCGAGCGCCCTTGTTGACCTTGGCATTTTCCGTGACAACCTCCTTGGAAGTCACTTGACATGCTGCGAAGTGAGGGTTCTTAGCCTTCGATTTGCAGTCCCTCGTATTGTGAGAGGATGACTTACAAATTGAACACCACTTCTCCGACCACGGTCGTTTTGGTGTAGAGCTTGAAGTGCTCTTGCTTCCCTCCTTCTTCTTCTCTGAACTATCCTCTGATTTTTGCACATACGGTTCCCACTTTTTGGTTCCTGAGTGTTTGGCTTTCTTCTTGTCATGTTTCTCCTGACTTTTGGTGTTAGTGGAAAGGTTTTCCCCTGCCTCCCCATGTACCTCGACGAACCGTTCTGCTAATTTAGTCACGAGGTCAATACGTTCCGCTCCTTGTTCTCCCAGGAACGTCCTGAGAGGTTTAGACATTTGCTTCTTCAGCTGGTCGACCACCATGAGCTCTTCCAGACTCTCATAGTCATGTGCGAACCCAGCTAAATCCATCCACTTGTGGAGATACGATTTTAGACGCAAACTGTAGGCGGCAAACAACTCCCCCGGTTCTCGTTTTGCTGCTCGAAATTTTTTCCGGTAGGTATGTGACGTAACCTCTAATCGTTTCAGCAGAGCCGTCTTTAACTCGTCATAATTGTTCTCATGTCCTGGTGGCAGGCGAGAATAAACCTCGTAGCCGGTCCCGCGTAAACCTTGCGATAGCTTAAGATTCCATTTGTTACGCTCCAGACCCATGGCAACGGACATTGCCTCGAAGCGCTGAAGGTACTGGTCAATCTTCTCTTTGTCCTCCTCGTAGACCGCTAAAGGAAACTTCATAGCATGGTAACCATGTCCACCTACTGGTGTTGAGCCTGGGATGGATGAACCTCCAACTGCTCCCTCAGTTTCTCCATTAGATTGACTCTTCAACTCGAGTTCCCTCATCCGGTACTCGTGCTCCCTTTTCTGAGCTTCTTGTTCAGCTTCCAGTTTCTTAGCTGCATGCTCAGCTTCTAATTTCTTAGCTGCTTGCTCAGCTTCAAATTTCTTAGCTGCTTGCTCAGCTTCAAATTTCCTCGCAGCTTGTTCTGCTTCAAGTTTCCTAGCAGCCTGCTCAGCTTCAAGTGTCCTAGCAGCCTGCTCTGCTTCAAGTTTCCTAGCTTCTTGTTCCAACTCCATCCTTCTCAATTCCAACTCGGCCTTTCGATCTTCCCTTTCTGCTTGACGATACTCTCTCTCCACTTCCTGTATGTAATCCGTTAGAGCAGAACCCGACAATCCTATGTCTTCCCCCTTTGCCTTTAATTCTGCAGTGGTTAGTTTCGGAGTGGCCATTTCAGAGAGGTAAGCCAGCAGGTTGAGTCCAATATAACTGAAAACTAATATACAGATATATGACCAAGTACTATAAATCTAGATATTACCACACACAGCACATTCACTCAGTGACAAGAGTAGAATCAGGACCACAGACCTATGCAGACGTGTGAAGTGTGAACAGGTAAGATATTAGTCCTAACCCCTATCCACATTCACTCTAGCTGGATTCTCCAATATGATATTTCCGTTTTATAACGAAGGATCCCGTGTCAAAAGACCCCGTTGTCAGAAGATCCCACTGTCAAAGGTTCCTGCTTGCAGGAGATCTCGCTGTCCAAGGATCACGTTTACGGGGAATCCCACTGTCCAAGGATCCCGTTTACGAGAGATCCCGCTGTCCAAAGATCACATTTACGAGAGATCCCGCTGTCCAAAGATCCCGTTTACGAGCCCCCAATAATGTCGTGTCCTCCTTTAAAGTGTCGTCCCTGGAGTGAGGAGAGTCAACACCCACATTATAATATTTTTTCCCTATCAATATCCTGTCCAACACACTCCATCAGCCCGTGGACACCTTTTCCTATCACTCTCTCACTGTCGTACGATGCCCCCTCTCATACTTCCCCAACGTAACATATTCACCAACTCTTGCTTCTAAAAATTAATAAAGATTAATTTATTAAAAGAAAAGTGTAACGTATATGAGACGTGTATGCGAAGAAAATGTGTGTCGAGTATTCTAATGTAAATGTATAGGTCAGCCCTCAAAGTTCAGGATCAGAGTCCACTCATCATGGCAAGGATTACACGACATCACACGAGTCAGTACAATAGACCTCACCGAAGTCGTATCCTTCTCTCCAGACATGTCCTCCTCCAAGAGCTCTGATGACCATGAGATCTGAATCCCATGTAAATATAATCCGTGAAAAATACTATTATTGTTCCTAACACAACGGTTCCTAATAGTTTTAGAAAAACCAAGATCTCATAATTCCGCACAGTGAAAAATAATGGAACGCTGTCTCATGAACATGCCGTTTTCTTCTAGCGAAATGTTCTATATTTTCACTCTTAAACAGTCATTGTATCTAGACTAAAATGGCTTGCTTTATTTACTAGATATTGTCTGACAGTTCTGATTTCCTTGATACGTGGAACAACTACACTTCAATGTTTGGTTTCATCTAATGTGAACATCAGTTCCTACTGATCTAGTTCCACGTGGGCTGAACATCCATCACTTCAGGTGTGTTAACGATTGGTATGCACTCATGTAGGATACTTATACCATTCAGCTCCACCGAGCAATGGTTATTAGCTTCTTCCGTTGCGAAAGTTGCTGGCCCATCTCTCTACATCATAATTTATCCGGGATCGGATTTTTCATTGGTTCCGGGTTCTTCATTCCAACCAGAGGGAACCTGTAAAATAAATCATACAGCTGGTGATAGCCTCCCCGTCACTGATCTCTATTAGATGATCGTGGCCATTGGCCCTTGCTCAGTAAAATACAATGAACCTAACTCTGTCAGGGACAGATGACTCAACCCATTGGTTATCATCAGGCCAAGACAAGAAAAAAAATCAACAAACAGAATGCGGAACCCCGCCCACCAGGGACACCTACGGGAATATCCCAATTATCCCTCATTACTCAATTCTCAACTAGTAAAGCTTATCAACACTTCACTAATCTATTTTCAACTAGCAGTGCTAATCATCACACTCTAGTTTTAACAAGACTACTGTCTATATTAATTAGAACTAATTATAATAGGTTCTACCTTAGGCAACACCGCAGTTAGATCAAATTACATCTACTCTTGCCATGACAGGCACGTGTAAAATTAAATTAACTCAATTCGTACACGGTAGACATATTTCCACTCAGAACCGCAGTGCCGAAGCACGTCCGCCTCAATCAACGGTTTTAGTTCAACTCCCCTCTCCAATCATGGTTTTTGGCAACCTTCTAAAATTGGTCACGTGGCGTGGTTGATGTCCTGCAGGTGTTATTTGGGCATATCATCCATTGTCAAGAATCTATCTTCCCTGGCTTAGTCACTGTCAGAGTTGTCATCACTTGTTTTGACTCCCACAACAAACTAGCGAGTTACCGTATGGATACAACAACGGGTTTCCCCAACAAGCTGCCAATCTTCTGTCGAGGGGTGACAATCCCAGCCATCCTTCCGTTTTATGTCGGGAAATTCTAAATGACAGACGGACTGTTTTCTTCCGAGCTGAGTACTTCCGCTCTCAATCCAACCTGTTTATGAACTGTCAAAGCGATGTATGATTCAGCTCACTCACTTCCCCTACACATCTGCAGCTGTTAATTTTGCCCGACCTGTTAAGGTTGACATCTGATTGCAACCAGGATCTGACGGGTTCTATCTGTATTCGAATGTTGACAAACTGTCAAAGCGATGCAGGGACCCGTCTCACACACCACCGAGTGTTCCCAATCTGTCGACCAGATGTAAACACGTGCAGCTACATTTTCTGGATTTGTTGAAACAACCTTTGGCCTCGAACATGCCGCTAATTCAGAACGCCTTTTATTCTCATCACTGGTTAAATCACGTTGGTCTATTATGTGACACATAGTAGTTTTATCTGTATGCATTATCTTTGTTTTTGCTATGTTAAGATATAGGTTGTGATTTTCGCTATTCTTTTGGGTTCTTTTGGGGTTATTAGTTCAATACCATTAGGTGATGTGGATAGTAATAGTGAATACTCAGCACCTTCTTCTTCTTCTTCTTCTTCTTCTTCTTCTTCTTCTTCTTCTTCTTCTTCTTCTTCTTCTTCTTCTTCTTCTTCTTCTTCTTCTTCTTCCCCCTCCTCCCAATTTTGACTTTCCTCGTCAGGTTAAGATCAGACATATGGTGGGGTTAAGACGAGCTCGCGTGCTTCACCCATGGTGATCCTCACAGCTTAATATATTCCATCAAGAAACCGACCTCCTTGCTCTGTTACCATATGTAATTCTGTGTTAACACTTAACAGTCAATGAAATGCGATCTGCCGGTGACATCACACACACACACTGTGTCACAGCCTTGTTTATGATGTGAGGCGACCGACTCCCCTACCCTCCGTTATGTCTCTGTCTCCTTAGCCAAATGCCGTTGTCTCAGCCGTGTTAGCTGTAGTAGTTACGGCCTGGCTGCACACGTGACATGGATCAAATAATGAGGTAGCAAGCACGATAACGATTATGCTAAGCATCCCTGTCAGACCGAAGACACGATAACTAGGACGGGCGTCGCCTTACAAGTTTATGTACATATGACCTCCTTCTGTACCAAGTAACTCATATGTAATTGTTCTTCGTCTGTTCGAGACAGTGTTCTTTACATTCATTCCCTTCTAGTCATTATTTATCTTTTTTCTTGCGTAACTTATTGTTCATGCTACTACTGCCATAACCTACAGTTTTCTTAATACTTCGACCCACTGTTTCTAGGTAGTTGCTGTAACTCTTATTTTAGACACGTTTTCGGATATCCCCGCCACACATACATTGTTGATTTCATTTGATTTGGGGTTGTTGTTGTTGTTTTGTTTGTTTTTTTGCGCTCGCTCGTTTTGAACTCAAGCGTTGTCCATACAAACTATTTATAGTAGTGATGGACTGAATTTTGCGTGTGGGTTAGCTTTCCCTATTAACAGTGTTCCTCGCCATCAGGCAAAACCATTCCGACTTCAGAGATACTTGTAATTAACATCCCCAAGTCAAAGACGATAGGTCAACATTTTAGTCTAGCTGTCCGGTGTAGGGGTTGAACCGTAGCGTAGTTGAGGTAGCGGGCTCAACTCCTTCACTAATGGACTAAAATGTTGACTTCTCATCCTTGACTTGGGGGTGCATATTACAAGTACCTCAGAACTCTGAGTGGCTTCGCCTGATGGCGAGGTACACCAGTATCTGGGAAAGCTAGCCCACACGCAATAGTCAGTTCAATGTGGACTTCGCTTGAGTTCAAAGCGAGAAAAAAACGTTAAGATGACATGTTTCTATGCAACATTTCAGCAAATTTCGGTCATATTATTGTTGAGTAATATCATTGTGCAATGGCAAACTACTGAGCGTAATCTTGCCAAGACATCAACAATTAGCTGAAAGATGCTGGTGTTGACTGCAATGTCCTGTAAAGGATATGCGAGAAAAAAAATAGCATTGTAAACAGTGGCAAGATTTTTTTCTAAACGGAATGTTAGCTCCCCATCACAAACGCTTGAAAATATTGTCCCCCAAATTACCAGTCTTCGGTCTGTTAAAGAGTTAAAAGCTGCTTGTTGTTTGGGATGTTCTTGTGATTGCGTTTACGGCGTCGCCCATTCTTTGTATAGAGAGCCAAGTAAACGACTCAACGGCTGCGTTGAAATAAAACACAAGAAATCTAGATCATCTCATTCCTCACCGATTGTTTATATGTCACGGCTATCACTTTAAGCTGGTGTTTGTATTGGGGGTGTTGTTTTCTTGTCAAGTTGAAACATGTCTTTGAATAGTAGTGTTGTGTCTGTGGAACCTGTTATTTGCAGTTAACAACAGCCTGTAATCAGGATACGACACTTTCTATTTACATATTGTAATTGCAGAATGGGTTTTCCCGTGTTAGGAGCAGAATCAATCTTCTCTCTCTCTCTCTCTCTCTCTCTCTCTCTCTCTCTCTCTCTCTCTCTCTCTCTCTCTCTCTCTCTCTCTCTCTCTCTCTCTCTTTCTCTTCATTCATTGGCACCTTGCCGTCTTGACAGACAATAGTTTGTTACATTGTGCTTCAAAAAGGCATAATAACTACAACCCATGGCGGTGGCGAATGTGACTGTTAAAGCATATTCGCTCTGTATATGTTCGTCCACAGTGGATGCATGTGAACACATGGTCATTTCCACCATCATGAACCATCTTACGTTTCACATGCTCGGTGTGTGACTTATCTGCAATAATTTTCTCCATTGTCTTTATTCCATTTCTGATATTTGCCCTCCATGCAACACGTTCGGCGGCAACTTGCTCCTAATGTGCATTATCATTGCCTTTATTAACCATGTCCCACTTACTCACGTCCGTGTATCGTACTAGAGGCCGAATCTGAGATCTTTTACCCATCTGTAATTCACCAAAAAGATGTCCTTTGGTCTCTCTCTCTCTCTCTCTCTCTCTCTCTCTCTCTCTCTCTCTCTCTCTCTCTCTCTCTCTCTCTCTCTCTCTCTCTCTCTCTCCCTCTCTTAATAATAGAAATAATAATAATAATAAAACCCTAGTATAACAGCCAGTCCCCGTTTGGTAGGCCAGTATATTCCGCATAGCTAATAACAAGTGCCACACCATTCATTAACATTACCGAGTCATGTAGTAGTGATTTTTGCATTTTCCCCATGCGTTTATATTGCATATCTTGTATATTGTTGCTGTTATCAGTTAACCTTGAATGATGCGTGAATGAGATAATGTATGAAATAGAGTGATAGAAGGGCATAATGTTAGACGGGCCTGCGTGCCCAATTCTTAACCCTTTAAATATTGAGCACAACCCACTACTGGCAACGCTGATCGTATTCTGGTATGAACTTAAGACCTATCCACGTCAATGCGGAAGCACTAGACTCGAGTTTCGCTCTCGTTTGAGCTCGTCAGTAGTGCATAACCTTGACCAGACCCGGAAACAAACCCCGGATCACTGGCGTGTGAAGCGGGTGTGTAAACCCGTAACCCTTTAAAAATAAAGTTTGTTCGTTCTCTCGTTTCCACCACTGTCGTCATCCTTCTCACCAGCCACATCGCTATCATGATCTTCAGACTAGTCAGTACAAAGTCTGATGTTGAAACTGTCTGAGCATATCTTCCCACTGTTCTTCTGTTCTCAGCGGTTTCCATCATCTCTAGGACAGACTGTACACCAACGTTCTTTTAACGCTTGGTGATGTAATGGTTTGATACTCGTCCCTTTCACCCCGATTCCTTCCTTCCACCCAGATATCGAGTTATACACCGTTAACTTGTAAGTGTCTTCTGTTTCCAGTTTACTTTGTTCCAGTGAAATTCCCTCACGCAAAATCAATCCCTTGCACTCCCCAGTAATGGCAACAACTAGTGGTAGTAGCAAGTGCGTAAATTATGCTTCATTTCAAAGCAAGCGAACGACAAAAAAGAAAAAAAGAAAAGTGTTACACATGTGAACTGTTTGAAAACTAAAACCAAAACAAAACCAATAAGTGTGGTAAAAGTTACCAAACATGAGTACTGGTTTCCTGCCATGAACACTTGGACATATCGGCAACAGATATCACATACACGAAAGTTCCTTACAGGAACGTTAGTTGTGGGGTGTTCTTTTGTATGGATGAAAAAGCTGAATAATGAGCAATGAAATGGCTGGTTAACTGCAGGCAGTGAAGATGTGGTTGTTGGGGAGGGTGTTGAGAATACTGTGGAAGGTGTGGTCTTTGTGGAGGGGGTTGAGAATACTTTGAAAGATGTGGTTGTTGGGGAGGATGTTGGCAATACTGTGTAAGATGTGGTTGTTGGTGAGGGTGTTGAGAATATTGTGTAAGATGTGGTTGTTGGGGAGGGTGTTGAGAATACTGTGTAAGATGTGGTTGTTGGGGAGGGTGTTGAGAATACTGTGAAAGATGTGGTTGTTGGGGAGGGTGTTGAGAATACTGTGTAAGATGTGGTTGTTGGGGAGGGTGTTGAGAATACTGTGTAAGATGTGGTTGTTGGGGAGGGTGTTGAGAATACTGTGTAAGATGTGGTTGTTGGGGAGGGTGTTGAGAATACTGTGTAAGATGTGGTTGTTGGTGAGGGTGTTGAGAATATTGTGTAAGATGTGGTTGTTGGGGAGGGTGTTGAGAATACTGTGTAAGATGTGGTTGTTGTGGAGGGTGTTGAGAATACTGTGTAAGATGTGGTTGTTGTGGAGGGTGTTGAGAATACTGTGTAAGATGTGGTTGTTGGGGAGGGTGTTGAGAATACTGTGTAAGATGTGGTTGTTGGGGAGGGTGTTGGGAATACTGTGGAAGATGTGGTTGTTGGGGAGGGTTCTGAAAATACTGTTGAAGATGTGGTTTTTGGGGAGGGTGTTGAGAATACTGTGGAAGATATAGCTGTTGGGAAGGGGGTTGAGAATACAGTGGAAGATGTGGTTGTTGGGGAGGGTGTTGAGAATACTGTGAAAGATGTGGTTGTTGGGGAGGGGGTTGAGAATACAATGGAAGATGTAGTTGTTGGGGAGGGGGTTGAGAATACTGTGAAAGATGTGGTTGTTGGGAACGATGTTGAGAATACAATGGAAGATGTAGTTGTTGGGGAGGGGGTTGAGAATACTGTGAAAGATGTGGTTGTTGGGGAGCGGGTTGAGAATACTGTGGAAGATGTGGTCGTTGGGGAGGGTGTTGAGAATACTGTGGAAGAAACAGACGAAAGAGTATTGACAGCTGCAGGTGTTGCTAGATCGCTCATCCAAGGCATAAGGAAAAGACAAATTACATGTCTGAAGCATATCAACTGACCTGTTTAGGAAATTAACGCGCTACCAGGCCGTCAGCGCACTAGAAGTTTAAGCGCAATTGCATTAAACTCCGCGGCCACGCAGACCACTAGAAAAAGTAACGGCGTGAAGAATATAAATATCACAAGCTCGAACTTTGAAACACAATGTGTGGGATGTTCTTGTCTGTGGGTGCAATTGCTGGGTGAGTAATGAAATATGGGACAATAACATTGAAAGAAGGACGTAGGATGAGGATGTATGGTGTCTGACTGAAAATTAGGCAGACCCACTGCAGTTAAACGTTGATTTTAACAGGGCAGCTAATTTGATGTGATTTGTCTAAAATGTTGGCTGTTAGCTTTTATGTATGTAGATGTGAGATACAGACACTCTGACGGGGATGAAAAGAGGGAGGGGGAGGGAGGTATGGGATATACTTTAGATGAGGGGGAATTTTGTAAGAAAAAACGGAAAGTTGAATAGCTGATCAATCGAACAATTGATTGATTGAAATCAGCGCCATAGCACTCTGGGCGCATGCATAATTATGCGACCGCCTACCTTATCAGATCTAGAATTTTATCACTGCTGGTTGTTGATGAAGCATACTCAGTGTGAATGCAGCAACGTTGTCTCACCCCTGTAATCATGGATTCTACTGGTCCAAGTGATGGCGCCAAATTCCAGTAGTCTGATTGGTAATGTTTTCATCATTGTCTGTATCGGCCAACAAAATGGCGTATGTTTGTGTGCTAGTTGGATAGCAGAGTAATGCAAAAAATGTGTGGCCTGGATATTTCCTACGGCCGTGTACGCGTATCGAATTGCACAAGCCCGTGTTTGGATAAACGACAGGCTCAACTACACATAATAGAGATTGTCAATATAATCGATTCACTACTTTCATATTGTTGGCTCGGTCGGGGAACGAAGGTGAGTGGATATATATAAAACCTGCTACTGACATTTATCATCTGGAAATGTTTGTTTTTTCCTGACAAAGAATGGCAGTTAGCATATCAGATTATCACAGGCTATCCCGTGGTGAACAGTACCTGTTAACTGACTGAAGGAGATTAATATACCAAAACAGTGCTGGTGTCCGTTAGCCGCTACACGCAGCGGGATTTACTGAGGATGGAATCGGAGCACTTATGGACTGAATGGTTCGATACGCAATGAGGATGATCTGTCGACTAACCAACCAACCAACCAACCAAACCAAACCGTAACTAGCTAGCTAGCTAGCTAACTAACTAACTAACTAACTGTGATGTATAATCAACCACAGAGATAAATGAAAGGATGGCCATATATACCGACTATTTGCTAGGATAAGTCAGTGCTGCATGCCCTACAGGAGGTTGCCATCAACCCCAACTCCTGGTTGATTTACTATACAATTTTACGTTCAGTAGTTTGTTATTGCTTTCTTAGCGAGAAGTCAGAGTTGAAGTCCAACCGTGTAGGAAAATAACGCGCTAGCCTGCAGTCAGCGCACTGGAAGTTTAAGCTCAATCACATTAAACCCCGCGACCACGCAGACTACTAGAAAAAATAACGGCGAGAATAACAGAAATATCATAAGCTCGAACTTTAGTGAAACGTTATATGTGGGGTGTTCTTCTCTTTGGTGAGTAATGAAATATGTGGGAAACTTAGGCAAGGAAGATGTGGTTGTTTGTTGTATAAACCGTATAAAAGAACACGGAGTAATGCAGCTTTACGGAAAACAAAAGAAAGGTGTTGAGATACCGTGGTAGAAACAAACTGGGGTACCAGGCAGCTGAAGCATTGTTTGTCTTAAAGCATGGGATGATTATCTACGGCTGCCAATCCTGGAAAATTAATGAGCAAACAGACGAAACAATCCTCAGAGATGTGGTTTTATAGAAGAATGCTGACAATTAATTGGACTGCTAAAATGAGCTATATGGAAATTTTGAGGGAGGCTAAGTCGCAAAGACAAGTTATCACAAACATCATAAAGAGGCAGTCATAATTTTTTAGTTTTTAGCCACATTACGAGAAGATAAAAACTTTGAAATATTGTGACAACTGGAAAGATTTGTGGCCAGAGATAGAGGAAAACAGCGTTAGAAAAATTCTTGACAGTCTTGTGTCATGGCACGGCAAGGCATTTGATGATGATGAAGCATTGTTACCAGTGGGTGCGTTGGTGTAGCGGTTACGACGTTCCGCAGACAAGGTCATGAACGTGGTCGGACAAAGACTTTTGTCTTTTCTGTGCGGGATAGAATGACCAGCTATTCCTCTATGCACTCGGACCTATGAAAATGTGATGGCCGTAATACTGCACATATCCTCAACGAATTCATGCTACGGGACTCGTGTGGTTATTGCAGGCGTTAACAGATCGCTCATCGAACTCGCCAAGACAAGGTACATTAAGTGTAAGCAGAAGAGTTGCAATAAAAAAGTGAGCCTGTGTGAGAAAGTACTAGTGAAGAGAAGCTAAGGAAGACAGAAGAATGCAAGTGGCAAGTTTAAGCAGTTGTGTGTTTTTTTAACGTTGCATATCCCTTACAGGACATTGCAGTCAACACCAGCATTTTCCAGCTGCTGTTGATGTACTAGGCAAGATTACGCCCAGTAGTTTGCCATTGCTTTATGAGTGGCCCGCTCACATACCCCTGTAAGTTACCAGCGCGTCGTGAACCGCTGCCGATTCTCGCGCAGCTACGTTACTCACGAGAATGTACGGGATTACGGAGAAAGACGTTAACACCTGCGCCAGGTAGACCGGCAAGCAGTTGGGTAACAAATGTTAATTTGGGTAATTCTCCCTATGAGCTCTACATAAGTGATATTGTCATACCATTTTAGTCACTCTATTCTGAAGGCACCAATTAATGGATGTTTGTAATTTATTAGTCATTCTTTCAGTGATACTCCACGTTTTGGACACACACAGCAGTACCGATGTAGTACTTTGAAAGCCCCCCCCCCTCCCCCTTTGCTTTTTATTTTCTTATTTTCATATTCACATCTCCTGTCTTGTTGCATTATTTATATGGATGTTCAGAAACTGATTGGGAATAGAAATATTATACAGATTATACAGTTGAAAACTATCACATCTCTTTTCTTCTCATCTCATCTCATCAGGTTCCTCTTATACCTTGCGGTGTCGAGGTGAAGCATAAATAGCGGGAGAGTGCCCGTGTGTGGGCTTCATATATCGAGATTCACATGGTGTCCGGTCTCTTTTGTCTTCTTCTTTCGCCCTTTATTCCCTATTTGGGCCTGGGCCCTCAACCAATTCACCCCAAGCCCTCCCATGGCATCCCCAGTTAGTTTAATTATGTTTCTACGTCGCTTCTCCGTGTGTGTTTAGGCCTTCCTTTGTTTCTTTTGATAATACAAACACCAGCAATGTCTTTATGAGAGAGTTAACAAGTCAACGGACTTGTTCTACGATCTGAGGCATGTCAAGTCAATGACCGTTCCCACGCCTTCAGGCATGTTGAGTAAATGGTCAATTCAAAGTAGCCGACCGTTCCCACGCCTTGAAGCATATTAGGTATTTGTTACAAGTCAATGACCTTCTCCACGCCTTGATGTGTCTGTGGTGCTACCCTAATTTTTGTTTATACACCAATCGGCATTCTGTGTGTGCTGTTGTCATTATCACATTCTGTGTTGTGTTGTTGTCATTATCACATCGGCCGCCTTTACTTCTTAAGATATTTCTTGAGGTGTCCATTTATTGATTTATTTGGTTGTTTCGGGATTTCTTCTTCTTCTTCGTTCATCCGGAGTTGTTTTTTCTTCTTTTCCAGACGTGATTGCGTTGTGTCTGTTTACAGCGGAGTTGAAGATTGAGCACAGCCCACCACTGGCAACGCTGATTGTACTCCGGTACAAACCTTGGGCCGTGTCCATGTCAGATTGGAAGCACTAGACTCGAGTTTCGATTTATGCCCGTGTTAATTTTGTTTTGTCTTGTTTGGAGTTCGATCGATTTGAACTCGAGTGTAGTTCACACACATGCTAATTCCAGTGAGCTTACTGGATTGAATTTGCATACGGGTTAGCTTTCCTTGTTATCAGTATCCTTCGCCATCAGGCGAACCCCACCCTGACCCCTGAGGCACTTGTAATTTATTCCTGAAGTCAGGGACGAGAATTCAACATTGAAGTCCGACTGACCGGTGTGTGAAATGGACCCGCTACACCACGGTAACCACGGAAAGTTTACATGCTATCGCGTTAAGCCACTCGGTCACGCCGACTTCGCGTCGTTAACTCAAAATATCTTCCTCTAAACAAAAACATGATTATTTTTGTCACTGTTTTAAAGTGAATGAACAGCGACAACACGTTAGGATTTGTTTCTATTGTATGTGATGTTTACCATCTGTCAACAACATTCACAGTGTTTAGTTTGAAATGGCAGATAAATCTTCATAATTACCGGTCCCCTCCGACGCACGCTGGTATTTTCAGTTGTTTAGCGATTCGTTTAAATGAGAATCTCGACAGGATTGGGTTAGAGCAGTGGTTCTTAAACTTTTTTGGCCCATGCCCCCCTTTACCATATGTTCAGAACGTCATTCCCCTCCTTTCGAATTTCCTCCGTATAAATCCCTCCCTATAAAAGTAACTGGTTCTTTTATTAATGGGATCTTGAAATAATCTTAATTTCCCCCCCCCCTCCCCGGAAACCCTAATATTCCCCCTGGGTGGGGGGGTGGGGGGGGGGAATTCCCTACTGGTTGAGAACCACTGTGTTAGAGAATGCCTTGTCTCATGTCTTTGACGGCAGGTATGCCCGCGTAATGACGACTCAATTCAGTTCAGTATTTACGGGGAGGAGGTGCGGAATTTTCCCTCATTCAGCCTGCTTCTTCAGCGAAAGTTATAATTGAGATCCGTTGTTGTTGTTTTTTGTTTGTTTGTGAGTTTTTATCGTCATTCTAATTTTGCTCTCTTCCGAGTTAGTCCTAAACAGTTATATTTTTCCCGCTGTGTTCATCGGGTACGGTTAGGTCTTATGGGACTCACGTTCATTGGCAGTTTATTCCATTGAGATGTCCTGATGATGACCACTAGATTCAGTTGTCTGCTACTTTCTCTATAAGGAATGGTCTTAATGTGGTTTTCACAAAAACTAAACTCATGTTGTCCCAAGGACTAAAATAATCCAGTCCTCACAAGGACTGTAGTGATGACTGCTTCACACAGGACAAATATAGAGAGATTTCATAGCGGTCGTTTGGTTTGCCTTGTATTAACATTTACTTGTGGTGTTAGTTGTTTGGTTTGTGTGGGTGGGTGGGTGGGTGTGGTTCTTTCCCATGCTAGAGGAAACTGGTGAAATAAACAAATATGCATCCATTCCAACAAACCTAGTAAAATGTGTTGGGACAATTTACATTTAATCTGACTAGAATTTCAGCACTAACTCCTTTCCTGTGTTTCCGAACCACCAGATTTAATCAACTATGAACTAACATCTTTTGCAAGATGCATAGCCTGTGATATATCTTCTACTGCTGCTGCTTCCTCATCCCCTCCCCTTCTTATTCTTACCCTCTTCCTCCTTCTCTTCTCCTCCCCCGTGTTCTTTCTCTTCTATCCCTATTTTGCCTTTTAGCGTCCTAACCTGCACACTTCGCGGCGACTGCACTAGCCAAGCGGCCTTAATTCTTCAGGTTCAAAGACCCCCTTGTCCTACACCGCAAGATACTATAGATAGTAGATGACAGATGACAGCGTCTGGTTTAGTAATAAGATACATTTAGAGAAGGTTCTGGGTTTGCCTTTTGGCCTCAGATATTCCATCTTTTGCAATTGCGACATTACTCTATTTCATTGTGTCCAGGTGCTGGAGACCTTTGTGGGTCTACTGTCTTCCGATAATCTTGTTGCACGATCAAGCCATCTGATCGGCTTTTCTTTCGTGGTAGTTTTTGATCTAGTTACATTTTGAATTTGTTGTAAACGTGTCCTTTCAGTTATTTCAGTGTGTCTTTCTCCTATGTTTCAGTGTCAAAGCCTGTGTATATCTGTTTTTGTTACTCGTCTTGCTGATTTTCTTGCCTAGTCTAGTACTGTATATTCCCAGATCATGATTTCCCATGGAAATAGCAACCCGATTACTTGGTAACAGACAAAACAGTTTAACTGGTGGTATATCACAGTAGTGCAAGTTTCCAATATTAATCAAGTGTCATCTCCGCAGAGGCTGTTGGAGGCTCATTATAGCTAAGCTTCAAAGTTCTATTGGCAGCTGCAGATGTTGTTAGAGGTTATCGATCAGAACCACCAGGAAAAGACAAACGGCGTTTATGAGGTATGCCAACAGGAGGACATTTATGAGGTTTGTCAACAGAAGGGCATATATGAGGTGTATCAACAGAAGGAAATTTATGAGGTAATATAAACATAAGAGATGAAATCTAAAAAAAAAAATTACATTTTTGAGCAGCATTAACATCGTTGACATGACAGAGAGACTTCAGTAGCTACAGTCGCCAACGCCTGCTGCAGGCCAGTCACTCAATAGAGAAGAGAATCTTGATAGCAATCTCCTGTCTTTTATCTGCCGTCTTGTGTGCCATTTATTTCCTACACTCAATAATAACTCAGAGGTCGTCCTGTAGCAGATACTGCCATTGCCACGCGGCATATGTGGCGGACGTCTCCAGTTATTTGCCTCGTCGACTTCCCATCCAGGACATTCCTAGAAAAGTATGAACATTTTCTGGCAGGCATTTTTATGTGGTGGATTTGAACCCGGACGATTGTTTTGACATTCAAGCACCCTAATCACTTTGCTCCTTTTTTTTTTTTTTTTTTTTTTTTTTTGCATATCTTATTTACAGGACATCGTTGTCAACACCAGCATGTTACTGCTGTTGTTGATGTCTTGGAAAGTTTACGTTCAGTAGTTTGTCATTGCTTTCTAAACGACCGGCTCCCTTACCCACACGTTAAAACCCAGCGCAACTCGGTCTGCTGCCGTATCGGTCGCAGCTATGTTTTGAACGAGGATAAACGGGCTTATGAATCGCGTCCGCAAGACCTTAGCCGCGGGGACCGGCATTTTGCTACTGCGGTTCTCACCTAATACGTGTGTTTTAAGAGCGACAATCAGCGTTCATTGGTTATTTAATGAGAAGAGAGATATTTGAGAGCATCGTCAAGACTGGAAAGATCTGTGGGAGAGGAAGCAGAGACAGACCAAGAGAAATGATGCTGGATGGTCTGGGAAGATGGCATTGAGAAATGTCATCAGCAGAGTTGATCCAGAACACCAATGACCGGGATCTGCCGGGAGTCATGCAGAATACACCGGCTAGCAGGACACACAATTGCCATGAATACATGTGCTATGGAAATAAAAGACAGACTGCTGAAAGCAAATTTGAATGTAAAGCGTACATTTTCTATGGTTTTCTGTCTTCTTCTTCTTCTTCTTCTTCTTCTTCTTCTTCTTCTTCTTCTTCTTCTTCTTCTTCTTCTTCTTCTTCTTCTTCTCCTCCTCCTCCTCCTCCTCCTCCTCCTCCTCCTCCTCCTCCTCCTTCTTCTTCTTCTTCTTCTTCTTCTTCTTCTTCTTCTTCTTCTTCTTCTTCTTCTTCTTCTTCTTCTTCTTCTTCGTCGTCGTTGTCTCCCCCTCTTCCTCCTCCTCCCCCTCCTCCCCGTCCTCTTTCTTCGTCTTCTTCTTCGTCTTTCGTCTATTTCTTCAGACATCAATATGAATTAATGAAAAGAAAGCGGCAGTCAACTTAAGCTTATTGACATCTCCATAAGTGTGTCCTCAAATAGAGCGGGTGCACGCCAAAATACATTTCTCTGTTCTGCATATGTTGGACAGTCCTGCAGTAAATGTTTAGCTGTCATGTTACCAGTTCCACAGCCATATGTATCAGTATCTCCTATCTGAAGTTGATTAAACATGTAGTACTTCATTCTGTTGTGTATCGTGCGGAGTCTGAAGATTATTTTCAAGTGTCTCATTTATGCAGTCACGTTGTACCCCCTGGTGAATTTTCTGCGCTGAGAATATTATACTGAATGATCAACAATGTGTACATACACATTCTATAAAGCCTTTAGGTAAACACAATTGATCGAAAATTAACAGCCGTCATAGTATTTATTAGCCGCCAGATATCGCCGTTGTTGATAGATGCGCAAATAGGCAGGTGTACAGATTTAGCGCCTGACATTTCTGCGCACTCCCGATAAACTATCCCGCGGAATTATCTGCTACTCACTTTCATCGGATCATTTGGTAACGTCTGAACATGACTAGTTGAATCTTGGCGGGAATGTATTGAATGTGTTAACACGCACAGTGTGAGAAATGTCGACAATTTCTGACAAATGCTGATACGACAGTATACGTAAATGTCAAAGAAAGTTCCATGTTGCAGACACGAAGAATCAATTAGTACACATGCAGTGTGCCATATATGGCAATGTTGTTCTGGTGCTTTGGTACATTTTAAAAATATAGTAGTAATACAGCACTTCGGGGAGAACTTGAAAAGGATGAGCCAGCGGTTCTGTGTTGATAATAATAACATAAGACATACAGGTGATACAGTTTTGATTGTAGATCATGAATGGCATTTATTGGATCCAGCTAATCATTGAATGTTGGAAAGATATCACTGAAATATTATATAAAACATGTTCTGTTTTATGGCAGTGAATCATGGAATGTCAACGAACAAATTAGGAAGAGGTTGGAGGCAAATCAAATCAAATCAAATCAAATCAACTTTATTAGGGTCACAAATTGGGCGCGCAGGCCCGTCTTACATTCGGCCCTTCCAATCACTCGTCTTTCGTTCATCAAGAGCATTATACATTTACATAGGAAGAAAAATAAACATTGTGAAATGAATGTTGTAAATATAAACATTCATTTCACAATGTTTATTTTTCTTCCTATGTAAATGTATAATGCTCTTGGAGATAATGGCAATGGAGATATAGTTTCTGAGAGGTATGTTGCGAATGCCTTGGACTGCCAGAGATGTGGTTTCTGAGAGGTATGTTGCGAATACCTTGGACTGCCAGAGATGTGGTTTCTGAGAGGTATGTTGCGAATACCTTGGACTGCCAGAGTAGCTAACAGCCTGTGCCTTGTAAAGGCTAACGAATGTAGAATATTATGTACACATATAATGACGCGACGAATAGTGTTCTTGAGTCATGTCATGAGGTTCGAGTAATCGAGAACAACATCGTGAAGACTAGAACGATCAGCGGTGGAAGGGGATGGGGTAGACCGAGAGAAATGGTGCTGGGGGGGGGGGGGGGCCGGGACGATGACATGGAGGAATATCATCAACATAATTGATCCACGGCACCAGGGACAGATCTGTGAAGATGCATGAGGGCCTACGCCGGTTGGCAGAGCGCGTGATTATGATGTTATTAGACACAGTGAGCAGAAAGGCTTATAATTAAAGTGTAAGAAAACAGAAATCATGGTCATCTTCAAGAAGAACGGAATATCACAAAGCAACATCAAGCTAAATCGGAAAATTCATAAGCAGGTGAAACGGTACACATATCTTGGAGAAATCGTAACATCTGACGAAAAAAATACCTTTAATAGATTAGAACAAGAGTCGCTGTGACAAAATTCGTCTTTGGCGGCATGGGAAACCATATTCACGATTGAAATATTGTAATTTGAAGTGAGAATAATAGTGGTAAAGTACTTTCTAGAGCCTATACTATTGGATGCATGTAAAGCTGGGACCTTAAGCAGACAAGCTGCGAAATATATCCAATGGCCGCTGATGTGTGGTGTCTGAGGAAAACCCTGATGGGAAAATAGAAGGGGAGTACAAAGCGATAACTACCTGGATGTGTCTGCTGTATGACATAATCGGGACAAGAGCACAGATCTGGTCCAAGACTGGTGATCGTGTGAAATAGAGAACCATAACCAGCCCACGATTATCGGCTTGGCACTTGATGATAATGACCTCATTGGCACGTTTCTGTTACTAGCCTTGCTGACTGTTTTGCTTCGTCTAGTGCTTTATATTCCCAGAGCACGATTACTCACGGGAATACAAACCTAGTTACTTGGTATCAGTCAAAGCAGTCTAGCAAGATATATCAAAGTGACGCAAGCTTTACACAACAAACACATGCTAATTGCGCTTTGAGGGTTTGCTGTAATGAGTCCCCAACACCCTCTACCCAACTTCTTGATAGGGCATTCATACAGGCTGGACGTCTCCGTGGTGAGGTAGTTACGTCGACTATGTCGCGTTCTGAAGGTTGTGGGTTCGATTCCGGACTACGTCGTTCGGTTCACGAGTTCAGTTTTCTCGTTCGGGGTCGTCGCTGGAGCTACAGAGCTCGTGCTTTGTGCAGCCTTTTCGACAGACCGCCCTGCAGAAAGAGACGGCGCCATAGGGGAGAGAACCTGGTGCAATAAATTCAGTCTTCTTGCCTTTTAAATATTGTGTTCTTTTATTTCCCCATTCAGGCTTCTTCCATTCTATCTCATCATTATGTGTAACTAAAGAGGAGATCTGACTTTTTTAGCTGTCAGTCTTGCATGAAAGTCAGTAAAAGATACATGGAAGACATAACTAACCTTGCCAGCTTAATTGAGTCTTGTATTGACTGTGTGGCTTATCTTCTGGTCCTTGTCTCCCGTTAAGCTTTGTGAGGTGTTTTGAGTTGTCTCCCTTAACGGTCCCTTCTACACAAATAAGACACATTAGGCACCGGGGACTAGACACAGTTTTATAGAGCACATAGAACTAAGTGGGTAATGTGATGTCGGTATTGCGCCTGTCGCCTTTACCTGTCTAGACATTACCTGGTATCCATTTTAGGCCGGGTGACCCGAGAACGCAGGTCAATATTTTTGTAAAACTTCCAAATCGCCCTGATGCAGATCGAACCCAAGTCCACCGGTAGGGCAGGCGAGCCAACCACATCACCCACTTAGTGTTATTTGGTCTATAAAATTGTGTCTAGTCCCGTGTGCCTAATGCGCCTTAGTTGTGTAACAGGGACCTTTAAAAGAGACAGCCCAAAACACTCCACAACGCTTAACGGGAGACAAGGACCGGGAGATAAGCCACACAGTTTACCCACTACACTACCGCAGCTGCCTCTTATTTCAGGCTAAATTAAGTGTCGGCCATGGGAATGTTTAGATAGTGAAGTACTACCTGTATCTTCCTTAGAGGGATTCTATTTGAAAATCTCAGTCAACAATTGCTTGATGAGGATTTGTTTAGAAAACCTGATGTTTGATACACATTTTATTTTGGCGCTCGCTCGCTATGAACTCAATCATAGCCCATACACGCTACTTGTAGTAGAACTGGACTACATTTTGCGTGTGGATTAGCTTTTTCTATTACTAGCGTCCCTCGCCATCAGGCGAATCAACTCCGACTCCAGAGGTACTTGTTATTTACGTCCCCAAGTCAAGGACGAGAAGTCAACACTTTAATCCAA
Source organism: Cepaea hortensis (assembly GCA_963921405.1). Taxonomy (NCBI): domain Eukaryota; kingdom Metazoa; phylum Mollusca; class Gastropoda; order Stylommatophora; family Helicidae; genus Cepaea; species Cepaea hortensis. Next base: position 62,741,713 of record OY992892.1, on the reverse strand, counting down.
CTGACCAGAGTAGGGGTTGATCGCCCTACCTCATTATCAGCACACCGGATGTTTAAGAACGAACGCGCTTACCCACTCGACATACTGACCTCCTGATACATGTTTGATAACCGGCACTTAAACACGACCTGTACTTTAAACTAATAACTTTGACACTTAAACACGACCTGTACTTCAAACTAATAACGTTGGCACTTAAACACGACCTGTACTTCAAACTAATAACGTTGGCACTTAAACACGACCTGTACTTCAAACTAATAACGTTGGCACTTAAACACGACCTATACTTCAAACTAATAACGTTGGCACTTAAACACGACCTGTACTTCAAACTAATAACGTTGGCACTTAAACACGACCTGTACTTCAAACTAATAACGTTGGCACTTAAACACGACCTGTACTTCAAACTAATAACGTTGGCACTTAAACACGACCTGTACTTCAAACTAATAACTTTGACACTTAAACACGACCTGTACTTCAAACTAATAACTTTAACCTTCGTTCGTTCCCATGAATTTGGAGATCTGCAGCGTGTCTTGCTCAGTTTTTGTTTACTTCTATCCAACGCCATGTTAATGTACTCAGCAAATACACAGCATATGTTGCGGCCACGCTGTCTTCTGAACCCTTTGTTATTTCCCTAATTCTGGTTATATTTTCTTTTTAATCTATTGCTTGGTGATTCTTAGCAAAATCTTTGTGTTGTGACTCTTTGTACTATAGCAAACTCTTTATATAATGACTCGGTGTACTATGGCACAATCTTTATATAGAGACTCGTACTATGTAGCAAACTCTTTATATAATGACTCGGTGTACTATGGCACAATCTTTATATAGAGACTCGTACTATGTAGCAAACTCTTTATATAATGACTCGGTGTGCTATGGCACAATCTTTATATAGAGACTCGTACTATGTAGCAAACTCTTTATATAATGACTCGGTGTACTATGGCACAATCTTTATATAGAGACTCGTACTATGTAGCAAACTCTTTATATAATGACTCGGTGTGCTATGGCACAATCTTTATATAGAGACTTGTACTATGTAGCAAACTCTTTATATAATGACTCGGTGTGCTATGGCACAATCTTTATATAGAGACTCGTACTATGTAGCAAACTCTTTATATAATGACTCGGTGTGCTATGGCACAATCTTTATATAGAGACTCGTACTATGTAGCAAACTCTTTATATAATGACTCGGTGTGCTATGGCACAATCTTTATATAGAGACTCGTACTATGTAGCAAACTCTTTATATAATGACTCGGTGTACTATGGCACAATCTTTATATAGAGACACATTGTACTATAGCAACATTTTTATATAATGACTCGGTGTGCTGCAGCAAAATATTAGTGCTGTGACTCATTGTAATTTAGCAAAATATTAATGCTGTGACTCATTGTACTTTAGCAAAATATTACTGTTGTGACTCATTGTACTTTAGCAACATATTAGTGCTGTGACTCATTGTACTTTAGCAGCATATTAGTGCTGCGAGTGTGATTATACCAAACATTCGATTTTGGTCACATGCATGGTGCAGTGTCTCATTGTTGCACACGTACTTACACGCAAAGACAGCTAACACTGACTGTTACCATTGGCTCTGCTACAAGATTACACATTACCTGTGTTATCCTGTATCAGTAGTTCCACATCCTATAGGGCAAAGGGATATCACGTTCTGTTATCTCCACATACATAGTAATCGTAAAGTATGGACCTCCAGGTACATCAGCATCTCGTCTATCTGTTGTTTAAATGCCTGGATTAGAGACCACCCAACTACGTTTGCCGCCAGATGCTTCAGTAGTTATTGCAGTCATTTGGAAAACTAATTTCAAGGAATCAAATTGTGTTCGATTAAAGGTGGCCCCATGGCAACCTTATTTGATGGTAGGATGTCTGCGCTTAAGGAATCAACTTTTGGTTGATTACAGGAGTCCCCCAGGGCAACATTATTTGATGTTGGTTGATTAAAGGTGGCCCCAGAAAACATTATTTGATGTTGGTTGGATGTCTGCGTTCAGGGAATCAACTTTTGGTTGATTGATTCCTCTTCATCGCTCCCCTTTCGATGGGAGTGTGAAGTACCTCAAAAGTGTGTGTGTGTGTGTGTGTGTGTGCGTGCGCGCGTGTGTGCGCGCGCGTGTGTGTGTGTGGGTGGGTGTTCCTGTAGCAAGTCTCAGTATAGCTGTACTCTAGTGTCAGTCTGTAACACGCGCGCGCGCGCGCGTGTGTGTGTGTGTGTGTTAAAAGAACACACCAGATGTCGCCACTTGGTGGCGAATATCATCTCTACACGGGGTCGCGACTTCTGACCCGTGTGCGCGCTAAACTTGCATTGTCGGCAAGTGATGCCCTCACATTTATGACAGTGATATGTTCCCTGACAGTGAAACATTGCTCGATATAATAGATATACATGTGTTATTACCCCACCGGGACGGATGTTTAAAGTTGATGTGGGCTCCCAGGCAGACCTCACCTAAAACTGAGCACCACGTCTTAATAAGTGAAGGTGGCCGACGTGATGTTGATCACACCACGCGTACGGTGTCAGTGGGGTCTGTGACCAACAACATATATATGCTCAATCCCGCTTATCGAATTCGAAACACAGCTGCGTATGATTTGGAAGCAGACCGCTTTGCGCTGGTTTTCATACAATGGTATGCATGCCTGACGTTTAGAAAGTTATGGCAAACTAATGAATGTAAACTTGATAGGAAATCACAAACCAAAAAAAAAAAAAAAACTCTGTGGTTGACTGCGACGTCCTGTAAAGGACATGCAGCTATCTTTACTTAATTACGACCACGCCAGTCGTGGCAAATTCTTCCTCTGTGTTTTCCTGTCCATGGTATTTTTAATGTACTGTGTCCACTTCATGTTGGCTGTTCTTTCAGGGGGCATCCAAGCCTTCCTTTTCTGTTCACGCTAAACCACTACGACGTTTAATACACTGGCACCTTGCCATCTTGATCCATCCATCCATCATGTGCCATGCCGGTAAGCGTGGGCGGTCATGTTCTGCCATCTCACTCGATCACCAGAGTCGTGGATCAGCTCAGTGTTTCTGTCTCGACCATGCCACGAGGCCAAGCCATCCAGGTATTTGCTTCTAGGTCTTCCATTGATAGACGATAGTTATTGTGCTTGCATAATAACCTCTCAATAGCACAACATCTGGGCTGAATTGAAGAAACCATGTTTTGCTCATGCAGCAAGATCCCTCCCTCGGCCTGCCTAGTTTACTCTCGAGAAAAGACAACTGGAACAAGACAAACTGCAGAAGCTGCCAGATCAGCAAAGCATTGTTCTAGCTTTCCGCCTGTTGGAGCTTCGATCCTAGACCAGCTGCCAACCAAGGCTCAGTACCTGGTGTGCCCTGCCATAACATTTAGTCTTTGTGTTGCATTTTCTCGCACCAGGATATAAGGCTTGTACCATCCCAGTTTCGCTCCTCCGCCCGAAGCCATTGTCACAATGGGGGTGTCTGGTTTGTGAGCAACAATGACGCGGCGTCGATGTTTGATATGGCCAGAGTATTTCAGTATCCGCCGTCTCCCTGGCGCAGGAGTTAACGTCTTTCTCCGTAATCCCGTATATTCTCGTGTGTAACGTAACCTGCGCGACAATCGGTAGCGGTTCTCGCCGCGTTGGTAACTTACGGGTATGTAAGCCGGTCGCTCAGAAAGCAATGGCAAACTACTGAGCGTAATCTTGTCTAGTGCATCAATAGCAGCTAAAAAATTATGATGTTGACTGCAACGTCTTGTAAGGGATATGCAAATTTAAGTCTTAAAAACAAATTTCAGCTCAGAGCCAATGTTGTTTCTGAGCCAGTTTCCTTCGAGGTCCAGACCTATCAAAATGCCCGTATATTTCTAGAGCGTGTGTTTAACATTTAATTTCAAAAGTCTTGATTTTCTTCTTTGGTGGTAGCGAAATGTTAATGCCTCTCCGTATTTTAAGACACATATTTAGCACGGGCGAAAAGTATACCAGGCATAGATGTAGATATTCAAACTAAATGCTCTTGCGATATCGCTACCGTCTTTCTGTATGTCTGTCGCTCTGTTTGTCTCACTGTCGCTCTTTCTCTCTTTATCTCTTCCACCCCCTCCCCCTTTCTAACCCTCGTTCCCTCTGTTTCTCCATACCCCTCTTTCCCTCTCTTTCTCTCCCACTCTCTCTTTCTCTCTCATCCCTACCCCTCTCTCCCTCTCTTCCCCCACTCTCTTTCTCTCTCCTTTTCCCTCTTTCTCAGCCACTTTCTTTCTCTCTCCTCACACTCTCTCCCTCTCTTTCAGCCTCCCCCCTCTCTCTTTTATAAAATAGGTATCGGTGACACAGTAGACAACCATTGTTAATGTAGGCACACATGTCTAGATCGTCCGCAGATATCCCCATTTGTCCTCCTGTCTTTTATAATCACCATCTTGATGCCACATATTCTGTCCAGAACACTGCCTATCGTTTACTTTGTTGTTCTGAATTCACCATATTATTGGTGTCCCCTCCGTCGTTTTCCTTCCATTATTTCCTTGTCCCAGCTGTAATGTCTTTTATTGACGAAGAACGGTTCGTCATTCTTTCTGCGGTGGCATTTGTGAGTCAGCTCTCCCTGATAACCTGATGAGTGCGTTCTGCACTTTACTGTTGGTAAGGAATTTCATCTATTCTACCCATGGAGGAAGGGGGGGGGGGGAGGGGGGATGGCTGAGTGGTCTCGAGGTATGGTGTCCGCCTCGAGTGCTGGAGGTCCCGGGTTCAAGCTACGGTGAGGGCCGGGATATTTTCACGTGGACTTCTAGTAAAAAAAAAATTCCCCGTGGTCTCTGGGTAGTGAGATCGGACGCCCGTGTGTATTGTTGCGCACGTAACCAAATCCATTGGCAGTTGGACATCGAAAAATAATAGCCTAACGGCGCTGCCGGGGCAAAATTTCGAGTAAGAAATCTACCCAAAGTATTTCAGGATCCTACGGAGTTCGTGCACTGAGCTGAGATTCTCCGGACTCAGGCTTGAGTTAGGAGTAAAACGGAGCACTTATGGGTTACACCCGTGTGTCTGATGTTGATCCGTGGACTAAACTAAACCACACATATTCTACCCGTGTCTTGCTGGAGTAGGTGGGTAAACTGATATGCTATCTTCACAAGCATCTATATCTGGGACATTGAAGGTGGGTAGCTGGTAATAAGTGACAGTCCGGTGCCTAATAATTAATTCATCTTTTAATGAATCCTCTCGATTACGACAGTTGGGGTAAAAGTAAAGGGCCCTGTTTACTCGCCTTGATGCCTTTACTCGCCGGCTCTTTGGCAAAGGGGTTACGAATGCAATTCGTAATCCCGCATACCACGTTCGAAACACAGCTGCGGGAGATTTGGAAGCAACCCGCCTTGCTTTGGTTTCCATACAAAGGTATGATTCCAGTCATTCATAAAGCAGTGGCAAACTACTGAACGTAAACTTGCCAAAAGATCACAGTCAAAAATCGCTGGGGTTGACTGCGGCATCCTGTGAAGGATATGCAACTAACTTTTTTCTTTTTTTAAATTCATTTTTGGAAATATGGTCCTAGCCCTGTATTTTTACAACCAATTTGGCACTCAACCGTTGATGTGGTCAGTATCACGGCGGCTGTCTTTACTTCCCAAGACATTTCCTAATACCCATATTACGCTGCGTCGACCTGAAAACCCAGGTCAGTTTGAAAACTCGGTACGAATAAGAGCTGTTTATAGTAGGCAATCGAACTGGTCGCAAATCATGTTGTGGCCACACTATAATAGCTTTCATTATAGTCTCATGCCTCTTCTGATCTCTACTTCTTTCCTCTACTTCCATGAGTGTCGGCCAAAACTTGTTAATTTATTTTTCTTGCTTTCTGAATATCGTAGCTCATAGTCTAGCGGTCTGGCTTTTCTTCGCGTGTACCACTCAACGTTTGGTGTGATTAGCTATATCCCGTGTGTACCATTCAGTTTGGCTATTCTATTCTCCGTATACCAATACGAATGTAGTGTATGGTTGGATATACTCTGTGTGCATCAATAAATCTGTTGTTATTGATTTGCTATTCTCCATGAGTATCATTCACCGTGTAGTATGTCATTAGCTGCCCTCTGTGTGTACCAATCGGCGTGTAGTGTGTGATTGGCTGTTCTCCATGTGTACCACTAAACATATGATGTGTAATTGGCTATTCTCCATACGTATCATTCACCGTGTAGTGTGTGATTGGTTGTTCTTCTTGTGTACCAATAAATATATAGTGTGTGATTGGCTTTCTCCATGTGTACAAATATACATGTAATGTATGATTAGCCATTCTCTGTTTGCAGCAGTCAACCTATAGTTCTTGATTGGCTTTTCTCCATGTGCATCAATCAATGTGTAGTGCGATTGTACTTTTTACTTGTTACGTTTAGACAGATTTGATTAAGCAACCATCTGATAATAAAGTATTTGTTTTATACAACATGGATATATTTGGCCTCTGTGAAGGTGAAAGAAATACCCTTGTGATTGCATTGTGGTACCACCCCCCACCCCCCCCCCCCCCACACACACACACACACACATCCCTAAATCCCCTGTTTAAAAATGTGCACCACTGGATATTTGATGCGACCTTCTGAGACTAACAGAATTTAAAAGTAAATAGGTAGCCTTTTGGAAAATCCAAAGCTGCCCTACGTGGGTGCCACACAGCAACACACGCCAAATGAACTAATTTGCCTTCTTTGTTGTGCATCCTGGATGAATGTCTAGTGCTTAACTTTTTATGGGTTTTCTCTACCATATAGAAGAATGCTTTAATTCGTTGGTCAGCCAAAGTGAGGAACTGGACATTTTGAGGAAAACTAAATTGCAAAAACAACTTCTCACAAACATCAGAAAGAGGCAGTCATCATTTTTTTGCCACATTATGAGAATACAAAAGACTGGAGCTTGTGACAACGGGAAAGATTTGTGGAAAGAGAGCTGAAGGAAGGCAATAAAAGAAAATTCTTGATGGTCTTGTGTCATGGCTTGGAAGGAAGTCAACACATGAACTGATCCATGCCGCAGAAGATTGCAATTTGTGGAGAAGTTTGATCTCCTATGCCAGCCAACATGACACTTGATGGAAATGGTCTTTACCTTTATTGAACAAGTAAATAAGCTAGATTTCCTGTTGTTAGCATGTGACAGTTGCATGTGTTTATATTCTCCAGTTAGACCAAGATGGCAACGGGAGCATCTCTCTGGATGAGCTGGGATTTGCACTGAAAACAGTGGGAGTTGATGTACCTGGCTATCAGCTGAGACTGCTTGTGGCTGAGTATGACACAAATGAAGATGGAACTATTGATATTGAAGAGTTTAAAAAGGTATGGCTACATCATTTTCAAAAACCTGTGCTTACACATTTTTAATGTATTGGTAACTGCATGTATTGATTTGCTGCTGAAGGGCCTGTGCTGTTGTAAGTATGGGAGACATGGATGGTGGCAGTAGCATTGGAGGTGTGGGTGGTTTCTGAGCAAAGTGTAAGTAGGGAGTGCTTTGGGCAGATAGGGAATTGAATGAGGCAGATTTTTGAGGGAACGGATGCAGAGGTGTTTCCAAGACACCAGGGCCAGGTTTTATACTGGCCAAGAGCTACTAACATGTCCTAGTCGTGGGTCCTGGCTTACGTAGTAGGATCGCTGATTCTTCCGAAGTCGGAGAGTGTCTGCCTGTACGGCGAGGAACCACCAGTCTGCACACCAATAAGCCAGACATGGGACAATGGATACTCATGCAAACCTCAGTCCGGTATGACATCACACTGATGTTGGACAACAGGATGTCACCATCCGACATACAGGACTTCACGCTGGAGTTCACAGCTAACACAAGCAAGCAAGCATTTGAGGGATAAATGGAAAATGGAGAGCTAAGACATAGTCAGGATTTGTGGACATGTTATGAAGAGAGGTGGACTTACAGGCTTAGTGACAACTGGTGGGATTGGATAGGGGAGGCAAAGGTGTGGATCAAAGAGATAGGTGACCGCATGGTTCGGCCACATGGCATGGCTGAGACTGAGACATAGCCCTGATCCAAGAATCTGGTGATCCTGTAAGATGGCAAACCATGAACACCAAACGCTTACAGGCTTCCTGGCATGGCATATGATGATGAACTGTGTGCATATTGTGATCCAAAGTGAAGGGGAAATTAGTGTGCTACAGCCTTATTACAGTTTATTTATAAACTTGTATATGTTTATTATAAATGAATTCATAACCTTGTATAGATTATTTTATATGTCCCCTCCCTTTTTTGCTTGAAATGTTTTTCTTCATTATTATATTTTCTCTTCAGGCTGCATTCTGGGCTTGCATTTTGTGACAGTTATTATCTTTCCACTATTCTCTCATTAAGAAATTGTTTGTAGGGTATTGGACACACATTTCTTGTTCAGCCGCTTAGTTGTAACCATACACACAGGTTCCCACGCACAAGTGTCCAGTTCACAACAAGGAAACAAATGAGTAACTTTTATATACATTTTTTTCACTTAGTTTTTTATGTAGTTGTGTTGTTGTGTTTTTGTTGTGTGTGTCTCCATATGAAGGCTTTGGCCACAATGTCCGTTTTCCTGCTTGTGATCATGTTTTATTAAAGCTACTAGATGGGTGCAGATAAAGTCTACTTCTCGTTTTGATTTTTGTTTGGTGATTCACTCTGTTTTAGGGGTGTACTACTGTAGGTTGTGAAGTGATCATATTTTCATTTACTAGGTTGAGCATCAGATGAGATCATCAGCTCCTGTCCTCACTGTCTTGTTTTCCCACATAAAAATTTCCTACACTTATTTTATGATGATGAGTAGAAGCTCAGAAAGCAATGGCAAACTACTGAGCGTAACCTTGCCAAGAAATCAACATACAGCTGAAAGATGCTGATGTTGACAGCGATGTCCTGTAAAGGATATGCAAAACATTTTAGTAGAAGCCAGAGAGGATGTGATTGAAAGAAATCATCCTTAGATAGGGACAGAGGGAAATAATCCTCACTGAGGATTAAAGAATTTCAACCTGAGTGTGGGATTAAAGAAAAATCATCCTCAGACAGAGTTTTGAATAAAATAATCCTCAGATAGGGAATTTAATGAAATCATCCTCAGATGAGGAAATGATGGAAATCATCCTCAGAGAAGGAAATGATGGAAATAATCCTCAGGTAAGGAAATGATGGAAATCATCCTCAGATAAGGAGATTATGAAAATCATCCTTAGATAAGGAGATGAAAAAGTAGGCCTCCGATAAGGAAATGATGGAAATCATCCCGAGATAAGGAAATGATTGAAACCACCCTCAGATAAGGAGATGATGGAAATCATATTCAGATAAGGAAATGATGGAAATCATCCTCACATAAGGAAATAAAAAGTAGGCCTCAGATAAGGAAATGATGGAAATAATACTCAGATAAGGAAGTGATGGAAATCATCCTCAGATAAGGAAATAAAGGAAATCATCCTCAGATAAGGACATGATGGAAATCATCCCCAGATAAAAAAAATAAAGGAAATCATTCTCATCTAGAAGTTGAATGACATATTCTCCTCAGATAGGAATTGAAGGAAATTGGGGCGGGGGAGGGGGGGGGGGTGTTGGAGAATAAAACAGACTCAGGTTCCTTATTTTATAAAAAGGACTTGTACCCAGAACTCGAGCTAGAGTTGGACAATGTACCTTCAAGCAACTCCATCCCCATAGAGTACAGTTGAAATAATTTGAGTGAAACAACTTCAACACCTGTCCACAATAGAAACACTCAGATATAAGACTCTACGGCTGCACATCATCTCCCAGTGGAACAAAGGCCCTCAGCCAACTCACACCAAGACCTTTGTTGACTTGCTCATGATTGGTGGGATTTTGCCGCTCAAGTTTTCTTCAGTATGAGTTAGTCACATGCCAATCTGCCTTAGTCTCCTTTTATGACATGTGTGGTAGATTTTAGTGTTGTAGTTGTTTACTTAATGTCTCCCAGTAACATGTGGGTGCAGATATATGAATCATCATCATCGTGTGCCATGACAATAAATGTGAGTGGTCATGTTTTGCCATCTCACACGATCACCAGAGTCATGGATTGGCTCCGTTTTCATGTCTTGGCTCCGTTTTCATGTCTTGGCTCCGTTTTCATGTCTTGATCAAGCCATGTGGCCAAGCCATCCAGATATGTACTTCTCTGCCTTCCCCTTGTTCTTTTCCCCAATCTTGTCAGTTGTCACCAAGTTCTGTAATTTATTTCTTCTTCTAAGTGTCAAAAGAGTTTGACTGTAAGTCTAATTTCTCTAATCAGTTACTGTTTTCATTTGTTTCTTGTAGGACTTGCTCATTGGTTTTTCTGTCTATCCATGGTATTCATGGTATTTCTCTCAGAAAACACACTTCCACTGCCATGAGATATTTTTCAGCATGTCTGCTCATTGTCCTTGTTTCACATCCATACAAAAGTACATGTTATATGTAGCACTCAAACAATCTTTTTCTCGTTATCTCTTTATTGTTCAATATGTTTTCCATATTGCAAAAGGCTATCTTCGCCATAGCGATTCTTGTTCTAATGTGTTCAAGGCACCTCCCATCAGATATGGTGACTGTTCTAAGATAGTTGAATCGATTCACTTATATGATTAGTAAGCAGTAATGTGAAGAGTCATTTATAACACTTCTGGCATTTATCAAATTTCTCTCCTGATAACATATGACCAAGGAACACAATTAGGAGAGTACAAGCCTTACCCAATCAACATTCAGGGACGATGCATCAATAACATTAGATATGCAGATGATACAGTCTGGATTGCAGACAATGAACAGGACCTGCAACATTTAGTAGATATGGTTGTTGCACACAGTGAACAACTAAGGTTAGAACTGAATATAAAGAAGACACAGTTTATGGTCGTCACTGGGAAGAAGGAAATACCACAATGTGATATACGAGTAAATGGGCATATTAAGCAAGTGAATTGATATAGTTATCTAGGCACAGTCATAACATCTGATGGGAGATGCCTTGAAGAGATTAGAACAAGAATTGCCATTGCGAAGGCAGCCTTTTGTAAGATGAAAAGCATACTGACCAATACAAAGATATCAATTAAAACGAGAAAAAGAGTGTTGAAGTGCTACATAGAATGCTACATAGAACCTATACTTTTGTATGGATGTGGAGCTTGGACAATAAGCAGTCAAGCTGAAAAACAGCTGATGGCTGTGGAGATGTGGTTTCTGAGGAGAATGCAAAGAATACCATGGACAGACAGAAAAACCAATGAACAAGTCCTTCAAGAAACAAATGAAGATCGTAAACTGATTCGAGTCATTAGACGTAGACAGTCAAAATTTTGTGGGCACGTTATGAGAAGAAATTACTTGGAGAACGTGGTGACGACTGGCAAGATCGAAGGGAAGAGACCAAGGGGAAGACCGAGAAGTAAATACTTGGATGGCTTGGCCGCATGGCATGGTCAAGACAGGAACACGGAGCTGATCCACGACTCTGATGATCGAGTGAGATGGCAAAACATGACTGCCCACGCTTACCGGCATGACACATGATGGATGGAAGCCTTACCCTAGTGTGAGGAAATGCAATCTAACACTAAATGTCATGGCAGGGCAGTTCAGGTCCTAAGCCTTGGTCGGCAACTGGTCTAGGATCGAAGCTCCAATAGATAGACAGTTAGAGCATTGCTTTGCTGATCTGGCAGCTTCTTGCAGCTTGTCTTGTTCCATATGTATTGGTGTTACCTTTCCTTTGGTATAAACTAGGCAAGCTGAGATAGAGATCATGCTGCATGGGCAACATAATATGGTCTCTACAATTCAGCCCAGGCTTTGAGCTAACTCCATCTATGGCTATGTTGTAGTTATTATGTCTTTTTTTTGTGGTTTAAGCACAATGTAGCAAACTATTATCTGTCAAGATGGCAAGGTGCCAGTGACATATAGGTGCAGATAAAACATAACCAAGTAATAATGTGAACAGTCATTTATAAAAACGTCTGGCATTGATCAAATTTCTCCTCTGACTCATGTGTATCTTACAACTTACATTTTTACAGCTTTATACATCAGAAAAGTCAAAACGTGATATTGGAGTGAACTTCAAGAAAGTGGTTCAAGCTAGAAAGGATGTGAACACCCTGGGTGGCACCAGTCAGGCCTCTGTAGAGGGTACGACCCATACAGTGAGGAAATCCGAGACTGTGGCATTTTCACAATGGATTAATAGGTCAGTGGGGTACGAGGTAACAGTAGGGTTGTCATTGGTGACATCTTTGTTGATTGACATTTTGTATTTGTTTATAACCTTAATGGGTGGACAAGGTGTAGTTGTTGTGTACAATATGCTGTCATAAGTTAAGTTAGTTGCATATCCTTTACAGGAAGTCGCGCACAACCCCAATATGTTTGGCGGTTTGTGATATCCTGTCAAGTTTATGTTCAGTAGTTTGCCATGGCTTTCTGAACTACTGGCACTCATACCATTGTATGAACACCTGCAAAGTTTGTCTGCTTCCAAATCGTCTGCAGCTGTGTTTCTAATGCGTCATAACCATAACTACGTTCATAACTCCTTTGCCACAACGCTAGTATCATACATTTACAGAATATGCAGGTCTGCGTTGTCAAGAGGTTTCATGCGTTGGCAATTAAACTTTCTCTGGTGACCACAGCATTGTGAGTTCATTTCCCACACCAGTCAGTTGGACTTAAATGTTGATTTCTCATCCTGGACTTGGAGACCTAAATTACAAGTACCAGGGAAGTCAGGATTTGCCTGATGGTGGGGAACACTGGTAATCGGTAAAGCTAACCTTCACACAAAATCAGTCCCGTGCACTCACTAGTTATAGCCACTTCTAGTAGTGGCAGCATATGTGTGGATAATACTTGAGTTCAAACCAAATGAGTGCAAAAATAATAATTACAGAATATATGAAATTTATTCGTCATGTAGGAGTCATGATGGCATAGTGGTTAGTATGCTTGCCTACCAAGACAGTGGTTGGGGCTCAATCCCCATTATAGGCTGAATTATTTTTCCTGCCAGTACAGCACTGGTGTCGACCTCGCCTCATAAAAATGATCACCAGACAGTGAATTTTCTGAGAACTGTCTGGGAAGGACAAGTAACAAGGAAGGGAACTGGCTGCCCCACCTCATATGTCATGTCCTGACACTTCACATCCCAATGGCAGTATCTGATATGGGACTAAAGAAGAGAAGTGTATGAAGTAAACGTAATCAAGAAGTGAAATCAAGAAATTGATGGTATAGTTGCTTTGGGCATCAGTTAGTTGTTTTGTGTTTTAACTTCCTATTTAGCACAATCTCACACATTAGACACAGCTCTTTTACCATCTTTCTCAGCTCTTTCTAGCATTGTCTTTTCTTAATCATCTTCTCTAGTTTTTGGTCTATTTTTTTTTTTAAAAACCTTTTACTGTGTGGATTGCTTGATGACGTTTTCCTGTCTTGTTTCCATATCCTACTGAATATTGAAAAGATTGGTTATTAACACCCCTACACAAATGAGAAAAACCAAATAATTTGGACGTATAAAAGGATATGAAAGTCTAGAAATATAATTAAAGAGGAAAGTATAATTGGAGGCGGAGAAGAGGAAGACCACAACGTAGATAGATTCAAGATGTGGTAGATAGTTTACACATGACAGCAACAAAGGCAGGACATCTGGCTTATGATGGAGAGACATTTCAAAACACTGTTAGGAGGGAGATGTTCTACACCAGACTGGCCACTGGATGACTGATGACTCCATGTCTTGTTTTCATGGAAACTTTCTTTTAGAACTTTATTCTAAATATGCTGTAATGGCATGGAAACAAGGTGTGTGTTTTTTTTCTATTATTGAGTCCTGCTTTAGTTCTTTTCTCATTCCATGTTAATCCTTGTGTGTCATGTCTTAGTCATATATGACTGAGCTAACGTATAACAATAGGTGATACTACGTGCTTTCTGTCAGCGCTGAATTTTGGGTAGCGCTCAGCATACCCAGCACCGAGTGGAGGAGAACAGTTAAGAGATACAAGCTTTATCCTGGTGCAAGGAAATGCAACCTAAACATTAAATGTCATGGCAGGGAAGACCAGGCACTAAGCTTTGGTTGGCAGCTGGTCTAGGATCAAAGCTCCAACAGGTAGACAATTAGAGCATTGCTTTGCTGATCCAACAGCTTCTGCAGCTTGTCTTGTTCCAGATGTATTGATGTTACCTTTCCTCTGGAGTAAACTGGGCAGGCAGAGAGAGGGATCATGCTGCATGGGCAACACATGGTCTCTGTATTTCAGCCCAGGCTTTGTGACATTTATTCACACTCAGAGGACAGCCGCTACAATGCTCAGAGATGGAACAGAAGGAAAGATGTGTCTGAAGGCTACAGTTTCACTCAGGCTTAGAAGTTAATTTATTCAAATTCCAGCCTAGGGCCAGGTATTTTTACAAGAACGATTGGTTTCTAATGATATTTTGTGCCCTCCAGGCTGTCTTGGGTAGTGAGTTTGGAAACCTAGCCTTCTCAGATAAGAGTGAAAAACAGACGGTCCTGTGTGCCAGTTGTGCTCGTTAAACATTATATGGCAGTTGGAAATCTTACAGAGTAGGTAGCAAGACCATACCCTGGCAGAATTATTAGGAAATTAAACGGTATTTAAACCCACCCATGTGTAGATGGAGCCTGTTATCTTGGTTGGAATCTGTTTAGAAGACGTGAATCTTACACAAATACATGCTTAAGTCAGACAAACCGACCTCTGAGGTTCATAACTAGGTGTGATGCCTCCCCTCAAGAGAGGAATGAGGAAGAAGGAGTATGTAACACAAGCAACTGTTTTTTAAGCCCTACCTTGGACAGCCAACGTGAGTAATCTAAATTGTTTCAAGGAAGATGTGACACAAATACAAGTTATCACAAATATCTGAAAGAGGCATTCAATGTTTTTAGCCTTATTATGAGAAGAGACAAGCTGAAACAAGTTGTAGCAACTAAGAAGATTAACAAACAAGAAGACAAAGAGGAAAATAGTAAGAAACCATGCTTGACAAAGTTTGACCATGACATGGAAAAATATGAGACATGAATTGATACATGCTGTCTGAGATCACAAGATGCGGAGAAGCATGATTTCCCACACCAGTTGGCAGGGCATTTGATGATGATGGCAATGATGACATCCGGGTACAACTAGCAGTTATCTTTGTGAGCTACTAAACTGAGTAAATAAAAAATGCTGTCTGTAGTGCATTTTGTTTACCATTTTATGTATCTGTCAGTAAAGGAGAACTTTAATATCTGAGGTTGTGTTGCCTGGCTTTGCTAGGGCAGCAGTTTGTGCAGGCTGGCATTTCACCTCAAATAGATAAAACACCTGGCCTTACTGGGGTTAAACTTGCATCTCTACATTTCTTCTATCTCCACTAAACCACTCCTCTTGGCCAGCAACACCACTTGGAAAATTAAATAGCTAGAATAATCTTTGTCCTCCAGACAGATAGTAACAATAGTTACATGTCAAGGATATGAATTAATTGGCACTTAAGCAAATATCAATGGAGCAAGAGGTCTAGGGGTTATGACTCTGGTTTCCATATCTGGTGACCTGGATTCTTCTACACCCAAGTAAGGCAAGGAAGTTTTTTTCTTGGTTATCTGTCAGAGGTAAAAGAAAAATTGCTGCGCCTGAATTATGCCCGGTGACTGCTTGTTTTCATGAAAAAAAAAAAAAACTTTATCAAGTCAAATAAAAACTTAACTAACCACTCACAAAAAACTATCACTATCTTCATCAAATATTCACTATCTTCATAAAGTAAAATTGTTCTGAATTAGAACATGCAGTTACCAGGATAAATGACATTTGGTGAAAAGGATTCATGATATTACTGTAATATGTGTTGAATTAGTTCTATAGTATGCACCTGTCGAGATACAGCAGAATATGCCAGGCAGCAAACTGTGCAATATATTTTATGTGTTTTTAATAATCAAATTAACAATGGGAGAACATTGTTATGGATATATTGTTTCGCATTTGACTACTTTGGATTTATGTTCTGAAAAGTGAACAGCCGTGATGTTTCGTGATGTTTCTGTTTCAAAAGTGAAGGTTTACAAACCTTGTTGGAGGTCAGCAGGATGTGTGTGAAGGATCTTTGTAGGGCTGTTGTCAGACTGAACAGGATCCTTATCTAAATTTATGATAGTTTCAGGGTACAACTCTCCAAAAGTGTACTTGTGGTTCAGTTTAACAGATTATCTCAAAATATGATATTTAATGGGGCCGATCATCTGTTTGTAATTTAGTCTAATGTTGGGGGAAGAGGGGGGGGGGGGGGGGGGGGGGGGGGAGTATACTTTTAAGGGTACTACTGATCTTTGATTTTTTATGTTTGAGATGTAGCTTGAGAGTATGATAGTTATGAAAATGTCTGACATTATGTGTGTCTTTATGTCTCCTCCTCCCTGTTTTGTTATTTATAGCTCTGTCTGTTTGTCTGTCTGTGTCTGGCTGTCTGTCTGCCTGCCTGTATTATTTTTCATGCGTTTTAATGCTTATTGTTCTTTTGTTGTCAAAGAATTGCTTCATAAGAGATGTTGAATGAAAGAATGTATGAGAGGAAATAGAGAAGAAGGGCAGAATGTCAGACGGGCCTGCGTGCCCAATTCTTAACCCTTTGAAAATAAAGATTTTTGTTCGTTCGTTCGTTCGGTCGGTTGGTCTGTCTGTCTGTCTGTCTGTCTGTCTGTCTGTCTGTCTGTCTGTCTGTCTGTCTGTCTGTCTGTCTGTCTGTCTGTCTGTCTGTCTGTCTGTCTGTCTGTCTGTCTGTCTGTCTGTCTGTCTGTCTATGTCTGCTTGTGTGTGTTTATGTGTATATATTTTGGGAATGCCTGGGAAAGAAAGCTGGGAAAGAACGAAGGGAAAGTACGCTGGGAAAGAACGAAGGGACATTACTACCCCATCCCATAGCCTGGAAAATGAAAATGCTGACACTTACAGTCCAACAGCAATATCTGCTTATACAAATAAAAAAGGATGTTATACACACCCCACATCCTAGGGTAGTGGATCAAACATCTAACCTTCTCGGACAAAGGCTAACAAGACCCTTGTGCATACATTCAACATTCCTTGGCTGCTAAAAATAAAAAAGTGCAGTTTGGATAGACTAAATTTCAAAATTTGAACAGTTACCTGCAATAAAGATTGTTTATAGCATGTGTGATTCTGCTGTATTTATATTTGGAGCCTTGTCAGTCCTATAGAGTTTGTGCACTGTGCTGAGATTCTCCTTGTGTGATTTATGAGAAATGACTGGAGCCCTTGTGAAGATATCTGTGTGCATTTATAAGACATCCTTAACCAAAACTACTTTGTAACAAAATATTCCTGCCTCAAGGGCACTTGAAATCCTGGACCACGAAGCATAGTCGTTAAGTTACTTTGGCTGTCAGTAAGATCACCGCTGGGCAAAATTATTGAAGAGCAAATACACAATGTCAGATAGAAAAGACATATACCAGTGAACCTAGAGGTGAAGAAAAGATGCCAGCACTGGGTAGGACACACGTTGAGAAAACCGTAGATTAGTATAACTAGAACACTCCTTTTCTGGAATCAACTTGGCAAAAGAAATAGAGGACAGCCTAAAACATATGGAGAAGAGAAATAGAAAAAGAACTGAATAATATGGGGTTGACATACACAGAGCTGCATGGGATAGCTAGGGATAGGAGGGTCCATGCCCGAATGGGGTATGAATGGTGAAAGAAGAAGAAGAAGATAGTATTATTTCTTTCATGTTTTTTTTTTCTTTTTTTCCCCAGCAACTTAAAAGATGACCCAGACTGCCATTCTCTGCTACCAGTAAACGTCGAGAGCAATGAGTTGTTTGATAAGTGCAAGAATGGAATTATTCTGTGGTAATACAACACTTCCAATAATTTCACATTTTTCAAAAACTTACAGAAATACTTTGGCTACAAAACAGAAGCAGAAAATATTAACCAATGTTTGTCATTATTTTCTGACAATCCAAAATTATAGTTGATTTTGGGAGTTAAAAAAGGCAGAGATGGGTGTGGTTTTTCAAACGGCAAGTCAGATTAAGTTCGTTGCATGTCCTTTACAGGGACAACCTGCATTTACTGGCAGTTTGTGATTTACTAGGCAATGTTAATTCAGTAGTTTGCCATTGCTTCTGAAAGGCCGACGGCACATACTATCGAAATCAATGCAAAGCATTCTGCTTCAAAATCGCTTGCGGCTGATTTCAAACCCTCGACTTGGTGTGATGGGGAATTATGAAACTGCGCGTCTATCTCCTAACCCACAGCGTAAGTTGTTTTTTGTAGGCAACACAGATATGGATGTTGCTTCTTTGGGAGATAGAAAGACGGAGATTGATGTTGCTTCTTTGGGCGATAATAAGACAGAAATGGATGTGGCGGCTTCTTTAGGAGATAACAAGACAGAGATGGGTGTGGCTTCTTTAGGAGATAACAAGACAGAGATGGGTGTGGCTTCTTTATGAGATAAACAGACATAGGTGTGGCTTCTTTGGGAGATAGACAGAGATTGGCTTTCTGCTATCCGTTTTTTTTTTAATCAGTGGAGGGGTGAAACCTATAGAAATTCATTGGTGAATGAAGGTCCAGTATGATGTTGCATGCCTGTCAGTCCAGCAAGTAAATGAGTGGAGTAGGAAGTTTCAAAATGCCTTGACTTCTGCAAAAGACTGTTCATGACCAGATCAGGCGCACCGAGTAGTGACCTCAAAATGCCTTGACTTCTGCAAAAGACTGTTCATGACCAGATCAGGCACACCGAGTAGTGACCCCAGAGTCAGTTGCAGTCGTTGAGGGCCTCACACAGGAAAACTGCTGATTGACTGTGATTGACTAAGCCGCACATCTTGACACCAGTCAAGGTTCCGCCCAACACATAATCCATGATGTGCTACAGTACTGCAAAGTGTTTGCAAGGGGGATGGGGGGCCATGGCAGTTTACTCCACAATTGAAACGACGATGCATTGATGCTTGTCAGGAACTTTTGCTGTGCTTTGAAGCAGAAGGTGATGGTTTCTCATCAAGAATTGTTACTTGAGATGAAACCTCGGTTCACTACCACAAGCCTGAAATGAAGAGAGTGAGCAAGGAATGGTGCCATCCCTACTTACCAAAACCAAAGATGTTTCTTGTGCAGCCATCTGCAGGAAAGGTTATACTGACTCTTTTTTGGGATGAACGAGGCGTTATTTTAGATTGTTCATGCAAAGAGGGAAAACTGTCACCAGTGATACATAAACAGATCTTCTCAGGAATTATCTTCGATGTGCAATCAATTCTAAATGACGTGGCTTCTGAGTAAAGGTGTCCTTTTGGAAAATGACAATGCTCTGCCCCATACTGCCCATGAAACCATTGAAGATCTCCACTTTTAGTGTGTACCACATTTCCCCATACTTGCCAGACCTAACCCAAAGTGGTTTCCACCTGTTTGGACAACTCTGGGAGTCATTGGGAGGGAAATATTTTCAGTCCAATAAAGAGGTACAGCAGGTGGTCCATGAGTGGTTACACATGCGACCAAGATAATTGTTTTCTATCAGAATCCAAGCACTTTCTTTGTGCTGGAGGACATGCATCAAATGCAGTGGTGACTACATAAAAAAATGATGCATTTGTTCTTTACTTTTTCAGTATATATTCACCCAATAAAAACATTTAAGTTTTTCATTTTTAGCCCCTTGTATTTGTTTTCTATATTTCCAGTAAAATAATTAACTCATGTAATGTTTTCTTATTCAAAAATAATTGCAAAGCAGCTTAACATACTTCTAATTGTTTTATATAATTCTAGTAAAATGATCAAGTCGTGTTTTGTTTTCTTACTCAAATATAACGTCTAAGCCAGTGGTTCTCAACCTTTTTTGGTCCGTTCCCCCCTTCACCATATTTTTAGGACGTCATTCCCCCCCTCACCATATTTTTAGGACATCATCCCCCCCCCCCCTTTTTGTATTTCGTCCCTAAAAATTTCCCCCTGCCCCTACACAGTATACGTAATAATTGAAGCTAAATTTAATAGCACATACTAAAACAAGTCTAGACATGTACATAAAATGTGATTTGCGGATCTACTTATGTTATAAAATGAATTTCAGAAGGGTGATGCGTACAGAAGCGTAAAGTATGAAAGGAAAAACAAGATCAAGTAATCGGTTCTTGTATTAACGTGATCTTGAAATAATCTTCATTCCCCCCCTGGAAACCCCAAAATTCCCCCCTGGGGGGGAATTCCCCACCGGTTGAGAACCACTGGTAAGCAGTTTAAGCACTCCTCAACTTGTTTTCTGTAATTCCA
Source organism: Cepaea hortensis (assembly GCA_963921405.1). NCBI lineage: Eukaryota > Metazoa > Mollusca > Gastropoda > Stylommatophora > Helicidae > Cepaea > Cepaea hortensis. The sequence continues at coordinate 62,721,227 of OY992892.1, read as the reverse complement.
ATAAACTGATCAACTAATGTAATGTTTTCTTATTCCAAAGCAACTTAAGTTTTCCTCTATTTGTTTTCTTTGTTTTGTGTAATTCCAGTAAGCCGATCAACAAGCCATGCAATGTTTACTTATTCATATGAAATGTCTAAACAGTGTAAACATTCCCCTGTGTATTTTCTTCAACTCCAGCAAGCTCATCAACAAGTCAGCCCCTTCCACCATTGATGAAAGGACAATCAACAAAACTAACTTGTCTGTATACCGCCGCCATGAGAACCTGACCCTGGCCATCAACTCCGCTCAGGCCATCGGTTGTTCCACAGTCAACATTGGTCCAGATGATTTGGACACCGGCAAGCCCCATCTGGTGCTTGGGTTGCTCTGGCAGATCATTAGGGTAAGTGAGGGACCTGGACATGTTGAGACTAGAATCAGGTGGGTCACCATTTTCCTACATCATCATCATCTGCCATGCTGGGCAGCATGAGTGATCATGTTCCTGTAAAACCACCTGTCTTCTACGGTCTTGATAAGTTAGACTACTGGTAATTTTACTAGATTAAAATATATATCATATGATCAAATATTCCTATTAAAGAGGTCTGTAAAGCAAAATATTAATTAGCGAAATCAATTAATTAAATGCTGTAAATATACGAAATTGGTACCATGATAAGAAAATCATAAATTTTGGAAAGATTTCATCTTAAAATTGATGCATTATGATATAGCAAAGCATAGGTTGAAATTCATTATCACAAGGAACCGAATATAAAATATATCCTAATTATTGTCCAGAAGGGTTGAACATATTAATGGCTACACTACTACTGCTGCTGCTGCTGCTACTCGACTACTGCTACTACTACAACTAATACTACTAATTCTGCTGCTGCTGCTCTTCCTTTCTACACTGGCAACCCATCAAACATATTCTCCTCCTATCTCTAATATCCTCTGTTGCCCTGATTACTAGATCCTCTCTTCACATGTCATCATGATGCGTATAGACCAATATTATAGTATTTACCAGTATTACAGTATTTTAGTATTATAGCATAGACCATTATTATAGCACACAGGCCGTATTATTATAGACTGATTGGCACTCAGTGGGTGATGTCATGATCACACTGGCTGCCTTTACTTCCCATGACATTTTATGGTACTCGTGTTAAACTGGGTTGATCTTTGTGAACACTCAATATATATTTACATTCATTCATCTGATTAAATCATTAGCTTATTCCACCCCAGAATTCATTGTATTCATTTTTTTAATAATGTCTGCATATTAGTTCATCTCATTAGATCTGTATTTATGTAATGAAATCATCACATTAATAATTAAGATAATTAAATCATAATATTAGTTCATCGCAAAGGCTCTTGTATTAATTCATGTCATTAATTAATACATTCAGACATCAAATTTAATCTTTTTAGCTCTATATCACTGCATGAATTGACCCCATTAAATCATCATATTAATCTCATTAAATTATTGCATCAATTCATTACGTTATTTCACTTCATAAAATATTTGTATAATTTCATTTGATTAAATCATGGAATTATTCCATATTTATTAAATCAATGCATGAATTCAACTCATTATATCAAGGATGAATTCATCTCATTAAGTCATTGCATGAATTTATCACATTAAGCATCACATTTGCCTGTGTGTTACCATGGGCCCTGCCTCGAAGTGCCTACACCGGCAACCGTCGAGGTATCAACTCGTAATAATGCAAAACGAAGGACGAGGAATTAAACTTGCGTCCTTACCTTGAATACAATGATAACGGCAAAAGTCAAGATATCAAAACGCTACCAGAAGTTTATTCCGTAGCAGACATGTGAACATTAAACTCACGCAGACCTGTAGGTTGACCCCTATAGACAGGGTCGGCACCTACTTTACTAATCCACCGATGAGTGTTCAGTCTACTGCGCTCTGCTTGACGCCCTAATCCACTGATTCCATTTAAGCTGTAATTCCACTCTAGGTTTTTTCCGCCCGGTTACTTCACTGCAGTATTATCATCAACAGATCCCCCTCTCCTGATTCATAGCTGTCTCACGCTCATATCATCGCGTCCAGAGGTCACCTCACACAGATCCTTTGAAACACGTCCTTGTTCGAAATCACAATCACAGCCTCTCCTGTTGCTGTCCAATTACGTTGTCCACATTCTCCTTGGATTCCTTTGTTGACGTCCACTTTCGTGTCCGAGTGGGGAATTCCCATTTTCCAATTCATACTTTTCGTGGTGGGCCGTGCCGCCGTATGGCATAATGCCCCCTCCCAGATAAAAAAATGTGTAACATTTTTTTCCCTTTTAACTATATGTGTATAAATATATTGTATAATCACAACTAACTCCAACTATAATAACAATAGACTAATACTTGGTTGTCCGTTGATCCTATGCCAGTGAGGTGTCAGTCTAATATAATGAACTGGCACCGTGAGACAACCGAAATGCTGCTTCGGCAACTGTAACTAGTCAGCAACAATGTGTCCGTGACGACTGAAATGTCGTTAGTACATCCTTGCTCACTTGGTATGGCGGCGCAATGTGAGTCTAGTATCCGATAACGGCATCATAATATAAGGTTGAAATAGTGAAAGTTGAGTGCGGGAATATTGTGGGGCAGTGTCAGTGAGGAAAAATGTCCTGAAAGGGTTATGTGGAGGGACACCAAGGTTTGGGAGTAGTGTCGTTCATTACAAAGTAGTATGTTCGTTTTCCACAGATTATAATAGTGCACCTCCGAAATTTACCGGTGACCCATGCTCCTCAACGTTGTCATGTTCATTATACCATATATATCTCTGACTGCAGTGTAACTTGCTGCTCTTGTATACTGCTCTGCTCTGTCCCCAAATTCTGATAGGATAATTTGTATATACTGTCTTCTGTTTCGGAGTTCCTCGATAATGTGGGGTATGTAATAATTCAACCCACAAATCGTTATTAATGTATTACTTCAGCAATGGAGTTGCGAGAATAAACAATTAACTCCTGAGCAGTTTCAAACGATCAGTTGCATTCATTTCTTGTAAGTACCGCACGTTATTGTGAAATGTCAATCTGTTAATAGTTTAATGTGACAGCGCAGTGTTTATTACGAGCTCACTGCCTACTACGATTGCCATAAGTATCTTCCATGTCGACTATATAGTCAAATTACTCATATGGCCTGTATCTGCTGTCTATCTTCTTTTCCAAGGTAACATCAAAGCTATAAGTGTCACACATTCGTTCTAAATATAATGTTCTTACATATCTTACAATCTCTTATAATGTTCGTTGTTCACAAATATTTGATAGCGCTGTGTTGTGTTTAATATAGTGCCGTTTTGCGCGTATGGTGCATTCTTGCTGTGTAACTATTATACTGTTATTGTAATTATTATACGCAACGGTGTTATTCCAGTACTATTTTCTCACTGTCTTGACATGTTAATTCTAGTCGAACTGATTGTTCTTGTGAAATATAACCTTCCAACTTACTGTTGTGACTTGCAAACTGTATGATCTTCCCAGTTTACCTATTCCTGCTCTTCTCCATATTTGTGACGTGGAGTTTTCGTGCGTTCTTTCTTTCTGTGTGTGATTCGTGTAGTATGGTGCAACTTAAGATGTCGGCGTGCAAATTTTTCTACGCTCAGCTGACTGAATCTGGCAGGAATTTTCGTGTTGACAATTTTTTTATGCAGCGAGTCCAGTGACGACCCCCATATGCCTCGAAGTGCCTACACCGGCAACCGTCGAGGTATCAACTCGTAATAATGCAAAACAGCAAAACGAAGGACGAGGAATTAAACTTGCGTCCTTACCTTGAATACAATGATAACGGCAAAAGTCAAGATATCAAAACGCTACCAGAAGTTTATTCCGTAGCAGACATGTGAACATTAAACTCACGCAGACCTGTAGGTTGACCCCTATAGACAGGGTCGGCACCTACTTTACTAATCCACCGATGAGTGTTCAGTCTACTGCGCTCTGCTTGACGCCCTAATCCACTGATTCCATTTAAGCTGTAATTCCACTCTAGGTTTTTTCCGCCCGGTTACTTCACTGCAGTATTATCATCAACAGATCCCCCTCTCCTGATTCATAGCTGTCTCACGCTCATATCATCGCGTCCAGAGGTCACCTCACACAGATCCTTTGAAACACGTCCTTGTTCGAAATCACAATCACAGCCTCTCCTGTTACTGTCCAATTACGTTGTCCACATTCTCCTTGGATTCCTTTGTTGACGTCCACTTTCGTGTCCGAGTGGGGAATTCCCATTTTCCAATTCATACTTTTCGTGGTGGGCCGTGCCGCCGTATGGCAGGCCCCTAGGGGAGGTAAATAATTGTAACACCGTAGATCTCCTGAGCATGATGTAAGAGGCAACCAGATGTCTGAGACTATCTCACATCACAGAAAAAATCAGACAGCATCCAGTCAGGCTCAGGCATATATGGTTGCAAATCTTTAGTCTACTACAGTGGTTCTCAACCTTTTTTGGCCTGTGCCCCCTTTCACCATATTTTTAGAACACCATTTCCCCCCCCCCCCCCCCCCCCTTCATATTCCCTCCCTAAAAAATTCCCCCCTGGGGGGGAAATCCCCACCGGTTGAGAACCACTGGTCTACTAAGTGTCTCAATGGCAGAAGAAGAAAGGAATGAAGCGTCACATTAATTTATTCCATGAAATATTGGTCAGGTTACAGAAATTATCTTAAGCATCACATTAATTTATTCCATGAAATATTGGTCAGGTTACAGAAATTATCTTAAGCATCACATTAATTTATTCCATGAAATATTGGTCAGGTTACAGAAATTTTATCTTAAGCATCACATTAATTTATTCCATGAAATATTGGTCAGGTTACAGAAATTATCTTAACTAAAGCATGACATTAATTTATTCCATGAAAACTGTATTAACTTGCAAACATCTATATTACCTTCTATTAACTACGTAGTTAGGACTAAATAACTGGTTTCCATGTCTGTATTTGATATTTTCAGATAGGCTTACTCAGTGACATCAACTTGGCCCACCACCCGGGTCTCATCCATCTTCTAGAGGAAGGTGAGACATTAGAGGATCTGCAGAAGCTGACCCCGGAGCAGATACTTCTAAGATGGGTCAATTATCATCTGCGTAATGCTGGCAGTGATCTTCGCATCAAAAACTTCTCAGAAGATATTAAGGTACACAGTATATGCTTACATATGTCTGATACCTAGCATTGCGTTATGTTGGGAGAAATCTTGATATCAACAACTTCATCACCATGTGCCCTGCCAACCTATGCCACCATGTGCCCTGCCAACAGGCATAGATGTTCATGTCTCTCCACAAACCTCAGTCCTTAGTGTTCCAGAACAGCTCTGTTGATGACATTCCTCCACACCACCATCTCAGGCCAGCCAGCATCACTTCTGTCAGTCTGCCTGTGATTCTTCTTCCACTGATCTTTCCAGTCGCCATGATGTTCTCCAATGTCTCTTTTTCATTATATGACTAAAGAACTCTCTTTCTTATAGTTGTGTATAATGTTCTGTTTTCATTAGCTTCTTCCAGGCAATGATTGTTAGTTACTCTGGCGGTCCAGTGTATTCCACACATGTGTCTCAGGAACCAAATCTCTGCTTCCAAGCTTTTCCTAATTTGTATAACAACTTATTAGAGAGATATTGAAGTAGACATATATAGTTGCACGTTTGTCTCTTAGCTATAATTGTGAATGTTGATAGCAATCACAATCAAAATCTTTTCAAAAGATTTTAAGGTACACATTTATGGATAGGTGTATTTCAAATAGCTAGCATTGTGACATGCTAGTAACAATTGAGACAGCAAAAACTTTGATGAGAGATCTTAAAGTACATACATATATATGCACATACATGTCTAGTAGCTAGAGGAGCTGTGATAGCACAATGGCTGGCTTGCAGTAGCTAGTTCCCAGGTGCCTACCTGTCTCATAACATGGTAATATGCATTGCTTATGTTTACACCATTCATTTGACAATGTCGTATATTTTGAAGGGACTGGCAATCACTAAAGTGCATGACCCATCTCTGTTAAAGGTAGCTGGGCCCCATCCTCTTCTTATATGTAAATAGATCAAGAATACGACCCTTGAAAGATTTACAGACTCGGATTTGGTTATTTGTCTAAGGGTGTGTGGTCCTCTTTTAATAGAAAAGTCATCACTAGGTTTGTCCCCTGTCTTTCCACCTGGTATTTAATGGTATAGCTCACGAACCCCCTTCTTCCATCTTAAGAAATTGTCTGAAAAGACTTTCTCAATAAGAATCAGGTGCAATATAACATGGATTTGGAACAGTTAAAGATGAAGAGTCTCCTGTTCTCTCTCTCCAACTAAGAATTTATCTTATGTGAATGTGTATCTGTTAATTAAACATTCAACAAACACAAGGGAGCATTGAGACATGTTCCACACACAAGATAGAGATTTTCCCACAGATAGTTTGGACTGACAAATTAAGTGGAAGAGATCTTCACATTTAAACAAATTTATTGACTGTGCCAGTTTCTTTTGGCCTATTTGACATTTTCTTCGTTTTTTCATCAGCTGTTGACATTTACAGAATGAAATAGAAAAAAAAACTTTCATAGGACCAAGTATAGTCAGTCAATAAATAATAACATTCATTGTATAGTGAGATATTTTAACTACCAAAATGTGTTATAGTTAACAATTTCTACATCCAACAATAATTCAAGAAAATCATTTTCTGAGAGGGTGAAGTTTGTGGGAGTGATAAGAAAACCTGGTGTGATGAGATGTGGATAAGCCTGGGTCCATGGTCTGATGGATCCACTTCAGGTTGGGCCAGTTTAGCTTCACTGAAGACTTCTCATTCTCTGCTTAAGGCTGGAGTCATCTGCCATCACAGGTGTTGATCATCTCATTCACTCCTCTTCCCTCCTTGTTGGTTAGGTGTGGCACCAAGACATCACTGTTTAAAATTCATACAGGTATGTATAATCCTTTACAGCATGTTCATAGTGTGAACACAACATAACAAAACAAAAATGATAAGATCAGAAGAAGTATTGTTGTGTTACTTTGGGGTGGGTCAGAGATTATTACACTGGATGTAGCTTCTGTTGTCTGGTACCTGCTGTATGCATTTCCTCAGTGGACCTGTAGTTCAGTGAGTAGTGTACAGTCAGACACAGATAAGAGTGATAATGTGATGTTCCCTGAATCATGGTAATCAAGCTGACAGGCAAGATCAACACAAGTATGAGATGCATTTGTATAAATGGCATACATTTAAACATCCACATTACTCTATTTGTTCTACATTGTGTATATAATTGTTTATCTGTACTTTCCAAGGCAACTACTTCCTATTCTAAATCATTTCCTTGTTCCTGCTGTTGTGGTGTGGAGGTGTGTGGTGTGAAGTGTATTGTGTTGAGTTAACTTCTGTTGTGTGGGGTTCCATAGCTTGTACTAATTGTCCTCACATCTACATCAGTTAATATGAGTTTAACTCATCTAGTGTGCTTTTATTGTGGTTCATGTCCAACATACAGAATTTCTGATGTGTATTTGTTACAAAATGTAATCTATACAAGGTCATGACACAATATATTAGAAAAAAATTATTACTTAAAGTATTTTTCCCTAATACTCTCCTCCTCTCTGTCTACTTATACTTCTCCTACATCTTTTACCAGTGCATATCATGTCCATTCTGTTGGCGACACAGTTGGCTATAGACCAAGGTAATTATCACCCGTTAGTCTGAGCAGATTAAGTAGGTCGGCTATCACAAATGACGTTTGTGAACATAAACCTATTTTAAGCAATGCAGTTGATGTAGTGCGTTGTCTAAATAAAATCTGACACATGAATAAACTAATTTCTATCAAATACTATTTGTTTTCAATCCGTAAAGAGAAAAGGAAGAGTATAATTCCTGTTTCATTTCTTTAGATTGCAAAATAGACAGAATTAAGTACATTTTTAAGCAAGGTAGTGTTTCGTTTGCACCAGCTGACTATCTCTGCAGAAACGTTTTCCTAGAAGTTTTTGATGAAAAGCATTTGAGTGCATTGGAAATTTCATCTTGTACATTATTCTGTGATAGATTATAGTCATATGCACATAGTGAAGTTGTTAGATGTAGTGTAGAAAGTCAGAGTTTTGCAGTTTTGAGAAATTATAAGATGTCGGTTTCGCCGGGGAAGTGGCGCCAGTATTGAAGTTGCGATCGGCAGTTTTTCACATTTTCAGAGATTTATTTTATCAAAAATACAATTCATTGGACGCACAACACTGGATACCTTTACGTTATACATCTTGGTACCACTTAGATCTGAGAATCACGCGCTTACCTCAGACTAGATCAAACTGCCCGTTGTAAAAGTTTGAAAGTTGGACAACACATAGCTTTGGCGACTGCTCACTCGCTCTGAAGTCATAGAAGTGCGCGGTTTTATTAAAGCGGCGCCCAAGCTGGGGGACGCTATATCCACGTGATGTGTCTCTACCAGTCACATTCTATTCTGTTGACGCTAACCCTTCTATTCTTATCCTGGCATCTGTCTGTCATTAGTATCGCTTAGTGCGTTCGATGTTCTACGGTGCTGTAATTGTTTCGATAATCTCTGGGTTGCTGTGTAACGTTGACGCGCTGAAAATGATGGATAGGTGAATATGTCACAGACAATGTTTTGTTTTCCTATGTGAACGTAACATGCGCAATGATGAACGAAAGATGAGTGATTGGAAGGGCTGAATGTAAGACGGGCCTGCGTGTCCAGTTTGTGACCCTTTGAAAATCAGTTCATTCATTTTTGTACCCAGCCAGGCATGGGTACCAGCAAATGTTCTTGGAAGTAAAGGCAGCTGGTGTGCTGTTGACTAAACTATCCATTGCATGGTCTGTTAAACATATGGGGATAGCCTAATATACCCTGGATGCTTGCCTGCCCTCCCAGTTGTCATGGGTTCTATTTAACAATGTGGTCGTTTTTTCTATTTACATTGACCTTGACTCCCAGATAGACCCAGCCTAAAATGGGTGCTATTGATTGTCTTGTGGAGTGAAGTCAGTCAGCGTGATATTGATCACATCACCCCCAGACTGCCAGTCGGTCTATGAAAATATGGGTCTAGCACCATATGCCCTATACTCCTTAAGGCATGTGAAAGGGTCCTTTAACTTTACTTTGTGACATTTTTTATAGATAGTTCTGCATAGTGCTGCACATGCTGATAGCGATCACAATTTATAAGGTTTTCAGAAAATATTTCTGCACACATATATACTCACACACGTGTTTGATAGTTAGCATTGCAGAATACTGGGAATGATCACTGTCATAAACTTCAAAGAATATATTAAGGTAAACATATGTTTACACATGTGTCATATGGCTAGTTCCAGATGTATTGGTGTTAACTTTCCTCTGGAGTAAACTAGGCAGGCCGAGGGATCATGCTGCATGGGCAACACATGGTTTCTACAATTCAGTCCAGGCTTTGTGTTATGGAGAGGTATATCTCCATCCCTGGTCCATACTATGGGTTGTTGTTATTGTACCTTTTTTGAAGCACGGTATAACAAAATATCGTATTTCAAGACAGTAAGGTGCCTGTAGTGGTAATATGGCTAGTAGGCTATTTTGTACTTTTATACAATGCTAGCCTGTACGCTTGAGACAATACAGCTTTCTGTGCTGTTTAGCTCATTAACTACCATAGGAAAGCACCAAGATGCATATAGTTGGGAAAATAATTAAAGTAAACCATAACGCATAAAAAATGATCTCATATGGCTAGAAGAAATGTGTTGGTTGAAAGTTTGACAAACTGTTATAGTTTAAGAAGAGTTAGTTTGGTATAACAGTAGACGGTACTACCTGGTTTCTGTTAGCGCCGAACGTTGGGCAGCGCTTACCAAACCTGACACCCCACATTGTGCCAGCGGCTTCGGGCGGAAGAGCGCAATTGGGAGGGTACAAGCCTTACCCTGGTGCGAGGAAATGCAAGCTAAAGACAAAATTGTCATGGCAGGGCAGACCAGGCCCTAAGCCTTGGTTGGCGACTGGTCTAGGATTGAAGCTCCGACAGGCGGACAGTTAGAGCATTGCTTTGCTGATCCGGCAGCTTCTGCAGCTTGTCTTGTTCCAGATGTAGGGGTGTTACCTTTCCTCTGGAGTGAACTAGGCAGGCCGAGAGAGGGATCATGCTGCATGGGCAACACATGATCTCTATATTTTAGCCCAGGCTTTGTGCTATGGAGAGGCAATAACTCCATCCCTGGTCTTAACTGGTCTCGGAATCAAAGCGAGAGGCAACTGTTACGGGTTATAAGTCCTTGTCAGTTGGCGTAGACATGGGGCGCCACGCGTTGCCTCTGACAGTGGGAGACACCTATAGGTGTCACTGATCAGCTACCACCCGCCTCAAGCTGGGCAGCCCCCAGCCAATTGGGTGCTGATCCGCCACAGCCTGCCTGCTTCAGTGGGTGCTTGGGGCTAGGACAAAATCTGAATCGCAGGCTGTAAAACCAATGCACCAGGTACAAACAAAAATAAAAATAGAAACCTCAAGCTACGGCTTGCAACCTGGAACGTGAGAACCATGTGTCCAGGATTTTCCACTGACTTGACCAATATTGACGATGTGAGAAAAACGGCTGTGATTGATGCCGAACTCAATCGTCTTAACATTGATATTGCTGGCCTGCAGGAGACTCGCCTCGCTGAGGAAGGGTCACTCAGGGAAAACAACTACACCTTTTTCTGGAAGGGTAGAGGGCAGGCAGAAAAAAGGCAACACGGTGTGGGCTTTGCAGTGAAGAATTCGCTACTGGGAATGATTGAAATTCCAGCAGGAGGAAATGAAAGACTATTGTCCCTGCGCTTGGCAACCTCTTGTGGGTTTGCCACCATTATTACTGCATATGCACCGACACTTGATTCCTCTGATGATGTGAAGGATTTGTTCTATGAGGAGTTAGACTCCGTGATCAAGGCAGTTCCAAAATCTGACCACATTTATATGCTCGGTGATTTCAATGCTCGTGTGGGCAAGGACTCGAGTTCATGGCCAGTGTGCCTTGGAAAATACAACATCGGTCGCATGAATGAAAATGGGCAAAGGCTGCTGGAGCATTGCACCAGTAATGACCTATGTGTTACAAACTCTTTTTTTAAAACAAAAGAGATGCATAAGGTCACATGGAAACATCCAAGATCCGGCCATTGGCACCAGCTGGACTTCATCATCACACGGAGACAACATCTGAACCATATATCATTGACTCGTAGTTACCACAGTGCTGACTGTGATACGGATCATTCTTTGGTTGTTGCAAGGGTTAGATTGAGACCAAAGAGAATCTACACAGCTAAACACAAATCTAGCCTCAGGATTAATATTATTAACACTCATGATCCTGAAAAGTGCTTTCAGTTTCAACAGCAACTTGAAGACGCTTTCACTGATACACCAGAAAATTGTACAGTAAATGAAAAGTGGGGTCAAATTAAGGAAACTCTTTATAAAACTGCCGTAGGGGTTTACGGCACTGTGGATCATAAGAGGCAGGACTGGTTTGCGGCCAACAGCGAGACTCTGCAGCCCTTGATTGATAAGAAGAAGAAAGCTCTATTAAGAAACAAGGAAAGACCAACGCGTAACACTCTGAGTGAGCTAAGGCAAGCTAGGAAGGATGTGCAAAAGGCTGCCAGGCAGTGTGCAAATGATTATTGGATCAAGTTATGTGAGTCCATTCAAATCGCATGTGATAAGGGAGACATAAGAAGCATGTATGAAGGAATAAAGAAAGCCTGTGGTCCAGTGATCAAAAGAAGTGCACCATTGAAAACCTTGACTGGAGAAATCATCACTGACAAGAAACGGCAGATGGACAGATGGGTAGAGCACTATTTGGAGCTTTACTCAAGTGAGACCAAACTAGCGGATGATGCCCTCAACGCCATAGAGGCTCTACCAACTCTTGACCACCTGGACACACTTCCCACCATAACAGAAGTTAAGTGTGCTATAAATGAACTTGCATCTGGCAAGGCTCCAGGTAAGGATGGGATTCCAATAGAGGTTATCAGGAGTGGGCAAGACACACTCACTATACAGATCCACCAGTTAATAGAGCTATGCTGGCGTGAAGGACACGTCCCACAGGATTTCAAAGATTCAAGCATCATAACACTGTACAAGAACAAGGGGGATCGGAGCGACTGCAACAACTATAGGGGTATCTCACTTCTGTGAATTGTTGGAAAAGTATTTGCCAGAATTGTTCTGCACAGACTTCAAGTCCTAGGAGATCAAGTCTACCCCGAATCACATTGTGGCTTTCGACAGAACCGGTCTACCACTGATATGATATTCTCATTGCGACAAATGCAAGAAAAATGCCGTGAACAGCATCAACCACTGTTTATTGCCTTCATCGACCTCACAAAGGCATTTGATTTGGTCAGTCGTGAGGGTCTGTTCAAGGCACTAAAGAAGATTGGCTGCCCACCAACTCTTCTGTCCATTGTGAAATCGTTCCACACAGGCATGAAGGGTATAATCAAGTTTGATGGTGCAACTTCTGAAGAATTTGAAATCAAGAGTGGAGTTAAGCAAGGTTGTGTACTAGCTCCCACCCTCTTTGGAATATACTTTTCACTTCTACTGAAATATGCATTTCGTGATCAGGATGGTGGTATATACATTCACTCACGCTCAGATGGCGGCCTCTACAATGCTCAGAGATTGAAGGCTAAGACCAAAATTAGGAGGGTACTGATCAGAGAGTTGCTTTTTGCAGATGATGCTGCAGTTACGACCCACTCTGAGGAAGAATTGCAATGTCTACTATCTGCATTCTCCAATGCTTGTTCTGAATTTGGTTTAACAATTAGCAAAAAGAAGACACAGATTATGTCACAAGGTGCACATGGGGTACCATCAATCTTTATTGACGACGCTGAACTAGAGATAGTAGACCATTTTACATATCTAGGATCAGTGGTTAATAGCAAATTATCCCTAGATCAGGAAATCAACATCCGGATTGGTAAGGCAGCAACAACAATGAACAGGTTAAGAAAAAGAGTCTGGGAGAACAGGAAGCTTACTGCCAAAACAAAAGTCCTTGTCTATCAAGCCTGTGTCCTTAGTACTCTTCTCTATGGCAGTGAAACCTGGACAACTTACTCACACCAAGAGAACAATTTAAACAGCTTTCATATGCGGTGTTTGCGAAGAATTCTTGGTATTAAGTGGCAAGACAAAAGCACAAATACTGAAGTATTGGAAAGATCAGGTTGTGTGACAGTTTATTCCATGCTCAGTCTTCGTAGACTTAGATGGATAGGACATCTTAGGAGGATGGATGATGGTAGAATACCAAAGGATATCTTTTTTGGTGAATTACAGATGGGTAAGAGATCTCAGGGTCGGCCTCTACTACGATACAAAGATGTGTGTAAGCGGGACATGATTGATACAGGCATTGATAATGCACATTGGGAGCAAGTCGCCGCTGAACGTGTTGCATGGAGGGCAAATATCAGAAATGGAATAAAGTCAAAGGAGAAAATTATTGCAGAAAAGTCACACACCAAGCGTTTGAGACGTAAGATGGAGCATGATGGTGGAAATGACCACGTGTTCAGATGCACCCACTGTGAACGGACATTTACAGCGCAAATTGGCCTTATCAGTCACACTCGCTACCGCCATAGTTAAAAGTTATTATGCCTTTTTAAAGCACAAACTATCGTCTGTCAAGACGGCAAGGTGCCAATGGAGTTTGGTTTGTAAAGATTGACTTTCATTGCACACGGATATCTCTATAAGTGCACTAGTCTCTTCCCTTAAACCATAACTCATACATATTTCTATTATATAGCTAGAAGAAATGTGTTGGTTGAAAGGTGACAAACTGTTATAGTTTTAGAATAGTTGGTTAGTTTGTAAAGGTTCACTTTCATTGCACAAGGATATCTCCATAAGTGCTCTAGTCTCTTTCTTTATATCACACAAGGAGAATCTCAGCACGGTGCTCACACTCCATAGCACCGGCAGAGATCCAACTTTGTGTATGGCAGAATCACACATGCCGTATATTTTTTATTTGTGGGTTGCTTTTCTGGTTTGGAAAGTTTGCTAAGGCAGTGACCAGTTTTGCCTGCTCTTTTGGATTGTCAATTTTCTAAGGATTTTTATCGTGCGCAATTTGCACTCGGGTGCTCTGAGTTTTTTTAACCCCTGTCCAAGAATAGTAGATGTTCTATCTGCTACCCCCAGGATCAAGGGACAGTATACCATCCTTTTTCTTATTTTGTGAAAATCCATACAATCAACACTGTGGTCTGCTTGAGCCAGAGGCAGACGCTGAAACATCTGACCTACTATATAGTTTACAATGTATCTTATGTAGTGTAGATATGTCTACTATATATTTTACAATGTATCTTATGTAGTGTAGATATGTCTACTATATATTTTACAATGTTTCTTATGTAGTGTAGATATGTCATGCATTGTCTACATTTTCTGTAAACTCTATTTGTGTCAGATTATGAAAGTACATTAAGAGTTTCATTACATCTGCCAGGATTCAGAAGCATATACATACTTGCTGCACCAGATTGCACCTAAAGAACAAGGGGTTGACCTCTCACCTCTCGGGGTAAGATTTTTGTGTTGATTATCTGATTAACTTTTAACTACATAAATATTGTAGATATTTTAAATATAGTCTTTACGATGGGTGTGAATTGTAGTGTATGATTAGGCTTGCTGGTGATGGCACGACCTTGCAGAGTTTGAACTGCTCAGACAGATCATGTCATAAAATCCAAAACAATGTATTCTCATAGTGAATAGAAGCCACAGACGTTTTTTTTTGCCAGTAGAAAGAGTTTATATTAAATTTGAAATTACCATGGGGATAACAGATGTTCCACATTTGAACAGTAACTGTGACTAATTGTTATTCACTTCAGATGGTATGACTCTGTAGTATGTACCCGATGAGATGCAGCGAAATATTCCAGGCAATAAATCATGCAACATATTGTTTGTGGCTTATGTGTTTACATGTAATAAAGTCATTGTCATTATCATCAAGTTCCATCGCCATATTGAAGGTCCTGTTAAGTTACTGTCCAACACCCACTGTCCTATTCTTTCATGAGATGTGCAAATGCATTTCTTTTAGTAGTCTCTTGACATTGTATATTCAAATGTAACATCTTCAGCATGCACGCTGACCTCCATTTTTCCCTTTAGCATATCCTTTGACAAGGAGCTGAAGTACCTTAATTAGTGGACATTGACCTCATTCAGACTGATTTCATCAATCCTAATTATTTAATATGTTTTTGTGATTTTTCTCCTCCTATGATATTCATCCATATAACCACATTTTGAAAACTTCTGTTTTATCCTTTAGTCCAAAACTATAGGTGGGCTTGAAATAGTGCAGATATTGAAGCAGCAGCTTGCCATTAACCTCATAGAAACAGCTATTTAGAGAAAGTCTTGGGTATGCAAATGCATGAGAATAAGAGAGAGAGAGAGAGAGAGAGAGAGAGAGAGAGAGAGAGAGAGAGAGAGAGAGAGAGAGAAGGGGGTCTTTGATGTACATCTATAGGGCACATCTGCCTTTAGTTTATACAGACTCTGGTTTGTGAAGGCCCACCTTTGTATAGTTACTTCTAGAAGGGCTTCAATTTCAGATCAAACATGGCATATCTCATCACATGTACAATTCCATAGCCCAAGCAAGGATCTCAATGTGGTGTACCAGAATTGCACATACTGTATCAATCAGTACTCTGTTGTGAGTTATTTGAAGATTTGCTAATCTTGTCTGTACGGACTCATCATGTAGCAGCGTCTTTGTAGAATGTTACCT
Organism: Cepaea hortensis; assembly: GCA_963921405.1. Classification (NCBI taxonomy): domain Eukaryota; kingdom Metazoa; phylum Mollusca; class Gastropoda; order Stylommatophora; family Helicidae; genus Cepaea; species Cepaea hortensis. Next base: position 62,705,278 of record OY992892.1, on the reverse strand, counting down.
TCATCACAGCCCACTTAAAAACTTCTTGCCCCTTACCAGTTCACATATATATATATATACTAGCTGACCCGGCCCGGCTTCGCCCAGTCCTTGGTGGGGAGCATCTCATTTAATTCATATAAGTAGTCATATAAGTTCCCGTTCCCGTTACCGACTGTCTGTCTGTCTGTCTGTCTGTCTGTCTGTCTGTCTGTCTGTCTGACCCGGCCCGGCATTGCCCAGCTCCTGGTGTGGAGCATCTCATTTAATTCATATAAGTAGTCATATAAGTTCCCGTTCCCGTTACCGACTATCTGTCTGTCTGTCTGTCTGCTTGTCTGACTGTCTGTCTGTCTGTCTGTCAAATAGACCCATCCCTCTGTCTCTCCCTCGTCTATCCCTCCCTCCCTCCCTGTCTATCTGTCTGCCTACCCGTCCCTCCGTCTCTCACTCCGTCTCTCCATCCCTCCCTCCCTCCCTCCCTGTCTGTCTGTCTGTCTGTCTGTTTGTCTATCTATCTATCTCTGTCTGTCTGTCTGTCTGTCTGTCTAATAGACCCATCCCTCCGTCTATCCCTCCCTCCCTCCCTGTCTTTTTGTCTATCTGTCTATCTATCTATCTATCTATCTATCTATCTATCTATCTATCTGTCTGTCTGTCTGTCTGTCTGTCTGTCTGTCTGTCTGTCTGCCTGACCCGGCCCGGGTTCGCCCAGTCCCTGGTGTGGAGCATCTCATTTAATTCTGAGTAGGTAAGAATCCGCTCTGCCTTCAAAATGTTGACGTGAAGATTTTCTTCCTGCAGCTGCTTCTGTATTTGTTGATCAGTAAGCTCCATTTTTAGCCGCTTGACCACCCATCTGACTGTGTTTGAATCAGTGTTTCTGATTCTGGTGTCTTGGTCCTCCTTCCTCTCACAAGTTTTTGTGTTCGTCTGTGGGTAGTCGTCGCTCTTCTTATTGGTAGTTTGATTGACTGTAGGTTCAGATACTTTATTACAGCTTGCATGCAGACTCTCCAAAGGCAGGTTCGTCTTCTTGATAGTCTGGTCGGTTTTCTCACTATGCATCTTGGAAGCTGCTTGTTTCTTTGTGCTATTACGACGTGCCATTTTCCCCCCGTATCAGACTGCTTGAAATGTGTAAGGCGTCTTGGCTTGATAGCGCTGAGAAGTGCTGTCAAGCGAATCATGTCGATATGATGGCGGAAAACACTAAATATGCGATGATATTGTTCAACATCTTTTAGATAACTTCTTAAGTATAGAAAGATGAGTTACAATGTTATGCATTATGCATTATTTTTATGTAAACTTTGAAAATGTCTAAAAGATTGTATCATTATTTATTATAATTCATATGCCGGTACATAACTATAGACAAAGAGTTTATAAATCATTGAAAACGATACAACAATGTGACTATAAGTTATACAACAATGTTATTAAAAGTTATGCCCCTTGAAATAACTTTTTCTAGAGTTAAGTCCCTTAGCTAATGTGTAGTCACGTCATTTTCTTCCCTTTCCCTAGCGTTTTGGTTCGGGGATTCTTTCATCATCATCATCATATATTTACGTACGTATTTTGGGAGGGGGAGGAGGGAGGTGGAGGAAGAAGGAAAAAAAACTATGACAGTTGACAGCTCTGGAATGAAAGTAAGGCGTGTAGAAAATTTCATCTCAATCGGATGGGCCGTTAGCGAAAAAATAAAGGACATACATATTTACATACATACATATTTACATACATACACTTTGATTTATATATATATATATATATATATATATATATATATATATATATATATATATATATATATATATATATATATATATATATATATATATATATATATATGTTGCCACTGAAACTGTTTGTGATTGTGATAATAAACTTAATATCATATGCCTGTGAAATGACTATGGAGATTGTTGTAGATCATTACTACCTGCCAAGAATCATCAACCAAATAATCTTAAATATTTTACAAGGCTGATCTTTTCATATTTCTATGACAATTTTTCTTCCCAGTTTTCATAATGGATTGTTTACTTATAACATGTGAATGAAATTCTGTGTTTGGTAGGTTATTGATCGACACCAGCGAGCGGAGGCCATGCTGCAGCAAGCCAACAAAATTGGTTGTCGGTCCTTTGTAGGTCCCAATGATGTCGTTGAAGGCAATGCTAAGTTGAACTTGGCTTTCGTTGCTAATCTGTTCAACAACTATCCTGCACTGGAGGGAGTGGACGCCAATATAGAGTTGGATATTCACGAGGAAACTAGAGAAGAAAAAAGTAAGGGGTTCTTCACTCATCTCACATGCAAGTTATAGTCTTTTGTTTTCTTTGTTTGCCCAACAGGAGTATAGAAGAGAATTAATAAATGGAGAGAGAGAGAGTCATGCACAAACACACACAAACTTTCACACCATATGCACATGCACACAAAGTGCACACATCACATATGCCATTCACACACCAGTTGCTGCCTCATAGACCACACCTCTAGAGGCCCACATTTGTCAGTCGACAGATTATCCTCACTGAACATTAAACCATTAAATCCATAATGGCTCAGTTCTTCCTTTCAGTATTTCTTCAGTAATTAGACGCCTTAATCTGTTAGTCAACAGATTATTCTCACTGAACATTGAACCACTAAGTCCATTAGGGCTCATATTCTCTCTTCAGGATCTCTCTGTGTGTAGCAACTGCACCAGTTTTGTGTTGGTTGAATAAATATTCTTTAACACTAAGACATAACCATTAATTGTTCTTTTGTTTCATGATTTCTGATATATTCTACATTTGATTGATTTCCATGTTTATAAGATATGTATCTCACGTTTCCCTTATTTTTACTTATCAGCAGATGGTGATCTTCTTTTGTTTTCTTCTTGTTCTCTCCATCATATTCTTCTGCTTCTTTGTCTTCCACTTCCTCTTCTTCTCCTCCTCCATCTTCTTCCTCTTCTTCTTTTTTCCTCCCCCATCTTCTTCTTCTGCTTATTCTTCTTCTTCTTCTGCTTATTCTTCTGCTTCATTCACTATATTTGTTTGTGTGGAACATAACTGCATTGTTAATGTTGGCAGTAGAGCAGAGATGGTGATCTGAGTCTATATCTGCACCTCTAAAAACTGTTTCACCATACAGAAATAATCTAAATTTCTTGTTAATGCAGATATAATTAATTTGATTATTTTTATTGCAGTATGTGATTTTATTATTCTGTTGCTTTATGAATTCTTTTATATAGAAAAACATTCCTCTTACGAGAGTGATTCTTTGTGCAAAATTTAGTGAATGATTCCCCGTTTTAGTTCAATACCCCAAGTCCATGTTTCCCCATGATCTCTTCATAACCATGTTATCTGATTGGCATTCAGCAACATTTGTATATTGCCATGTCTTTGATTACCTATAGTACCTTGAGGTTTCAGGTAAACTTCCCCCATAACTGAGTCATCCTTATCATTTTTTTGTGCTAACACTGGACCACATTTATGTTTAGTCTTTTCTATGGCTCTAAATGTTGCTGTTATTATTCTATAACTGATTGCTTTCCACTCCATTAGTGCTTTATCTGCTTATTTAGATCACTGTGAGGAGCAGTTTTCTCTATACTGTTAGGCTTGCAAACAGCACTGTTTTACACGTGTTTAAAAGCATTTTACTTACACTTTTCCATCCCTTTTCACATAATCTTAAAATGCTAATCTTATATTTCATTTTCCCTACCACACGTGCTGTCTTTCTTGTATAGTTCTAACATTCCAGATGTTAATTCTGAAGATTTCCCATGGCGAAGGAAGTAAGTCAGCAAACTTCTTTCAGCATTCTTCACACTATGTTATACTTCTTCTAGGGCAGCCTCCTTTGATCTTGGTTGGCATTGTTGTTTTTCCTTCCTTTTCTTTAGACTTGGTCATGTTTGGTTGGAATATGCAGGTAAAGTTTTCTACAGCATGGGGAAGCCAGTCTCTCGCCAATTCTTTTCAGCCACCTTTTGCAACATGTGTTGTGGGATATAGTGTTATTATTCTTTGTTTCCTTTATGGGCCCTGGTAACACGCAGGTGAGATTAACAATTAGGCACAAAATCAACTGAAAGATCAACTTCAAATTTTTACTGAAAAATGAGGCTTTTATGCTTTACTTGTGATAGTCTGTTGAAATTGTCACTAGCTTTCATTCAAGGCAGTTTGATATAGAGAGTTTGGCCATTGGTTTCCTTTGCCCATTTGCTCATATTTTATAATTTAGACTTAACATCTCATGTTTCTCACCTAACCTTTGACATGCCAATTGATGTATTTTGATATATTGATGTACAGTCCAAATAAAACACACAATATGACTAGGAAGCTCCATGAAAGGAAACAACACACACAGACACAGGTGTTTGTTTTGAACAAAAAGTCTATATTAATGAACAAGAAAAACAAAATAACACATGACTAGAATACTTTGCTTGAGATCTGAAAGTAATCCAGTCAACTAAAAAAGTAGGAATGGTTTTCCTTTCCTAGTTTTTAATGTTTATTGAGCTACATTCTGGTCCCAAGGTAAATATTCTTGTGTTTTATCTATTTTTGTTGTTTGAGTTTTCCTGTTGATTAATAATGACTTTGGTAAAAATGTTTGCCATACTTCAAGAGCTGAATATTGAAGAAGGTTGGCTATTAAACATGATAAAACAAAGAAAATTGAAATACTTTTGTCACTTGAAACGTCACAAAAGTTTGGAGAGAACAATAATGGAGGGGTATATGCCTGGGAAGAGAGGAAGAGGAAGGCCAAAGAGAAGATGAGTGCAGGATGTGGCGGATGATCTCCAAATAGATGTATCGGATGCGGGCATCTTGCTTATGAACGAGAGGTTTTCCAGAGGGTTGATATGGGAGGAAGATTCTGTAAAGGACATGCTACTAAATGAATGAATGTGTCTATATTTTCCTTTCATCGAGCTTCCTAGTCATATACTATGCTTTATTTGAACCCCAGTTTCAGCTCAGCAGTAGCAAATCCCCTTTACTGATATCACATATGTGAAAGTATGATGTTTGAACATAAATTCTCATAACAAGTATTGTTTCTCCTAGCATACCGCAACTGGATGAACAGCATGGGTGTGAGTCCTTACGTCCACAACATCTATAATGATCTCACAGATGGGGTGGTTATCTTTCAACTCTATGACATCTGCAAGCCTGGAGTTGTCGAATGGAACAAAGTTCACAAGAAGTTTAATAAACTGAAGGCTAACTTTGAGAAAATAGGTCAGTTTTTAGTCACAAAAGATTGTTTGTTTAAAAGTTAGTTGCATATCCTTTACAGGACATCGCAATCAACCCCAGCATATTTTGCTGTTTGTTATCAGTTGGCAAGTTTACGTTAGTAGTTTTCCATTGCTTTCTGAATGACCGGCACACTTACCATTTCGTAAAAAACCAACACAAGGCGGTCTGCTGCCAAATCGCAGCTGTGTTTCGCCTTGGAGCCGGAAAATAAGATTCTACTTTGATAAATTATCCTCTCATAATGATGATCATACTTTGTGTGCCTCATAGTTTTCCCATCATATTGATGATCATACTTTGTGTGCCTCATAGTTTTCCCATCATATTGATGATCATACTTTGTGTGCCTCATAGTTTTCTCATCATAATGATGATAATACTTTGTGTGCCTCATAGTTTTCTCATCATAATGATGATAATACTTTGTGTGCCTCATAGTTTTCCCATCAAAATGATGATCATTCATTGTTTGTCTTTTAGATTCTTCATCATAATCATGATTATACTTTGTGTCCCTCATAGTTTTCTATCATGATGATCATACTTTCTATCCATCCATCATGTGCCATGGCGATAAGCATGGGAGGTCATGTTTTGCCATCTCACTAAATCACCAGAGTCGTGGATCAGCTCTGTGTTTCTGTCTCGACCATGCCACGAGGCCAGGCCATCCAGGTATTTGCTTCTAGGTCTTCCCCTTGGTCTGTTCCCTTCGATCTTACCGGTTGTCACCAAGTTCTCCAATTCATTTCTTTTCATAACATGCCCAAAAAATGTTGACTGTCTACGTCTAATGTCTCTAATCAGTTTGCAATCTTTCAATGCCTTGTATCTTTCTCATCATAGTGATGATCATACTTTGTGTGCCTCATAGTTTTTTCATCATAATCATGATCATACATCTTCAGACTCTTACTGCCATGGACTGTTTTACATGTTACTTGACATTTTTATATGTAAAACGATGGAGCATAAAACAGGACTTTTGAAATTTTGATTTTCAGAAGACTGAAGCGATTTTCAAGGATAGAAAAAATGACACAATTCTAGAACAACTCAGTATAAAAAGGACACTACTGAAAGACATGAAAGTGAGAAAGACAAGGTACTTTGGTAACATCAAATGACATAATAATCTATTGACACCATACTTTGGTCACATAAAATGACATAATAATCTTAAAATTGTGTTGCGTATCCCTTACGGGACGTTGCAGTCAACACCAGCATTTTCAGCTGCTGTTGATGTACTAGGCAAGTGTTACGTTCAGTAGTTTGCCATTGCTTTCTGAACGACCGGCCTCTATACCTTTTTCGAAAAAAACCAGCACCGCCGTGTTTCGAACCCGGGTATACGGGCTCACAAACCGCGTTCGCAAGCCCTTCAGCCACAGAGAACTGCCACCATAATTTGGAATAAAGTTGAGGACAAAAGAGCTGGGTACATCAAATATATAAATGGACAGGGAATATCAAGAGTTCTCAGAATACACTAACAGAATGTTTAACAAAGACACAGGGCTGAAACTGCTGGAGATCTGTTATCACCAACCTTCACTATGGAGATGGCACCTGACAATGATGATTTGTGTGATAAACAATTAATTGTACATCTATTAAATTAGTTCCCAAAATTTACCATTTATTTTATTTGTCACTTCGGAATTAGTGACAGCTGTTGCATACAGAGTAGGGTTACAGCTAATTATGCTTACAATTATACTATATATAATTATAAATAGTTGCACATGTACATTTATAAACATTCATTCTTCTGCAGAAAATTGTAATTATGCCTGTCAGTTGGGAAATAAATTGGATTTCTCTCTTGTGGGTGTCGCAGGCAAGGATATCCATGATGGCAATCAGACATTAACTTTAGGTGAGTCTCCTTGTAACTGCCATGATGGCAATCAGACATTAACTTTAGGTGAGTCTCCTTTTAACTGCCATGATGGCAATCAGACATTAACTTTAGGTGAGTCTCCTTTTAACTGCCATGATGGCAATCAGACATTAACTTTAGGTGAGTCTCCTTGTAACTGCCATGATGGCAATCAGACATTAACTTTAGGTGAGTCTCCTTTTAACTGCCATGATGGCAATCAGACATTAACTTTAGGTGAGTCTCCTTTTAACTGTCATGATGGCAATCAGACATTAACTTTAGGTGAGTCTCCTTTTAACTGCCATGATGGCAATCAGACATTAACTTTAGGTGAGTCTCCTTTTAACTGTCATGATGGCAATCAGACATTAACTTTAGGTGAGTCTCCTTTTAACTGCCATGATGGCAATCAGACATTAACTTTAGGTGAGTCTCCTTTTAACTGCCATGATGGCAATCAGACATTAACTTTAGGTGAGTCTCCTTTTAACTGCCATGATGGCAATCAGACATTAACTTTAGGTGAGTCTCCTTTTAACTGTCATGATGGCAATCAGACATTAACTTTAGGTGAGTCTCCTTTTAACTGCCATGATGGCAATCAGACATTAACTTTAGGTGAGTCTCCTTTTAACTGCCATGATGGCAATCAGACATTAACTTTAGGTGAGTCTCCTTTTAACTGTCATGATGGCAATCAGACATTAACTTTAGGTGAGTCTCCTTTTAACTGCCATGATGGCAATCAGACGTTAACTTTAGGTGAGTCTCCTTTTAACTGCCATGATGGCAATCAGACGTTAACTTTAGGTGAGTCTCCTTTTAACTGTCATGATGGCAATCAGACGTTAACTTTAGGTGAGTCTCCTTTTAACTGTCATGATGGCAATCAGACGTTAACTTTAGGTGAGTCTCCTTTTAACTGTCATGATGGCAATCAGACATTAACTTTAGGTGAGTCTCCTTTTAACTGCCATGATGGCAATCAGACATTAACTTTAGGTGAGTCTCCTTTTAACTGTCATGATGGCAATCAGACGTTAACTTTAGGTGAGTCTCCTTTTAACTGCCATGATGGCAATCAGACGTTAACTTTAGGTGAGTCTCCTTTTAACTGTCATGATGGCAATCAGACATTAACTTTAGGTGAGTCTCCTTTTAACTGCCATGATGGCAATCAGACGTTAACTTTAGGTGAGTCTCCTTTTAACTGTCATGATGGCAATCAGACATTAACTTTAGGTGAGTCTCCTTTTAACTGCCATGATGGCAATCAGACGTTAACTTTAGGTGAGTCTCCTTTTAACTGCCATGATGGCAATCAGACGTTAACTTTAGGTGAGTCTCCTTTTAACTGCCATGATGGCAATCAGACATTAACTTTAGGTGAGTCTCCTTTTAACTGTCATGATGGCAATCAGACATTAACTTTAGGTGAGTCTCCTTTTAACTGCCATGATGGCAATCAGACATTAACTTTAGGTGAGTCTCCTTTTAACTGCCATGATGGCAATCAGACGTTAACTTTAGGTGAGTCTCCTTTTAACTGCCATGATGGCAATCAGACATTAACTTTAGGTGAGTCTCCTTTTAACTGTCATGATGGCAATCAGACATTAACTTTAGGTGAGTCTCCTTTTAACTGCCATGATGGCAATCAGACATTAACTTTAGGTGAGTCTCCTTTTAACTGTCATGATGGCAATCAGACATTAACTTTAGGTGAGTCTCCTTTTAACTGCCATGATGGCAATCAGACATTAACTTTAGGTGAGTCTCCTTTTAACTGCCATGATGGCAATCAGACATTAACTTTAGGTGAGTCTCCTTTTAACTGCCATGATGGCAATCAGACATTAACTTTAGGTGAGTCTCCTTTTAACTGTCATGATGGCAATCAGACATTAACTTTAGGTGAGTCTCCTTTTAACTGCCATGATGGCAATCAGACATTAACTTTAGGTGAGTCTCCTTTTAACTGTCATGATGGCAATCAGACATTAACTTTAGGTGAGTCTCCTTTTAACTGTCATGATGGCAATCAGACATTAACTTTAGGTGAGTCTCCTTTTAACTGTCATGATGGCAATCAGACATTAACTTTAGGTGAGTCTCCTTTTAACTGTCATGATGGCAATCAGACATTAACTTTAGGTGAGTCTCCTTTTAACTGTCATGATGGCAATCAGACATTAACTTTAGGTGAGTCTCCTTTTAACTGCCATGATGGCAATCAGACATTAACTTTAGGTGAGTCTCCTTTTAACTGTCATGATGGCAATCAGACATTAACTTTAGGTGAGTCTCCTTTTAACTGTCATGATGGCAATCAGACATTAACTTTAGGTGAGTCTCCTTTTAACTGTCATGATGGCAATCAGACATTAACTTTAGGTGAGTCTCCTTTTAACTGTACAACAGCTGCATATATTAGCAAACATTCTCACCTTAACTGTACTACATTAGTGGTGGGGGATTTGCTCTTGGCTCTAACACTTTTGATGGCAGTCTGCCCATAATACTAATACACATATGAAGTGACTTCTTTTACTAACACATCAGTGAAGTGTCTTTCAGTTCTGTTACATCAGTTTAGTAAGTGTCTGTCAATTCTGATACATCAATGAAGAGTCTCATCTTAATTCTGATAATCAGTCAAGAGCTGCCTCATAACTGATTCACCCCCCCCCCCCCCCCAAATGGGTTTGGAACAAACAAAGATTGATGGCAGAAAATGGAAAGTAGGGGTGTGTCACAGAAAAATGGTTCAAATAGTAGCAGATGTATTATATATTAAAGAAGAATGCACAAGGAATATTTCTATATTGATACCTTTGGAAGAGGTTAAAAATATAATACTAATATTAGATTTTGTAACATATATTTAGAATAAATGGGTGACAATTATTTAAAATGTTCACTTACCAAGACACTACTTCTACCTATTTCATGATAATCCAATTCACTTTACTGAATAAAGATAAACCCACAACTTTTCTTCACCAGTATCACAAGAACTGCTCCTCAACACCATCAAAACACATCTATAACATCATGTTGTGAATCAGATAATTTTCACACAAAATTGAAAAAGTCAGGAAAACATGAGGCAGATTTGTACTCATTAGAATGAGAACCAGTATATACACATCTTCTATTTAGTTATAATTATTTAAATACTGCTCAGTTTATTTGTGATAGGGAAAGCAAACTTAGGGGCACAAGTGTGGCCCATTAGAACAAGCATAATTCGACGAGTGCCATCATATGATGACAAACCTTCACTGTTTTGTTTTCCATATGACCACCAGCTAAATAATTTTACTGAATTACCACATTACTGCATGTGCTATCAGTTTTAGAATCTTTCACAAAGTCCTTTAAATCAAAATAACTATCACCTAAAATTGTTTCAAACGATACTCTGATGTAAATAGACAAGGTCGAGAACCATAGGGCATTGCCATTTCTAAAATCAGAAAATTAACCACAATTTAACAAAGATTTCGGTTCAATTTTGAGAGACTTGACTCTTTGTTTCTGATAATATGAAAAGATAGACCTTCTTCCAGTGTAAATTTTAATTTACCGGGCACTAAAATTGCGGAAGATATGGGAAATGAAACAAATAATGCACTGTCAACATTCAGACATTTAATTATGCCATGGCAGTTTCGTGTAGTTCAATTAAAATGATATACTGAACCAGAGCAGTGAATCAGATAATTCTGATACATCAGCGAAAAGTCTGCTCTTAATTCTAATACATTAGTGAAAAATCTCTTCATAAATGTAATATATTTATTGGGAATCTCCTCTTACTTCTACTGCATCATTTGGAAGTCTTCCCTTAATTCTTATACATCAGTTAGCATATGCATGACACACTTATATTTATTATTTATGAAGACTAGATAGAGTATAGACTTGTATACTGTTGATTCATATCTAAAGGAAGAATATAGTAACTATTGGCCTAACGTAAAGTTGGATATAATCAAATTTATTCTGTAGCATCATTATCTTGATATATCTGTTAGCTTTCTTTCGGCATGAATAATTTCCTAATCCACACGCAAATATCAGTCAAATACACCAGAATTAGTAGCATGTGTATGGACTACGAAGTTTTAAGCAAGCAAGCGAAAAACAAAAGAAATACCAAATAGTTAACTTTGTTGCTGCCAATGTGTTAACAAAACAAAAGAAATACCAAATAGTTAACTTTGTTGCTGCCAGTGTGTTAACAAAACAAAAGAAATACCAAATAGTTAACTTTGTTGCTGCCAATGTGTTAACAAAACAAAAGAAATACCAAATAGTTAACTTTGTTGCTGCCAGTGTGTTAATGGGGCTCATGAGGGAAGCAAAGAATAGTAACACTGTAATCTGCCATGTGGTAAACGGTTACAAAGAAATTTGGCCTTCTCATGCCTTAGAAACCTTTAGCTGGAAAACCCAACCAACCATGAACGAGTCTAACAAACAATAAAGTAAACATGTGCATGAATGTGATACAGTGTTAGCACCAACAAATGATAAAAATGAATCAGTTTAGGAGGAATTGTTCATGAAACTCTTAAGTACTATAAGTAATCAAAGAAATGGCACAATCAAAATTGTGATGGGTGACCTTAATGCCAAGATATAATCCAATAACAAGGGTCATGAAGAGGTCATGGATAAACACAAATTGGGGTAATGAAAATACTAGGAGAATTATTCACCAGTTTATAATCAGTGAATTAATATGTCACGGAAGAACGTGTTTTTCCACATAAAAGAATATTGAAATGCCTTTTGTCACTTGGATTATTCTTGCTGACTATAAACTGAATTATGAAGACACCAATAAATACCACCAGAAATGGAATAGCTTGATAATCTGGATTTTGTCGATGACATTGCCCTCCTGTCCCACACACAAAATGAGATCCAATATTAATTACACATACAGGATGGGAGGTTGCAACAAATGGTATCTAAAGTTAAAAATTCATGGTGAAAAAGTAAAGATAATGAGAATAAATCAGGGTAATGATAACCCAATTGATCTTTCTTGATGAAATCATATTTCAAGGGGAGTAATCAATCACATTATTAGGTAGCAAAGGTGAGGGAATGGACAGATAGAGATACTAAAATAAGAAATCAGAAGGCTAGAGGAGCTTTCATAGCACTAAGAAATGTATGGAAGAAATTAAATCCAGTACCAAATCAGTACTGTTGTTTGGATTAGAAGTATAGAGAAGACTAAATTACAAATAAACTACAAACAGCCATTAACTGATGCCTACACAGACTAGAAAAATGTGATATGACAGAATCAATAAAGCAGAGCTTATAGAGAGAATTAAACAAGTTAAACAAACTCCAGCTAATCAAGAGGTGAGGAAAAACGCTGGGTAGGACATACATTAAGAAAACATGTTAATAGTATAACTAGAAAAGGCCATGCTCTAGATACCACAAAGCAAAAGAAATAGAGGGAAACCTAAAAACACATGGAGTAGAGAATTAAAGTTGAATAAAATGGGGGGGGGGGGGGGACATGGAGGGCATTAGATGACAAAAGACAGGATGGCTTGGTGCGAGTTAGTTGAGGGCTTATGCTCCCCTGAGGGATAAAAGACAGAAGAAGAACTTTGTTGCATTCTGTTCATCTGTTCACAGCTTTGGTATGGCAGCTGATGAGAGCTTACACAATCTCTATACTTAGTGGGCTGTCTGCCAACAGCAAGAATGCAGAGAAACTGATACTGGAATGGGCAAATGCCAAGGTATCATTTTGTTTGTTGTATTTATCAAAATAACAGATTCTTTCAGAGATGCTGCAAAATCTGTTTGCTTGGCTTCTCTGAATGCAAGCTGACTTAATTTAATTAAAAAGGTCTCCATCTTTCTTAAATGGAGAAATTTTGACTGATTATTATCTTGCTGCAGATTGAACTTACCTGTTTTCCTATTTCACAATACACGATACCATTAAGCTTAAACATGTGAGAGAGCCAACATTTGTGTTTCAAGATAGATGTCTTATCTGGAAATCTGTGTCCACATTTGTTTAGCATAGTCATGAAGTTTTCTTTCCATCGTGTTGTTGGTCTTTCCCTGCCTCTAAATGAGGATTTTGTGTGGTTGTATGCCAGTATTCTGATGAAGAGGTAGTGGGATTGTTTCCTACATATGTCAGTTTGCTGGATGGATTGCAACGGTGGCATGGAGGAATATCAATGGCAGAGTTAATCTATAAAACCAAAGACCGAGATCTGTAGAGAGTCATGAATGCCTACGCCAGTCAGCACGGCACCTGATAATGAATGATTGATTGATTGATCGACTTAGGAACCTACATCACAGCATTTGGGGCATTCCCATAAGCTGATGATGAATGACAAACTACTGAATGTAAAATTGCCTGCAAAATCAATCTGGGTTGGGTTGATCACATTGTCCTACAAAGGCCATACGTAAATTTTTTTTAATGCTCTTAATGGCAGTTGATTAGGTTTAATTTTCATAATGTGGCCAAGCCACTTTATTTGTTGTCTCTCTGAATTAAGTGCATGATGTTATGTCTATCACATTTCTTATGTTGGCATTGATCACAAGGTGTTGGAAGAAAAATACTCTTTTTTATTTGTCTTCTGACTTCAGTTGTAATTGACAGTTGTTTGAGCACAGGTGACAGTTAATAATGTGATTGCCTTTTGGCATCTTGACTGGTATTTATACAATGTTTTTTTTTTTTTTTTCCCCGCGTTTCCATCCTGTTTCAGGATATTGCGGTCAACACCAGCATCTTTCAGCTGTATGTTGATTCCTAGGCTAGATTACGCTCATCAGCACGCCACGACTTTCTGAGCGACCGGCTCCCTACTCTCATAAGTCACTTTTGCGATTCGAACCACTGCTAATTCTCGTCGCGTCACGTGACGAAAGTATTCGGGGTTAGCGGAGAAAGCTGCTAACCCCTCGGCCACGGAGCCGGCATTTATACAATGTTATAGTGTTTAATTCTTAAAGTAACTCACATGAATACTATAATTAAAATTGTAAATACTATTATTATTTGCTTAACAAGTAAATGATGCCTCTATACATCTTGAAGTGTATTGAACATATAGTACTAGCCACATAATTATGTAGACCAGTCGGCACTCGAGCAGTAATGTGGTCAGTATCATCAGACTAGTAGGCACTCTGGGGGTGATGGAGTCAGTATCATCGGATCATTCAGCACTCGAGGGGTAATGGGGTCAGTATCATCAGACCATTCAGCACTCGAGGGGTAGCGGGTCAGTATCATCAGATCATTCGGCACTCGAGGGGTGATGTGATGTGGTCAGTATCATCAGATCAGTCGGCACTCAAGGGGTCATGTGGTCAGTATCATCAGACCAGTCGGCACTCAAGGGGTCATGTGGTCAGTATCATCAGATCAGTCGGCACTCAAGGGGTCATGTGGTCAGTATCATCAGACCAGTCAGCACTTGAGGATTGATGTGGTCAGTATCATCAGACCAGTCACTGGCACTGTGGCTTAGGGGATAGTGAGGTGTGCAGTTTCATAATCCCCCACCTACCAAGTCCAGGGTTCAAATTAAGCTGCTGGTAATATAGAAGCAGGCTGCTTTAGATTGATTTTGATGGTATGAGATGTCACCCATTCAAAAAACAATGACAAACTTTTTTCCCCCCTGCATATCCTTTACAGGACATTGCAGTCAACACCAGCATTTTTCAGCTGCTGTTGATATCTTTGCAAGTTTTACGTTCAGTAGTTTGCCATTGCTTTCTGAATGACCGTCTCACATACCTCCGTAAGTAACCAGCGTGACGTGATCCGCTGCCGAATCTCAAGCAGCTGTGTTTAATGACAAACTACTGAACTAAAATTGCTTAGTAAATTATAAACAGCCAATAAATGCCATGGTCGACTGCAATGTGCTGTAAAGGATTTGAACCTAACTTTAGCCACTTTACTTCCCAAGACATTTTCTGGTATCTGTTTTAAGCTGGGGCGATTGAAAACCGAGATCAACTTTAAAAATCAGCCTCAATGCAAATTTGATGCATGACCATCTGGCCAACACTGTGCTACTGTAGCTCTCAATGATGGACTTAATCATATTTAGTATGCATGTTGAAAATTGATATATTGTTAATATTGAACTCAGGAAAGCAGTAAGAAATGTTAGAGATAGTATGTCTGGTAGTATTTTCTTATTAATGCATGATGGCTGTGGAAATGTGGTTCCGGGGAAAATGCAAAGAATACCATGGACAGACAGAAAAACCAATGAACAAGTCCTTCAAGAAACAAATGAAGATCGTAAACTGATTAGAGTCATTAGACGTAGACAGTCAAATTTGTTTGGGCATGTTATGAGAAGAAATGACTTGGAGAACTTGGTGACAACTGGCAAGATCGAAGGGAAGAAACCAAGGGGAAGGCTGAGAAGTAAATACCTGGATGGCTTGGCCACATGGCATGGTCGAGACAGGAACACAGAGCTGATCCATGACTCTGGTGATCGACTGAGATGGCAGAACATGACCACCCACGCTTATCGGCATGGCACATGATAGATGGATGGATGGATATTATGTTGTGTTTTTAATCTTGTTTTAGAACATAATGTTTGGTAATGTAGTATAAATAATTAAGAACAGTAATGGAAAGCATGGTTCCTGGAAGAGGAGACAGGGGTCAACCAACATGAAGATTGATACAGGACCTTGCGGAGAAATTGCAAGAGGTCCAGAAACTTGTCGGCACTTCAAGATGAGAGCAATGTTCTGCAATTCTACATGATGATAAAGATAAATAATGATTGTTTTATTTGGTTGTGAAATGTCATCTCATAATGTTTACTATTTTGTAAAACTGTTTGTATAGCTGGACAAAAGTGCCAGGTTTTCTAGCTTTGGAGACCCAAACTTGTCCGATGGAATTATTTTGATTAAGCTCATTGAAAAGATCAGATCTTCAGCTGTGGACTGGAAAATTGTTCACCAAAGTGCCCATACATATGAAGTAAGTACATTGATAAATAATTCAATCTGCCCACTGTATGTCTCCACTAGAGAATGGCATTTAAAGATCTGTAAAATATACACTTTAAAGATATAAGATCCAGATACGTGTTCTAAATGCAAGAAGGGTACAAACCCTCTAGTTAACTCTTACATTTTCCTTACCCCGTCTGCTGTATAGCGGTAGAGGGGCTTGTATGTTCCAATGACCCCTAGAGATGTACCAAGATAGCACAGCTAGTGATAGGGTCTCCCATGTCAGACAGGTAAAGGGGTAGGGACCAGATGAAGTGATGCACAAACCTGCTACCATGTTGGTAGATTGCGGTCAGTCAAAGGCTAGGGAAAACAACCCCAAAAAAATACTTTTTGAAGTTTAATGCACTGCACCACAGGCTTTATGAAGCAGTGCAGCACAGCCCACTAAATGATGATGAAAGTATGTTAGGGTTTTCCTATGTTTATTACAGGTTTGCTCTCTCTACGTGAGTTTGCATATACTATTCACATTGCAGCATACCTGGAAATGAAGAGGCTGAAAGATAAAGGAAGGTGAAAGAGTACTTCAGCCTGATATAGACATAACTTATGATGAGGCCAAGAGATTTAAAAGAAGCAAGTATAGAACGAAGTGGAAATCAGAGCAACCAGGCCACCAGCAAAATTATGCATATTACCAACTCAACCAAAAAGAACACCAATCTTTAGACTCCACACAGACTTAGACAGACAGACAGACAGTCGGGAACGGGAACGGGAGCTTATATGACTACTTATAGGAATTAAATGAGATGCTCCCCACCAGGAACTGGGCGAAGCCGGGCCGGGTCTGCTAGTGTTTAATAAACTAAAGATAGAAGACACTGATGAATGTAACCGTGAACTGGTAAAATGTCAGCTAGACATTTGCTGCAAGAGTGTCCAACATATGCAGAACAGAGAAAACTATTTTGGTCTATACCCGTGCCATTTGAGAACGAAATCTATGGATATATCATTCATTCAGTAGCATGTCCTTTGCAGAACCTCGCTTCCATAACAACCTTCCTGAAATCTTCTTGATCACAAGCAAGATGTCCTGCGTCCGATACACCCGTCTGGAGATCATCTGCCATATCCTGCACCCATCTTCTCTTTAGCCTTCCTCTTCCTCTCTTCCCAGGCATTTATCCCTCCATTATTATTCTCTCCTTTCATGACGTTTCAAGTTGCCAAAATATTTCAATTTTCTTTGTTTTATCGTCTTTAATAGATGAATACATCAGTAAGCTTAAATTAACTGCTGCTTTCTTTGGATTAATTCAAACTGACGTCTCAAGATGAACAAAGAAGAAGACTATTCAAGCTAAAGGATCAGCTTTCTTCAAATCTACATTGTGTTATACATGACTATAAAGAAAGGTGTATTTAAATTTTATAACCTGGGGTGGGGGGGGGGGTGGGGGGGGGGAGACCAGACACATTTTTAAAAAGTTATTAGCCACAAATACTGGTATCCCGTCGCAAACATTTGAAATTATCAAATCCGAACACCGGTCTACTATTTTTTGAAGTGTTAAGGTGGTTTTTAAAATGAAGAACCATTTTCCATGCCTTGAGATGCATTGGTTTATGGTTCCGGCCCCATATTTTCATAGACCAGTTGGCATTCAAATGTTGATGGTTAATATACAGCTGCCCACTTTGTCTTCCCAGAATACTTCCTGGTAATCAGGGAACTCGATCAATCTTTTATTGAAATCTCCGTCTTGAGGGGGGATTCAAACAGATGGCTGGCAGGCAAGCAGTGCAGCCTTTGTGCTACCACAGCTTCCCTTAGCTGGTTTGGTCATGTGTTTAAAATGGTAGAAGATTAGCAGCCATGAAAAGCATTGGAGAAACACATGGAGAAGAGAATAAAGATACAAAGATTAATATTATGGGAAGGACAAGGAGAAGATAGTGAAAGATATGAGAGCTTGCTATGAGTTGGTTGCGGCCCTGTGCTCCAGTGATGGGATACAGAGCAGAAGAAGAAGAGAAATACTGGAGGAAAAAAGACATAGAAACAACTTCAGAATGTGCAAGAGGTCACTGGAGTCTCTCCAAAGTCTAGCTATCTTTGAGGGACCAAGTACTAGACAAATTAGGCAAATCAAGTAGTTGTCTTCAGGTGCAGGATTATATTCATTATGCTTGTTTCTTCATCTCATTTCATATTTTTCCTTTTGTACTTGCGGTGTCAAAGCGAGGCATAAACAGCGGGAAAGTGCCTGTTTATGGGTTTTATACGCCAAGATTTCCATGGGCTCTGTTACTTCCTCCATCCTTCATTTACATGGTCGGCCTCTTCTTCTGATTGCATGTGGTCTGTACATCATTGCTTGTTGTGATATACAGTTAGTTGGTAACCTAGTTAAATGGCTAAACCCTTTAACTTGCTGTTTTCTCATGAAATTTAGTGCTGCTATGACCCCCACTTTATCCTGATTTCTTCATTTATGATTTTATCTCTTTTTGAGTATTCTTCTAAGGAATCTCATTTCTGTTGTTATACATTTTTTTTTCTCCCTTTTCTGCCATTGTCCAGGATTGGCATTGGTAGCATATATATATAGTTGGTAGGATTATTGTGTTGTAGAGTGCCATTTTAGTATCTATTGATACATGTTTGTTCTTTAGTACTGGCGTCATTTGTCCAATGAGTTGGTTTGCCTTATTACATCTATTTTTGACCTCGTCTTCTTATATGCCATTTGATTATATTATCTAAGTACTTGAAGCTCTTTACTTTTTCTTTTAGATGACGCTTTGTTGTTTTTTCTTCTTTGCTTATAGTCATTACCTCTGTTTTACTAATACTAATTTTCATGTGATGATCCTTAAACTCTTCGTTTACACTATTTATATGGACTTGAGATTCTGCTTCTAATTTTGCTATTAATACTTGATCGTCCGCAAATAGGAGTTCTCTAATGGTGTAATTTGCTGTTGGTTCTACTTCTGTGTTCTGTTCAACATGTAGTATTGTTACGGTCTCTGTTTGGCAGGTTTCTTTACATATGCTGTCTATATAAGTTATGAACAATAGGGGGGATAGGACACAACCTTGTCGTACTCCTACTACTCAAAGAAAATTAAAGAAGCTTGTTTCTTCAAGGAATTGAAAAACTAGGCGTAAAACTTCACTGTTACTATTTAAATGTCACTACCCGCAACCTAATGTTTGCATTGACCTCTAAGCCTAGGACAATCTATATGTTAAGTTAGTTGTGTTCCTTTTCAGAACATTGCAATTTATTGGCTATTTGTGATTTACTAGGCAATATTAGTTCAGTTGTTTGCCCTTGCTTTATGAACAGTTGGCGACTTCTACCATAAAAATCAAGGCCACAACTGATTTCAAGGTGGTGGAGAATTATGAAACTGATTGTCTATCCCATTAGCTGCAGCGCTGTTTGTGTTTATTGCAAATTGGTCTGGTTTGATTGATAAAGGGACACTTTAATAATCTACAGATATCTCCACAACTGATCCAGACTCCTTCCCATAGAATTCCACTAACTTATTATTGTCATATGTAGTGAACAGAAATATCATTTTAAAAATTCATTAAATTGTTTTTCCATTGCTTCTGTGGTCTAGGACAAGCTGGCAAATGCCCGTTATGCAATTGGAATAGCAAGAAAATTGGGTGCCAGGGTTTATGCTTTGCCAGAAGATATTGTTGAGGTGAAACAGAAAATGGTGATGACTATCTTTGCCTGTCTGATGGCCAGAGACTACAGTCAGAACGGACAGAGTTTGTCAGCCTCGCATAAAGCTTAACTGATGTGATAGATTACATGATGGTCAGTCAGCCAGGGATGAACAGCCATAACTGCTGAATGTTATCAGCTGTTGTTAACTTGTTCCATTCTTTTCATACATTGCCATTATATTTATTTTTTAGTACTGGATACTTGTTATTTTGTTTTCTTGTTTGCTAACATGTATGCAGTAAAAAAAACATGTAATGTATGCTTTGTTTTATATCATTTCTTCCCTTACTCCCATCATTAAATTACGGAACAAATATTGAGTTTATTTGTCTTTGGGGAAAAATGTTCAGCAAGAAACTTAGTTTATCTGAATTTGTATTTAAATGTTGTTTTAGCTCTTTTTATATAAGGCATTACACAATGGCTTCCTTGGTTACACCACAGATTATATATTTTTCTCAACTCTGTGTCTGTTCCAGCCACTTGTTATTTTAGTGTAATAAATATTTGGGTGAGAAAGAATTCATGTAATAACTCTCAGGGACAGAAATGGCTTTCGTAAAAGGATTTTCTGTTGGGAGTTAAATTCATATCTCAAGGAAAGTGAGCTAATAAAATAGCTGTCTGGGGCAGATTTAATGCCCTTTTTTAAATCCAAGAACTACAGTCAGAAAATTACCTTTTAATTTAAATTATTTTAAATTTTTGTGTTGAGATAGTCCAACTGCATTTATACCAAATTATTTATCAAACATAAGCTGTTTTTATTCAATTACTACTAGTCTTTTATTTATTATTTTGTAGTAAACAGTACTGGTCATAAATGTTCAGAGAAAATGCATTTGCTTAGTTCATATCTGCATTGTTACATGTTTGTTAAAAGATTGATGTTGTGTTGGTGATGATGAGAATGTTATTGAGCATAGTTGTGGAAACAAGAGTGAAGAAATACATCTCTGTTTTAATGTATTTACTACAGAAATATGTATGTATCCAATTATTCTTTATGTTCTATATGTCTGCAAGGGCAGTTTTATGTCATATTTTTGTTAGTTTGATTCTGTTTAAATGAGTCTTTTCAGCTTTAGAACCATTTACTGGAATGTTCAACTGTGGTGATATTGTTCTTAAATTGCATTAGTTAGAACATTGTTCTTGAATGTAATGTTCACTCGTTAGGACTTTGTTCTTGAATGTGAATGTTCACTCATTAGGACATTGTTCTTGAATGTGAATGTTCACTCATTAAGACATTGTTCTTGAATGTTTAGCCACTAGGACCATGTTCTTGAATGTTTATTGTGATCATGTTCTTAAATATTTATTACTATCATCCTCTTGAATGTTCAGCCATTAGTGCCATATGTTTGAATATCCAACCATTATGAAATTGTTCTTCAATCTTCAGCCGCAAGAGCCACATTCTTGAATGTTCCTAATTGTTCATTATGACTATGTTCTTGAATGTTCATTATGAGCATGTTAGTCAACGTTCATTTTAAATGTTCATTATTACTGTGTTCTTTGGTGTCCATTATGATCATGTTCATGAATGTTTATTGTGACCATGTTCATGAATGTTCATTATGACAAAGTTCATGAATATTCATTGTGACCATGTTCATTATGACCATGTCCTTATGACTATTTTCTCTAGTGTTCATTACATCCATGTTCTTGGATGTTCATTATGATCATGTTCATGAATGTTCATTGTAACCATGTTCATGAATATTCATTAGGACAAAGTTCATGAATGTTCATTGTGACAATGTTCTTCAATGTTCATTGTGACCATGTTCAGTAATTTTTATTATGACTATGTTTGTTAATGTTCATTATGACAATGTTCTTCAATGTCCATTATGACCATATTCATTAACGTTCATTGTGACCATGTTCATGAATATTCATTAGGACAAAGTTCACTAATGTTCATTATGACAATGTTCTTCAATGTCCATTATGACCATATTCATTAACGTTCATTGTGACCATGTTCATGAATATTCATTAGGACAAAGCTCACTAATGTTCATTTTGACAATGTTCTTCAATGTCCATTATGACCATATTTATTAACGTTCATTGTGACCATGTTCATGAATGTACATTACAACCATGTTCTTGAAAACCATATGTCTTAAAGATTATATCTTTTAATAAATGTTAAACACCTGATAAGTTAAACATTATGATAACCTTATAAATATTAGTGTCTGAATCACAGCTTTTATGCTTACATCTAGATTAAGCACCGACTTAAATATAAATATCATCATTGTGTTTAGAATGGTCTATTGAAATCTGAAACTCTAAGAATAATGTTTAAAATAAAGTAGTAGGAATGGTAGATCTAAGTAAAGTCAAATCAACCTTGCTTAGTAGAATTGACTCACTTGATGTTTTCTTCCCAATTCAAAGGTTAATTCTTTGCTTGTCAGTTAGAATTGCCAGATTTTTAAAGTGCTATGTGCTCATTTACTTATGTTAAATCACAAACTACCAGTCACATAAAATTCTGTAATTGTAATTATTTATCATTGCTGGTGTCAAACTGGCAGAATTTTAATAGAATTGAGTGTAAATGTTGCTTATACTGTCTTGCTGCAAGGTGTTCAGGCTTCATTTTTTACCTTACATCTGATAGATAAAAACCTGTGCCTTACCAAGATTGGGAACCTAGGCTGCCCACACCTCACCATTCATATAAATGAATATTACTGAAAATTCAGATAACTTGTTTTAACCTGATGTGAAAAATATCCTTTCTGGGATGATACAAATAATGTCATTTCTGGCATGATACAAATAATGTCATTTCTGGCATGATGCAAATAATGTCCTTTCTTTCATGATATAAATTGTATACTTTCTGTCATGTTATAAATTGAATAAATTCTGGCATGAAATAAAAGAGCATCCATTCTAGCATGATATAAAAGAGCATCCATTCTAGCATGATATAAAAGATGATCTATTCTGGGATGATAAAAATGTATATTCCGGCATGATATTAATCAGCATCCATTCTAGTATGATATAAAAGAGCATCCATTCCAGTATGATATAAAAAATTATCCATTCTGGGATGATATAAATATCTATTCTAGCATGATATAAAAGAGCATCCATTAGGACATATGATATACAAGAGCATCCATTCTGTCATGATATAACAAGACATCCATTCTGACACATGATAATAAAACAGCATCCATTCTGGCATGTTAATAATACCTATTCTGAGATGATATAAATAACATTCATTCTGGTATGAATTAAATATTATACATTATGGCAAGATATAATTAACATTCATTCTGATGATAGATGTAACATCAAAAAGCATGTTGTATTTGATGGCAGATAACACATTTTTTTCACTGAGTTTCTGATCAAGAAGCTTACATCATGTTTGAACAAATGCGTGTAATTTTACTGCAGTCATTTTTATGTAATTTGTTACTTTAAAAGTTAGATATTTGTACAGTAATGTTAACTTAACTGTAACAAGTTTAACTGATGATAGGTACCAGTTGTACACATGTTTATCCTTTGTATATTTTGTTCTCTTGTTATGTGGTGTTATTTCCTTAACGGGATTTTACTTTCGTACACATTCCATGCAATGACCAACCGTGATAATCAGAAACCACAGTTTCACACTTGGTTTGTTTTTTTTTAATTATAATTATTATTGCATATCCTATTTTATTTTACATGGGTACAGATTTTACTTTGCTTTTTAAATTTTTTTAAAAATAACATTCTTTGTGTTGGTCATTAAATGAGAGTTAAACATATTTAATTTGTTTTAGAATTATAGTTTAAGAATGTTATTGCGAGTCTTGTAATTAAAAAAATACAGACCAACTAACAGGAACATTTCTCTGAGTAAGTTTGATGTGAGTATTGTATAGTAATGATGTCAAGAACAGTATTTGAAACAACTTTATGTTGTCAAAGATTTCACTGGAAACATTATTCTTAAAGATGTCACTGGATACACCATTCTCAAAGATGTCACTGGATACACTGTTCTCAAAGATGTCACTGGATACACTGTTCTCAAAGATGTCACTGGATACACTGTTCTCAAAGATGTCACTGGATACAGTGTTCTCAAAGATGTTACTGGATACAGTGTTCTCAAATATGTCACTGGATACACTGTTCTCAAAGATGTCACTTGATACACTATTTGCAAAGATGTCACTGGATACACTGTTCTTGAAGATTGCATTTAAAAGAACACATTTACATGCCTGAAGATGCATCAGACACATGGTGCGTGAGCCATATGTTGATAGAACAGTTGGCACTCAGTGGCTGATGTGTGGTCTGTGTCATACAGCTGCTGTTGCTTGCCAAGACACTTCTAGTACACATTTCAGGTTGGGTCGACCTGGAAGTCCTAGTCAGTTTAAAAATCATCCCCGCTGTGGATACGAACCCATGGCCACCAGCTTCTAGCCACAATGTTACTGCAACAATGTTACTGCGGTTCCCAAATGTTTTCAAAGATTGCATTTAATGTTGTCACAGATTGTACCAGTACTCAGTACACATTCTTTTATCAGATATTGAATTTTAAAGTGCTATTGTCAAAGACCATATATGATATAACAGTAATGTTTGAGATTGTATTTCACACATTTAAATTGCTTGTTTTGGAAATACCATTTTTTCTAAATTATCGCTTAGTTATAACTGTTTTTGGTTTTTATCTTTACAGCTAGTGATAACAATCATTAATATTCACTGATTATCTTGATCAGCTTTACGTCTTTGACAGATAACATCCACCATGAATTTGATTATAAAAACCAATAACACAATTTTCTAAATCCTCATGATTTAGAAGGTGTATTTTCCAGCTAAGATTTACAGCTCTTTGTGTTTTTGTTAACTTATGAATTTAAAATCTATATTGTGAAAATAATGTGCTGAAAATGCAAACTTGAGATAGAAATACCAGCTTGATGTTGATGGATGAGACTTGTTATACAGATTTAGATGTTTGTTAAAGGCTTTCAGTTTGTATTTGGCTGAGGAAAATGTAACTTATGTTAATTTTCATTTTTAGTGAAAATTAATTAACATGTCCCTGCTCAGTGTTGAGTTTGTTTTCTTGTTTTCTGTTTTAATAATGTTATTGAAGATTTTATAATCGTGAATGCATATTTTATTATACAAAGGGAAGTCAATAAGTGAGTTACAAATGAATGTTTTTAAAAAAAACTAAATGATGTATGAGCTTGAACACCATTTATTATTACAGGTAATTTTCTTGTCATGTTTCTCAAAATAATTTCCACCAACATTGACAAACTTGTCAAAACTTTAACAAATAAAGTGTCTCATAGAAAGAACCTACTATGGGAATGTGAATTATTAGGACCTTCACATATTTATAGACCTGAGTGTACAGAGGAATAGGTGGCCTTCCCTCCCATCCCTCCCATATTAAATGATAAGAGCTGGTGCCAATCCTTTATCCAACTGTGCTCATACTTATGTCAATGTAATGTCCTAACCCTTACACCAACGTATCCTTATATACTTATCCCATCACTTGCAACAGTGACACATGTGCTCTGCTGTCACAGCTACATTCACACCTCGTGTTAAATCTCTTCATCATCTATGAAGCGTTTGCTGCCAAGGTGAGCTGTTAATTGACTAACTGGTGAAAATCACTCAGACCTAAGAGAAGGCAGAAGTTAAAATTTTGCTACCCTAGTTGTTCAGCTTTCTCTAAGATAAATCGAGCTGTTTAAGAACAGAATAAACCAAGCTAAAGCAGCATTTCAGAAGATGAAACAACATCTCACAGTGGAGTACCCAGAAACGAGCTGATCGATTAGCTAAGGTATGGAAAAACAACCTGATGTACCCATTACATACCACCAAAAGAAAAGAATGATCAAATCAGTTAGAAAGCCACCAAAACCTGCTCAAGACAACTACTACTTTATGGACGGATCTGAAAAAGTCATTATTCTGTGCCTCAGAACAGGACACAATAGATTACGCAATCACATGTATACAACATTCAAGATTAGCCAAACAGATGGCAGCACATGTGTATGGTGCCGCAGACAGAAGATCACATACTAATAAGACTGCCCAAAATATGACATATCTGGTCTAGAGAAACAACAGTGGAAGATAAACTCTTTGGACCACTGAGTAAACTAAATAAGACAGTTACATTCATACAAGAGACAACATTGCAGTTAGGGACAAATTTCAACCGAACGGAGGAAGAAGAAGAAAATTATCTTATATAATAAGTCATTCTCATTAAATGTCAGAAAGAATGCTAAATTATTATTTAGAACCTGTCCTGCTGTATGACAGTGGATCTTGGAATGTGCAAAAACAAATTAGAAAGAGCTTGTAAGCAGTGGAGATGTGGTTTCTGAGACCTTAGACTGCCTTAGTAACTAACACGAAGAGGCTGATGGAAGTAGAACATTATACACAATTCTAAGAAAGAGTCGAGCAATGTTTTTGGTACATAATGAGAAGAGAGGGCTGAAAAACATCATGACAATTGGAAAGATCAGCAGGAGAAGAGGCAGACTGAGAGAAATTACGCTGGATGATCTAGATGGTGGCACAAAGTATATATATCATAACCATATCAATACAACCAAAATGTATCCAGAAAACCAAGGACAGAGATTTGTGGAGATACATGAATGCCTACACCATTTGTTATGAAGAATCAATACTCAAGTCAGTAGGCTTTTGCATTTTTTTTCAAGTTGCATCCCGAAGCATCAGCTTAACTTCATAAAAACTTTATGATGCTGTTACTGAATGACATCCTTAGAAATTACCAGCTACTATTTGCAGCTTTTACATATCAGTTTGTAACTTATTTACTGACCTTCTGATCTTCATTAGAGATGTCACAATGATCCAAATAGTTTACTGTTACCGCAATATGCAAGTACAATTACATTGTGATGCCATTTTGGACATGCCTTGAATATTTTTCTTATTCAACAGTTACTTTGTGTCTTGTCACGTTCCTTTCTATTTGTACATTTTACTATCTAGTGATTGTTTTTTTATAACCCAAGCTGGTATGTCATTTGTACATCCATGTTGAAGAAGTTTTATTGGCTGCTAAATTTGGACTTGTGGCTTTCACTCTTTTTCAGTAACAACTGGAGACACAGTGTAAATGGCAGTATTCTGTCTGATTTTGACTTTCATGTTTTCTTCTGCATCTTGTGACTAACTACCTAAATAAAACGCATGCATGATCATAATTAATTTCTTGACATGTTTCAACCAAAGGTGTCTCTAATTGCAGTTGTAGTTTGTCCAGTTTTAGAATGTTTTGTATGTGGTTACATATGAAAAATAGGCTTATTTATCATTCTTTGTCCAATTCCCTGAGTATGTTAGCCAGCAAGCAGCTATGATTTATAAACGTCTGTTGTTTTCCCTAAAAATTATTGATTTGTGTAGTGTGATTTCTCTTTGTATAAGCATTTCCCCAGTGTGATTTTGTTAAAAGTACATATTACTATCTGTGAGTTAACCCTTTACCGGGCGCAACGGCATATGTGTCCTTACCCGTGGACGGGCAAAACGGCTGAAAACACATGTGAATACTAAGCATTTTTAAATCGCGATCTTGCGGCTTTCCGAGACTTCCAATTGTCTACTTTCAGTTTTGCCAATAGCTTGACAATGTGGCCACCATGTGCAAGCTTGTACTTTGAATTTTAACGAATTTGTTTAATAGTTTTGGGGGTTTTACGCTTTGTATTTCAAAATGGATTTTGATGATTCTTCAAGTGATAGCGGAGATTTTGCTGGGTTCAATTTAAGTGACACTGAAGTGCACGAAATTGACTATGAAGTGCAGCTAGATATCAGTGATACCAACGTGGGCAGTGTACACACTTCGGATCTATCGGACTTTGAAGAAAATGATTCTGATTCTGAGTACAGTGTATAAGACTGACAATCACAAACAATATGTTGTATTTTGTAAATATTTGTGTTCATGTGTGGATTACTGGCAACATTCACATGAGTAAAATAATCTGCATGCTTTTTACTTCATGTTGTTTTTTATTTTACTAAAATCGGTTGACCAACACCTTATATATAATGTTTTTACTAACGTAACCCGAAAATTTACCGAACCTAAAAAAAAAAATCTTGCTCGTTCAGAGCTAGAAAACGGACAAACGTCTGCCCTGTAAAGAGTTAACATGTGGTAGGATTGCATGTTTTGGCCAGTACCATTATGGTATCAAATCAGTCTTGTAGAATAAGTACCACAGTTTTCTTGGATGGACAGGTGATGATAAGGGGAGCTTGTCACCCCACCTTATCTTGGCATGCTGTAGTATATGTAAAAGCCTAACACTTCTCACCTGTAGGGAAGTATCTGCACTGGGATCATCTTTACATTATCTGAATGAACATAAAATATAACTAGGAAGTTCAATAAAAGGGAAAACAGTAATATAAGTGAACATTTTGACCACAGTTTTTATCAACAAACAAATAAAAATAAGAATACTTAGCTGGAAAAACTAAAGTACTGTCACGGTCCCACAAAAGTCATCCAGTGAATACAGAAACAATGAAATGAGTCAGTCCAGGAAACAAAACACTTTTTCATGTTTTTTCTTTCTTGAATTTCTAGTTATATTTTGTGTTCATTTAGATTCCAGAACCAGATCAACAGCAGCCATATTCCTTTTTTCATTAGCTTTGCATTGCTTAAGAGTGTTTAACTTGACTTTCACTGGGCCATGTTTATATACATAGGCACAATTATAAATCACTCAAACATTTATTGAAATGTATCTTATGCAATGGGCTCATTGCCTTCTAAGTGAGGAGTAGATTTGCCACCTGTTCCTTCATGCATCCAGGCCTACAAAATGTGATGGCCCTCTCACATCAGCTGGCTCTGTGGTGAAGGGGTTACGAATGCAGTTCATAATCCCACATACTGGGTTTGAACCTTAGCTGCAGGTGATTTGGCAGCAGACCGCCTTGCGTTGATTTTCATGACATGATATTAGTGCTGGTTGTTCAGAAAGCAATGGCAAACTAATGAACATAAACTTGCCAAGAAAACACAAACAGCCAAATAATGCTGGGGTTGACTGTGGCATCCTGTAAAAGATATGCAACTAACTATCACATTACATACCCAAAGCAGGTCATCTTATAATAGGTCAATCTGATTCAGTACGTCACTATCATTGAATTTAAGAGAGTACTGAAATGTGATATAGAATCTGTTTTGTTGTATGAAAGTGAATCATAAAATATGAATGAACAAATTAGGAAGAGGTGGGAGGCAATGGAGATGTGGTTCCTGAGATGTATGTTGTGAATACCTAGGACTACCTAACTAACAGTGGTTGCCAGGAAAAGGCTAAGGAAGTAGAACATTTGTACAACTATAGAAAAGAAACAATCATCATTCTTTGGTCATGTGATGAGTAGAGAGGCACTGGAAAACATTGTGATGACTGGACATATCAGTGGGAAAAGAGGCTAAGAAACAGACTGGGAGAAATGATGCTGGAAGGACTGAGATGGTGGCATGGAGGAATATCATCAGCAGAGTTGATAGAACACCAAATACCAAGATCTGTGAAGAGATGTGAATGCCTACACCACTTGGCAGGGCACATAATGATTGTGTGACAAGTGGTCTGTTTGTACAGAGCTGAGCTGTTTATAACCTTATTTGTTTATTACCTTAACTGTCTTGGCTTGGTCAAACTATGAGATATGCAGGTCTACTTTTGAAAACACTGGAAATCCAAATCCAGAGGGAAAAGACAAGAGGATTTCCAAGAAACAACTACATTCCACAGGCATGAAAGATCATCGTGGTTCAGACTTGTGTATTACCTGAGTAGAAAGGGGACTTCAACTTCAACTTCACTAGTCCTCAAATTGATATGGTGATGATAATGAGGAGGATGAACTGTTATTAGTCTGGTATCTTCAACCATTTGAGACTGCAAATGTTGTGGTAATTTTGTTCAGATATTTGTCTTTCATGTGTCTCTATGGACGTCTTTAGTTGACTGAAGTGCCATTCAAAATGGCTGCCTTTCTAAAAAAAAAAAAAAATGCTGCATCTCTTGTTGCTACTATTTTTTATTCTTTCTGTTTGCTTCAGTCTCATATGTATAAATCACATATTCATTAATTTATTTAATAAGTAATTTTACTGTGTTTATTGAGCCAATATTAAAACTTAGAGGCATGTCTATCTTCAAATTAGGACCCTATAATTTGTGTTTTTAATTGTTAAAGTGATGATTCCATTAAGGTTAATATTTTTTAAGTGTACATGTAAAATTATAACACCAAATCTTGTAATTTAATCAATGATGTTAGACCCAATTGATGTCAGATGTCATAAAGTACATGAGAAGATTTGCAGATTGAAGCTTGTAAAGGATCACCTTTATGTCATAGGAATTCCTCCATAAGTGCCCCAATAATTCTCCTACAAATCGTACAAGAAAGAAATCACAAACTTCTTCTTCTGCTGCCTGTCATCTCCCAGTGGAGCATGGGGGGGGGGGGGGGCCCTCCTGTTTTCTACAGGATGAAGTAGACAGTTTCATGCCAAGCCTCCTTAGTCAGTAGTTAATGAGAAACAGTTCAGCAGAAAATGTTGTGAAAAGGGAGCTGGATACTCCATCTCATAATGCAGAGACCCAAACATGTAAATGCAAAGTTGAAAGCCATTGCATTACCTTTCACATTTTAATTATTCCATAATATGTGAACACAACATACTTATGTTACTTTTTACTTACATACACAATGTTACCTGTTATCATGGAGACAACAAACTTTGAGTATTTATTTTATTATGGTAAAGAAGTTTCATGTTTTAATTAAACTTTATAAACAGTATGCATCCGGTCTGTTAAATAAAATCTAGGCAACGGTCTCTGTTATGTGTGTTTTGTTTCATTGCTTTTTGTTTTTGTAGATAATTTGAAAGTAGCATTCCTTCTGCTTACAGTTATATGCTTAGGTAACTTAACTATTATGTGATTTAATTAATGTTGAAATGTTGATGTAATTATTTATTTTGTTTCTAAAATATTAATTTGTATGAAAGGCCCCAATTTCAGCATTTCAACATTTCTCCTGTTTTTTATTTTGTCAAGTAAGTTTGTTGTCAGATTTGTTTGTTTTTAACAATTTTGTCTTGAGTGTGTATCTTATAAAGTTTGAGTGAAAAACTATGATAACAACATTTTATAATGCTATTTATTTTGTATGTAACCATATCTTGTAAAACATATCAGTTAAAACATGGTTCTGTGACCCAGCTACTGAGTTAAGTGT
Source organism: Cepaea hortensis (assembly GCA_963921405.1). Taxonomy (NCBI): domain Eukaryota; kingdom Metazoa; phylum Mollusca; class Gastropoda; order Stylommatophora; family Helicidae; genus Cepaea; species Cepaea hortensis. The sequence continues at coordinate 62,673,950 of OY992892.1, read as the reverse complement.
GTGAAGTAACTCTGTGAGCTGTGGATGTCATGAAATATGCTTTTACATCTGTCCAAGGTTGTTTGTATTGTGAACTGCATGTTCAGAAAAATGGCGGACAGCCGGTTGCTGAACAAGCAGATTTTGCCTTATGCATTAATGTGTGTGTGCAATTGCTGGTTTTCTAGTGTCAGCCACTTCCATCGACGATGAAATGTAATTTGTGTGGTGGACTATTGTGTTGGCATTCTGGCAGTGACCATCTGCATGTTTGCCTGTGTGTGATGTTGGTTTGTCGGGACTGCTGTCTTTTCCACTTTTCACATAGGACAGATGGGAGCATTTTGTGTGACATTGACTGGGTCAGGGGCGGAGCATTATGGGGTGACCCTTTGCAGTTGGGACCGCGACTAATGACTAACATATCAGGTTCTTGAGTGTGGAGTAAAGAAGATACAGCATCTTTGGAATAGTTTTTGTGACGTTGTTGTGAAGTCCTTGGTGCATTGTGGAGCATTTAGTGCACTAAGAAATTATTGGTGCATTGTTGAGCTTTTGGTACATTGAGAAGCTTTTGGTGCATTGAGAATCTTTTAGTGCATTGAGATGCTATTGGTGCATTAAGAAGCTATTGATGCATTGAGAAATTCTTGATGCATTGAGAAGTTCTTGGTGCAGTGAGAAATCCTTAGTCCATTGGTGCATTGAGAAGTTCATGGTGCATTGAGAAATCTTCATACTCTTCTTCGTTCATCAGGAATGTTTTAGACGTAATTGCATTGTGCCCGTTTACAAAAGAGCGCCTTTCGGCCGACACATCTTACTTCTTCGGGCATTTGTTGACCAGATTAACCTTCCTGGAATTGATAAATTGTTTGTGTATTGAAGAACTATGTGTGTATTGAAATGCTTTTAGTGAAGCTGTGCATTGAGAAATTCTTGGTATGTTGAGAATCATTTTTTTAATTTATTGAGAAGCTGTGTATCCAGAAGCTCATAGTGCCTTGAGAAATTCTTAGTGCATTATAAAATTCTATTTGCATTGAGTAGATCTTGATGCACTGAGATATTCTTGGTTCTTTATGAAGCTCTTGGTACATTTTAAAGCTCTTGTTGCATTGACAAGTTCTTGAATGTACTGAAAAGCTTTTGATGGATTGAGAAGTTGTGGGTGCACTGCATAAATAGCCTTATTTTAAAAGAACTATAAGTTACCCAGAACACATCAGAATGATATTTCATAGACCCCCAGAAAACCTCCATAAGTGACAGTCCTGGATCTTTGACAGTGTAATGTGCAATGTAATAATATTCTTCTTCTGCAATTTATCTCCCATATGTTGTGTCTTTCTCATTTTACTCTTCTCTAACTCTTAATTCTCTTCTTCTTGTTTTTTTATTATTTTTCTTTTCCACGTGTTTTTATTATTTTTCTTCTCCTTGTGTTTGTGGGTCTCCCTGTATTTATTTTGTCTTCTGCATTTCAGAGGAATTGCTGTCTAGTCACACTGTTAACTGGTTTTCTGAGTGTGTGACCTGTCCATTGCCAGCATCTTGTCCTCGTCTTCTGATTTATTGCAATTGTTCTAGTTCTCTCTTTGATTTTCACATTTTAGATCCTGTCATACCATTTTAGTCCTTTAGTTCTATGTACACACTTGTTCATGAATGTTTGTGATTTTCAGTAATTGTTTTAGGTGTGTAGGAAAACAAAAATATAATAACATGTACTGAATTCAAATGCAGTGTATCTTCTGTGCTAAAATGTAAAATTTGTACATTTATATGCTTTCAGTAAATAAGTTAATAAGTATTGGTAAAGTGGGCAAAAGAGAACAGGAAAGTTTCCAAACTGGGTGACAGTAACATTTGGAGGCAATTGAAGAATCCAAAGGATAGTGTAATGTTTAGTTTTAACACACTAGATAAAAAGAAAGCGGTGGGTATGTGCATATATGGAGGCACTAAGCATGTTGCCTGGTAGGTAAGGGAAAGTAACCCACAACATTTGGGAACGTCTGCTTTGGGCAAGTCAGTGCCTACTGATTGCTGCTTTAATGGGCCACAAGTTTGTACAAAAGCTAAGATGCCATGGCAAACTTTCTTTAAAATTAACGCTTTCATTGCCAGAATGCATTTGGTTTATTTTTAAATTGTCTGTACTTAAGCCATACTTACTGAAGTTAATCATAATGCTGCTTTGGCTGCTGTGACTCTGTCAGAGCTTCGTTTAAACCCATATAGAAAGCGTTTCTGGAAAGTGTATGTTTTTGTTGTGATAGTTTTTGCATTGCTAATTTATTTAATTTCTGAAAATGAAAATGTTCTGGTTGAGCATTATTAACTTGTATAGAAGTAAAAAAAAACTAGCCTGCTTGATCATTATTACATAAACTAAATTTTACCTACATTTAAAGGACACGTCTTTCCTCTTCAGGAACACAATACAAAGAAATAATATGTCACACTTATTCAACATAAATCATGCCATGTTTGCCTCATGGCATGATTTCAGTTGGATATGCACTAACAGTGATATATTATTTCTTTGTTCTATATGCCAGAAAAAGGAGACATAAATTTCCTTGAAACATTTGCTTTAGCTCATTTAATTCCTATACATACATCATTGGCACCTTTCCGTCTTGACAGACGATAGTTTGGTACATTGTGCTTCAAAAAGGCTTAATAACTACGATCCATGGCGGTGGCGAGTGTGGCTGGTAAGGCCAATTCTTGCTGCAAATGTTTGCCCACAGTAGGTGCATGTGAAAACATGGTCATTTCCACCATTTTGCACCATCTTACGTCTCTCACGCTCTGTGTGTGCTTTATCTGCAATCATTTTCTCCTTTGTCTTTATTCCATTTCTGATAGTTGCCCTCCATGCAACACGTTCAGCTGCGACTTGTTCCCATTGTGCATTATCAATGCCTATATCAATCATGTCCCGCTTACACACATCTTTGTATCGTAGTAGAGGCCGACCCTGAGATCTCCTACCCATCTGTAATTCACCAAAAAAGATGTCCTTTGGTATTCTACCATCATCCATCCTCCTAACGTGTCCTATCCATCTAAGTCTACGAAGACTGAGCATGGAATACACCGTCACACAACCTGATCTTTCCAATACTTCAGTATTTGTGATTTTGTCTTGCCACTTAATACCAAGTATTCTTCGCAGACACCGCATATGAAAGCTGTTTAAACGTTTCTCTTGGCGTGAGTAAGTTGTCCAGGTTTCACTGCCATAAAGAAGAGTACTAAGGACACAGGCTTGGTAGACGAGGACTTTTGTTTTGGCAGTAAGCTTCCTGTTCTCCCAGACTCTTTTTGCTAACATGTTCATTGTTGTTGCTGCCTTGCCAATCCTGATGTTGATTTCCTGATCGAGGGATAATTTGCTATTTACCTCTGATCCTAGATATGTAAAATGGTCTACTATCTCCAGTTCGGCGTCGTCAATAAAGATTGATGGTACATCATGTGCACCTTGTGACATAATCTGTGTCTTCTTTTTGTTAATTGTTAAACCAAATTCAGAACAAGCATTGGAGAATGATGATAGTAGATGTTGTAATTCTTCCTCAGAGTGGGTCGTAATCGCAGCATCATCCGCAAAAAGCAACTCTCTGATAAGTACCCTGCTAATTTTGGTCTTGGCCTTCAATCTCTGAGCATTATAGAGGCCACCATCTGAATGTGAGTGAATGTATATACCGTCATCCTGATCACGAAAGGCATATTTCAGCAGAAGTGAAAAGTATATCCCAAAGAGGGTGGGGGATAGTACACAACCTTGCTTAACTCCACTCTTGATTTCAAACTCTTCTGAAGTTGAGCCATCAAACTTGATTATACCCTTCATGCCTGTGTGGAACGATTTCACAATGGACAGAAGATTTGGTGGGCAGCCAATCTTCTTTAGTGCTTTGAACAGACCCTCACGACTGACCAAATCGAATGCCTTTATGAGGTCGATGAAGGCAATAAACAGTGGCTGATTTTGTTCCCGGCATTTTTCTTGCATCTGTCGCAATGAGAATATCATATCAATTGTAGACCGGTTCAGACGGAAGCCCCACTGTGATTCGGGGTAGACTTGATCTCCCAGGACTTAAAGTCTGTGCAGGACAATTCTGGCAAATACTTTCCCAACAATACACAGAAGTGAGATACCCCTATAGTTGTTACAGTCGCTCCGTTATGATGTTTGAATCTTTGAAATCCTGTGGGACTTGTCCTTCTCGCCAGCATAGCTCTATTAGTTGGTGGATCTGTAGAGCGAGTGTGTCTTGCCCACTCCTGATTACCTCTATTGGGATCCCATCCTTACCTGGAGCCTTGCCAGATGCAAGCTAATTTATAGCACACTTAACTTCTGTTATAGTGGGAAGTGTGTCCAGGTGGTCAAGAGTTGGCAGGGCCTCTATGGCGTTGAGGGCATCATCCGCTAGCTTGGTCTCACTTGAGTAAAGCTCTAAATAGTGCTCGACCCATCTATCCATCTGCTGTTTCTTATCAGTGATGATTTCTCCAGTCAAGGTTTTCAGCGGTGCACTTCTTTTGATCATTAGACCACAGGCTTTCTTTATCCCTTCATACATGCTTCTGATGTTTCCCTTATCACTTGCGATTTGAATGGACTCACATAACTTGACCCAATAGTCATTCGCACACTGCCTGGCAGCCTTTTGTACATCCTTCCTCGCTTGCTTCAGCTCACTCAGAGTGTTACGCGTTGGTCTTTCCTTGTTTCTTAAGAGAGCTATCTTCTTTTTATCAATCAAGGGCTGCAGTGTCTGGCTGTTTGCCGCAAACCAGTCCTGCCTCTTATGATCCACAGTGCCGTAAACCCCTACCGCTGTTTTATAAATAGTGGCGCGTGGCGCCCCATGTCTACGCCAACTGACAAGGACTTATAACCCGTAACAGTTGCCTCTCGCTTTGATTCCGAGACCGGTTAAGACTAGGGATGGAGTTATTGCCTCTCCATAGCACAAAGCCTGGGCTAAAATAAAGAAACCATGTGTTGCCCATGCAGCATGATCCCTCTCTCGGCCTGCCTAGTTCACTCCAGAGGAAAGTTGACACCTATAATCTGGAACAAGACAAGCTGCAGAAGCTGCTGGATCAGCAAAGCAATGCTCTAACTGTCCGCCTGTCGGAGCTTCGATCCTAGACCAGCTGCCAACCAAGGCTTAGGGCCTGGTCTGCCCTGCCATGACTTATTTTGTCTTTATACATACATACATACCCATATATACATACATGGGGAGGGGGCTGAGTGGTCTCAAGGTATAGTGTCCACCTCGAGTGCTGGAGGTCCCGGGTGGGCCAGGATTTTTCCACATGGACTTCTAGTAACAAAATTTCCTCTAGTCTCTGGGTAATGAGATCAGACGCCTGTGTGTATTGTTGCGCACATAAACAAAATCCCTTGGCAGTTGGAAATGAAAAAAAGAGTAGCCTTACGGCATTGCCCGGGCAAAATTTTGAGTTAAAAATCTACCCAAAGTATTTCAGGATCCTTGCTGGTGCTCCGGAGTTCATGCACTGAGCTAATATTTTCTGGACTCAGGCTCGAGTTAGGAGTAGAATGGAGCACTTATGAGTTACACTCGTGTGCCGTGATGTTTATCCATCAACTAAACTAAACTAAACTAAACTAAACTCATTCCTATACATATTAAAATTGCCTGGCAAAGGTTAATGAAAGTAGAACATATACAAGTATAAGAAAAAGACAAACAGAATTCTTTTGGTCGTATAATGAGAAAAGAGGTTTTTGAAAACATTGTGATGGAGCCGAGGCAAACAGAGAAATGATGCTCGATGGGTTGCGACGGTGGGTTGGAGGAATATCATCAGCAGAGTTGATCCAGTGCATCAAGGACAGAGCTGGCTAAAAACATGATGATGATGACATATATAATGGAACAGGATAGAGTGTCACAATTAGACATTCTAAAGCAAGAAAGAATTGCCAACTCAGAGCAAACAAGATGCTGTTAACGCTGTTGTAGTGAGCAGATGCTGAAATATGTTTACTAATTTCCTGAGAAGAGACTCTGAAACAATCAACTGAACATGTGTGGACTCAGAAGAAAGACAGAGGATATGCAAGTCAGGTACAACTGAACAACCACCATAGAAGCTTAGATGAACAAAATGAGTCATAGCTGGGGTACCCTACTGTGATTATTGGGATAAATTACAACAGTTAAGTAGTAGAGCTCTTAACTTTTCTCTTGTTTTGTGTGTGTGCGTTCACTTGCTTTGAACTCAAACGTAGCTACTACTTCTAGTGCACTGGACTGATTTTTGTGTGTGGGTTAGCTTTCCCTATTACCAGTGTCAACCGCCATCAAGCAAACCCACTTTGACTTGCAGTTCTTGTTATTTATGTCCCCAAGTCAAGGACAAGAAGTCAACATTGGGGTACCTTGGTTGGCTGGTTGGTTAACAGATCATTCTCAACTCACATAAACATGTCCAGTTGTTCTCAGATCTCATCCTCTATATACACATCAGCACACATAGACCAATAATCCTAGCTCTGCATTGGTTACTAAGACATCAGATGCTCCCCAAATGGCGCTCAATTCTAGCAACACCGCTTCACTCCTAGTTCTAGTAGTCAAGCCAAGGACATAGAATCCAAGTTACCTCTTGACTGCTTGGTCTGACAAGTATCCCTACTGGTTTTCAGGATATCAACAAAGTCCATTGCTTTACCACCTACTGCATTAGATGTGCCTGCTAAACTATTTGCACATTTGTTACTTTCGACTCCAGCATAACTAGGCATAAATATGAAAGTGACACACTGCAGCCTTGGTAGGATACCTTGCTACAGTTGTCTATTGGAGTACCTTAATGCCATTGGAGTACCTTACTACACTTGACTATTGGGGTACCGTACTACACTTGACTATTGGGGTACCTTACTACTCTTGACTATTGGGGTACCATACTACATCTTGACTATTAGTAGCCAAGCAGAAAGGACAGAGTTTGTCTGTGGTCTTCTTCTCCTTCTTAGCTCTTCTTCCAAGGGAAGTGCATCATCCCTGGTTATGCACCTCACAGGTCAGTGTGTCAGGTTTGCATCCTCTAGACAGATCCCATTAAACTCTGTCAGTGTCCTGATGGCCCACTCATTGCTAAGCCATTGAGCAAGTAAAAACGGGCAGGAAGCAGAGTGTTTCACTAAGTAATGATACATCGTGCAAATAACCAGGATTAACACCCATGTTACTGCTGCACATCAGGCCCATGAGAAGACTGTGCCTCTATCACAGTGTCTAATGACACAGCACTATATGGAAAATAACAAAAGAAAGTGATAATTAACACCGACGGTCATACATACACTCGCATAAATGAACATTTCCGTCTCTTGCCAATAGACATGTCTCTTGACTCCTGCCAGCCATAGGCCATTGTTTTTGTTTTTTTAAATACATATCTATGTTAATGTAGTATTAGTAGTCATTTATATCTTTTTTGCTTGAAAGAGTGAAAGTCACAGAAAGAGTTACACAAGCAAAAACTCTTTCTTTTTATTATGAATAAATTATCCATCTAGATAAATGTCCATTGGTAGTTACATAGTTACACAAGCAAAGATTTTTGTTTTAAATAATGAACACCTTTCTAGATAAATGTTCCATTAGTAGTCATGTTAATATTAGCCGATTTATTTTTGCACGAGGAAAAAAAGGCACAGAAAGAGTTAAGCAAGCAAAGACATTGTTTAATGTTATTATGAATACTTGTCTAGATAAATGTTTCATTGGTAGTTATTTTATTATTTATGCTTGCATGAAAAAAAAAAGCTGCAGACATGTCCAGATTTTTCAATGCCTAAGTTGCGAATGCCTGTTTAGTGTTAACTGTTTAAGTAGCTGGTTCCGCCAGGATTGTTAACTGTTTGTGTAGTTGGTTCAGCCAGGGTTACCTGTTTTTGTAATTGATTCAGTCAGGTTTAACTGTTTATGTAGCAGGTCCAGCCAAAGTTGTTATATTCAGGACTGTATATCTTGAGTACAATTCTCATAATTTGCTCCAGAATAAATATCAGTTTTATTTTCAAAATATTGATTTAATGAATTACAGCTACTTTGCTCTTTCTGTGTTTACAATGTTGGTCTGACAGATGTGTGGTGCTGTTGCTATCCTAAAGCTGCTTTGTTGTCTAATCTTAGTTGAACTGTGCTTAGGAAGATGTTGGTTTGCTATAAGTGGTCCAAGGGATCAGTAGAGCAAGTTGGCATTTGTTGAAGTTGACTGTAGTACCAGTGATTGATTGAATGCTCGGACCATTTTTACGGCAAATGAAATAATCCATTGGTGCGCAGAGCACAAACTCTATTGCTATCAGCAAAAATATGAATAAAATTTGGTGGAACTGCGGTAAAGCTGTGAAAATGTAAACAATATAAAATGACACAAAGTAGTGCAGCTTTACATAACAGAATTACGACACATACAGGCGATTAGTCTTCATTAGCAAACAAACACATACACAAAACACAACATATAGTCACAGAGATCTCCTGTGACTACATTAAGACGTGACGGCAGGATGAGAAGAATAAAAAGATGAAAAAATGAAAGCAATGAAGAGAAAATAAAAATTGGAAAAAATGTTCCTACTTACCTCGGAATTCCGAGCTGTGTATAGCCTATATACTTTCTTTCATTATTTCATCTTTTTATTCTTCTCATCCTGCCGTCACGTCTTAATGTAGTCACAGGAGACCTCTGTGACTATATGTTGTGTCTTTGTTTGTTTGCTGATGAAGACTAATCGCCACAACGTCCTGTATGTGTCGTAATTCTGTTATGTAAACCTGCACTACTTTATGTCATTTTATATTGTTTGCTACCAGCAAGGATCCCAATATGTATATATCAGAATAGATCATCATCATCATCATGTACCATGCTGATAAGTGTGGGCGGTCATGTTTAGCCATCTCACATGATCACCAGAGTTGTGGTTCAGCTCTGTGTATTTGTCTCGACCATGCCATGTGACCAAGCCATGTGACCAAGCCAACCAGATATTTACTTCTCTGCCTTCCCCTTGTTTTGTTTTTTTTTCCTGAATCTTGCCATTTGTCATGAAGTTCTCTAATTTATTTCTTCTCAACATGCCCAAAAATCTGAACTGTTTACATCTAATTTCTCTAATTAATTTATGGTTTATCTGCTTCATGTAGGACTTGCTCATTGCATTTTCTGTCTGTCCATGATAGTCTTTGCATTTTCCTCAGAAACCACATTTTCACAGCTATTATATGCTTTTCAGCCCAATGTCCACGTTTCAGACACATACAAAAGTACAGGTTCCATGTAGCACTTCAACACTCTTTTTCTCGTTGCAATTGACATCTTTTTATTGGTCAGTATGTTTTATATCTTGCAAAAGGCATCTCTAGCCACAACGATTCTTTTCAAATCTCTTCAAGACACCTCCCATCAAATGTTATGACTGTTCCGAGATAGTTGTATCTATTCACTTGTTTAAGAATATTCCCATTTACCAGTTTATTATATTGTAATATACGGGTATAATCATCATCATCATCATCATCATCTTCCACTTCTGCCGTCAAGCGTCGTGGGGAGGAATAATTTGCGTTCCAGCGCCCGGTGGACGGCACTGGATAGTGTCATTCCGTGAGGTTGTACAATGTCTCTGATGTATAATACACTGCTATATTACAGATATTCTGTTGTAAGTCATCTTGTATCAGGTCCTTTGCAGAATGTTGCTCTCATGGCCCACCAGTAAGTTTCTCAATATGTTGCCATTTCTTCCGCCTCGTGCACATTTATGCCCAGGGTGTTTGCACTGTCTTGTGTCCTTCGTGCTGATCGACCCTTGTCTCTTCTTCCAGGAACCCTGCCTTCCCTCCCTGTTCTTTCCAAGCCACCATGTCATTTAAATTTAATATGGCCAGAGTATTTTGCTTGCCTAGACCCGACACTTTTTATGAGCCAGTTTTCTTCAATGTTAAGCCCACTGGTGGGAGTGGGTTTTCCAGTTTTGAAGGTCAGCTAGAGCAGGTGCCTGTTTGGCCTGCTCTTTATGGTTTTCAGCTATTGTGTTTTTCATCTTTGTCCGAGGAGGCTAGGTGTCACATGATCTATAACTATAACCCAGAGATCAGTAAGAAACATTACAAATTTGGGCTCCTTATTTTGCAAACACTGTTGTCTACAACTGGACTTGTCCTAACTGGACCTTGAGTTAGAGACAGATGCTCTTCCCCTAAGCCAATCTGTTGATTCGCAGGATCAGCTTCAGATGTCACACTGGCCAACGCCTTGGTGCACCTCTATGTGGTGTGGCCTGTTCACAGGCTAGTTTCAGTAGTGCAGTGGCTGGCGCTGAAGTCTTTGACGTTCACGAGTTCTGATACTGGCATATCAAGGACACCAAAACGTCATTTGTGTACCTTGTGTGCATTTCAGGGATTCTCCCAGAATATTATCTGCATACTTGGTGCTGAATGCAACCCATGAAGAGGCAAACATAGTTAGGACTAATTTTAATTACCATGGCGACCTCGCTGATTTGATCAAAGTACTGACCATTGACAGTGGCGGCATTATGCATAGTGTGCCTGAGAGGGCTGTTGTTTGTCGAGACTCCTGTATTTTCCACTTTTCACATGGGGCAGTGAGGAACATTTTATGTGATATTCACTGGCACAGGAATGGAGCATAATGGGAAAGACCCGTTGCTGTGATGTTGAAACCGCAACTGAATTGACCATTGAACTGAAGAAAAAAAAATTAACATTCAGAGCTAGTTCGGCCAGATGTATTAAATGGGTTATGTGACAATAGTTCAACTACGACGTTTTTCGAGAATGAACCGCAAAGCTAAGAGACTATCATTGTGCGGAGAATGTGTACAAGAGACAACATCTAAAGTAAAGACATTATGCTGGTTACCTGATATGAAAATGATTGATTCGACTGTTATGACGTGGTTTGTGTCATTCAAGTCTGATGAGAGATTTGGCTACCAATGGCTGAAAAAATGCTGTCCAGGAACTCGGATATATGTTACGTTGGACACACAAAGATTGTTACTATAATAAATCTACCTGGGTAATCCGGTTTGTTTATTTTGGGCAGCGTGTGAACAATACATTTACCCAAACAAATGTCGCGAATGTACAAGGACGTTGTTGATTGGGAAAGAAGTCCTTGTCTAATGAGAGTGGTCGTGCCTAATTTGACATTGTGGTTATTCAGAACAGTGCCATCCAGGAGTCGCGGTTGGTAGAATGCCCTTCTTCTTCTTCTTCTTCTTTTTCTTCTGCGTTCATCCGGGTTTTTTTTTCGGACGTGATTGCGTTGTGCCTGTTTACAGCAGAGCTGCGTTCTTGCGCCGTTAGGCCGACACATCCGACTTCTGCGGGCATTTGTTGACCGGGTTAACCTTCCCGGGGGAATGCCATTCTGAAGCTTCCCGTGTCCTAGTGTAACAAGCTATGTGGAGGGTCCCAAATAACTATGTCTCAATTTTCTCATGTATATTTCATAGCCCTGGCTTTAAATAGGTCTTTCCCTGCCAACCCTCCTCCGTTTCCCCCGGACTCACTGTCACTCTCTCTTCGACCTCAGGACCTATTTCCTGCAGGGTCGTTCTGGCTGACACGCATACAACATGACGTTCTTCAACATATTTGTCATTGTAAATTTAATAACTCAATACATAACAGCACCGAAAAAAATATCTGACGATTAACACATAAACATCTACACACAATCTAGAGAGAAAACTAGTCCATACAATATCAACACAAATATAAATATCCTAGATCATCGTTTTCCATATTGTCCCATGAATTCACAACCCTCTCACAGCAAGTTCTCTGGTCTTTATTTCTCGCGTAGGTTGTTCGAACAACAGGGTTCCATAGATCCAGGATTCCAAGTTTCCGTGTCCTACACGAATGTAGTGTGTCCAATGGTTAGGGAAAGTGCCCTGGGATCACGGGGCACAATTTTGGTGGGGAAATACTCAAGGAGAATAAATAGGATATATGTACGGGTGTGTCAGTGACTTAGGCGGGATCTAGCCCAAAATGCAAACATACTCGATCACAGCTCAACGAAAAGCCTGCCGAGGTGTCTGAAAATATTCGTTCGGGCCCGCCGTGGTTCTATCTGGTATAGCCCAACAGCAGCAGGGACTTCATAGTAAACATAATGTTCTATGTCGATGCTCTGTCGAAACTTCCGGCTATATTCGCCGTCAAAAGAAGGATCCTGTAAAGTTAAAACAATTTTGAGAGCTTCTGATGTAAACTTCAGATACAGCCGGCATGGAGATTCCAATGGTCTCAGCATGTCGGTTGCCATACATAAAATACATACAATTACCTAGTATTCAATTGTCTTCATACCACACTCCTCTCCACACTCATACCATGCCTTTATTAATATTGGGCACATACCTTCTCAGGCTTCCCTCTCACTTGCAAACCTTGCCTTTCTCACGACAAAGCTATTGTGGAGTAGTGTGCGTAATTATGTATGTTTCCTACTCTTAACTAATATCATAATAGTGGGTCTGTATGGACCGCAGTGCATCTCCCTCCCCCATCCCTAGCAAGAACAGGAAAGAGGAAACTACCCTGTCCTGCCGCCGCTCTTGTCTGAGCTGTCACCGCAATGTATCGGCCGTGTCTCACATAACCCATATATTCAGATGAGTTCAGGTTCTCTCAGGGAGACAGGGAAGTCCATTTATACTCCCAACATTCTCCTATCGACCAGGAACCACCCGGTCCACCTCCCCCCCCCCCCCCCCCCCATCAGCCGAAAGACGAAAGAGATAGCACAGTGGATCGCCTCTTCTGGCTCAAGAAGATATAACTCAGATGGGTGGAACCGGTCCCCACGGAGCCCTTCCCTCCCCTCGACATGCCATAGCTATATAATGTTTATATTCAAATGAAAGATGACACTAAACAGAGGTAAAGCCATAAGAAGAAAGATAGCCCCCCCCCCCCTTATCCGCCGCCAAGAATAAGCGACATCATCTGGGAAAAGATATTGCCCCGATTTGTTCCCCCGCCATGCCCAGATCTAGACGCTTAGCCAGATTGGCAAGACTGCCGTTTCACCAATTCGTCTCATTATTTGAGACGACCAAGCTTAATATGCCCAGATCTGGCAGGACCAATTAATCTAAAATTACCTTTCATACCCCAGCAGTAGGATGCGGCACTTTATCTGTAAAATTCTTTAAAACTTCAATACATTGTGCCGACCACAACCGACAAGGTTGACAACGGACATTTCACGCCCAAACCATTACCCTAGGTCATATTTGGTGCAAGGCGCGCCATTGGGTTTTCCCGAAGAACAAATAGATTTCAAAGTATTCGTGTCAAATGCTCGGGTTATGAAAGTAACCCAGAGAATCCCACTCCGAAGGAATTGAGCGGATAGGTATGAGGACATGGGCCACTGGGGTTTCGCTACACCTAGAATACAAAGATCCTTGCAACAGGCGGCAACTGACCACCTTTGTCGGCGGCTTGATGACGATGCTCTGTTCCAGCTGAGTCAGCGCTGGCTATATGCTTCTAGCATAAAGTCTTTGTGGCCTCAAAGGGTTCTCCAACTGATATTGTGTAAGATGTATACAACATTGAAATCGACCAATCAATTCTCTTCTTTAAATTTTCGTGAATAACTGGACATAGTATTACGGTCCCATGTGTTTGTATATTTGTTATTTGACCTATGCTGGTTTAATATAAAATTCTCCGGGAAGGTTAACCCGGTCAACAAATGCCCGCAGAAGTCGGATGTGTCGGCCTAAAGGTGCAGTATCGCAGCTCTGCTGTAAATAGGCACAATGCAGTCACGTCCGAAAAAACTCTCCGGATGAATGCAAAAGAGGAAGAAGAAGATGATATACAATTCTGAGACCAATGATGCTATCTTAATGGTTAGATACGAATTCTAGCCATATTCCATAGTTGTGATCATATGTATGACTGACTTGGCTAATCAAGACACCTTTGTGTGTGTGTGTGTGTGTGGGGGGGGGGGGGGGGTAACTAGTTGGTCATGCAGCGAGGCGCCAGGTTTGAATTCCGGTCGGTGACTATAGCTTTCAAGTTGTATCTTGTCCAGTGCGTTCTCTAGTCTCTACTTTTCTCTTCTCACTTCTATGAGCGCCAAATATTTATTTATGAACTGTCTTAGTGGCCTCAAATGGTTATCCAATTGATATTTTAAGCATAAAATTGGAACGTCTGGATGGTTTCGGCCTCCGTTATCGAAAATGATTGTTTCACTTTCAGCGAAAGCGTGCACCATCACTTTCAAAAAACTTGGATTCAGAGTCCTGTTAGACCTATGGTTTGAATTGCTGTAAAAACAGTCTGAAGAGGTTATGGAACCGGCACTGCATTTCTGTGTAGAAGAGATGATGTACTTGAGCCTAAGTGCACAGTGGAAACTATGGACATCCTGTCATTGTCCAGGTTTGGGATTGGTACCATAAAAAAATTAAATTAGTTGCATGTCCTTCACAGGACTTAGCAGTCAACCCCAGCATTTTTGCTGTTGGTGATTCCTGGGCGAATTTTACATTCAGTAGTTTGATTGTACCATAGAGATGGTAGAAAGATTGTGTTGTAGAGTGATTTCTTAGTAACTATTGATACCTGTTGGTTCTTTAGTATTGTCTTTAGTATTGTCTTTAGTATTGTATTTAGTATTGTCTTTAGTATTGTCTTTAGTATTGTCTTTAGTATTGTATTTAGTATTGTCTTTAGTATTGTCTTTAGTATTGTCTTTAGTATTGTATTTAGTATTGTCTTTAGTATTGTATTTAGTATTGTCTTTAGTATTGTCTTTAGTATTGGCATACAGAGCTAGACCCATATTAGTGTAGAGCAATCGGCCCTCTGTGGGTGATGTAGTCAATACAACGTGGCGGAATAAACAGTTCGAAATTAGTCGCATGTCCTTTTACATGACGTTGCACTCCAACATTTAATGTATTACATATCATATGTATATATGAGTGTACATATGTTGTCAGAATCTTGCTTACAGCAATAACACTGGCTCGTACACACCAACAAGTGTGATACAAAACGCGGTCGCAGAATGACTTGACGTGATGCACTACACTTACAATGCAAACACTTTATTCACACATCTCACTCGACGCAACAATTACATGTATCATACAATTACAATGACGATGCAATAATGCATTCAATAGATATATCAATACAATACTACACAACTCACAGGCGCACAGTCTTCTATCTTCTCACAGGCGTTCTCTCTATTGCATTCATACACCCAAGTATACGAGCCTCATTCAATCACGTCTGTCTCCGTCAACGCTCCCAAGCCGTCTCCCGGCTAACCGCTAGGCGTCTCACTACTCGGGCCTGCGTCGCTGCGTGGAGATCATGTCTCACGCATTCGCCGACTGGCCCTTCCTGACACCGCGTGGTTAGCTTCGCTCACCGGTAGACCCCTGGCTGTATTCGCCAGGCGTCATAGACGACGACGCGGCAGAACTAATGGGGAGATTATGACATATGTATATATCTGTATGATTACATGCATGAACATTAATAGAGGGATCAACAGAAACACAGAAAGACATACATTTGTGCTTTATAGATTTTACCAAGGAATTTTGCGAAACGATGTAGAAATATATCATATAATTCTCTTATATACTAATTCCACCTCTTCAATATAGCACCTTCCTCCAATAATACTTTTCCTTTTTTTTTTAAATATTTATTTCAAACACCCTGTATTTACTCTTGTTTTCTTCCCGTGAGCTCACTAATTTGTCTGTGCATAATGTTTGTATCTTTAATAGAATTTAATTCAATTTTCATTCACTGCTCGTTTAACCAACTTTCTTTTGCCTTCACACGTTTATCTCTTATTTATTTATTTATCTTATCATACTATTGATTGTCTTTTTTACTATGCTTTCTTTTGTCCATTAAGTTTAAGATTTCTTCAGTCATCCATTTTTCTTAGCTTTTTCGCTTCTTTCAGTAATATTTCTTTGTTTGTTTGAGGAGTATTTAAATAATTAAATTTAAAAGAATAATAATTATAACTACATAGGAAATAGTGTTTATATTGTTTCTCAGTACTCTACTCCTCAGTAATCTGCCTGGTGTGTTCCTGACATTTTCCATTTTGTGTTAAAATTATGTGCTTCAAAATATTATGTTTTAATTGTGTTTTATTGGTGTAGTGGTGCAGTTCTTGTGATATTATTGAACAAAAGTGGTGTATTTAATATTATTCAGCAAATTTAACTGGATTAGCTGCAGCTGATACGAAATAACACCTTGGTAAGTGGAAATTTGTCATAACTGTCACCCTTTTAATTTAAATTGTTATTACTAAACCTCTCATTATTGTCATAATATGTCTTACCTATCAATTAATTATCAAATCTGTCATATTCCCTGTGCAAGCCCCTTTAATTTGATATATCATGCAGTATATCTGCTACAATTTTAACCATTTTCACAACATTATAGTCACACACCCCTACTTCCCATTTTCTGCCATGAATTACTGTTTGGTCATGACCACTTTTTTTGTTTGGCAGGCAATCAGTTAAAAGAACGGAAACATACAAATACCTGGGTACAATCTTCAACTGCTCCAACATCATAAGGGAAGAAATACAAACTAGAATCAATTCTGGAAATAAGATATACTATGCACTACAACATCTACTAAAATCAAATGTGTTATCTCGTAACACCAAAATCACAATATACAAAACACTGATCAGACTAGTGTGCTGTATGGCTCTGAAACCTGAAGTACAACGAAAGGAGACGAAGCCTTATTACAAACCTTTGAGAACAAAGTTTTAAGGCGCATCTTTGGACCCATTAGGGATACACAAAGTGGAGAGTGGAAAAGAAGAAGTAACAAAGACATTTATGATCTGTTTAAGTCCCCGCTAATCACTAGTATCATGAAGGCTAATAGACTACAATGGCTGGGGCATATAGAAAGAATGGAAGATAATAGGGAAACAAAACTCGCTTACACTCAGGAAATAAATGACCGTAGACCCCGAGGTAGACCAAGAAGACGGTGGAGAGATAATATATATACAGACCTACAAGCACTTGGAATCAACGACTGGCAAGAGAAGGTCAACCAGAGAGACGAATGGAGACGGATTGTATCTGCAGCAAAGAACCTCAATGGCTCGGAACGTTGAAGAAGAAGAAGAAGATTATCTCCCGGGGGACAGGTTACGGGCTCTAATTGCTAGTTATAAATCTCCACTTCTTGTGTCCCAAAGAACAAGTTTCCTTGACATTTACACGGCACTAGAGCGTCTCCCTGTAATTTGATGCCTTAATTTGCTTGCTTGCTTGCTTGCTTGTGTTCGTTGGCTAGAGCTCCAACGCGAAGTCCTGTATGTCGAATGAAGGCATCCTGTTGTCCAACATCAGTGTGATGTCATACTGGACCTGAGGTTTGCGTGAGTATCCGTTGTCCCATGTCTGGCTTATTGGTGTGCAGACTGGTGGTTCCTCGCCGTACAGGCAGACACTCTCCGACTTCGGAAGAATCGGCGATCCTACTGACTTTAGCCAGGACCCCGAAGGGACCTGTTGCCCAGGACGCTCGACGAGGACGCGTCAATAGGTCTTGGCCAGTATATAACCAGGCCCTGGTGCCTTGGAGACACCTCTGCGTCCCATGCCTTAATTTTATAAGTGGTATAATATCATATATGTATACGAATGTATTTATTTTATTCGCACATGTGCCACTTAACAGTAACAAATGGCAACGTTTTTGAAACTTTTATAGCTCTTGCAGTCCTGGTTGCCTCACACATGACTGCACCCTTGTGTAATGATGCACGCCACGAATTTCGGTCTCTGGCTGCAGTCTCCCAGGTGTCATGATGAATTCCAAAAGCATTCAGAGAGATTTTCAGAGTCTCTTTCAAGCGTTTCATCTGGCCATCTTGGGAGCGTTTACCACAACGCAGTTCGCTGTAAACAATTCTTTTCGGAAGCCTGTGATCTGGCATGCCAGTTAAGTGATCAGCCCAGCGAATCTGATTCTTTACTAGTATAGAGTGGATACTGGGCATGGACGGTCTTTCTATGACTTCAGTGTCTGAGATCTTGTCTTGCCATTTACTCTTCAATAGCTTACTTAGGCAGACTGTGTGGAAGTGGTTTAATTTCCTAGCGTGTCGCAGATAAACAGTCCAGGTTTCAAGAGCATACAGCAGTGTTGATAATACAACTGATTTGTAGACTTTCAGCTTTGTTTGCAGGCTTATTCAATTTCTGTCCCATACATTCTTGTACAGTCTGCCAAAGGCCGTGATGGCCTTGGAGATTATTGCATTCATTCGTCATCAATTGTGGCAGCTTGTGACACAGTCCTGCCAAGACAGGTGAATTTGTCCACAACACTTAGACTATGACCATTCACTTTGATATTCGGCACGATGTGATTATTCCCTAGAGCTGGCTGGTACATAACTACAGTCGTCTCCAAGTTGATAGTGAGCCCAAAGTTGGCACAGGCATATGAGAAAGCTGAAACCTCTAAGTCGGCATATAGAGCGCAGTCATCAGCAAACAGGAGCTCTCTGACGGTGTCGCTGGTAGTTTTTGTTTTAGCTTTCAGCTGGCTGCTGAGGATAGGGACGGAGCACTTATGGGAATGCCCCGAATGCTGTGATGTCGATTCCTAAATCAATCAATCAATCAATCATATTTGTGTCCCAAATGCCTCTTAAAGAGTGAGCACGTGGCGCAAATGATCATATTTATGCCCCAACAGCTTTTTCTATAGTGAGCACGTGGCGAAAATGATCATATTTATTTCCCAAATGCTTTTTCTATAGTGAGCACGTGGTGCACATGATCATATTTATGTCCCAACTGCTTTTTCTATAGTGAGCACGGGGCGCAAATGATCATATTTATGCCCCAACTGCTTTCTCTATAGTGAGCACGGGGCGCAAATGATCATATTTATGCCCCAACATGCACATGGAGCCTCATGGGACGGCTCTTGCTCCTCGGGAACACCTACATGGACTTTGAACGTCACAGGGCTACTCTTTCCGCTTGGAAACCCTGAGACCTAATCATGGAAGCACATTTTTAATATTCAGGGAACTCAAACACAAATTTAGACAGCTTTGTTCATATGCAATGTGTAACCCCCCCCCCCCCCCCTTTTTTTTTAAATTTAACATATTATCCATGCAATTATCGCTTTTTCAACATTATTATTATTATTATTATTATTATTATTATTATTATTATTATCATTATTATTATTATTATTATTATTATTCCCTTACTACTTTCAACAGCATGTAAGGACTACGCTTGAGTTTAAGCAAGCGAACAAAGAAGAAAACAAGAAATTATTTTATTCAGGAAAACAAACATTAGAGGGGCCTGGTTCAGGCCGTATACCTTTATAGAAGAATATATTCCGTTTCTCGGGCTGCTGGCTGAGATCAAAGTGTAGTATTTGCACTTGATCTTACCAGGGCCACATGCAGAGTCGGCCACTCAAATAACACACAGTGGGACCTGATAGCACGGCTCTAACCCCCTGGGGAACAGCGAGCCCTTATTTGAAACAATCAACAATCAATAATAATCGATGCACTTTGGGCAAACCCGTATGAAACAATTATTTCATATAAACCATTTATCATTTTTACACATCCACGTCCATCCGTCTATTGCACTGAAAAATTTACGATTTTATTATCGTTTTAATATTACTAATTTAGAATTTACTAATTCTAAACGATAGTGTAAGTGTTTCTTTGGAATTTCAATTACCGAAAACAACAATTTATCGATATGAATTCAACCATCCCTACATTTGCAGTTCCAGAATAATAAATAGTATGCAGTCATTACAAAGACGCCAGTCTTCCTGGTCGAGGGGTTAGCAGCTTTCTCCGTAACCCCGAATACTCTCGTGGTTGACGTGAGCGCACGAGAAATGGAAGCGGATCGAGTATCGCTAGTGACTTATGAGAGTATGAAGCCGGTCGCTCTGAAAGCAATGGCAAACTACAGAGCGTAATCTTGTCAAGAAATAAACAATCAGCTGAAAGATGCTGATGTTGACAGCGATGTCCTGTAAAGGATATGCAAAACATTTTATTTTTATTACACAGACATTTAGAGAATCTTGCTGCATTTGACGTGTGGGGGTCTTGTTTTTGCAAATGTAATGGAAAAGACACAATGCACCTTGTAAATACACACTGTTGTATACGACATAAAATCACATTAGACGGAAGACGTAAATAAAATAGTTATAAAGGAAATAACAACGTAGCAATTGTTTCAAGGGACATGACTAACCATAGTATACATATATTACGTTATGTTAATAAATGTAGTATTTATCTTAATCATATTTTTAAATTGTCATTGACATTAACGAGAGTCATACTTTGTATAAATAACTGATACACATTCTATATTATCTTCAAATTTTCTGTAAAAGTGAAAGCTTTCTTTTAGACATCTGATAATTTAATAAACAAACTTTCTTTTTCGCTTCGATGTAACATTAACTATTTTAACAGTCTTATTTCAATCCGATGAGGTGCTCTAAAAAACAAATTTTTGTCCGGCCGGTAAAAGGCCAAACACACTTAACATTGGACACTTTGGATTCTTACTCAATGCAGCAAACGTCTGTCATTGTTTAGTTTTGCTCTCTCTCTCTCTCTCTCTCTCTCTCTCTCTCTCTCTCTTGCACTCTCTCTCTCTCTCTTCCCTCTCTCTCACTCTCTATTTCACTCTCTCTCTATTTCACTCTCTCTCTCTCTCTCTCTCTCTCTCTCTCTCTCTCTCTCTCTCTCGCTGCATGGCGCTGAAGCAAAAGCCATATTTACCTGTTTTGCATTTCACTTTGTAAAATAGGATGCTTGTTGCGATGTTTAGTGTATGGACACTGTTGTTCCACACTTTGGATTCTTTCTCAATGCAGCTAACTTCTGCTATTGTTTAGGTTTGCTCTCTCTCTCTCTCTCTCTCTCTCTCTCTCTCTCTCTCTCTCTCTCTCTCTCTCTCTCTCTATTTCACTCACTCTCTCTCTATTTCACTCTCTCTCCCTCCCTCTTGTCAGAGTCTTGCATAACACAAGACAAGTAGCTCGTTTTCTGGCAAGTGTGAAGTAATATCAAACTATCAAATCACACGAAGTGAATATCCGAAAGTATTATTCACACGTTTTATTGACGCGCCGCATTTATCATCGCACAAACATCGCGCACTGACAATCCATAACAATCATTATAGCATAAACAATATCACTACAATACATAATAATACATGCAAGCAATAAACATCTCACTTACAGTCAAACTATACAAGCGTTCGAACCAGTCTCCCACTGTCATACAGGCTAGCTCTCAAGGCAGATTCAAACTCAACTCGCATTCCCTTGCGACCTGTCCGTTCAACGATCTAAGCCCGTCTGCCAGTTCTGGCGTCTTACACGCTTACACGCACACGTCAGCTGGTGTCCCCTGCACGGTTCACGGGGTGAACTCAATTGCTGTGCGTGGCTACCTATCCGGGCGTCGGTAACGACGCCGCGTTCTCTCTGCCGTGTTTAACATTACTCAGGGTTGCGTGTTGTTATGTTGTCTGGCGTTGGTACAGACAACGCGTCGCAACCTCGGATGTGAGACCTTGACACTCTCCACACCCCTTTTTCGTGAAAGGATTTCCTTTCATGTACAATATATATCTAGGTGTTATTAAACATGTCAAAGTCGAACATTATACATTAACAATTATCATAAATATATACAGGTGAATAGTCAACAATATGTATACACCACTTATGTTGCACTATGAAGTACCACTGTCAAGTACAATCTATTTAATGGGCATTACCTCGCTGTGACCCAGCTAGTCCGGTAGGTATCGGCTAAACTGGCCCCTACCTCACAACCAAGAACAAAAATACTAAAATAATCAGGTCAAGCCGTGAGCATCTCCCTCTGAGATGACTCCTCCATCAGACCTCTGTTTAGAGTTTCTAATGAAGGTCAACAGTTTTGGCAATATACTGTCCATATCTAAACGATGTTACATTGACATGTTATTTATCAAGCACACATGTTCATGGTTACAATACATATTTACATATCACCAATAATTTAGAATAATGTCCCCTGGTTATTATACAGAAAATTTAGGAACAATAATTTATCGTCGTTTACAAGACATAAATTACAATTGGAAATTTATTTCTTAGTGTCATAATTTGATCCTTATTGACAAATGTGCACAAAAAGTCACGTTTGTAAAGAAGCAATCAAGTTACGATGCTGATATTACATCCTAAAACAAAAATCGACATATACAATTCCGTACATGGAAATATTTTAAATTACATTTTAATACAATTGTCATACATTTATATACTTTTAATATTACTATGCAAAAAATCGGAAGTATACAGCTGTACTATTACATGTGTTGTGATGTCATTCATACAACGTTGGTCCGTTCTGGATGGATCTTCTATAAACGGAGTAGTAGTTGTTACCATCAGCTGTTGGATCGTCTCTTCCGCCTTCTGCTCGGATTGTACTGTCGCGGTCATCTTTCGTACCTTGTTAAAACGTCTTGGACACCTCGGTCTGGATACCTTCAGGATTACCTCACGTTGTAGTGGCTTGGTAAATTCCTGGATCTTGTAGTGTTGTCCAGTGACACTTCTCTGTAGTGTCTGGTTGTTACAATATTTATGTATTTACAATAATAATTACATTCTTTCTCATATCTCACAGTTATACAACACATTAGTTTACATAATACTGATTCCATTCTTTCTCATATCTCACAATTATACACGCATTCATTCGCATGATAATAATAAGAATCACAATATGTAATCACAATAAGTTATATACATTGGGAGATACAATCTTCCCCATCACAATGGTGTACACAGCGTTACTGACACATTGTCACAATTGGCTGTAGTACTGAGCACTATCTACGTTGCAGTTTTATACACCCTCTGCACTGTGCTCTGGTGTCGACTGGGTATTAGGTTCGTTGTATGGACATCTCGACAAAAGGTCTGCAAGACAGTTTTGTGAACCCTTTATGTGGTTAACCTCATAGCTATAGTCCTGCAGAAGAAGGGACCATCTTGCCACCCTGCTGTTACTAGGCGTTCCTCTGGTAACAATTGTCAGCGGAGTATTATCTGTTTCAATAATGAAATGTTTGCCTAACAAAAATCTAGAAAGTTTACGTACCGAAAATACCATGGCAAGAGCCTCGAGTTCCGGTGTACTGTAATTTCGTTCGCTGGTGTTCAGTTTTCGAGAGACGTAGTATACTGGGTACAAGATTTGGTCGTGTTCTTGGAGAAGCACACCTCCAATGGCTACGGAGCTCGCATCACATCTTAATCTAAAAGTAATATTCAAATTTGGCAATTTCAGAATAGGTGATTTAGAAAAATATGAAAGAATTTTCGTAAATGCTGGCCTTAAACATTCACTGTTTACAATCACATTGGGTTGTTTATTTGTTAGTAGATCAGTGAAACATTTGGTCAATTCAGCAAAATGAGGAATAAACTGTCTATAATAATTTAAAAGACCTAACACACTTCGCAACTGTTTCTTAGTTGTCGGAAGCGACAATTTCAAAATTCTGGACATGATGTTATCGTCAGTTGATATAAAGCCATTTGAGATCTTATAGCCCAAAAATGAAATTTCCTGAAAGGCTATATCCACTTTGGAAGGTTTTACAGTCAGTCCATGATGTTTAATTCTGTCAAATGTCTGCTGTAGTGCTGTTATGTGCTCTGTTATGTCCTTTGTGTGTATGCAAATGTCGTCCATGTACCAAATGATGTTAGCAATGTCTGTCAAAAGAATTCTTGTCATTCTGACGAAGGTAGCTGGTGCATTGACTAATCCGAAAGGTAGTTTACACCATTCGTATAAACCCCAATGTGTGGCAAATGCAATCAGATGTATACTATCAGGATGTACAGCTATCTGCCAGTAGCCTTTTGTCATGTCAAGTTTAGTAAAATAACGTGAGTCAGATAGTTCAGTCAAGATGTCTTCACAGTTGCTCATTGGTTCTAAATCCAACTGTGTAATGCTGTTGAGCTTACGATAGTCCGCACAGAGTCTAATAGTGTTGTCCTTTTTGCGTACCAAAACTATTGGTGAACAGAAATGAGATTGTGAACGTCGAATGATATGATTTGCTTCTAAATCAATGATTTCTTGATGAAGTTTTTCTTTATAGTGTATAGGGATGGAATATGGTCTACACTTAATAGGCACGTCAGATGTTAAGATGATTTGGTGTTGCACTAAATCTGTCTGTCCTGGGCTGTCAGAAAAGATCGTCCTGTAGTCTTGTATCAGTTGTTTGCAACTGTCAGTTTGTGTCTGAGTCAGTTTAGGATTTACCTTAATGTCTTGTAAGTTGGTCGTTGTGTCAAGAACTGGTGTCGGTATCTCGTCAGTGTCGTTGTCGACCGTCTGGTCCACTATGGAGGTGCTTGCTGCAGTCTCTACTTGTTCGTCTTGCCTGTGGTGATAAGGTTTGAGCATGTTAATACGGAAAATTTTATGTTTGTCCCTAACTGCAATCTCGTAATCTACCGTCGAAATTTGTCGTAGCACTTTGAACGGTCCTTGCCATGAGTCAGTTAGGAGATGTCTATCACTTGGCAAAAGAAGAAAAACGTCCTGTCCTGGCGTCAGTGTAATAGTTCTATTTCCTCTGTTAGCATATTGTCGGTAACTAGCTCCTGATTTTTGGAGAGCTTCTTTGGCTAATATACATGATTTCATAATTCTATCACGCAATGATGTTACATGTTCATATGGTGAAATGGGTATAGACACAGTTGTACTTCCAGTCAACACAGATTCATACAGAGATAATGGGCCGCGTGGTTGTGCACCATATAACATTTCGAATGGTGAGAACCCAGTGCTGGAATGGGGCACTTCCCTATATGCAAACAAAATGGCAGGCAGATAAGTATCCCAATCTTCAGGATGTTCTTGGGTTACCTTAGAGAGCATATGTTTCATATCGCCATTAATCTTTTCTACTATACCGGTCGAATGTGGGTGATATGGACTGTTGAAGCATTGTTTAACACCCAACATTTTGGTAAAGGCTTGTGTAGCCGAGGAAATAAATTGGCTACCCCGATCTGAAAGGATGGTATCAGGGAATCCTACCCTCGCAAAAATATGAAAGAACACTTCCATGATGTCGTTGGAAGTTACGTTCTTCATTGGAATTGCCTCTGGCCAACGAGTACATAGATCAATGCGTGTTACAATGTATCTATTACCTTTAGATGTTATATGGTTCAGAGGACCAACTATATCGACCGAGATCTTTTCAAACGGTCTACTAGCCAAATCAGTAACTTGCAATTCAGCTTGTGGGTGTTTACCCTTTTTGACAAGCTTTTGACAGATGTCACACGATCTGCAATACTGTTTGGTATCGTTGCAAAACTTTGGCCAATAAAATTGAGTAAGTAACCTTGCTCTAGTTTTAGCATAAGCCATGTGTCCTGCAAAGGGTATGTCATGAGCTATATTCAATGCTTGCTTGCGGTTTTCTAACGGTAGCACTGTTTGTTCTATAGTGCTGGAACCTTTGGTGTAGTACCGTGTTAGAATTCCGTTCTTGAGAGCAAAGTACCATTGAGCATTCTTTGCTACTCTTGGCTTTTGGCCTATAAGTTTAAAATACATTTGCAGAGATCGATCGGCTTTCTGAGATGTTATAAACGTCTCCCTAGTTGTCTCAGGAGATGTTACAACAGGACTTACTCGTTGTAAAGCCTCTGTTTGATCGATTCGATCTTGCATCTGTGCAGTAGATCTAGTTACTGCATTTACTACATTACAACGATTATTCTCATCACACATTGATGTTACATTCACACAATTACATGTATGTTCTGGCATAGCCAGGTTGGTATTTGTACATTCAATTACAGGTGGTAATACATCATGAATGGTGATTGGTGATGAAGGTGAAGTGGTAGTATCAATATTACAACTGACAGATGATGTATTGATGTCATGTGGTATGTCATTCACTTCAGGAAGGTTTCCAATGATAATATCACAGCAAGGATTGGTTAATGCTGCGCATTTAACCTTTCCTGTTAGGAATGGTGTCGTTATATATGCCCATGCAAGTGGATATTTCTCTATGTTCCCTGAGAATGTCCTGCATGTGACATATTTACCACTATATTGTGATGGTAAAATATAGTCTCTCTTTAGACCAATGAGAGTACTCCCGCTATCACGTAAGACTGTGGCAGCTTTACCATTAACATTCCCCTGGTGTATGTTTAGTATACCTTTGGAGTTTACTACAGAATTGGCCTCCTCACTGGTAATAGGTATAGAATGGCCGCATGTTAACACGCCATCCTCATGAAATTGATCACAAATGGTACATTTTTCCTGATGGAATACCTCAATGGAATGTGCTGAGTTTACTGGGTGATCTTGTACACTTTCATCTTCTGATGAAGAACTGTCAAACATGGCTGCATTAGCCTTTTTGGTCATTGACTTGCCTTTACAATCCTTACGCCAGTGACCAAAAGCCTTACAAAGGTAACATTTTGTAAGTTTTTTGTAGTTCTTCCTTTCTTTATCTTGCTTAGAAATGTAATTATGCAAGTAAGCAGTGTACCCAGGATGTTGGTCGCACATATCATGCTCATTGTGTGTATAGTTGCAATATCTACACTGATATAATTTCTCTGCACTTTGTTTATAAGGTCTTTGTTTGGTATTTGACCCTGCCTGATATTTGCCATATGTAGCTGCTGCTACAAAGTCTGTGCTGGTCAGACTACTAGAGAAACAATGCTTATTGGCTGCAAAATAACCAGAGCCACGACTTTCAATCTGTTGAACACTTTCACACTGACATTCCAACAAAAATTTAGAAAAGGGGGCTGGGAGAGATGCAATAATCTTATCTCTCAACATAAGGTCAACTAATTTGTCATAACTTCCATTTACTTTAGCTGCTGACAGCCATTTAGAAAAAATATTTTGAATTTCTGAGATGTAATCAGAGAACGTGTGTGTTGGCTTAGGAGACAACTTCCTAAACTGTTCTCTATAACCTGATTCATCTAGCAAAAAATGTGACATAATTTTTGCTTTTATGTAAAGATACTCTTCTTTCAGGTCATTTGGGATCGACTCTATGACTTTAAGAGGTTCCCCAGAAAGACTTCTTACATACACTATCCCCCATTCAGGTTTTGGGATTTTGTAATGATCCATAACAAATTCAAAATTGTGGGTGAATGCTGCTATGCAATCACCTGTGTTGTAACTTCTGATTAGACCTTGATACTTCTTATGAGGTTGATCTTTGTCTGTTTCTCTATTCACTTTATCTTTAGAACATTCAGCTTTTAGCTGTTCAATTCTTAGTTGTGTTTTTTGTTCTTCTCTCTTACTTTGGGCCAAGATTTCAGCTTGCCTCACTGCAGCCTCTGACTGTTTTAGAGCAGCGTCTGATTGTGCTTGTTGAAGCCTCAGAGCAGCATCTGATTGTGCTTGTTGAAGCTTTAGAGCAGCTTCTGAGTCTGCCTCTTTACTTTTCAGAGCCCTTTCGGCTGCTCTCTCATCCCTCTCACTAATTTGCTCTTGTTTCAAACAATATTCTGCATATTTACTTTCACTCCATGCTCTCAATCCCTCACCAGACATATTCATTTTTAAACCCATTTCAATGAAATCGTTTAAAGAAGACATGATGAACAATAGGTATGATGGAATAAATATAAACAAAATTACTTATGATGTTAGTAAGTTACAAATATTTATAGCACAGTTAATGTCTAAAGCCAGACTAACGAAAGTATAAAGAAAGCTGAAAAAAAATTTTATACTCAAGTAATCCTTGGGTACTGTGCTGTTCAGTAGTGCTCGAAATCACACTGGAACGTCTTTCGGGTTGACGCACAAAAAAATTTTGAAGTTCACCAGACTCAGGTAAAGTTGTCACAAAAACCCTGTACTTTTTAAACTAAACGAAATTAGAACGTTTGTAAATGTATGGTGTGTGTAATGTCACTGAAGTCTGTAAAAGTTTGTATGCTGTCAAGTATTATTGTTAGTCGTTACCACTTTCAACAACTTTCACGCTCACACTACCTCTACTCAATGACATTCAAGGGCACGGCCGCCATTTTGGATTTTAGGTACAAAATTTGTTGAATTTAGTGCTAAGTCTGAAGACGCCTCGGTTGGCTTCACATAATATCTTCACACTTATAATTTAATTAAATCAACTCTATTAATTCGTTACTTTACCTTAATCTATGACTTGCGCACTTCTATCGGCATGTTCACATTCGCTTCAAACTCGGACAAAAAAAATGTATACGTTCGCATTTGATTCAAAACCCGGACGAAAGCCTCCACATTCGCACTTGTCAGAGTCTTGCATAACACAAGACAAGTAGCTCGTTTTCTGGCAAGTGTGAAGTAATATCAAACTATCAAATCACACGAAGTGAATATCCGAAAATATTATTCACACGTTTTATTGACGCGCCGCATTTATCATCGCACAAACATTGCGCACTGACAATCCATAACAATCATTATAGCATAAACAATATCACTACAATACATAATAATACATGCAAGCAATAAACATCTCACTTACAGTCAAACTATACAAGCGTTCGAACCAGTCTCCCACTGTCATACAGGCTAGCTCTCAGGGCAGATTCAAACTCAACTCGCATTCCCTTGCGACCTGTCCGTTCAACGATCTAAGCCCGTCTGCCAGTTCTGGCGTCTTACACGCTTACACGCACACGTCAGCTGGTGTCCCCTGCACGGTTCACGGGGTGAACTCAATTGCTGTGCGTGGCTACCTATCCGGGCGTCGGTAACGACGCCGCGTTCTCTCTGCCGTGTTTAACATTACTCAGGGTTGCGTGTTGTTATGTTGTCTGGCGTTGGTACAGACAACGTGTCGCAACCTCGGATGTGAGACCTTGACACCTCTCTCCCTCTCCCTCTCTCTCTCTCTCTATTTCACTCTCTCTCTATTTCACTCTCTCTCCCTCCCCCCCTCTCTCTCTCCCTCCCTCTCTCTCTCTCTCTCTCTCTCTCGCTCTCTCTCTCTCTCTCTCTCTCTCTCTCTCTCTTGCTGACTTGGTATTTTCCTGGCAATAATTTCTCCAGCAGCTAGCCAATTGTATTTTGCATGGTTATTGTAAAAACAAACTTGTAAATACAAACTGTTTTGTATGAAATAAACGTTCATTTAAAACAAAAAATGTGTAATTGTAACTAGTGGCGGCTAGGGATTACAGTGTAGATGTGTCTGCATTTGATAATGAAATATAAATCAAAAGGAAAATATGAATGACCAAAACTGCTTTCAGCATCATGAAACTTGTATTAACATCTACAGAGATTAACATCGCGTTAAAAATGATTATTGTCAAATGGTACGTTTATTCAACATTACTGTATGGTGCGGTAGCCTGGACATTGAACGAGTAGTTAGAGAGTCGAATTGAGGCCATGGAGATGTGGATATGCAGAAGAATATGTCGTATTTCATAGAAACAAAAATAAACAGAGGTTCTAGAAAAACTGGGAATGAACAGAGAGTTGATGAAGGAAATAACAATGAGACAAGTGAAATATTTCGGTCATTTTAAAAGATATAATACTCTTATGAAAGACTTCCGGTCCCCAGCATGGCGGTTAGGCATTGAACCGCTACGGCCTCTGGAGTATTTATCTGTGTGGCTGCGGTTTGCATTTCGCATTTTCCTCATATTGGACTGGTACTGAGTGAGTGCTTCGCGACTCTGTGAGCTGTGATATTTACGTGGAATGCTTTTACATGTCCGCTTTTGGTTTTACAGTGACCTGCATGTTCGGAACAATGGCTACCGGCTGTTGCTGAATTGACTGATTTGCCTTTTCGGTTCACGAGTGCATTATTCAGGAGACTCCTGGAAGTGGGCGCTGTAGTTAGGAAGTTTGTGCTTAATGCGACGCTTTCGGCGGGTCGCCCTGTGGATAGAGACAGAGCCACGTGAGAAACCCCGGGTCAGTGAGGTCTTTCTGGTGACTGCCGATTCCATCCACGATGAACTGTGGATTTCGTGGAGGACTTTTGTGTTGGCATTCTGGCGGCGGCATTATACACAGTGTACCTGTGCGGGCTTTTGGATTGCTGAGACCCCTGTCTGTTCCAATTTTCACATTAGACAGTGGGGCGCATTTTGTGTGATATTCACTGGCACAGGAACGGAGCATAATGGGGACGACCTGTTGCCGTGAAGTTGGAACCTCGACTAACTAACTACTCTTAAGAAAACCATACTGGAGGGAAATTTTGAGGGCATGCGTGCAAAAGGTACACAACGATTCATGTGGTAAGATAACATCAGGAGATGGACGAACGTCAATCTGACAGAATGTACTGTCAGAGCGAGAGAGAGAGAGAGACAGCGTTGGAGATCCATTGCAGCCAAACGTCATTGTGGAGACGGCACCTGATTGATGATT
The DNA here is from genome assembly GCA_963921405.1 of Cepaea hortensis. NCBI lineage: Eukaryota > Metazoa > Mollusca > Gastropoda > Stylommatophora > Helicidae > Cepaea > Cepaea hortensis. Next base: position 62,643,271 of record OY992892.1, on the reverse strand, counting down.
CGCGTAGTGAGCGTGCACAGGCGGTCATTCTAACTGCAAATTGGAATCTCCAAATTACCGTACACTGGCAGACGGCCATGGTGAACCGAAGGGCAAATATTGGGACTAACAGGCACTACACAATTGTAACTAGTGAGGGTTATGAACAAGGTGTCAGATACGTCACACCAGTGACCATCATTGCATAGAAAGTATACGGCAATGAGTCTACGGCAATCTCCGCCACTTGGCGTGACACTAGTTAAATATTCGAGGGGTGCTTCACATGAAAACCACAGAAGTGTGATAGCAATTACAATAACCATAGCATTTTATTGTAACCAGTCAATATTTTTGTTAAGGATGTCAAGAGTGTTAAGCACGTGCCTTCACTGTGCAGTGCAAATGATCATATTTATGTCCCAACTGCTTTATCTAGAGTGTGCACGTTGCGCAAATGATCATATGTATGTCCCAACTGCTTTTTCCATAGTGAGAACATTGCGCAAATGATCATATGTGTGTCCTAAATTCCTCTTAAAGAGTGAGCACGTTGCGCAAATGATCATATTTATGTCCCAACTGCTTTTTCTATAGTGAGCACGTTGCGCAAAAGATCATATTTATGTCCCGACTGCTTTTACTATAGTGTACACGTTGCGCAAATGATCATACTTGTGTCCCAACTGCCTCTTAAAGAGTGAGCACGTGGCGAAAATGATCATATTTATGCCCCAACAGCTTTTTCTATAGTGCGCCTAATTGCTTTTTCAATAGTGCGCCCATTGCGCAAATAATCATATTTATGCTCCAACTGCTTTTTCTATAGTGAGCACGTTGCGCAGATGATCATATTTATGACCCAACTTCTTATTCTATAGTGAGCACGTTGCGCAAATGATCATATTTGTGTCCCAACTGCCTCTTAAAGAGTGAGAACGTATCGCAAATAATCATATTTATGTCCTAACTGCTTTTTCTATAGTGAGCACGTTGCGTAAATGATCATATTTGTGTCCCAACTGCCTCTTAAAGAGTGAGCACGTGGAGCAAATGATCATATTTATGCCCCAACAGCTTTTTCTATAATGACCCCGTGGCGAAAATTATCATATTTATTTCGCAAATGCTTTTTCTATAGTGAACACGTGACGAAAATGATCATATTTATGTCCCAACTGCTTTTTCTATAGAGAGCACAGGGCGCAAATGATCACATTTATGTCCGAATTGCTTCTTCTATCGAGAGCACGTTGCGCAAATGATCTTATTTATGTCCCAACTGTTTTTTCTATAGTGAGCACGTTGCGCAAATGATCATATTTATGTACCAACTGTTATTTCTATAGTGAGCACGTTGCGCAAATGATCTTACTTGTGTCGCAACTGCCTCTTAAAGAGCGAACACGTGGCGCAAATGATCATATTTATGTCCCGACTGCTTTTACTATAGTGTGCACGTTGCGCAAATGATCATACTTGTGTCCCAACTGCCTCTTAAAGAGTGAGCACGTGGCACAAATGATCATATTTATGCCCCAACAGATTTTTCTATAGTGAGCACTTGGCGAAAATGATTATATTTACTTCACAAATGCTTTTTCTATAGTGAGCACGAGGCGCAAATGATCATATTATGTCCCAACTGCTTTTTCAATAGTGAGCACGTGGCGTAAATGATCATATTTATGTTCGACTTGCTTCTTGTATAGAGAGCACGTTGCGCAAATGATCTTATTTATGTCCCACCTGCTTTTTCTATAGTGAGCACGTTGCGCAAATGATCATATTTATGTCCCAACTGTTTTTTCTATAGTGAGCACGTGGCGATAATGATTATATTTATTTGACAAATGCTTTTCCTATAGTGAGCACGTGGCGAAAATGATCATATTTATGTTCCAACTGTTTTTTCTATAGTGAGCACGGGGTGCAAATGATCATCTTTAAGCCCCAACTGCTTTTTCTATAGTGAGCACGTGGCGCAAATTATCATATTTATGTCCCAACTGCTTGTTTTACAGTTTGCACGTTGCGTAAATGATCCTATTTGTGTCCCAACTGCCTCTTAAAGAGTGAGCACGTGGCGCAAATGATCATTTGTATGCCCCAAACAGCTTTTCTTATAGTGAGCACATGGCGAAAATGATCATATTTTTTTTTTAAATGCCTTTTCTATAGTGAGCACGTGGCGAAAATGATCATTTTTATGTAACAACTGCTTTTTCTATAGTAAACGCTTGGCGCACATGATCATATTTATTTCCCAAATGCTTGTTTTATAGTGAGCCCTTGGCGCAAATGATCATATTTATGTCTTAACTGCTTTTTCTATAGTGAGCACGGGGCGCAAATGATCATATTATATCCTAATTGCTTTTTCAATAGTGCGCCCATTGCGCAAATAATCATATTTATGCTCCAACTGCTTTTTCTATAATGAGCACGTTGCGCAGATGATCATATTTATGTCCCAAATTCTTATTCTATAGTGAGCACGTTGCGCAAATGATCATATTTGTGTCCCAACTGCCTCTTAAAGAGTGAGCGCGTATCGCAAATGATCATATTTATGTCCCAACAGCTTTTTCTATAGTGACCCCGTAGCGAAAATGATCATATTTATTTCGCAAATGCTTTTTCTATAGTGAACACGTTCCGAAAATGATAATATTTATGTACCAACTGCTTTTTTCTATAGTGAACACGTTGCGCAAATGATCATATGTAAGTCCCAACTGCCTCTTAATTAGTGAGCACGTGGCGCAAATGATCGTATGTATGTCCCAACTGCTTTTTCTATAGTGAGTGCGTTGCGCAAATGATCATAGTTATGTCCCAACTGCTTTTTCTATAGTGAGCATGGGACGCAAATGATCATATTTATGCCACAACTGCTTTTTATATAGTGAGCACGTTGCGCAAATGATCATATTTGTGTCCCAACTGCCTCTTAAAGAGAGAGCACGTGGCGCATATGATCATATGTATGTCCCAACTGCTTTTTCTATAGTGAGCACGTCGCCCAAATGATCATATTTGTGTCCCATCTGCCTCTTAATGAGTGAGCACGGAGCGAAAATGATCATATTTATGTCCCAACTGCTTTTTGTATAGTGAGTACGTTGCGCTAATGATCATAGTTATGTCCCAACTGCTTTTTCTATAGTGAGCACGGGGCGCAAATGATCAAATTTATACCACAACTGCTTTTTTCTATAGTGAGCACGTGAGGCAAATGATCATATTATGTCCGAACTGCTTTTTCAATAGTGAGCACGTTGCCCAAATGATCATATTTATGTCCCAACTGCTTTTTTCTATAGTGAGCACGTTGCGCAAATAATCATATTTGTGTCCAAACTGCCTCTTAAAGAGTGAGCACGTGGTGCAAATGATCATATTTATGCCCCAACAGCTTTTTCTATAGTGACACCGTGGCGAAAATGATCATATTTATTTCGCAAATGCTTTTTCTATAGTAAAAAGGTGGCGAAAATAATCATATATATGTCCCAACTGCTTTTTCTATAGTGAGCACAGGGTGCAAATGATCACATTTATGCAACAACTGCTTTTTATATAGTGAGCACTGTCGTGTCCTCCTTTACAGTGTCGTCCCTGGAGTGAAGAGAGCCGACACCCACATTATAATATTTTTTCCCTCTCAATATTCTGGAGAATCCACCAGCTTCCGTCCAACACACTCCATCAGCCTATGGACACCTTTTCCTATCACTCTCTCACTGTCGTACTATGCCCCCTTCTCATACTTCCCCAACGCAACATACTCAACAACTCTTGCTTCTAGAAATTAATAAAGATTAATTTATTAAAATAAAAGTGTAACGTGTATGAGACGTGTATGCGAAGAAAATGTGTGACGTGTTCTATAAAGTGTGTAGACTCTGTCTCTCAGACATCAACTCAGTCAGCTGATCACAGCAAAGATAGACCACAGCACGTTACGTCAGAACAAGTACATCTCACCCGTTGCCGGAACCATCTTGCCGGATAATGCTTTGCCTCTGTAGACCTCTGGTAATCCAATTTCATGAACATCCGAAATAGACACCGGTGGTATTAACAGTTAATCATGGACCGGTTGCACTCTACACAATGTCCGTTCCTAACGTTCCTTAACAAACTGCACAAGTCTTTTGTAGTGTGTACGCAGTTAGTTAGTTAGTTAGTTAGTCGACAGATCATCCTCGTTGCACATCGAACCATTCAGTCCATAAGTGCTAATTACTAATGTTAATTGTTACTGTACTAACACTAGGTACTCTTAGCCGGTTCTCGGTTCGTTACTACTGTCTAATGCTGTGTGGTGCATCAATATGCATCACTCTCTTTGATGAATCAATTTCCTTCTAGCGTAAGTTACGTTTCTGTATGCAACTCTAGTGACTCTTGAACTGGTGTTCTTCCTAATGGGATTGGATTCTTTCCCAAAAACTTGTTGAGTTTCCTTGGATCTGGTAGGGAACCTAGGATAGAAACAACACATCTGGTGATAGTACTAGTCACTGATCCTTTCGGCTGAGTGTAAGCCTATCACCTTGCTTAATGATCTTTAGCTAACTAGACTTAGTCATAGAGCAGATTAGCTACCCACCTAGAGCCGAATCAGGCTATGACAAAGGAAAAATCAGCAAACAGAATGCGGAACCCCGCCCACCAGGGACACCTACGGGAAGATCCCAATTATCCCTCATTACTCAATTCTCAACTAGTAAAGCTTATCAACACTTCACTAATCTATTCTTAACTAGCAGAGTTAATATCACTATTCTTACTCTAACTAGTTTCCACTAACAGTGCTAATCATCACACTATAGTTTAACAAGGCTACAGTCTATATTAATTAGAACTAATAGACTATATTGACTACCTTATGTAAAAACCGCCTCATTCCCGGGATGGCTACTACACTTTGCCATAACGGCACATGCTAGTTAATCTTAAATTAATCTAACACTGTAGAGCTCTCCCACAAACACGTCCATCATAATCCACGGTTTTTGGTCAACTCCCCCCTAGTTGATCCCAACTCGGGTTTATATGGCAAACTACCAAAGTTGGCCACGTGACGTTCTCCTTTATGCCCCCACACAGGTGGCACAGTGGCAGATCATCTCCTGTCAGGGATCCATCCTCCCTGGCTCCATTAATGTTAGATTTGTCATCACTGGTTGTGACATCCAAAACAATCTAGAGAGTTACTGTACAGTTCCAACAAAGAGTTTTTCCCAACACGCTGTCAATCTTCTCGATGTTCCGGAAACAAGACTTGACAGATGTACTGTTTCCTGTCTCTCGCTGCCAATTCCGGTTTGTCTCTGACTGTTGACAAACTGTCAAGCTTCTGTTCAGTGGTGACAATCCCAGCAGCCATTTCGCCTGATGTCCGGAACTATAACTGACAGACAGGGCTGTTCCATGTACTGAGCCGGGCAAGGCTATGTGATTCTAAATGTTTATAAACTGCCAACTCATTGTATCCCTTCCTTCTCACTCACCACCAAATGTGTTTATGGGCTGACAAGATGTAACCTGTGCAGCTGTGTTTACTCTGTTAGTACGACTGTTGTGGCCTAGAAAATATACGCCAAGCAAACGTCGGTATTATTATCTGGTTAACTCATGGCGAGCTCGTGACATAGGCCCCCTCTTAAGAGAGTAGTCCATCTCACTCTTCTCCACCATGAGTTAAATCCAGATGATTCATTCCTCTTCTTCAGGAGCTGGGTGTCTTGACAAGAAATCCGCTCCAACATTCTCCTTCCCAGGAATGTACTCTACTGTGAAATTATACGGTTGAAGTAACAACGACCACCGCATCAAACGTGCGTTGAGCTTCTGAGAAGTAGCCAGGAACATCAGGGGCTGATGATCCGACTGGACCCGAAACTTAACTCCATACAAATATGGCTGAAATTTTTGCACTGCCCATACGAGGGACAAACACTCTCTCTCGACGGTTGAATAATTCTTCTCCGCCTGTAGAAGTTTCTTACTTGCGTATGCCACAGGTTTCAAAACCGAAGCATCGTCTTTTCCTTCCTGTAACAAAGCGGCTCCAATTCCAATCGCACTTGCATCCGTTCTCAACACAAATGGTTTGGAAAGGTCAGGGAGCTGTAATACAGGTTTGCTGACCAAGGCCTCCTTTAACTGACTATAGGCATTCTCACATTCTGGTGTCCAAATGATTTGGTCCGGGAATCCATTTTTCAAGGTTTCCGTCAACGGAGCTCCCAGTTCAGTGAAATGTGGGATAAATTTGTGGTAGAACCCACACAACGAGAGAAAAGATCGCACATCCTTCTTCGTTTTTGGCCTTGGTGCATTTCTGATTTTCTCCAGGTTCTTCTCTTCTGGAACAATGTGTCCTGGAGTGATGGTGTGACCTAGAAATTCCAGAGTCTGGTAACCAATCATGCACTTGGTTGGACGAGCAGTAAGCCCTGCTTCCTTGAGCCTCTTAAACACTCTCTCCAAGGATTGTAAGTGGTCATCCAAGCTGTCACTGGAAATCAGAATATCATCCATGAATGAGATGATGGACGGATCCTGTAACGGATCTAGTAAAGTCCTCATCATGCGTGTAAACACACTAGGTGCATTGCTGAGTCCAAAGGGCATGACCTTGAATTCGTAGTGTCCACTGGGTGTACTGAAAGCTAACAGTGGTCGAATCTCCGGTTTGACTGGTATCTGATAGTACCCCCGACTCAGATCCACTTTTGAAAAGTACCGAGCCTTATGGAGCCTAGCGAATAGCTGAGTTGGATTCGGCAAAGGTTCCACCTGAAATTGTGTGTGACTGTTCAGAAGTCGGTAGTCTATACACAACCTGTGTTCTCCACTTGGTTTGCGTAACAAAACTACCCCCGCATTGTATGGGGATGTGGATGGTGCAATCACATCATCCTCCAGCAATTTGTGTATTTCCTCCTCCAGGGCCTTTTCTTTAGAGAATGGCACTGGGTAAACCTTCTGACGAACCGGCTCCTGTGTGGTCAAAGTCATCTCGAACTCAACCAATCTCGTTCGTCCTGGTTTATCCGTCAGTATCTCCTTATGAGACTTGAGAACCTGGGTTATCTTTTCCCTCTCCTGTGAGGTCAGATCAGGGTTCACTTGTACATCCCTATAGGTTTCCTGGTGTACCAAGGGATATTCCCTGCCCTCGTTGGTTCCCACTTCTGTCTCCACTGCAACTGCCATTGCCATGAGGTGAGCTGCCTTGTCTCCGGGTCTCTCTTCGTATTTCCGCAAGAGATTGATATGGAAAATCTTCGACTTTCCCCGGATCCGGATCTGATAGTTGGTTCTGGATATCACCCTTTCCACGGGAAATGGTCCTTGCCAACCTATCTCCAGTTTGTTGTTTCCCGTTGGGAGTAGCAACAAGACTTTATCTCCTACCTCTAGAGATCTTTCTTTAGACCTACGGTTGTAGTAAGCCGCATGTCTTTTCCTGGCCTTTTTCAAGTTTTGATTTGCCAGAGTCCATCCCTTATGGAGTTTTTCTTTCAGTTCCTCCACGTATTGATAGGATGAGATCACTTCTTCTGACGTCCCCTCTTCAGTCCAACTCCTCAACATGGCTTCCAACGGTCCTTTGATTGGACGACCAAACAGCAACGTAGCGGGTGGTAGTCCTGTTGAGCCATGAGGAACTTCCCGATAGGCAAAGAGTGCTGCTGGGATATATTCATCCCACCTATCAGGTTTTTCCTGCGCTAGTTTCCTGAGCATTGTCATCAACGTGCCGTTGAAACGCTCTACTTGTCCATTGGCTTGAGGGTGGTAAGGGCTGGTATGTATGTGGTTAGAGTGAAACACCCTAAATACCTCCTCCATGAGTTTTCCACAAAACTGAGATCCATTGTCCGTCAGAATTTGATCCGGAAAGCCTAATCTGGTAAAGGCCTCCATCAGTGCGTCCGCCACTCTTTTCGAGTCAATCGTGGTCAACGGTATGGCTTCACCCCACATTGTACAGCAATCCACCATTGTGAGTATATACATGTTCCTCTTCCTAGTCCTGGGAAGTGGACCCACGATATCGATGGCTACCCTCTCGAAAGGAGAGTTCATGATGGGCATCTCACCCAACACCACCGGTGCTGTCCAGTGTTTTGGTGCCACCCTCTGGCACTCAGGGCATGACTTCACATACCGACGCACATCATCTGTCATTCCCGGCCAATAGTAGTGGCAGGAAATCCGCTGCATGGTGGCGGCAATACCCATGTGTCCACTAAAGGAGATGGTATGCCCCATATGAAGAATCTGGGACCGGTGAGCTTTCGGGACGACCAACTGACCGTATAGGTTGTCTCCCCTTCCTGCTCTCCTGTAGAGTATCCTATTCTTCATGTAGTACTGCCCCCGTCCTGGTGGATCAGCACTTTTCTGCAGCTTTTTGTAGCAAGGACGTAAAGTATCATCCTCACTCTGGGCAGTTCGTAGCTCCCCCGGCATTGGGTTAGTCACAATTGCGTCTGCCTCTTCCGTTTTCGTCTGAGAGCGAGTCTGCATTGCTCCCATATGGATTGGCTCCCTGGGCATTCCCAGAAAGACATACCGGCAACCTAGGATGACTGGAAAAATGGGATCGGTCAATACAGCGGCCTTGATGGTGCCGGTGACGTACCTTGACCGAATCTCCACATTAGCAATAGGCAACTTCATGGTTACAGCACTCTTCTGTGCAGGCTGTATATCCAAGGTTTCACCTGTGAATTGTTCTGGATGTACCAGATCCGCAGAAATCACGGCCTCCCCGTCCAGTCCTGTGTCGTATAAACACTCCACTTGACGACCGTTAACCTCTACCAATTCCACTACAGGTGGTTTTTCCTGGTCTGGAGTCTCTTCCTCGGCCTCGACCTGTTCGGTGGGCTCCACCTTAGGTTTTCCTGAGCACACGACGAATTGAGTGTCTCCTGACTCTTCCCTGCTGTCAATAGCATTGTGCGTGTTTGACTTGCATTGGTTGCACCATTTCCCTGTCCTAGATTTTCTATTGCCAGAATTGAGTGAGCTCTCCTGGTGGCGAGCTTCCTTGTTGACCTTGGCATATTCCGTGACAACCTCCTTGGAAGTCACTTGACATGCTGCGAAGTGAGGGTTCTTAGCCTTCGATTTGCAGTCCCTCGTATTGTGAGAGGGTGACTTACAAATTGAACACCACTTCTCCGACCATGGTCGTTTAGGTGTAGAGCTTGAAGTGCTCTTGCTTCCCTCCTTCTTCTTCTCTGAACTATCCTCTGATTTTTGCACATAAGGTTCCCACTTTTTTGTTCCTGAGTTTTTGGTTTTCTTCTTGTCATGTTTCTCTTGACTTTTGGAGTTGGTGGAAAGGTTCTCCCCTGCCTCCCCATGTACCTCGACGAACCGTTCTGCTAATTTATTCACGAGGTCAATACGTTCCGCTCCTTGTTCTCCCAGGAACGTCCTGAGAGGTTTAGACATTTGCTTCTTCAGCTGGTCGACCACCATGAGCTCTTCCAGACTCTCATAGTCATGTGCGAACCCAGCCAAATCCATCCACTTATGGAGATAAGATTTAAGACGCAAACTGTAGGTGGCAAACAACTCCCCCGGTTCTCGTTTCGCTGCTCGAAATTTTTTCCGGTAGGTCTGTGACGTAACCTCGAATCGTTTCAGCAGAGCCGTCTTTAACTCATCATAATTGTTCTCATGTCCTGGTGGCAGGCGAGAATAAACCTCGTATCCGGTCCCGCGTAATCCCTGGGATAGCTTAAGATTCCATTTGTTACGCTCCAGACCCATAGCAACTGACATAGCCTCGAAGCGTTGAAGGTATTGGTCAATCTTCTCTTTGTCCTCCTCGTAGACCGCTAAAGGAAACTTCATAGCATGGTACCCATGTCCACCTACTGGTGTTGATCCTGGGATGGAGGAACCTCCAACTGCTCCCTCAGTTTCTCCATTAGATTGACTCTTGAGCTCGAGTTCCCGCATCCGGTACTCGTGCTCCCTCTTCTGTGCTTCCTGTTCAGCTTCTAATTTCCTAGCTGCTTGCTCAGCTTCAAATTTCCTAGCTGCTTGCTCAGCTTCCAATTTCCTAGCTGCTTGCTCAGCTTCCAATTTCTTAGTTGCTTGCTCAGCTTCCAATTTCTTAGCTGCTTGTTCCAACTCCATCCTTCTCAATTCCAGCTCGGCCTTTCGATCTTCCCTTTCTGCTTGACGATACTCTCTCTCCACTTCCTGTATGTAATCCGTTAGAGCAGACCCCGACAATCCCATTTCTTCCCCCCTTGCCTTTAATTCTGCTGTGCTAAGTTTAGGGGTGGTCATTATACAGAGAGGTAAGCTAGCAGGTCGAGTACAATATAACTGCAAATTACTATATGAACAAGTACTATAAATCTAGATATTACTCCAAACCGCACAGCACATTCACTCAGTGACAAGAGTAGAATCAGGACCACAGACCTATGCAGACGTGTGAAGTGTGAACAGGTAAGATATTAGTCCTAACCCCTATCCACATTCACTCTAGCTGGATTCTCCAAACTGATATCTCCCTCTTATAACTAAGGATCCCGTGTCAAAAGACCCCGTTGTCAGAAGATCCCACTGTCAAAGGTTCCTGCTTGCAGGAGATCTCGCTGTCCAAGGATTCCGTTTACGGGAGATCCCGCTGTCCAAGGATCCCGTTTACGAGAGATCTCGCTGTCCAAAGATCACGTTTACGATAGATCCCGCTGTCCAAAGATCCCGTTTACGAGAGATCCCACTGTCCAAATATCCCGGACGAGCCCCAAATAATGTCGTGTCCTCCTTTACAGTGTCGTCCCTGGAGTGAAGAGAGCCGACACCCACATTATAATATTTTTTCCCTCTCAATATTCTGGAGAATCCACCAGCTTCCGTCCAACACACTCCATCAGCCTATGGACACCTTTTCCTATCACTCTCTCACTGTCGTACTATGCCCCCTTCTCATACTTCCCCAACGCAACATACTCAACAACTCTTGCTTCTAGAAATTAATAAAGATTAATTTATTAAAATAAAAGTGTAACGTGTATGAGACGTGTATGCGAAGAAAATGTGTGACGTGTTCTATAAAGTGTGTAGACTCTGTCTCTCAGACATCAACTCAGTCAGCTGATCACAGCAAAGATAGACCACAGCACGTTACGTCAGAACAAGTACATCTCACCCGTTGCCGGAACCATCTTGCCGGATAATGCTTTGCCTCTGTAGACCTCTGGTAATCCAATTTCATGAACATCCGAAATAGACACCGGTGGTATTAACAGTTAATCATGGACCGGTTGCACTCTACACAATGTCCGTTCCTAACGTTCCTTAACAAACTGCACAAGTCTTTTGTAGTGTGTACGCAGTTAGTTAGTTAGTTAGTTAGTCGACAGATCATCCTCGTTGCACATCGAACCATTCAGTCCATAAGTGCTAATTACTAATGTTAATTGTTACTGTACTAACACTAGGTACTCTTAGCCGGTTCTCGGTTCGTTACTACTGTCTAATGCTGTGTGGTGCATCAATATGCATCACTCTCTTTGATGAATCAATTTCCTTCTAGCGTAAGTTACGTTTCTGTATGCAACTCTAGTGACTCTTGAACTGGTGTTCTTCCTAATGGGATTGGATTCTTTCCCAAAAACTTGTTGAGTTTCCTTGGATCTGGTAGGGAACCTAGGATAGAAACAACACATCTGGTGATAGTACTAGTCACTGATCCTTTCGGCTGAGTGTAAGCCTATCACCTTGCTTAATGATCTTTAGCTAACTAGACTTAGTCATAGAGCAGATTAGCTACCCACCTAGAGCCGAATCAGGCTATGACAAAGGAAAAATCAGCAAACAGAATGCGGAACCCCGCCCACCAGGGACACCTACGGGAAGATCCCAATTATCCCTCATTACTCAATTCTCAACTAGTAAAGCTTATCAACACTTCACTAATCTATTCTTAACTAGCAGAGTTAATATCACTATTCTTACTCTAACTAGTTTCCACTAACAGTGCTAATCATCACACTATAGTTTAACAAGGCTACAGTCTATATTAATTAGAACTAATAGACTATATTGACTACCTTATGTAAAAACCGCCTCATTCCCGGGATGGCTACTACACTTTGCCATAACGGCACATGCTAGTTAATCTTAAATTAATCTAACACTGTAGAGCTCTCCCACAAACACGTCCATCATAATCCACGGTTTTTGGTCAACTCCCCCCTAGTTGATCCCAACTCGGGTTTATATGGCAAACTACCAAAGTTGGCCACGTGACGTTCTCCTTTATGCCCCCACACAGGTGGCACAGTGGCAGATCATCTCCTGTCAGGGATCCATCCTCCCTGGCTCCATTAATGTTAGATTTGTCATCACTGGTTGTGACATCCAAAACAATCTAGAGAGTTACTGTACAGTTCCAACAAAGAGTTTTTCCCAACACGCTGTCAATCTTCTCGATGTTCCGGAAACAAGACTTGACAGATGTACTGTTTCCTGTCTCTCGCTGCCAATTCCGGTTTGTCTCTGACTGTTGACAAACTGTCAAGCTTCTGTTCAGTGGTGACAATCCCAGCAGCCATTTCGCCTGATGTCCGGAACTATAACTGACAGACAGGGCTGTTCCATGTACTGAGCCGGGCAAGGCTATGTGATTCTAAATGTTTATAAACTGCCAACTCATTGTATCCCTTCCTTCTCACTCACCACCAAATGTGTTTATGGGCTGACAAGATGTAACCTGTGCAGCTGTGTTTACTCTGTTAGTACGACTGTTGTGGCCTAGAAAATATACGCCAAGCAAACGTCGGTATTATTATCTGGTTAACTCATGGCGAGCTCGTGACAAGCACGTTGCGCAAATGATCATATTTGTGTCCCAACTGCCTCTTAAAGAGTGAGAACGTATCGCAAATGATCATATTAATGTCCTAACTGCTTTTTCTATAGTGAGTACGTTGTGTAAATGATCATATTTGTGTCCCAACTGCCTCTTAAAGAGTGAGCACGTGGAGCAAATGATCATATTTATGCTCAACAGCTTTTTCTATAATGACCCCGTGGCGAAAATGATCATATTTATTTCGCAAATGCTTTTTCTATAGTGAACACGTGACGAAAAAGATCATATTTATGTCCCAACTGCTTTTTCTATAGAGAGCACGGGGCGCAAATGATCACATTTATGCCACAACTGCTTTTTATATAGTGAGAATGTGGCGCAAATGATCATATTTATGTCCGAATTGCTTCTTCTATAGAGAGCACGTTGCGCAAATGATCTTATTTATGTCCCAACTGTTTATTTTTTTATAGTGAGCACGTGCGCAAATGATCATATTTATGTACCAACTGTTTTTTCTATAGTGAGCACGTTGCGCAAATGATCTTACTTGTGTCGCATATGGCTCGGTCTCTTTCCGCAGCACGGAAAGCGTCGCAGAAAGCACGAACTCCGTAGCTTTTAGCGACGACCCACAGGAGTCTCCGAAACATTTAACTCGTAAACCGAAGGGTGCGGCCCGGAATCGAACCCACAACCTTCGGAGCACGAGTCAAACGGCTTGACCACTTCGCCACAGAGATGCTATATGGTAATGATATGTTTGAAAGGAAAAGAATATGGATCATTGTGTATATATAGATTAAATGAGTGCTTTAGGTACCTAGTAAACTAAGGGAATTGTCGTGGGCAGGATTAAGTCTGTCTATTTTATGTGACCCCAGACACTATCACAAGGTAAAGTTTGATATTTTGGACCCATTATCTCCCGGGGGACATGTTACGGGCTCTAATTGCTAGTTATAAATCTCCACTTCTTGTGTCCCAAAGAAAAAGTTTCCTTGACATTTACACGGCACTAGAGCGTCTCCCTGTAATTTGATGCCTTAATTTTATAAGTGGTATAATAGCATATATGTATACGAATGTGTTTGTTTTATTCGCACATGTGCCACTTAACAGTAACAAACGGCAACGTTTTGTGATATACACAAACAAAAGAAACACACATTACACATTGTAAATACACATTGGTTTGTATAAACTAAAAGGTGTATAAAAAGGAAATAAATTAACAGGAACACACATAATTAGTTAGTTAGTCGACAGATCATCCTCATTGTAACATCGAACCATTCAGTCCATAAGTGCTCGGATCCCCTCCTCTGCAAATCCCGCAGCGTGTAGCGGCTAACGACACAAGTTCAGTGTTGGTTTATTACTCTTCTTTGGCTTCCTGCTTGGCCTCTTTTAACTTGCTGCTCTCGCAGCCTGACTGACCATGGTTGTAGATTCCCAGTCATAGCTTTGTTCTCGTAAACGACTTACTTCTCGTACCGTAGAGCATTCAGAATGTTTGCCTGGTCCATGGCTTGTCCGCCTTCCACAGTAGCCCTACCTGCAAACCTGTCAGCCTGCTCATTCCCTTGTACATCCGCATGCCCTGGAACGAAGATGAAACGAATCTTTGCCAGCCGAGACTGCTCCAGAGACAGCAGTCACTCTCTTCGGACCCCCCCCCCCCCCCTCCACTATCTCTATCTTCCTCAGCATACTCATTGAGTGCACATAATTAATATATTATAAGGCACATAACAACATAAAAGTTGGTTTAAAGGGAAATAACCTTCTTTATTAGAAATATACAATTGTATTTAAATAAATAAATAATTTCTCTAAATGTATCTAAAACTTTTATATATTTTAATATAGTTCTATAAATTTTGTTGAGATAAAGTAAAATTTAAGTGAATTATGAAAGCACTATAGAAATATTGGCAATATTATACAAAAGAGAAAACTTTATAACGCATATTTACAATTTAACTCTGTATTACATTCGACGTTCTATCTTTCCGACGTCATATAGCAATGTTATTAAAAAGTTAATTTTTGAAAGGCCTTTAAGGTCGGAATATACTATTATTATTTCTGCTACTTTTTTTTTTTTTAGCATATCCTTTACAGGACATGGCATGGCATGGACGAGACAGGAACACTGAGCTGATCCACGACTCTGGTGATCGAGTAAAATGGCGAATCATGACCGCCCACGCTTTCCGGCATGGCACATGATTGATTGATTGATTGATTTACAGGACATTGCTGTCAACAGCAGCATCTTTCAGCTGTATGTTGATCTCTTGGCAAGATTACGCTCAGTAGTTTGCCATTGCTTTCTGAGCGGCCGAGTCAGTATCCCGCAAGTCACCAGCGGGGGTCGAACCGCTCCCAGTTCTCACCCTGCTACAAGACTCTGCGTGATAAACGGGATTACGGAGAAAGTGTTGTAACCCCTCATCCAGAGAGACCGGCATTACTGCTACTATTATTATTAATTTTCCCATTATTATATTTGAATGTGCAACATGAAACATATAGTGGATGGATGTCTGTGTCGTTGGCAGTAACATATGTATACGTCTGTGTGTGGATGCAGGTGTGTGTGTTTGGTGCATGAATTTGCACGCGTATGAGTGTGTGTGTTTGTGTGTGTGTGTGTGTGCGCGCGCGCGCGCGCGTGCGTGTAGCAGACTTTAAACCAAGGCGATATCTCAAGTATTAAAATGATGTTATATGGTAATGATATGTTTCAAAAGAAAAATATGCACCACCATGTATAAACAAATTGAATGAGCCCTTTAAGTACCCAGTAAGCTAAGGTGGCTTTTAGTGGCCAGGTTTTAAGTCCTTCCCATTGTATATGAAACCCAGATACTATCACAACTTTGGACCAACTATCTCCCTGGGGACAGGCCCTGGACTCTAAATGCTAGTAGTAAATCCCTGATTCTTGTCCCCCAAACAAAAGGTATCATGGACTAGAGCGTCACCCTGTAATTTGTCATCAGGCAACAACACCAACGACCTTCACCTCGGTAGCTAAGTGACCCAGAAATTACAAAGAAGCCACATTTTAATGGAAATGATAGTTTAAAGTTTATTGTCCAAGCGCGGGGCAGTTAATGTACTGCGGTCTCCAGAAAGCACGAGATTGTGTGTGTGTGTGTGTGTGTGTGTGTGTGTGTGTGTGAGAGAGAGAGAGAGAGAGAGAGAGAGAGAGAGAGAGAGAGAGAGAGAGAGAGAGAGAGAGATGGACAGGTGTTCCATGCATTCCGCTTGCGAAAGTGGAAGTGAAGCATATGCAAGGAATGTGTATCTACATGCACCAGTGGCGTCACTGGGGTTGGTGTCACCCCTCTAGACTTTCACCATGGTCTTCTTCCGAGTGTTCCTGTACCATATATAATGTTTGTAAAATAAGTCAAAAAGTTAATAAGGACATAAGAAAGAAAACAAATTGAACAATATAACTTCAATACTTCAGGTAAAACATAAATAAAGAACTTCGACAAACTCGGACAAAGTTAAATTTTTGTTATTTAACATTAAAATTTCTAAAATTAACAATGAACGGTTATGAAACCCGACTAAACAGAGCTATGTCTGCTTTGTCAAATTTGCAATTTTTTTATTTTGGTGTCACCCCTTGATGGTGTCACCCGGTGCGGCCCGCACCCCCCGCACCCCTCTAGTGACGCCCCTGACATGCACTATGCCATAAATGTCATATTATCATAACTGTATATATGTATGTATTTGTTTTATTCACAATGTCACACTGTCACAGTCTTGTGTTTACTCGCAATCAGGCAACGTCATCCGTACCTCAATTATAACTACAGCTCGTACAGATGTTTTACACGGAATTTATTTCAGGCAAGCCTGACAATCAAACAAGGCGTTATTTGCCTGTCACATCAATATAATGATCGCCACTCGACACACAATATATAGATACATATCATCACACATGATCACTCTCTCGTTAACATCGCATGCGTTCACAACAATAGATAATGGCTTCAGAACAACACTACGTCCAGTCGGAAGGCCGTCTTGTCGCTGTCTGAAGCAGCTCAGTTTGTCGCTTGCCTACGTGGTCAAACTCCCTCGTGGTGTCCACAACTCTGCGTGACGTTCTCTTTGCACGCAGCACTGTTGTCTTAGTACTCGTTACCCTCTAAAGTTCTATTCTAGTTTACGTCGTCACGGTACTCCCCGTGACCTAATGTATCCGCCCCTGTTCTCGGGTCGGTCCCTCTGTTGTCCTAACTCTAACACGTTAGTGTCCGTACCCGAGTCTAGTCTTATTGCTGTTCTTAAGTCCTAGCTTGGGTGCTGTCTCTATTCTGTCTATACCTTTATAGAGGTCCTGTCTCTATGTCCTCTTAGTCTTTGCCCCTCTTCTGTCACTAGTCTGTTCTACTATAATCTAACACCTTGACACACACTTAACACTAACAAACGGCAACGCTCTGTAATATACACAAACAAAAGAAACACACATTACACCTAGTAAATATACATTGCTTTGTATGAAATAAAGGTTTAAAAATAAAAGGCGTTTAAGAGGCCTGGCAATAGTCTGTCCATTTAGAATCCGAATCGCCTCACTGGCCGATCCCTTTGTGGCATAGAAAAAGAAGCCACATTTCGCACCCTGTTCAAGAGATGCTTTAATAAAATTTTCGAATCTGCAGAAGACGTCCTTTAAAACTTGTTCACAAATTCCAAAAAGTTGGTAAATAATAACGATTCTCTGAGCCATGTTCCTTCCATCCTCAGGCACTGTGGGCTGTGGTTGACGAGGAATGTTGTTGTATGGCACACGCTCTCTGTGCCCATACCCAGCTGCATCACGTGTCTGTTTTCTTATATCCGTGTTCTCCATAGGCGGATTAGAATAACCAACACCAAAATTATTGTTGGTATATGGTCCATAATTGATAGTATCAATACGCTGTAGATGTTATGCACCTCCTGGCGGGCATACAAAACAATTTATTGTGTCCCTACAACGCACCGAACATAACGGACTGGTGCATCTATCAGAAGCAGTATCTGGGTGGCTTGGCCACGTGGCATGGTCGTCTTGTGTTGGTTTATCTTTGAAGCTCGAAATATTCTTGGTGGCTCCACACTGATAAATTTTTTCGAGAGCTTCCAGTTCTGTTATGTTGTTAGGATATATAATAGTTAGCCTGTTGAATTGTAGTTCGTCCTGAGCTTTCTTGTTATGTCTTCTAGTAGAAAATTAAGCTTCAGGATGCACCGCTACCAAATTCCCACCCTACCCAAGGAAGAATGGAAGGCCACGAAAAATATATATGCTGTAAAGGATGGAAATATGACCAGAATATCGAGAAATAGTCTGCCTCCAGAAATTACACATTAATCGAGCAAATTTGAGGATTTACAACAGTGCCTAACTAGCTATCACCGATACAGTGTTACAGAACTGGGATGCTACCAACTGAAACATACCACTGTAACTCAAGCGGAGACGCTATGTTTTGCATTTTGTATGTATATTTACATATTGTCCGTGAGACCTGGACATTTACTAAACAAGCTGAACAGCGCATAAATGCCTTTGAATATAAATGTTATAGACGGGTTCTAAGAATATCTTGGGTAAAGAAGAGAACAAATGCATCAATACTTCAAGAGCTGAATATTGAAGAAGGTTGACTATTAAAAACGGTAAAACAAAGAAAATTGAAATATTTTGGTCAATTGAAACGTCACGAAAGTTTGGAGATAACAATAAGGAGGGGTATATGCAAGGGAAGAGAGGAAGAGGGAGGCCAAAGAGAAGATGGGTGAAGGTTGTGGCGGATGATCTCCAGATGGGTGTAACGGACGCGGGACATCTTGCTTATGATTGAGAGGTTTTCCGGAAGGTTGTTATGGGAGCGAGGTTCTGCAAAGTACATGATACTGAATGAATGAATGAATGAATAAATGAATGAATGAATGAATGAATGAATATTTACTAAAACGAAAAACCTATTTAATGCAATAAATATTTATCTCGTCACCATCCAAAAAAAAAAATGTAAGAGGCCTGGTTTCTAGCAACGATATCCATCCATCATGTGCCATACCGATAAGCGTGGGAGGTCATGTTCTGCCATCTCACTCGATCACCAGAGTCGTGAATCAGCTCCGTGTTCCTGTCTGGACCATACCACTTGGCCAAGCCATCTAGGTGTTTACTTCTCGGTCTTCTCCTTGGTCTCTTCCCTACGATCTTGCCAGTCGTCATCAAGTTCTCCAATTCGTTTCTTCTCATAACCTGCCCAAAAAAATTTGACTGTCTACGAATAATGACTCTAATAAATAAGTTTACGATATATCAAGTGTAAATATCATTTTTGACAGGTACACGCGTGTCAAATTCTGGATTGGAAACGCGTCGTGTTCTGGATGTTGTGGTCCGTTATTCTTTGGAGTTGATATTCTGAATTTTCTCTGGAATTATTATTAACAAAAATAACAAATTGCCAATAAGTATTCCAATATAACTGCATTTGCAGTCCTAACAAACGACTATGTAGTCCAGCAACTTCACCAGCCGGGAACGATAGTGTGTCCCATTACTGGTGCTGGGGCAAGCAACACTTGCACTTATTATGAGTTCCCTAACTGGTCCAGGAGGTGTGCCTTTTGGGGGAATCGTCGACCTATATAGATTCGAGGTTCTCACTAGGTGATACTTCCACCTGTCAGCAGAGGCTCAGAAAGCCGTGTATGAACAGTAACACGGTAAAAAGTTTTCTCTACCAAGCCTAGGAAGAGACATATCTCTAGAGCACCCAGAGAAGAGATAGACTGACCATTCACTGGTTACCTGTCACGATTATTCCCGCAGGAGTTAAAAAACTGATGCACAGTATTACAGGGAATGACAAGTCTGAGGTTTTCAGGTTAAAGAATGGGGATAGCAAGTGGGGTGCACTCTGCAATCCAAAAAAAGGAAGTCCCGCATTATATACGGATCTACACTCCTGGTATTACGAACAATAATCACAGAGTGAAGATCACAATGCCGGGGAGAAAGACCAATTGTCCGGAGTGTGGCAAAGACAACCACTGGGCAAATAAATGTCCTAGTAGACGACCACCGATGACACCAACAGCAGCAGCAACTGGTGTACAAAGCCAAGAAGATTTCCCGCCACTCGTAAGAGAAACTCCTTCACAGAAAAAAACGTAACTGACACTAGCTTTCAATGGTCAAATCAACACACAAGAAGATAGAAACACACAAGAAAAGAATCCAATTAATAAAGACTGAAGATTTTCAAATCGTCGGCAATCCAATGAAGAGAAAATTGGCTGACAGAAGATTACTGCAGTCAAAACACAGCGTTGACACAGAAACAGACGATCTATCATATCACCGACTAGATGCATACCATAAAAGAAAGAAATAGTCAAAGACATTATAGGCAAGACAAAGGAAAGTGAACAAGAATAACAAGAGGAGAAACAAATACAAGACGAAGAAGACACATACAGCATACCAGACACTCTTTTTGTAGACACCGACACAAGTGATAAGAACGAAGATCAAGATGATTCTTTTGAAACAGTCAATCAAAGACATAAATAAAAAAATCAGACAATTTATCTTTAACAAAACAATACACAGCATAAAGCAAACGAAAAAAAAAAACAACAACAACTCATAC
Source organism: Cepaea hortensis (assembly GCA_963921405.1). Lineage (NCBI taxonomy): Eukaryota > Metazoa > Mollusca > Gastropoda > Stylommatophora > Helicidae > Cepaea > Cepaea hortensis. The sequence goes on along the minus strand of OY992892.1, from coordinate 62,622,715 downwards.
AGGACAAGAAACAAGGATGAATAGCACTTCAAAACATCAAACAAAAATACAAGCACTTAGAATCAGTCACATAGGTAACATTATCATATATCCAGAACAAAATAGATTAGCATTATATTATACTAAAAGAACAAAAACGAAGACATCTTACAAAACTAAACAATGCGGAAGCACATTATCAGGGCTGTGACGAAATTGCCTTGCTGTCTCTTTCTCGCCATCCTTAAAAATGATGAAAACGGTGTGACTAGAAAAAGCAAATGAGGGTACTTCGTGATCTAATATTCAAATAAGGGGAAACCCCGTCTTTCTAGAAGGTTCAATGATGCTCTACTTTAATTCGAGAAAAGGGTCTTTCTTTCTTTGCACGCAATACAAGGGGTAGAACAGAATATTGGTACTCAGGGGTGAGCTACACTGAAATCACAGAGATTATGTGAATTCCAAAGATTTCGTATATTCTCAAAACCCAGAGAACTTTAGCGGAAGACCCGACCTCTCTTCTAGAAACCTCTCAATGTGTGCACAGGCACCATTCTATAAGCATCTCCTCTAAACTGGGAGAGTATTCCGATATTTCATTGTAATGTGTAGATATCATCTGAAAATGAACACTACCTACGACAAGTAATCAAAAATGTGTTCTGAATTGGAAGATCCTTCCTAATTGTTGGTTGGAGCTATCAATCATTCCCAAGAATATATCACATTTGAATCAACATTTATTCAAGATGACAAAATCAATCATTCTTATCTGACGTGAAGAACTATTTTGTTGATTGAAGATATCCATCAATTTCAAGCGGTAACCTCCAACATGAGGTTTGTTATACACAAACAAAATAAACACATAATTACACCTTGTTTGTATGAACTAACAGGTTTATTGAAAGAAAGAAACGGTTTTAAAAGTCGAGAGGATCGGCTTCATTGCGCAGGGTTTTATCTCATGGGGTCCCGTCTCTTTCCGCAGGGTGGCCTGCAGAAAGCGTCGCATAAAGCACGAATTCCGTAGCTGCAGTAGTCACCGAGAAAAATGCATTCGTGAACAGAAAGACCTAGCCCGGAATCCAACCCACAACCTTCGGAGCATGAGACATATGGCTTGACCGCACAAAAAATTTAAAGGAACACGCTCCTAATTAATATAATGGCAAGGGACATAACAACATTAGCCCTTATTTCAATGGACATTACTTTATCGTGACTTAGAGGTTATGACTTTTCTCCGTAATCTCGTATACTCTCGTATGGTAACGTGATGACGGTGATAATCAGCAGTGGTTCGAATCGCATCGGTAACTTACGGGGTATGTGAGCCGGCCGCTCAGAAAGCAATGGCACACTACTGAGTGTAATCTTGCCACTAAATCAACATACAGCTGAAAGATGCTGGTGTTGACAGCGATGTCCTGTAAAGGATATGCCAAAAAAAAAAAAAAGTCGAAATATACTACTTAATTTACAGGGTAATATTATTTATCTAATCTTTATTCAACGTTTATAAAAATTAGCGACAGATATACTCTCTATAAATAATGAATAAAAAATATTTTCTACTTTACATTTCTGTAAAATTAATCGAATTATTTTACTTGTGTGAAAATCTCAACGGACGAGTCTTGCTAAGGGCTACGGGTTCCAAATGTTGCTGTATGTAGCCGAGGGGCGGTGTTGGGGTGAGCGCCCAACATTGCTCAAATACCTCAATGGCTCGTGAATACATAACCTATGCAGCAAAAGTCCAACTCCTGGCCTTCACGTGGCGGACCCGTTTAAACTAACAGGAGAAGGGGCGACGGCGAGTCTCTGGCGCCGGAAAATAACCAGTATGCTCTAGATGTGTATGCACGTACATGCATGCGCAGACAGGTGTGTGCGCGCGTACACATCTACACTCGAGTGAGACCACAGTCTGCTCTAGCAAAGAAAGGTGCTGAAGACGGATGCAACCAGCCAAGAGGCGCACCACAGAAATCAGGATGCCACGCAATCACGCAAAATGGAATATGTCGACTACTGCTAATTGTTATGGTGCTCGCCCTGCTTTGGACCCCCAGGCAGGTGCAGTGCCGGGCCCTATGTCTCAAAAGGGTCCAACCCCAACTACTGGAGGTCCTTCTCAGATGTCCTGTGGAGCCAGGGGACATGAGAATAGGACGACTGGCCATACTAAACGAAGACTTAAAATAATGCACTGGAATGCGGAGGGAGTCAGCAACAAAAAAATAGAATTAGAAAAAATCTTGGACCAAGAAAAAGTAAGCATATGTTGCTTGCAAGAAACTCACCTCAATGAAAATATAGCCTTCAAAATCAGAGGCTACCAGTGTTACCGATCTGACCGAAAGGACAGGCGAAAAGGTGGGATACTGACCCTTGTAAAAAATAACATCATGGCTTCCCAAATCGAAGTCTACATGGAAGGGGCTGAGTATCAGACACTTAAACTTAAGACAGGTAATACAGACCTACATCTGATCAATTACTACTGTCCAAGTGACCGCCCACAGGCACTGGACACACTACCACTAAAAGAAAAAATGATTGTGTGTGGCGATTTCAACAGCCACTCGCAGAGCTGGGGCTATGATCACATGGACCAGAGAGGAGAGAGACTGGAAGACTGGCGGGATGATAATAGATTCATCTTGATTAACAAGCCGTCCGACCCACATACTTTCTACTCGAGATCAGGGCACTCTACAACTACACCTGACCTGGATTTCCATTCACCAGACCTGGAGTGGAACATTACACGAATTGTTGGGAAACAACTTGGTGGCAGTGACCATCGGCCAGTCTTTCTAACCGTAGAAAATGAGCTTGTAAGTGAAAGCAGCACCCTCTCGAGGTGGAACTACAAGAAAGCAGACTGGGCAATGTACAAGCATCGCACCAGCATACTGGTTAGAAACCTGAACACTGAGAAAGACATAAATAAAGTAGTTGAAGAGTTTGGGAAATGCATACTACAGGCAGCGCGAGAAACAGTACCAAGAGGAGCCCGTAAACAATATAAACCCTACTGGAGTAGTGAACTGGAACAGTTGCATAATGATGTGGAAGTGTGTAGAAAGCAAGCAGAGGCCACACCCAGCCAAGAGCACCACAATAAATTTCAGCATACAAAAGCCAAATTTCAAAGGGCCAAGCTGCAGGCTAGACGGAAAAGCTGGCAGGAGAAAAGGGAGTCTCTGAACTTTGAAAGAGACACAAGGAAATTGTGGAAGCTAATAAAACAGCTTAATGACGAGGGCACAAGGAGAAACTCAAAAATTGCGCTACATAAAGATGGAAAAATCTTAACAAGAAAGCAAGCAGCTGACTATTTTGCGGACTCATTCGCACAAGATAACAATATCAAAATTAGTCCAGAGAAACAACAAGAGATTCGAGAGAAACGACAACATACAGGTCAGAAGGAAATAGTACATGAGGTTCTGGAGGCACCCTTCATAATCAGCGAACTGGAGCTAGCCATATCAAAACTGAAAATGAGAAAGTCACCAGGAGCTGATGGTATCTCCAATGAAATGATCAGGAACCTAGGAACAGAGGCCAAAACAAAGCTGTTGCAGATCTTCAATAACAGCTGGACTTTAGGCAGTGTTCCACAAGCCTGGAGAGAAGCAATCATGATACCCCTCCTAAAATCAGGGAAAGATGGTTCCATTGCCTCTAGCTACAGACCAATTAGCCTCACCAGCTGTCTCTGCAAAACACTGGAGCGCATCATCAATCACAGACTGCAGTGGTACATTGAGAGTAAAAACATCCTTGTGCCACAGCAGGCTGGCTTTAGGCAGTGCTACTCTACGGAAGATCAGACAACCTACTTCTCTCAAGAAATTGAGGATGCATTCCAAGAGAAGAAGCTGGTGCTTGCGGCATGGATAGATCTGAAGAAAGCCTTCGACAAAGTCTGGAAAGAAGGTCTGATGAAGAAACTGAGAAACTGCAAAGTCAATGGAAGAATGTACAAATGGGTGAAAGCATACTTGCACAACAGAAGAGCCAGAGTACAGATAGACGGACTCAAGAGCTAGAAAGTACTACTGCGTCACGGTGTCCCCCAGGGCGGAGTCTTGTCCCCCACACTTTTTCTAATCTTCATCAATGATCTTGTTGCTCACCTACCGCATGGAATTAAAGCGGCAATGTACGCCGATGACCTGGTTTTATGGAGCACAAATTAATATGCATCAGTGGCCACCAGATTGCTACAAAGAGCTGTAGATACATTTGCTGCATGGGCAAATAGATGGTGTGTCAGCATAAACACTGACAAGTGCAGCACCACCCTATTTACTCTCTCTCCAAAACAAAAGGCAGGGATCATCCAGATAAATGGAAAGCCCCTAAGAGATGATACAGAACCAACATACCTTGGAGTAACATTTGATGGCAGGCTGACATGGAGAAAGCACATCAACAAATCAGTAGCTAAAGCCAGAAGGAAAATAGCCATTCTGAGAAAGCTAAGTGGAACCACATGGGGAGCCAGTACGAAAATACTTAGCAAAGTTTACCAACAGAGCACACGACCACATCTGGAATATGGGTCAACTGCGTGGAGTTCAGCATCAAAAACCACACTACAAGAGCTGGACAAGGTGCAAAATCAAGCACTTTGAGTCACCACAGGAGGGATGAGATCAACCCCTATAGTGGAAATGGAGAAGATGGGGAGGACACAGGCACTGAGTGAGCGCAGAGATACGAAAATGCTAATACAAGCAGAAAAGTTCCTCAGCTTGCCAGGCCACCCAGTGAAGAACAGATTTGAAAACCTAGCTATGGGGCGGTTGAAAAGAAGTAGTTTTATCCACCAGGCCAAACGACTCTGCAGAGAAACCACTGATCTGCCCACAGTTGGTATCCCCCTAACAACTATTCCAGAGCGAACTCCATGGGAAGATGAGCATAGACTATCGTTACAAATCCAGACAAAAGTGAGAGGAATATTTGACAAGGAAGAACAGAACAGTGTGCAGCGCAGAACAGCCACTCTCAGCTTCCTTGATGAAGAATACCCACTGGACCTCTGGATCCGAGTCTACACAGATGGGTCAGCACAAAATGCTGTTCGAAATGGAGGAGCGGGAGTGTACATAGAATACCCAAATAATACTAGGGACACAGCCAGAGTACCGACAGGAAAGTACTGCCATAACTATGATGCCGAAATTGAGGCAATCAAGATAGCAACAGAGAAATTACTAAATAACAGCAATGGTAAACAACCTGTGGTGCTACTAACAGATGCAAAATCAGTACTCGAGGCGCTCCTGTCTGGGAAATTGCCAGTACTAAGGACACTACTTTCTGAACTTAGCAGTCAGCATAAAGTCACCATACAGTGGATACCATCCCACTGTGGAGTACCCGGAAACGACAGAGCTAAGCAATTGGCTAAGGAAGGAGCCAAAGAAGAACAACCTGATGTGCCCGTTACATACCACCAAAAGAAAAGAATGATCAAATCAGTCAGAAATCTATCAAAACCTGCTCAAGATGACTACCACGTTATGGACAGACCAGAACAAGTCATTATTCTGCGCCTCAGAACAGGACACAATAGATTACGCAACCACATGTATACAAAATTCAAGATTGGTGAAACAGCCATGTGCACATGTGGATTGGCGTCGCAGACAGCAGAGCACATACTCCAAGACTGCCAAAAATATAACATATCTAGGCAAACCTTCTGGCCTAGAGAGATGACAGTGGAAGATAAACTCTATGGACCACTGTGTGAACTGAAAAAAAAAAGTTCAATTCATGCAAGAGACGACACTGCAGATATTGACATATTTCAAGCGAACGAAAGAAGAAGGAGAAGCTAAGGGCTACGCCCGGAGTCGCATGGAGCAGTTATGACAGACTTAGAAACACAATAGAAACCGTACCAGCTGACATTACAGACATGAAATCTACCACACGAGAAAACAGAATTAAAACATCGCAAAGGGAACGAATATAGGACTGCAAAACACGTACCTCAGTTATAATCAACGCCGCATACGGCAGATGAAACGAGGTCGAATATTTATTTATTTTTTTCTCAAACGAACGGACGAACAAATGTCTAATGTATGTTCTCAGCATGTGAAGAGTTTCAACATTTGATTGGACAGCTTTTGATTCATTATAAACATTAAAGACCGACATTAACAAACAAATTTCATCACAAAATGGAGAGGACATAATGGAATGGAGCTTCTAAGAAGTATTTTAACATGGCAAAAGGAGTGAAGCTGAGTTAGATGATGCTGTTAGTGACAAGAGTTGTGAATTCTGGGCATCATGATGATGCTGAATCAAGTTAGTCGGGCAGACGGAAAGATAGCAGTAGGGCTGATTCGTGTAATAACGACAGCGGAGATCAAAACGAGGTTTATGAAGCTTCACCCTGTATTAGGCCTATTTCAAAATGCTAACAAGTGTAGTAATCCTCATTGTTAAATAAGTCTAATGAACTGGAATTGGGGGGAAGGGGGGAGGGAGAATTCTTAAACTATACACGCACACACGCACACACACGCACGCACGCGCGCACACACTCACACATACACACAACAGGTGATGCTCCTAGGTTGAGGTTCTTCCATTGCACTACGGTTGAATTGACACCTGCGATAACACTACATGTGAGAGCTACAATTATAAATTAGATGTAGGGTTGTCAGACGTCTGGCAAAGAAGGGACATGTCCTTCTTTTTAGCCTATGTCCTCCGTCCGGCAGGCAAAGCTAAAATCCTTTCAAATGTCCGAGTTTTTAAATATTTTATGTTATCATCTTTTGTGTATTGTTGTTACAACTTACAATGTATCAACAATCTACCGTGTGTTCACATTCTTTATTAAAACACAATTCTTAATAATATTTATTTAATTTTCCTATTTACACCGAATGTGAAACATCAATTATTTGTATCATTTGAATCTGTTGCTCTATTCGGCAACACTAACAATGCTGTAGTCTCTATGGTCAAAATGTTAATGTTATTTAAGGTTCAGGTAGCAGTGACGCCGCTTTAATTTTTTTTTTTAAATTTGTAATCTTTGCTGTCTATGTTATGAAAATGGCTTCTACAAACAGAAAATGCAAATTCTCGAACACTATGGGGAAAAAAAGTGCTTCAACAGTTGAAGGACGCAACGAGAATGCAGCAAAATGTACGATTTGCCATAGTTACTTGTCCGTTGCCAACAAATGAACTACTGATTTGGAGCGCCATGTTGACAACAGTGAGAGACAAGAAACCGAATCAGAGCATCTAGCACATTGACGTCTTTTTTTCCCCAGCCTAAGTGCTCAAATATGTGTGTGTGTCTGTGTCTGTGTCTGTGTGTGTCTGTCTGTCTGTGTCTGTCTGTGTCTGTCTGTGTCTGTCTGTGTCTGTCTCTGTCTGTCTGTCCCTGTCTGTCTCTGTCTGTCTCTGTCTGTCTCTGTCTCTGTCTCTGTGTGTGTGTCTGTCTCTGTCTGTCTCTGTCTCTGTCTCTTTCTCTCTCTCTCTCTCTCTGTGTGTGTGTGTGTGTGTGTGTGTGGGTGTGGGTGGGGGGGGGGCAGCCTTTAAATCAAGGCGGTATCTCAACAATTAAAATAATGCTATATGGTAATGATATGTTTGAAAGGAAAAAATATGGACCATCGTGTATATATAGATTAAATGAGTCCTTTAGGTACCTAGTAAACTAAGGGAATTGTTGTGGGCAGGATTAAGTCTTTCTATTTTATGTGACCCCAGATACTGTAACAAAGAAAAGTTTGATATTTTGGACCCATTATCTCCCGGAGGACAGGTTACTGCCTGTCAACAACTTAACTTTGACAGGCATACAAGGATTCCTCTTTTGTACTACACGAAATGAGAACGTACAAAAATATACATGTATAATACAAGTTTATTAGCTAGTTGTTGTACAGTAGCTCTGCGAGCGGATAACCACATCGGTAATACACATCATGGTATATCGTAATGATGTTATGTGAAAGGTGATATCGATGGTAATATCTATCGGAGCTAAGACTAAGTCACAACTAATGCTATTGTCCTTTGTAAGCAACAAAGTATTCATAGGGAATACGTCCGTCTGTCCTCTACGATGTCGAGTCGCGGTCTGACGATCTTCGTGGCGTGTCCAGCCACGATCAGTTGACTCTTCGTGCATCAGCTAGTTTGCGTGCTTGGAGTTCCAGCACGCAGTTAGTAACTGGTCAACTGTTTAAAGTTACTGGTGTTTCATTGACACTTCTCGTGATGCGGGTTTCCCCACTCTATTGTGGGCAACTCCAGCTCACGTCTTACAGTGTCCCCTTTTTGGACACGAGTGTGTCCAGTCCGAGAACTATTTATAGTTCTCACTCGTGCTTCTGTCCCTTCTGTCCCTATTTCCCTGATAGCTATGTTCTCCTGATCCTGTCTCGGTCTCTTTCCATAGTTCTACCTCTATCTTATCTATTAGGTTCCTTGCAGCTCTTTGACACGGGCTTTAATTGCTAGTTATAAATCTCCACTTCTTGAGTCCCAAAGAAAAGGTTTCCTTGACATTTACACGGCACCAGAGCGTCTCCCTGTAATTTGATGCCTTAATTTTATAAGTGGTATAATAGCATATATGTATACGAATGTATTTGTTTCATTCGCACGTGTGTCACTTAACAGTAACAACGTTTTGTGATATACACAAACAAAAGAAACACACATTACACATTTTAAATAACACTGGTTTGTAAAAACTAAAAGGTGTATAAAAAGTAAATAAATTAACAGGAACACACATAATTAGTTAGTTAGTCGACAGATCATCCTCATTGTACATCGAACCATTCAGTCCATAAGTGCTCGGATCCCCTCCTCAGCAAGTCCCGCAGCGTGTAGCGGCTAACGACACCAGTTCAGTGTTGGTTTATTACTCTTCTTTGGCTTCCTGCGTAGTGTTCTTGTTTGGCCACGCCTCTTTTAACTTGCTGCTCTCGCAGCCTGACCATCGTTGTAGATTCCCAGTCATTGCGTTGTTCTCGTAAATGACTTACTTCTCGTAGAGTATTCAGAATGTTTGCCTGGTCCATGGCTTGTCCGCCTTCCACAGTAGCCCTACATGCAAGCCTGTCAGCCTGCTCACTCCCTTGTACATCCGCATGCCCTGGAACGAAGATGAAACGAATCTTTGCAAGCAGCGACTGCTCCAGAGACAGCAGCCTCTCTCTTCGGATCCCCCACCCCCCTATCTCTATCATCCTCAGCATACTCATTGAGTGCACATAATTAATATATTATAAGGAACATAACAACATAAGTTTGTATCAAAGGGAAATAACTTGCTTTATTAGAAATATATAATTCAATTTAAATAAATATATAATTTCTCTAAATTTTTCTAAAATTATATATATTTTAATTGAGTTTATAAATTCTGTTGAGATAAAGTAAAATTTTAGGGAATCTTGAAAGCACTATAGAAATAACGGCAATATTTTACAAAACAGAAAACTTTATAACGCATATTTACAATCCAACTCCATATCACATTCAACGCTTTAACTTTCCAACGTCTCATAAAATTAATTTACAGTCCCAATCTCTTTGTGGCATAGAAAACTGTGCCACATTTCGCACCCTGTTCGAGAGAAACCTTTATCGAGTTCCTGAATCTGCAAAAGATGTTAGTCAACACATCCTCCGAAATGCCAAAAGGTTGGCAAATAATAAAGATTCTCTTACTCTTAGCCATGTTCCTTCCATCCTCAGGAGCTGTGGTGGTGGTGGAAGAGGAATGTTGTTGTATGGCACACGCTCTCTGTGCCCATACCCAGCTGCATCACGTGTCTGTTTTCTTATATCCATGTTCTCCATAGGCGGATTAGAATAACCAACACCAAAATTATTGTTGGGATATGGTCCACAATTGATAATATCAATATGCTGTAGATGTTGTGCACCTCCTGGCGGGCATACAAAACTATTTATGATGTCCCTACAACGCACCGAACATTGCGGACTGGTGCATCTATCAGAAGCAGTACCTGGGTGGCTTGGCCACGTGGCATGGTCCTCTTGTGTTGGTTTATTTTTGAAGCTCGAAATATTCTTGGTGGCTCCACATTGATACATTTTTTTCGAGAGCTTCCTGTTCTGTTATGTTGTTAGGATATATAATAATTAATAGTTAGCCTGTTGAATTGTAGTTAGTTAGTTAGTTAGTCGACAGATCATCCTCATAGCACATCGAACCATTCAGTCCATAAGTGCTCGGATCCCCTCCTCAGCAAATCCCGCAACGTGTAGCGGCTAACGACGCCAGTTCTGTGTTGGTTTATCAATCTTCTTTGGCTTCCTGCGTAGTGTTCTTGTTTGGCCACCCCTCTTTTAATTTGCTGTTCTCGCAGTCTGGCCATGGTTGTAGATTCACAGTCATCATTTGGTTCTCGCAAAAGTCTTACTTCTCGTAGAGCATTCAGGATGTCGGCCTGGTCCATGGCGCGTCCGCCCTCCACAGTAGCCTCACCTGCGAGCTTGTCAGCCCGCGCATTTCCTTGTACTCCCGCATGCCCTGGCACGAAGATGAAACTAATCTTTGCCAGCCGAGACCGCTTCAGAGGCAGCAACCATTCTCTTCGGATCGACCCCTCCTCTATCCTCTTGATCATGTTCATTGAGTCGCTAAGGAAACAAACCCTAGTGAATGTCTGTGTCTCGAGCCATGTTATTGCTTTACTTACTGCCATGACTTCCATGGTCAGGCTACTTGTGGTTTCAGTGAAAGCACCAGAGTCCTCCTTCACAATTCTCCCTCCGGCCCGAGCTGTAAAGGCCCATGAGCTTCTCACATGTCGGACGACCGACCCATCTGTGTAGATGACCGCATCACCGTCTAGCGAATTCTCGAAAATCAACGCTTGTACTTCAGCCTCAACAGCAGCCGGATTTTCTTGTCTGCATTTTCTATCTAGTTGGATGCAAACTGAAAAGGATGTGCAGAAGTCTGTTGGCACTTGCACCCACTCCTCGCCAGGTTCTAAGTCCTCAAGTGAACATACCTGTTGAAGAATGTCTTCGGCTTGACCCATCCACGACCTTCCTCATTTTAACCTGCTGCCCTTCACCTTCCTAATTTCACTATGCAGTGGATGTTGTGTGTTTGCGTTAATTCTGAGGTAGGCGCGTGCCCTGCAACCTTGTATTCTCTCTTCAATGGTTGGGAAATCAAGAAGGTAGCGCATCCCCATGCATGCTGTATCTCTTGTACATCCAAGAATAATGCGCATAGCTTCATTCTGTATCCTTTCCATCCTTTCTATCTGCTTATGGCTGAGAGTCAGGATTGCCATTGCATACTCCAAAACAGACATGACCAGTCCCTCGTACAGAAGACATAGATGGCGCTGCTCACAGTTTTCTGCCGCCATCACCCGCATTGCTGCCAAACCCCGCTTGGCCTTTATTATCACCTGGTCTATGTGCACATTATAAGCAAGGCTTCGATCAAACCGTATCCCCAGGTAATTCATTGCCTGCGTTCTTTCCACCGTCTCTGAACACAGCATTACAGTTGGTGTTGGAGTGTTGACAATATGATTATTCAACGAGAACCAAGTCACTGTTGCCTTTGTTGGGTTGACCATTGCCCCAGCTTCATCACACCAAGTACTTATGCGATTGAGTTCGGTTTGTAGTTCCACAGCAACCTCCTCTCTATCCTTACCCTGACGATACACTAAAACATCATCGGCATATGACAATGTCCTGCCAGGTCCAGTGATCTGCTCACTGGTGATTCTCACTGTGTAGGCGTTGAACAGTACCGGAGATAATGGTGATCCCTGTGGTAGGCCAGGATATATTGTTGTTGGTTCCGAAGTCCAACTGCCACATCTAAAAACTACTTTCCGTTGGAAGAGGGCTGCAGCGATCCAACTAAGGAGGAATGGACTACGTTTAGTTCGAGAAGCTGAAACATTTAAAAAATCCAGTGGTACTCTGTTGTATACGTCCTCAAGATCAATCGCTGCAGCAACGGTTTCAGTGCCTGAGTGGAAACCTTCATAGACATGCTAGGCAAAGACTGCTGCATTGGTCCAGGTTTCTCTTTTTGGACGGTATCCACCCAGGGTGGGTGGGAAAACACCTTGCCTCTCTAGTTGGCCTGATATTTTCCTGTTGAATTGTAGTTCGTCCTGAGCTTTCGTGTTATGTCTTCTAGTAGAAAATTAAGCTTCAGGATGCACCGCTACCAAATTCCCACCCTAGAATGGAAGGCAACGAAAACATATAGGCTCTAAAGGATGGAAATATGACTAGCACATCGAGAAATAGTCTGCCTCCAGAAATTACTCATTCATCATCATCATCATCATCATCATCATCATCATCATCATCATCATCATCATCATCACCATCTTCCACTTCTGCCGTCAAGCATCGTGGGAATAATTTGCGTTCCAGCGCCCGGTGGGCGGCTCTGGATAGTGGCATTCCTTCTGGTTGTACAATGTCTCTGATGTCGTCAATCCATTTTTTTCTTGGACGTCCTCGTGGTCTCGTCGCTGATGATCTTTGATGTAAGGCCAGTGATGGTAGTTGCTGATGTTGCATTCTAACGACATGGCCAAACCACTTGATCTTCTGTCTTTCAGTAAATGTGGCACAAGGTGTTGATCCCACAGTCTGTCTGATAATAGCATTTCTTACTCGGTCTCGGATTGTTAAGTTGGCAGCTCTCCTCAGGCATCTCATTTCGCAGGTGTTGATTTTGCGAAGGTGTAATTTGGATAAAGTCCAGGTTTGAGATTGGTAGCATAGGGTTGGTGTGAATATGCTGTTTATTATCTGTCGTTTTGCGGCCATGGGTATGTTTGGATGTGTCAGTAAGGGTGATAGTTGATATGTTAGTGCACTAGCTTTTTGACATCTGATTTCAATTTCTCTGCCCAATCTGCCATCTTCTGTGATCATATTTCCAAGGTATTTGAATTCTTTAACTTGTTTCAGAGTTGTGTTATTTATGTGTATACTTAGTTGGCCTGGCGATCTGCTAACTTGCATTACTTCGGTTTTGGCTGTGTTTATATTCATATTGTATCTGCTGCAGGCTGAACTCAGATTAGTAGTATGATTTTGTAGTCTGCCCTCATCGCTGTAAAACAGGCACTGATCCTCTGCAAATAGAAGTTCATTTATTCCCTGTGGGTCAGTTGTTTCATCTGGAGTATAAAGTTCTAAATTTCCTGAATCTGTTGTGTCGAGACTTGCTTCTTTGGAAATTCTGTCCATGTAGATATTGAATAGCAGGGGAGAGAGCACACATCCCTGCCTCACTCCTGTATTGACTGTGAACATACCTGATTACCTTCTTGTGTTCTTACTGCACTTCGGCTCGAGTGGTACATGGCTATGATGTTTTCTAGCAGTTGCCCTTGTATCCCATAGTCTTCAAGGATAGTCCATAATTTGTATCTGTCCACTCTATCGAAAGCCTTTTCCTGATATGCAAACACAATATTCTGCTGGTCACTATATTCGGTAGTTTTTTTCACATATTTGTCTA
>OY992892.1:62266657-62604157 GCA_963921405.1 Cepaea hortensis | reverse complement strand
TCATTACTGAATGAATTGACTACTTAAGAAATATGTACAACTTCAGTCTAATGCTTAACATTAACTAAGTTGTTTAGCTAGGAGAAAATAAAACTCACTGTAGATTTCTCCTAATGTGCAGTTTATCTATGTCAATGATAACTTAATATAATATTATTTTGTTTACACACCTTTGACTTACCAATTCTTCATGGGAAATAGGCTCACAGACTAAACTTAACTAATATAAAATATAGCATTGTTTACCTCATTTCAATGAAATGCTCCAATCACCACACGTAAAGAACAAGATGTAAGGACTAGAATCGGCTTGTTTCCAAATCTATTGGCTGATGAGTTTCGGTCCTGCTATTCTCACTATAATAAACTTTCTAACATGTTCATAGCGAGTATAGTGCTACCAAACTCTACACACACACACACAGGCGTTATTTTTCTTGTAGTTACGATGAGGTTGTGGCAAGTGAGAGATCTGAGGCCGGTTGCTGTTGTTTTTATTCCAGCTATATAAGAGTTCAAGTGTTTCCCCATATCCGCCCCGATTCATGAAGTGTGCGTTTTCCAATCCGGGGTGTTGTAGATTTTCAATTTTTCTCCAAATTGAATGGTACTTGTGGTATACGTTCTTGTACAATGTGTTTTGATTTGAGGAGATCTTGACAGCTAGTAACGGCTTGCGAGTCAGTATACCACATGGCTCCCCTCTCAGACTGTTTTCGCTTGAAACACTGTATCTTCGAGCAACCTTAACGAGCTAATATTTCTTCTAATCCTTTTAGTCTTGTATAGAATCTTCGATAGGATGTCTGCTGAATTCTGCTCCTACGTTTATCCTTCCTGGGACATATTCTACTTGAAATTAATATGGTTGTAGAAGTAACGACCATCTCATTAGTCCAGCGTTTAAGTTTCTGGATGCTGCCAGGAACGTGAAAGGTTGATGATCACACTGTATTGTGAAATGTTTCCCATACAGGTACGCCTGTATCTCTACTGCCCAAACTAAAGCTAAACATTCCTTTTCGATGGTAGAATAATTGCGTTCGGCTGATTTCTATTTTCTATTTTCATAGGTAACTGGAAAGAGCATTGATTAATCCTCATCCATTCCTTGTAATAAGGTGGCACCAATTCTTATGTTGCTTGCATCCGTCCTAAGTATCCATGGACGTGTTAGATCTGGCAGATGACGAACTGGTTTTGCTGTTAAAGCTTTCTTTAACCCCCAGTATGCTTTCTCGCAGTTAGCAGACAAACGAAATTCTCTGGTTCCCCTTTCCGAGTGAGATTTGTCAACGGAGATGCGAGGGAATTGAAGTTTGGGATGTATCTTTAGTAAAATCCACAGAGGGATACAAAGGATCGAACATCCTTTTCGGTTCTGGGTCGCGGTGCATTTCTTATTTTCTACACATTACCATCGTGAGGTTGAATTTTTCCTTGTGATACTGTGTGTCCCAAAAGATCTAATTGCCGGAACCCATTCTGGCACTTCTTTGGTCTTGCTGTCAACCGCACTTCCTTCAGGTGGCTGAGCAGTATCTTCAACGTCTCAAGATGTTCCTCGAATGTTTCTGTAGCAATCAGGATGTCATCCACGAAGTTGCTAAGACATGGATTTTCCAATGATCCTAAAAGTTTCCTCGTCATCCGAGTGAATACACTAGGCGCATTGCTTAATCCGAAAAGAAAAACGTTAAATTCGTAGTGTCCATCGGGAGTGCTGAAGGCTAACCACGGTCTTCTTTCTTATTTCACTGGGATTTGATAATATCCTTTGCTGAGATATATCTTTGTGAAGTATTTTGCTCTGTTGAGGTTGGTGTAAAGTTGATTTTGATCTGGCAGTGGTTCCGGTTGGAACTCTGTTACAGCGTTCTGCTGCCTATAATCAATACACAACCTATGTTCACCACAGGGTTTCCTCATTAAAACTACACTTGCATTATAATGTGATTATGACGGTGATATTATCCCAGCTGAAACAGTTGTTGAATTTCATCTTTGAGAGGTTTGGCTTTGACGTATGGAACAGGGTAAGTTTTGACTCGCACTGGTGTTGGATACGTCGACTTGATGTCGAATTCTTCAAGATCTGTCAGTCCTGGCTTGTCTGTTAGTATCTCTGCATAATTCTCTAAGCACTCTCGAATCTGCTGCTGCTGATCCGTCGTTAATGTTGCGCTTATGTCCACATCTCGATAGGCCTCGTTGAACTGCAGAGGATACTCCACTTCCATTGCGTTTCCATGTTCAACTTCTGTTGCTATGGCCATTGCTATCTAATGTGCTGTCTCGGTGGTGGGTCTCTCGTTGAACTTTCGTAATAGGTTGAGATGAAAGATGTTCTTTTTCCCCTTTATAGAGATCTTACAGTTTGTTCTGGAAATTTTCTCCTTCACTACATAAGGTCCTTTCCAACCAATCTGCAACTTGTTTTGACTCGTGGGAAGAAGTAGTAACACATTTTATCCCACCGCTAACTCTCTATCTTTCACTTTCTTGTTAAAATGTTGGGCCATTCTCCGCCGTGCTTGTCGTAGATTGGTTGCGGCTAATTTCCAGCCACGTTGAAGTCGTTATTTTAACTCTTCCACATATGCGGATGCAGACACAACAGAATCATTAGTACATGTACGAAGTAAAGCTTCTAACTGTCCCTTGATTGGACGACCGAACAACGATGTTGCTGTTTAAATTCCCGTAGATTTGTGTGGTAATTCTCGGTACGCAAAAAGTGCTGCCGGAATGTATGTATCCCACGCCTCTGGTTTTTCTTGAGATAATTTCTTCAAGATGGTTATTAGGGTCCCATTAAATCTTTCCACAGCTCCGTTTGAAGCAGGGTGATATGGAGAAATACATATCTGCCTAGACTGGAACTGTCTGAAAACTTCCTCCACCAATTTCCCTTTAAACTGTGATCCGTTATCAGTGAGGATCCAGATTGGAAATCCTAATCTGGTAAATATACTAAGTAGAGCTCTGCTAAATGCTTGGAATCACTCGACGGCACCGGCACAGCTTTCGCCCACATCGAGCATGTGTCTACGAGTGTTAGTATGAATCGATTCATTCTCTTTATCTGGGTGAGACGTTCGACGATGTCCACAGCCACTTTCTCGAATGGTATGCCAGTGATGGGCATTTCCCCTAATGTCGCTGGTGGTATCCAGTGCTTCGGAGCTACTCTCTGACATTCTGGGCATGATTTGACATATCGTTGAATGTCAGCGTTCATTCCCGGCCAGTGGTAGTGGGTTGAGATTCGTTGTATGATTGTGTTGATTCCCATATTCGCTAAACGACATACTATGTCCGATCTCAAGTATTTGCGTTCTGTAAGTAGTTGGAACAACAAGTTGAGAATATCCTTGTCCTAACTTTCTTGCCTTCCAGTGAAGAATTCCGTTCTTCATGTATACATCACCTTTCCTGGGAGGCGTATGTGATTTTTGTAACTTACGAAAGCACGTCCCAAGTGAACTATTTGTTGCTTGGGCTTGTTTTAAAACTTCTTGTTGAAGATTTGCTGGGGTCGTTGTCGTTGGAGTTTTATTAGCCTATTGGCGTGTAGTCACCGCTGATGCTATCATCGGCTGTACTGGCTCTCCTAAAAAGACATAATGACATCCGAGCATGACAGGGTAGATTTTTTCTTCTATGACCGCTGCTCTGATTTCTCCCGTAACATAGTGTGAAGTTATGCTAACCTTGGAAACAGGAAGTGTCATAGGCACGGAACTTTTCAGAAATCCCTGTATGTCGACGGTTTCATCTGTTATTCTACAAGCAATTGTACAAGCCTCACTCGTAAACCCAGTGCTGTGGGTTTACCAGTGAAGCTTGTACAATTGCGTCGAAAAATAAACCTGTATCATAGAGACATTCCACTGTCCACCCATTCAGGTTGACAGATTTTATGACAGGCAGTTTGGAGTTGGTGTTCCGTTGCATATCCATACTGGTATGAGCATTCCGGTTCCTTCTCGCTGCTTTAGGTTTTACCGCACAGGCTGTAGTAAGAGGTTAAGGCTTCTTTCTGCAATCCTTTGTGCTATGAGTATGTGTTTTATAATGGCTGTAGTAGGTCTTCTTCTCCCACTTCACCTGCTGGTTCTGAGTTGTAGTGGTCTTTTTTGATCCATTATATCCATTTGGTTTGCTGGATTTCGGTTCTCCTTTATCTTTGTTCTTCTGAGGGAATTCGCGAGGAAGATTATTGGGAGTTCGTTGATTACCTCCCGCCTCTTTCTGCGAATTTTCATATCTCTCCGCCAAAGTAATGATAGACTCCAATCTCTCAGCTCCATTTTGTGTTAGAAATGCTCTCGTGCCCTGATACTTTTTCTGTTTGAGCTGATCTATTAGAAACATTTCTTCTAGATCTTGGTAGGTTTCCTTAAATCTAGACATGGTACGCCATTTATTTAGGTAGGATTTTAGTCTTTCTACGTATTGAGAAATGTTCTCTCCGGCTTCCTTCCGAGCAGTCCTGAACTGTTTTTTGTAGTTCACTCCATCTATTTCAAACCTGGCTAATAAAGCTTGTTTCAGGATGTTATAATTGAACAGCTCCTCCGGTCGTATTCTAGAAAATACTTCGTACGCAATTCCGCTAAGTCTTTGCGACAATTTAACTGCCCATTTGGTCTCCTCCAATCCGCACATCACACACATCCTCCCGAATCTTGATAAGTAATTTTCGATGTCTGTTTGTTTGTTGAAAGGATCCAACGGAAAAGACATGGCATTGACTTGAACTGAAGGTGCTTCACTATGTGGTTCAGCTGAAGATATATTTTGATCTGTTGAGTAGTTATGTTGGTTCATTATTTCCAGTCGTCGTAACTCTGTTTCATTGTCCAGCTTCCTCATTTCCAGTTCATGTTGTCATTTTTCCCTTTCTGCTTCTTTCTTAGCTTGTAACCATCTTTCTTCCATTTCATTCTCAGCTTGTCGTCGTTCGTGTTTCTCGAACTCATCACTAACATACTGAGCTAACTCCTTACCTGATAGGTCACACTGCTTACCAGTCTCCATGAAAAGATTTCTCAGTCTGGTGGTGTCTGCCATTCTTACCTTTTTCTTGTCTTCTCTGAACGAGAATTCCCATGTATACCTGGAGAATAAGACTTTAAGCAAAGCACGAATGTCTTGTTAGAGATCTACCTAATTTTACCTATATCTAATGATATGATAACTTCTGATTAGTTGAATGTTACTATTACAACCTGCTCTATCATACTTTCTAATTAAAGACATCCCTGGACTTTTATCCTCCACTCGTCGGATTATGAGATTGATGGCTCAATCCTAAAGAGAGAAAGGATACTCATTCCTTTTCCTCAATGTGATCCTGCCCGTTATAATCAATTAAGATAGCACTGGCTCATATGCGTGCTCTAATATATCTATTGATAGGCTTATGGGAATGACCCGAATACTGTGATGTCAGTTCCTAAATCAATCAATCAATCAATCAATCTATTGATAGATATAGAGTTCAGAGAACCAAGGAATACCTTCAGGGAACAATGTAACGTTTCCTGAAGGTCAAAACTTTCTTGTTGGGCTTCCTTGCCTCTCTTCTCTCCCGATTGATTAATATTTAGGGTGTGTCTCTTGACTTACTGACACGACAAGAAAATACTCAAAGGATGAAATGACCTCTTACATAATTTATTAAAATATAAACATGTTTTATGGTCATTCATTACATTAACAACAACAAGTACAATTAATATTCTACATTAATAGGTACAAGTACAAGAAATTTAATATCTCTGGATGCCTGAAACACACACACACACACACACACACACACACACACACACACACACACACACACTAGGTGACCCGGCCCGTCTTCGCCCAGCCCCTGACAGGGAGCATCTCATTTAATTCATATTCGGCCCCTGCTCCCGTTCCCGTTAACAAAAAAGACGACCCGGCCTGGTTTCGCCCAGTCCCTGGCGGGGAGAATCTCATTTAATTCATATTCGGCCCCTGCTCCCGTTCCTGTTCCCAAAAAAGACGACCCGCCCCGGCTTCGTCCAACCACCTGGCGGGGAGCGCCTCATTTAATTCATATTCTGCCTCTGCTCCCGTTCCCGTTCCAAAAAAGACGACCCGGCCAGGCTTCGCCCAGTCCCTGGTGGGGAGTGTCTCATTTAATTCATATTAGTAGTCATATAAGCTCCGGTTCCCGTTCCCGGAAATATTCGGCCCCTGCTCCCGTTCCCGTTCCCAAAAAGATGGCCCGGCCAGGTTTTGCCCAGTCCCTGGTGTGGAGCGTCTAATTTAATTCATATTAGTAGTCAAATAAGCTCCCGTTCCCAGAAATATGGCGTACAGATTGGATTCATCCCAATAACTAAATAGGGCAATCTTAAACTCAATCAATCAATCATGTGCCATGCCGGAAAGCGTGGGCGGTCATGACTCGGCATTTCCCTCGATCACCAGAGTCGTGGATCAGCTCAGTTTTCCTGTCTCTTCCATGCCATGTGGCTAAGCCATCCAGATATTTTCCTCTCGATCTTCCTCTTGGTCTGTTCCCTTCGATCTTGCCAGCTGTCACTAAGTTCTCCAGTCCATTTCTTCTCATAACAATTAACATGTCCAAAAAAATTTGACTGTCTACGTCTAATTTCTCTGAAACTACTGAACGTAAACTTACCAAGATATCACGAAAACCAAATAAATGCTGAGATGACTGTATAGATATTGAAGAGATTTTCACGTATTTAAAATAGGTGTATTATTTTATGAAAACTTTAAAAATGTCTTAAAGATGTTATCATTATATATTATAACGCATATGCTTGTAAATAACTGTAGACAAATATTTTATAAAGCTTTGATAATAATGCAACAATTATATATAAAATATATTCAATGCTACTAAAAGTTATGCCCATTGAAATAACTTTTCTTAAGTTAAGTCCACTCGCTATATATATAAATTATAATGTAATAACGAAATTTAATTTTATTACGTAAATAGCTATTTGTAAACTAACTAACTATGACAGTTTGTTGCACCGAAATGAGAAGAAGACGTGTAGAAAATTTCATCTCAATTGGATGGACCGTTCGCGCACGCATAAATAACATATGGACTCACAGACATTATCATCATGCTCATTATAATCATCATCATCATTATCATAATCATTATCACCATCATCATATTCATTATTATTATCATCATCATCATTATTATCGTCATCATCATGTTCATTATAATCATTACATCATTCTATCATTATCATCATCATTATTACATTATTTTCATTACATTACAGTCATCATCATCATCATCATCATCATCATCATCATCATCATCATCATCATTTATCAGGTCACTAGACCCAGTGGCGTCACTGGGGTTGGTGTCACCCAGTGCGGTAAACTCTTGGTGTCACCCCTCTAGACTTTCACCATGGTCTTCTTCCGCGTGTTCCTGTACCATATATAATCGCATATAGTAATGTTTGTAAAATAAGTCAAAAAGTTAATAAGGACATAAGAAAGAAAACAAATTGAACAATATAACTTCAATACTTCAGGTAAAACATAAATAAAGAACTTCGACAAACTCGGACAAAGTTAAATTTTTGTTATTTAACATTAAAATTTCTGTTATTTAAAATTAAAAGTTTCCCATCCTGGTCTTCAAAGCTGCAAACCTGTCAATCACATCATCAAAATCAATATCTTTCACCATATCACTTTCAATTGATAATATAGCCAGATCAGAAAGTCTTGACTGTCCCATGGTTGATCGCAAATAGTTCTTTATAAGTTTCAGTTTTGAAAAGCTCCTCTCACATGATGCCACAGACACACAGATCGTAAGAAATAGTTGTAGGCTTAGTGAGAGTATTGGGAGAGATTCAAGGAAATCCCAGTCAACTATGAATTTTAAAATATCAAATATTGACCAGTCTTTGGCTTTGTGGATATCAATATCTGCTGCCTTCAGGTGTCTTCTCAGCCTTGGTATTTCTTTTAAAAGCTCTACTTCGGATAGCTCATCATAGAAAGTGGTCAATTTTGGAACTGACACCAGCAACTCTTCTTCAGTTGCTGATAGAAGACTCTTGGCTTGAACAGCCTCAAACATATTTGCTACTTCCTTGATCGCTGTTGATCTGGTCTGGAGTTCAGAATGAAAACGATCAATACACCCCAGCATCGCCCTATTGTTTTCTTCTTGCATAGTGAGTCCAGCATCTGAAGCATCTCTGAGTTGTTCCCCTGCCATTCTCTTCTTGAACCTTAATCTTCTCTCTACTGTTATTCTAAATTGGTCTGCTTTTAAAAGTGCCTGTTCAATTGCATGCTCCACTAAGTGACTGCGCTTCTCCTGCAGAAAAAGTCTTAATGCCTATAACTTGGTCACTACTTTGTCAAGAGTTAAGCCTTTAGTCTGCAGATACTGCTGTGTCAAATTAACTTCCTCAAGTACAGCAGCCCAAAAGTATAGGTAGCACAGAAACGTGAAATCACAGACAGCAGGTAAAAGACCTTGTGCTGCACCTCTTGTTTCCACATTTTCACGAGGATCACATAGAGCTTCAATCGCCGCCACACATTCATCAAACTTATCTTTCACCGGTTTAACAGCAGCATGATGTGCACTCCAGCGTGTTGTTGATAGCCTTTTAATCGACATTGCAGTGTGTTCAATTAAAACATCCCATCGATGGGTGGAAGCAGCAAAGAAGGAATACATTCTCTCAAGAGTTCCAAAAAATGTTACACATAAAGCATTTTCAGCAAAAGAGTGTTGACCACACAAGTTAAGCGAATGGCCCACGCATCCGTTAAAAATAGCTTTCTTATTCTTTCTTTTCAGAATGGCTTGAACACCTCCATGAATTCAAGACATTGTGGCAGCATTATCATAACCTTGAGCTCTGCACATCATTATGTCAAGTCCATCCCTATCAAAGGAGAAGTAAGGCGCCTCCTTCCCTCCGCTAGCCTACGGGACACCCTTGGGCAAGGTGGAGTACCCGTTTAGCCCCCCGATCAGGGTTACGTGAAGCCATGTGTGCAGGTGGTGGATGAAGATGAAGAGCAGCCGACAGATAGTTGTAGGTTATGGTCTACACCTTCACGACGGTAGGCAGAGGATCTCCTTTTTTGAGGAGACAATGGCTACGGTCACTGACCAGTATGGTCACTGCTGGGAAGGAAAGCAATGGCAAACTACCTTCTTTACACATGCCAAGAAAATCATGTTGTGTTCACTTATCGAGACTTGTAGAATGGGCAAAAGAACAAGAATTGGTTGTAGGAAACACCTGGTTTAAACAACATCCTAGAAGATTATGGACATGGAGGAGTCCAGACAGCAGGATTAAAAACCAGATAGATTACATCCTAATAAGCAAAAGGTTTCGAAATGCATTAACAGTTGTAAAAACAGTTCCAAATGCAGACTGTTACAGTGATCACAGATTAATTACTGGCACATTGAGGGTAAAGTTAAAGAAAGTCAAGTATACAGCAGGAAACCCTAAATATGACTTGTGCAAATTGAAAACTGACAAAGAAATACAAGATAATTTTAACATAGAAGTAAAGAACAAATTTGATTTATTGTCTGATCTAGAGATCCTATTTCAAGATGTAGATGATCAATGGGAAATGCTGAAGAATTCAATCAGTTGTGCAGCAGAAAAAACTATTCCAAAAGTAAAGAAAGTTGGCCGTAAGACATGGATGACTGAAGAAATTTTACAACTAATGGAAACAAGAAGACAGAACAAAAATAATCCTGCCAAATATGAAGAAATTCACAGAAAAGTCAGAACCTTATGTAAGGAGGCTAAAAAAAACATGGCTTGAGAAAAATTGCAGAGAAATTGAAAAACAACACAACAGTAAAAATGCGAAACTAATGCACAAAAGAATTCAGGAGATTACTAATCAAAGAACACGTACATCAGCAGGCTGCCTAAAGACAAAAGATGGAAGAGTCATAATAGAAAAAGATCAGATTTTACATGTATGGTCAGATTACGTGAAAAACCTTTATGACGATAGCAGAGACGAACAATATATTGTTCAAAATAACAATGAAGGGCCAGCAATTTTGAAGATGGAGGTTCAGAATGCTCTTAATCATATGAAATCTGGCAAAACCCCCGGTCCAGACAGCGTCACAACAGAAATGATTAATGCTTTAGAAGAATATGGAATAGATAAAGTTACCAGTCTGCTTAATACAATATATGATACTGGAAACATACCTCATGAGTTATGTAATTCTGTATTTATTGCAATCCCAAAGAAATCAGGAGCCTTGGAATGTGATCAACATCGAACAATTAGTATAATGAGTCACATCACGAAGATTTTGCTAAGAATTATCATGCAAAGAGTTAGGAGGAAAATACAACCTGAAATAGGAGAAGAACAATGTGGGTTTGTATTTGGCAAGGGTACAGTAAATGCTGTGTATATACTGAGAACCGTAATCGAACGTTCTATAGAAGTAAACAAAGATCTACACCTTTGCTTCATTGACTACACAAAGGCTTTTGATAAAGTGAGACATGTCAACATGATAAGGATGCTTGAAGATCTACAAATTGATGGGAAAGACCTTAGACTTGTAAAAAACATATATTGGAAACAACAAGCTGCCATAAGAGTTGATAATGAAGTAAGCCAATATCAGCCTATTAAGAGAGGTGTGAGACAGGGATGTGTAATGTCTCCAGATCTGTTTTCCCTGTACAGTGAAAATATTTTCAGAAATATTGAAAATATGGAAGGAATCAACATTGGGGGACGATGCATCAATAACATTAGATATGCAGATGATACAGTCTTGATTGCAGATAATGAACAGGACCTGCAAAATTTAGTAGATGCGGTTGTTACACACAGTGAACAACAAGGGTTAGAATTAAATTGTAAAAAGACACAGATTATGGTCGTCACTAGGAAGGACGAAATACCACAATGTAATATACAAGTAAATGGGAATATTCTTCAACAAGTGAATAGGTACAATTACCTCGGAACAGTAATAACATCTGATGGGAGATGCCTTGAAGAGATTAGAACAAGAATCGCCATGGCAAAAGTAGCCTTTAGCAAGATGAAAAACATACTGACCAATAAAAAGATGTCAATTGAAACGAGAAAAAGAGTGTTGAGATGCTACATAGAACCTGTACTTTTATATGGATGTGAAGCTTGGACAATGAGCAGCCAGGCTGAGAAACATCTGATGGCTGTAGAAATGTGGTTTCTGAGGAAAATGCAAAGAATACCATGGACAGCCAGAAAGACCAATGAACAAGTCCTTCAAGAAACAAATGAAGATCGTAAACTGATCAGAGACATTAGACGTAGACAGTCACAATTTTTTGGGCATGTTATGAGAAGAAATGATTTGGAGAACTTGGTGACAACTGGTAAGATCGAGGGGAACAGACCAAGGGGAAGACCTAGAAACAAGTATCTGGATGGCTTGGCCTTGTGGCATGGTCGAGACAAAAACACGGAACTGATCCACGACTCTGTTGATCGAGTGAGATGGCAGAACATGACCGCCCACGCTTACCGGCATGGCACATGATGGATGGATCACTTTCTAGATTTTTTAAAATGTCTGAACTGAGGTCATCAGCTTTTTTCCCCTTTAAAGGGAAAAATCCTAGAAACACTTCTCTCATTTCAACTTCCCCATTGTGGATTTTCACATATCTGATCACCTCAGACATCTGGTCAGTGTGTGATATGTCAGGTGTGCTGTCGAACATAATTCCAAAATACCTTGCAGCCTTTATATCATTTACAAGAATTTCCTTCACATGATTTGCCAGAACAGTAATAAATTCATTCTGAGTTTCTGGTGAAAGATAAGATACGGATGCTTTTACTGTTACAGATGTAGTTCGCTTTAATCTCATTAGGTGCTCTTTCAACACAGGGTCATATTTAGAAAGCATCTCAACCATCTCAAGAAAGTTTCCTTTATTCAACGAAGATGCATCTTCCTTATGATCACGAAATGCCAAATTTTGCTTAGCAAGAAACAATGTGATATCAAGCAACCTGTGCAAGATATCCCTCCATTTTTTTTATCCCTATCCATTACAGCAACACTGTCGGCATCAATTGTTTTGTGCAGCTTAAGGCCTGCTGCCAATGTTTTCCATTTTTCAAGGCAACCTAGATGGTCATCCGATATCTCATGATTATGTAATTTTGGGCTCAGCTTCCACCACTGCTGAAACCCATTGACAAATTTTGATGTTTGTTCTGGTACATTAACAGCAAAGAGTCTGCAGCAAAAGCAGTATAATTTCTCACTGACGAGCGAGTAAACCATCCATGACCGCAGTATTTTCTCACCATTTGGCGCACATCTCCTTTAGTCTTTGCACCTTGCCTTGTCACAGTACTGAAAGGCCCATCCTTGTTCTGAAAAGAACAACTTCCTCTTTTGATAATTTCAACTCGAAAATGATCTGGAACTGGTGCATTCCATAAAGAAGCATCAGATAAAATATTCCAATTTTTCTCATCCACTTGACTCATCACATTTACAGTATCATGACGATAATCATTTTCAGCATGCATTTCTGTTTCAACTTCATCCACTGCTATTTCATTATGTATTTCTGCATCAATCTCGTGATTCTCTTCCATTTCTGGCTCTAGTTGCTCTTTTGAAGAATGCATGCTGTCAGCTTGGGAGGATGGTCAGCATGGTCTCGGCTGGCAAAGATTAGTTTCATCTTCGTGCCAGGGCATGCGGGAGTACAAGGAAATGAGCGGCTGACAAGCTCGCAGGTGAGGCTACTGTGGAGGGCGGACGTGCCATGGACCAGGCCGACATTCTGAATGCTCTACGAGAAGTAAGACTTTTGCGAGAACCAAGTGATGACTGTGAATCTACAACAATGGCCAGACTGCGAGAGCAGCAAATTAAAAGAGGGGTGGCCAAACAAGAACACTACGCAGGAAGCCAAAGAAGATTGATAAACCAACACAGAACTGGTGTTGTTAGCCGCTACACGTTGCTGAGGAGGGGATCCGAGCACTTATGGACTGAATGGTTCGATGTGCAATGAGGATGATCTGTCGACTAACTAACTAACTAACTAGCATGGGAGGAATCCTTATCAATTGTAGATTGAGGAAGAACGTCTTTTGATGAACCTTGTAAATCACTTGGTCTCTTGACATATTAAAGCATGAATCCAGGTAGTGATTTCAGTGATTCACATCTTTTCTTCTTTGCTTTTCGCTGCTCGCATCCACTAGGCCTCTTTGATTTGTGCACTCCATGTGGCATGATGGAATATTCTAAAATAATAAATCTATAATAAATTAGGGACTTAAAAATATACAACTAAACAAAAAGATATAATATAAATATATAAAATCTGTATAAATAATTATAATCCAAACATTTATGATTTATTCATAATTTAATAAATATAGTTATTTAGGTTAAATTGTGTTGTTTACCGTAGAATTAAAATGTAATTAAAAAATGATTATGTACACTAAAAAGAACCGTCTATAAAAGAAAACTTGTCATACAAAATATTAAATTTTTTTAAAAATATTGTCCATGGAAGTTACAACTTTTTTATTTCATTGTAACAAGTTTGAGTGGATTGTAACTTTTTTACTGGCTAATGGAGTATTGAACATACCAACCTGCATACGATGCGGATGGCAAATGCTGCAAGGCACAATTAATGGATTCATATACAAATGTAACCGGCGGTCAACAATATTCGTTGCAACACTTCTTCTTAACTTTTATCAGGAAGTTTTGTCGCCAATGCACGACTGTCATTTCATGACATATATTTTATTATTTTATATTGCGAATTGCTGGCGAATGTCTGTAACCGCATCAATTATTGGGGGATCTGCGTGTGGCAGTCTCAACAGTGACTCGTTGGTTCGAAAAATTACACAACCGTTATTTATTTTTCTATTTCCATCTTTTTAATTAAAAAATTAAATTAAAAAATTAAAATATATATTTTTCAGACAGATAGAAAAACGTGTGTATGCCGTAATTATTAATTTATTGTAGTAGTAAACTACTAGTATACTATAGTATAGTAATACTAACTTTTTTAAGTGGAAGCCTGCCGCTGTTTTTCTCCTTTAAAATGTATGCCCTGTCCTAATTAATTTACTTTAAAATATTTATATTTTAGTGATATTGATAAAATTATAAAATTTCGAAAAAATAATTATTTACATAAAAAACGAACCTGTAAACAACGTCTGTCATTTTCTGCAACCACGTGACTCCACACGTCACTAATTGGCGCGTTTGCAAATGACCCACGATTCTACTCCGACTCCGAGACTCCGAGCAGCTCTGAGCTCTGAGTCTTATTCAGTTAAGCACCAGACACTCTGCATGGTGGCACCCTGTGCCTGCTCATGTATTTAACAATGAACGGTTATGAAACCCGACTAGACAGAGCTATGTCTGCTTTGTCAAATTTGCAATTTTTTTATTTTGGTGTCACCCCTTGATGGTGTCACCCGGTGCGGCCCGCACCCCCGCACCCCCTAGTGACGCCCCTGGGTGTGCCGTGTGCAGAGGTTGCCGGCCGGTGAATGTAGGCGCCATGCGGCCATGTTTAACGGAACTGTAAGTAGGGTTTAGAAGAGTGTATGTGTAGACCATTGTAGTTGATTAGATAGCCTGGATCGCAGGACGTACTACAATAGGTGTGTAAACTAATGTCGTTGGTGTACATGTAACATGGAATATACCAGTGGTTGTGTCGCATAGAAACAATACATGATGCCATTCTAGCACTCTGTGGTAACGAGTTATGTTCACAGTGTGTCAGTGTGTATTTCATGAAGAGTGTCAACGTAGCCGCATCTCAATACCCCTAGTTACGTTAGAAAAGGCTCGTTGGCACCCACCTTGGTACATCTCACTGGGCAAATATAGCACATCTTTCCGTATAATGTCAATTGTCTCTTTCACTCAAGCGTGATTTCTCAGGTTGATGAACATATCTGTAGCGTAGCGTATACTACTAGGATGGGAATGGATCAAAGTAGATACTAAATAGACTTCTACGAATAGAGAATCTAACCACTTCTGAAGAAGCGATCAAATGGCTCGCACTTCTAGAAGAATGATTATCAAAGTCCCAGAATGGATCACTACTTCTAAACAGTGCCAGGCGGAAAGTTATGATGACTAACTGTACTAACAAACGAAGACAGTATGTCAAGTTTCCTGCTAACGTGCCTGGATGAATAATGATCCCCCACTGCCTAGGGTATTCTCACACAACAGGAGATAAGACAGATTTATAAGTATAGATATAGTCCTTTCACTCGTCACACAGTCTGATGATGCTATAATCTAATTCTATAATGACAGACGCAGTTTGTTAAAATTACAAATATAACATAGTTTGTTTAATTCTAAAGAACACTACGTGAGCCCCACGGGGAACTCACTGAAACATAAGGGATACGCAGATCTCTGATACACCTAAATGATTATAGTAGTGTACATTAATCAGCTATTCGATGTTAAAATCACTGACAATGTGTACCATAGCCAATAGCAGACAAAATTGGTGATTGCTGTGCAGTGGCAAACGGGTGGTTAGCCACTCATCTGATAATTCTTGGCCTCCTGGATGGTAAGCTGACAGTGCTGACTGGATAGTGGTAAGGACTCCACTCTCTGCAGCATCAAGTGAGTGGTTCGTAGCTCAATCACCGGTCGTGACTACGGCTACAGATGATCAGGGTGCAGGCTCTGTGAATGACAGTGAGAAGGGGTGAATAATCCTTCTAAAGTTGTAAATTGTAAATTCTTTTGGCCATGTCATAGTCCTGCATGGCCTGCTTGTCTCATATAATTTTTGATAGCATGTACTATCTAAATTTACATATTTTGATTCCTTACCTGAAATCTACAACAGCACACTGATCTAATGGAAACAGCACACAAATGATATTCTATTCTCTCTGCTGATATTTAGATCAAACATGTACAATCACAATGCTCAACTTCAAACACCACATTCCAATATATATATATATATATATATATATATATATATATATATATATATATATATATATATATATATATATATATATATATATATATTCTAAGTCATGATTAATCATGGAAACATGAACCACAATTCACATAATGAATTAACAGAACATATCATTGGATGACTTCAATGGAATGAAACTCAGACGCAACAACCCCGACGTCACCATATACAGTAACAAACCATTAAATCGATGAAACAACAAGCGTCGTTTTCCAAGTATGGAAACACACAAACTACACTCCATACGATGAATTAACATCACATATTGATGAATTACACAGAATGCAATGAAATCACACACAACAACTATAAATAACGTCACGATGTACACGAGTGAACCATTAAATCCATGAAACACCACAAGTTCACTTAAAGAGTTATGAGTTGTACTACTAGCAAGTCTTCCTTATATTAATTAAAACATAATTAATTATCTAGAAGATTTCTTAGCTAGGTTTAAGATTGCTTTCACTATACACAAGAACAATATTAGGGTTGGAAAATTCCCCCAAGGTTTGAACTTTGTTAAGTGGGCCGTCTTGGACCATATGGTAGTAATCTGACTATGGGCAAGATAGAGATTAATAAAGAATAATTAATTGTAACTTATTCACTCTCTGAACTAATTCCTTTCACTAATAAGTGTATTATCTAGAGAAATACGCTAGTTCTGAAGTTAAGCCCATAATTAATATATCTTAACTCTAATCGTCTACTGACTAACTCAGGTGTCCTTCTGCAGGCGGATACCTAATTTCGAGAATCAAGTAATGTAATTAGCCCTGCTTTTTAATGCCACATGTGACGAACTTTGCGTTTTTCCCTTGTCGGCAAGCCACATGGCACAAACATGGTACTAATTCTAGTATTAGTTAACTAACACTAGTTTTAATTACTAGTATCTATTATCGATCGGCATGGCCGTTAGATTTTGCCGGCATATACACACACAGAAAAATTGTTAACGAAATTATTATTAACTCACCCTGCAACAAGATTTTGACTGGCCTATCTGGTGTGGAGACTATCGCTGGCTTTTCTATGTTTTAGTGGGTTGGTCGGCTTAACAAGAGCCAGAAAAAGGTCTAAGACACAGATATGTGTTCTATTCTAGCCAGCTGACGTGATAGCTTCAGACACCTTCCAGCCTCATGTAGAAATGGCAGTTTGTAAGGTTTTTACAGGTGAGTTATCTTCCCTAATAGAAGAGTTCTCCACTTCCAGTGGCCAAATACAAATTCACAGCCAAACTGAATATTATATTCAGCCTGACGTGATTTATTGGCGTGTAAACAAACTCTACACTACCTCTACTTCTAACTATTAGAAGAAATCGTATTTTAGCTCTCTCTATAGTGGTACGTGTATAAATACACTAAACACAGATGATCTTAGCTAATATATGAAAATATAGACAACAATGAAAATTAATACAGAATACATAGAGGGGTTTACTGAGGCTATCTCCATCTACTAAAAAACGATCTGAGAGTTGGACCAACCTGTCACAATATCACTGCTGAAATATAGCATCTTCAAACTGTCAGAAAAAGAAACAAACCATCATGTCCCACATGTGCAGTTTCAGGGCACTGGAATCAACTTGGTGAGTATCATTCAGTCAGGATGATTCACTCGTTCGCATGATGTGGTTTATTCAGGCGTGGTAAGTAAGTGTCTCGACCATTCGCCATGGTACACGAAGTGGTTTCAGGCAAACAACAATGGTAGTAGGCTGATTCCTAAACAAGCAACCCCTGATCGGTGAGAGTATTCGGCCCCAAACATTAGTCCACATGCATCAAATCAATGATTACTGAACCCTCAGTCATGCTAATTAGTTATTCAACCAACTAGATCATCATCTCTATGTTGATCGTAGTAAAGCATGGGTATCCGTCAATGTCAGATGGCCTCAAAGAACAGCCCGTCAAACAGAGTAAGTAACCAGAATGACGAGTCTGATCGTACGTCTCACATTTCCCTATTCATCTACCAGTTGTCGCTAAAGTCAATAGCTATCCTAGTTCTAGAGTTAACAGAACTAAACATTAAGGTGAGGAGTCCCTGGACCCCAACCTTACAGTATACATCCAATAGTAAACATGATAA
Source organism: Cepaea hortensis (assembly GCA_963921405.1). NCBI lineage: Eukaryota > Metazoa > Mollusca > Gastropoda > Stylommatophora > Helicidae > Cepaea > Cepaea hortensis. Next base: position 62,585,930 of record OY992892.1, on the reverse strand, counting down.
CGATCAATGTACTACCACTTGGGATATAGTAATAATACATGACAATATAAAGTATTTACACACTCTATTTTGCTGGTGGGACATCCTGTCCACCCTGTAGCGAAACTCTTCTTATTAGACTCTTCCATAGAGTCAAGAAGTCCTCTTGACAAAACATGTTCCCTACATGTTCAAAGGGTTCTGCTCCAGTTCTAATCCCCTCCCAAGCGAAATAGCCCTTGGGCCTTGGCCGAACGTCACAGCTGGCCTGGTTTGCCAGTCACATACTTTCATCACTTGCACTCAGTGCCCATATTCCATTTGTCCCCGTGCCTCATTCAACCTCCATTTGTCCTTCTATACTTCTACCACATCAGCACTGACTCGTACGCATGCAAGTATGAAAAGAACAGGACAGTAAAGAAAAGAATTAAGAATGCATGTTTTTATCGCGACGGTAACGTATTGTTATCATGCGTCGAACCACTCGGCGTTCGGTATCGCTCCTAGAAGTATCACATAACATGACCTTATATATATATATATATATATATATATATATATATATATATATATATATATATATATATATATATATATATATATATATTCATTGGCACCTTTCCGTCTTGACAGACGATAGTTTGGTACATTGTGCTTCAAAAAGGCTTAAATAACTGTCATATGGCAATAACTACGATCCATGGCGGTGGCGAGTGTGGCTGGTAAGGCCAATTCTTGATGCAAATGTTTGCCCACAGTAGGTGCATGTGAAAACAATGTCATTTCCACCATTTTACACCATCTTACGTCTCTCACGCTCCATGTGTGCTTTATCTGCAATCATTTTCTCCTTTGTATTCTTTTTATTAGTACCTGGTGCATTGGTTTTACAGCCTGCGATTCAGATTTTGTCCTAGCCCCAAGCACCCATTGAAGCAGGCAGGCTGTGGCGGATCAGCACCCAATTTGCCGGAGGCTGCCCAGCTTGATAGCACCGATGAAGAACTTACCTTCTCACAGAATTCCACAGTTCCACGAAATGAATTCACTATTCAGTTAACACAACCTAGTTACATCATTCCCTGTGGCTAAGCAGTAAGTGCTCTCTTTACTTAGTAACTAAGCCTATCACTGTCTGAATTCTCCACCTAACAACTTACCTGTCTAATCCAACAGTTCTTCTAGCATCAGCTATTGACTGACATAAGTTAGGTTCATAACATACACCAGTAACTGTGCCGTATTATAGTACAGCAACATAGTATATGCAACTATCTACCATACATGGTTAATAATAGGTGAACACAATACGCCGATATCACAGGCTTACATTTCAAGCAGTTACCGAAACTACAAAGGCTTGTAAACAATGCGACATGCACAGGTGTAGACCGCCCTAGTTTCTCAACCGGCTTATCGATCCATCCCTCATTAGCGATGAAAGTCAACCGCATATTTATTGAGTTTAGATAGATTGGGTTTTCTGCTCAATTACAAAGTTAAATTAATTAATCAAGTACATGCCTGAATTCCTGAACCAGACTCCAGTCAGCTACCAGAACTGTCAATGGGCAAGCATGCCGTAATGGGCGACAGTCAGCACCATCTTGGTAGTGTGTGAGGCGCGGTACAATCGGTCTAGCCGAGCCATGCATCCTCACGCATCGAGATGAAGAAAGTGAATGACTCTCCCAGCCGCATTTCTCCTACGTGCGTTCCAACGCGCACGAGAAATTAGTGCTTCCTGATGCAAGTCAACTTCTCGGGCAACATTCATTCCCCGCACTAGAATTTCGAGATTCTTCTGCACGAGAATTTGTTGGTGCACCCAGCAACCCTGGTCACTTAAATCCAGATGCTTCGCGAACCTTCCAGCCGGAAAACCATCCTCGACTTTCCCCAGTCTATTAATAACCCGGGGAAGTCCCTGATGACGCGCCGAATAGAGCGGAACCTCGTAGACAAAAGACAGATGAAGCGTCGTTTCGTCACACTTACATTGTATCAATTGGGCTCAATATCAACTTGGAGAAGACTGTAGTTATGTACCAGCCAGCTCCAGGGAATAATCACACTGTGCCGAATATCAAAGTGAATGATCATAGACTAAGTGTTGTGGACAAATTCACCTATCTTGGCAGCACTGTGTCACAAGCTGCCACAATCGATGACGAAGTGAATGCAAGAATCTCCAAGGCCAGTGCAGCCTTTGGCAGACTGTACAAGAATGTATGGGACAGAACTGGAATAAGCCTGCAAACAAGGCTAAAAGTCTACAAAGCAGTTGTATTATCCACACTGCTATATGCTTGTGAAACCTGGACTGTTTATCAGCGACACGCTAGGAAATTAAACCACTTCCACACAGTCTGCCTAAGGAAGCTACTGAAGATTAAATGGCAAGACAAGATTCCAGACACTGAAGTCCTAGAAAGAGCATCCATGCCCAGTATCCACACTCTACTGATGAAGAATCAGATTCGCTGGGCTGGTCACTTGACCCGCATGCCAGATCACAGGCTCCCTAAACGAATTTTCTACAGCGAACTGCGTTGTGGTAAACGCTCCCAAGGTGGCCAGAGGAAACGTTTTAAAGACACTCTGAAAATTTCACTGAATGCTTTTGGAATTCATCATGACACCTGGGAGGCTGCAGCCAGAGACCGAAATTCGTGGCGTGCATCATTGCGCAAAGGTGCAGTCATATGTGAGGCAACCAGGACTGCAAGAGCTGTGAAGAAAAGGCAGGACAGAAAAACCACTGCAGGAAATCCTCCTCCAGAGACGTCAAGCATTCTTTGCCCACATTGTCAAAGAACATTTCGAGCCAAAATAGGCCTTATCAGCCATCTTAGAACCCACGGCTCCACACCTTCAACCCCACTGGATGAAATGAATGGTCATCATCATTCTTGATGGACAAACAACAACAACACATTGTATCAAAACTCTAACGTGTGTTTACATTCTTTATTAAAACCCATTGCTTAATAATATTTATTTAATTGCCCTATTTATACCAAATTTGAAACATCAATTATTTGTATAATTTGAAACTAACTGTTGATCTATTCAGCAACACTAATAATGCTGAAGTCTCTATGGTCAAAGTGTTAATGTTATTTCCGGTTCCGGTAGCAGAGACGCCACTTGAATTTTTTTTTTTTTTTCTTTCTTAATTTGTAATTTTTGCCGTCTATGTTATGAAAATGCCTTCTATAAAGAGAAAATGCAAATTCTGGAACACTATGAAAAAAAAAGTTTCCATGCTTCGTTGAAGGACGCAACGAGAATGAGACAAAATGTACGATTTGCGATAAGTACTTGTCCGTTGCCAACAAAGGAACTACTGACTTGGAGCTCCATGTTGACAACAGTGACAGACAGAAACCTAATCAAAGTGTCCGCGTCATCTAGTACATTGACGTCTTTTTTTTCAGCCTAAGTACTCAAATGTGTTGCTGAAAGCGCATACACGTGTGTGTGTGTGTGTGTGTGTGCGCGCGCGCGTGCGTGCGTGCGTGTGTGTGTGTGTGGCAGCCTTTAAATCAAGGTGATATCTCAACTATTAAAGTGATGCTATATGGTAATGAAATGTTTGAAAGGGAAAAAATATGGACCATCGTGTATGTATAGATTAAATGAGTCCTTTAGGTACCTACTAAACTAAGGGAATTGTCGTGGGCAGGATTAAGTCTGTCTATTTTATGTGACCCCAGACACTATCACAAGGAAAAGCTTGATAATTATGATATTTTGGACCCATTATCTCCCGTGGTACTGGTTACGGGCTTTAATTGCTAGTTATAAATCTCCACTTCTTGTCTGCCAAAGAAAAAGTTTCCTTGACATTTACACGGCACTAGAGCGTCTCCCTGTAATTTGATGCCTTAATTTGCTTGCTTGCTTGCTTGCTTGCTTGTGTTAGTTGGCTTGAGCTCCAACGCCAAGTCCTGTATGTCGGATGAAGGCATCCTGTTTTCCAACATCAGTGTGATGTCATACAGGACCTGAGGTTTGCGTGAGTAGCCGTTGTCCCATTTCTGGCTTATTGGTGTACAGACTGGTGGTTCCTCGCCGTACAGGCAGACACTCTCCGACTTCGGAGGAATCGGCGATCCTACTGACTTTAGCCAGGACCCCAAAGGAACCTGTTGCCCAGGACGCTCGACGAGGACGCGTCAATAGGTCTTGGCCAGTATATAAACCAGGCCCTGGTGCCTTGGAGACACCTATGCGTCCCATGCCTTAATTTTATAAGTGGTATAATATCATATATGTATACGAATGTATTTATTTTATTCGCACATGTGCCACTTAACAGTAACAAACGGCAACGTTTTATGATATACACAAACAAAAGAAACACACATTACACATTGTAAATACACACTGCTTTGTATAAACTAAAAGGTGTTTAAAAAGGAAACAAATTAACAGGAACACACATAATTAGTTAGTTAGTCGACAGATCATCCTCATTGTAACATCGAACCATTCAGTCCATAAGTGCTCGGATCCCCTCCTCAGCAAATCCCGCAGCGTGTAGCGGCTAACGACACCAGTTCAGTGTTGGTTTATTACTCTTCTTTGGCGGGACGCAGAGGTGTTTCCAAGGCACCAGGGCCGGGTTATATACTGGCCAAGACCTATTGACGCGTCCTCGTCGAGCGTCCTGGGCAACAGGTCCCTTCGGGGTCCTGGCTGAAGTCAATAGGATCGCCGATTCCTCCGAAGTCGGAGAGTGTCTGCCTGTACGGCGAGGAACCACCAGTCTGCGCACCAATGAGCCAGACATGGGACAACAGATACTCACGCAAGCCTCAGGTCCTGTATGACATCACACTGATGTTGGACAACGGGATGTCTTCATCTGACATACAGGGCTTTGCGTTGGAGCTCAAGCCAACGAACACAAGCAAGCAAGCAAGCACTCTTCTTTGGCTTCCTGCGTAGTGTTCTTGTTTGGCCTCTTTTAACTTGCTGCTCTCGCAGCCTGACTGACCATGGTTGTAGATTCCCAGTCATCGCTTTGTTCTCGTAACCGACTTACTTCTCGTAGAGCATTCAGAATGTTTGCCTGGTCCATGGCTTGTCCGCCTTTCACAGTTGCAGTACCTGCAAACCTGTCAGCCTGCTCATTCCCTTGTACATCAGCATGCCCTGGAACGAAGATGAAACGAGACAGCAGTCACTCTCTTCGGACCCCCCCCCCCCCCAATCTCCATCATCCTCAGAATACTCATTGAGCGCACATAATTAAAATATTAAAAGGGACATAACAACATATAAGTTTGCTTCAAAGGAAAATAACCTGCTTTATTAAAATATATAAAATTGTTTTTAAATAAATAAATAATTTCTCTAAATATATCTAAAATTTTACATATTTTAATAGAGTTTTATAATTTATGTTGATATTCTGTAAAATTTAAGTGAATTATGAAAACATTATAGAAATATTGGCAATATTTTACTAAAGAGAAAGCTTTATAACGCATATTTACCATGTAACTCCGTATTACATTCGACGTTCTATCTCTTTTGAAGTCATATAGTAATGTTATTAAAAAGTTAATTTTTGAAGGGCCTTTAAGATCAGAATAATGTATAAACAAATTGAATGAGCCTTTTCAGTACCCAGTAAGCTAAGGTGGCTTTTAGTTGCCAGGTTTTAAGACCCTTCCATTATATATGAAACCCAGGCACTATCACAACTTTGGACCAACTATCTCCCTGGGGACAGGCCCTGGACTCTAAATGCTAGTAGTAAATCCCTGATTCTTGTCCCCCAAACAAAAGGTATCATGGACTAGAGCGTCACCCTGTAATTTTTCATCAGGCAACAACACCAACGACCTTCACCTCGGTAGCTAAGTGACCCAGAAATTAAAAAGAAGCCACATTTTAATGGAAATGATAGTTTAAAGTTTATTGTCCAAGCGCGGGGCAGTTAATGTACTGCGGTCTCCAGAAAGCATGAGATTGTGTGTGTGTGTGTGTGTGTGTGTGTGTGTGTGACAGACAGACAGACAGACAGACAGACAGACAGACAGACAGACAGACAGACAGACAGACAGACAGACAGACAGACAGACAGACAGACAGACAGAGGGAGAGATGGACAGATGTTACATGCGTTCCGCTTGCGAAAGTGGAAGTGAAGCATATGCAAGGAATGTGTATCTACATGCACTATGCCATAAATGTCATGTTATCATAACGGTATATATGTATGTATTTGTTTTATTCACAATGTCACACTTAACACTAACAAACGGCAACGCTCTGTAATATACATAAACAAAAGAAACACACATTACACCTTGTAAATATACATTGCTTTGTATGAAATAAAGGTTTTTAAAAAAAACAGGCCTTTAAGAGGCCTGGCAATAGTCTGTCCATTTAGAGTCCGAATCGCCTCACTGGCCGATCCCTTTGTGGCATAAAAAAAGAAACCACATTTCGAACCCTGTTCAAGAGATGCTTTAATAAAATTTTCGAATCTGCAGAAGACGTCCTTTAAAACTTGTTCACAAATGCCAAAAAGTTGGCAAATAATAACGATTCTCTGAGCCATGTTCCTTCCATCCTCAGGCACTGTGGGCTGTGGTTGACGAGGAATGCTGCAGTATGACACACGCTCTCTGTGCCCATACCCAACTGCATCACGTGTCTGTTTTCTTATATTCGTGTTCTCCATAGGCGGATTAGAATAACCAACACCAAAATTATTGTTGGGATATGGTCCATAATTGATAGTATCTATATGCTGTAGATGTTGTGCACCTCCTGGCGGGCATACAAAACTATTTATGGTGTCCCTACAACGCACCGAACATTGCGGACTGGTGCATCTATCAGAAGCAGTACCTGGGTGGCTTGGCCACGTGGCATGGTCGTCTTGTGTTGGTTTATCTTTGAAGCTCGTAATATTCTTGGTGGCTCCACACTGATAAATTTTTTCGAGAGCTTCCTGTTCTGTTATGTTGTTAGGATATATAATAGTTAGCCTGTTGAATTGTAGTTCGTCCTGAGCTTTCTTGTTATGTCTTCTAGTAGAAAATTAAGCTTCAGGATGCACCACTACCAAATTCCTACACTACCCAAGGAAGAATGGAAGGCTGTCGTAAGTAACCCTTTATTACTTTAGTGTCGTCGCTGGAGTGAGGGGAATCAACACCCACATTTTTATTACCCCAATATTATTGTCCTAGAGAAACCATCAGACTCCGTCCACAAAACTCCGTCAGTCTGCAGACACCTCTTTCTTACTCTCACTCATCCCCAGATCATTACCCCTCTCACTCTTCCCCAACACAACATACTCAACAACTCAATCTTCAACAAATAAATACAAAATAATTTATTAAAGCAGAGAGTATGTGTGTGAGAAGTGTATGTGTGTGTGTAATGTGTAGAATGTGTGTCGAATATTCTAGTGTGTGCAGACTCAGACCAAACAGCTTAAGCAGGCGGAAAGGATCACACCACATCTTCATTCAGTCCACAATAACCTCACCAAGGGATGTGTCCCTCCTGCTAGATGAAGACTTCCACCGGTCGCTGTTTGATCACTCAAATACCTAGTCACAGTCTGACACTGATCCTGCCTGGATCACATACCGTTATTACATGTCCCTATTGTTCTGAGACTTATAACATCCTTGTCTAGTGAGGACACGAAAATACTGAAACTTGAAATAAATGTAATTCCTGTCTAATGTTTCTACTGTTCACAAGACTGCTGTTATAATAACTGCCTAATCAGTTTATACTGTTCTTTTCCCATGTGATGTGGAAAAAAAGTACCTATTAGTCTTTTCACCTGTCGTGTGAAAACATAATACCCACTGGACTTTTCTCATGTGGTGTGGAAAAAAAAAAAACAATTCTATTGTTCTGTTCACATGTGATGTTTGAAAAATTAATCTCACGATTGTTCCTTCTCCAAAATGATGCGGAAAAAACAATCTCTAGTATTCTGCTACCGTGTGACGTTTGATAAATACTCTCACAATTGTTCCTTTAAACCCCTTTCATCATGGGCCCAGTGCAAAAGCTGCTGAATAACTGCCTGCACTAAGGTCTCCATTCTAGTAAGCATTTAGGTTTTAGCTTCACTGAGTAACCCGAGTAAATTGAGTACTTTGAGTGACGTGAGTAACCTGAGTACTTCGAGTAACCTCAGTAACTTGAGTAACCTCAGTGACTTGAGTACCTAAGGGAACCTGTAAAAGAGAGAACAATACACTTGGTGAGAGCACCTGTCCCTGACCTCCATTAGATGGATGTAGGCTGACAGCCTCACTCAGATACATGACAGTGAACCAACTCTGTCATGGGCAGAGGAGCTCATCGCTCCGGTCGGAGGTGGGTTAAGACCAGGACAGAGCAAAATGTAAAGTGTAGAACCCCAGCAGACCTCACTGGAAGATCCCTCCATTGGACATTCTCCCCATCCCCAGTCTCCCCAAATATCATCTCATTTCACTATTCCCCATCAGCGGAATCACCTGCCTTCTTACACTAGTTAATCTTAACAATGCGACTGCCTATTGTCGCTGATATTCCTTGACTACCTAACCACAATGCAACAACACTATGATAGAGTTCTAAACTATATCTATCACTAAGCTATTCCACATTATTTACAGCTAGATGCAATCCCTAAAATACCTTATGCCATCCTGACTCAATCTCTGAATCGAATTCACAATTTGCCATAAAAGACACTTAAGCGAAACCGAACACATGTGATTCTATTCAACACGGATCGAGCCAGCTATCACTTCTGTCTAGTTCAAGTTTCACTCTTTACACTGCTAGCAAAGGAATTTATATTTTCTCCCAACCAAGGGTTTCTAGTGACCGGATTCTCCTATCAACAACATGTGGCAACCGAATCACGGCGGCACTTTTCCTTTCATCTTGAGCCTTGTCCAAGACAACCGGGAAACTCTTTTCCCGTTTCTCCGGGGAATCCTCAAAGACTAGCGGCGCCTTAGATCCTACGGGAATGTCCCCATCAGTTGCAAACAATTTGTAAGGTTGAATATAGCCTGCCGCTGTTGTTTCATCTTATCGTGATTATAGTGGTTTCGTGACAAAGGCCACGAAAAACATATATGCTGTAAAGGATGGAAATATGACCAGCATATCGAGAAATAGTCTGCCTCCAGAAATTACTCATTAATCGAGCAAATTTGAGGATTTACCAACAGTGCCTACCTAGCTATCACCTATACAGTGTTACAGAGCTGGGATGCTACTAACTGAAACATATAGCTGTAACTCAAGCGGAGACGCTATGTTTTGCATTTTGTATGTATATTTATATATTGCCTGTGAGACCTGGACACTTACTAAACAAGCTGAACAGCGCATAAATGTCTTTGAATATAAATATTATAGACGGGTTCTAAGAATATCTTGGGTAAAGAAGAGAACAAATGCATCAGTACTTCAAGAGCTGAATATTGTAGAAGGCTGGCTATTAAAAACGATAAAACAAAGAAAATTGAAATATTTTGGTCACTTGAAACGTCACGAAGTTTGGAGAGAACAATAATGGAGGGGTATATGCCTGGGAAGAGATGAAGAGAAGGGCCAAAAAGAAGATGGGTGCAGGATGTGGCGGATGATCTCCAGATGGGTGTATCGGACGCGGGACATCTTGCTTATGATCGAGAGGTTTTCCGGAAGGTTGTTATGGGAGCGAGGTTCTGCAAAGGACATGCTACTGAATGAATGAATGAATGAATGAATGAATTAATTAATTAATTAATTAATTAATTAATTAATATTTACAAAAACAAAAACCAATTTTATGCAATAAATATTTATCTCTTCACCATCAAAAACATTTAAGAAGCCTTGTTTCTAGCAACGATATCCTCCATCCATCACGTGTCATGCCGATATGCGTGGGCGGTCATGTTCTGCCATCTCACTCGATCACCAGAGTCGTAGATCAGCTCCGTGTTCCTGTCTGGACCATACCACTTGGCTAAGCCATCCAGGTGTTTACTTTTCGGTCTTCTCCTTGGTCTCTTCCCTACGATCTTGCCAGTCGCCACCAAGTTCTCCAATTCATTTCTTCTCATAAACTGCCCAAAAAAATTTGACTGTCTACGAATAATGACTCTAATAAATAAGTTTACGATATATCATGTGTAAATATCGTTTTTGACAGGTACACGCGCGTCAAATTCTGGATTGGTAACAAGTCGTGTTCTGGATTTTGAGGTCCGTTATTCTTTGGAGTTGATATTCTGAATTTTCTCTGGAATTATTATTAACGAAAACAACAAATTGCCAAAATGTATTCCATTATCACTGCATCTGCAGTCCTAGCAAACGACTAAGAAGTCCAGCAACTTCACCAGCCGGGAACGATAGTGTGTTCCATTACTGGTGCTGGGGCAAGCAACACTTGCACTTATTATGAGTTCCCTAACTGGTCCAGGAGGTGTGCCTTTTTTGGGGGGAATCATCGACCTGCATAGGTTCGAGGTTCTCACTATGTGGTAATTCCTCCTGACAGCAGAGGCTCAGAAAGCCGTGTATGAAAAGTAACATGGTAAAAATTTTCTCTACCAAGCTTAGGAATAGACATATCTCTAGAGCACCTAGAGAATAGATAGACTGACCATTCACTGGTTACCTGTCACGATTGCTCCAGCAGGAGTTAAAAAACTGATGCACAATATTACAGGGAATGACAAGGGTGAGGTTTTCAGGTTAAAGAATGGGGCTAGCAAGTCGGGTGCACTCTGCAATCCAAAAAAGGAAATTCCCCATTATATACACTCCTGGTATTACGAACAATAATCACAGAGTGAAGATTACAATGCCGTGGAGAAAGACCAATTGTCTGGCGTGTGGCAAAGACAACCACTGGGCAAATAAATGTCCTAGTAGACGACCACCGATGACACCAACAGCAGCAGCAATTGGTGTACAAAGCCAAGAAGATTTCCCGCCACTCGTAAGAGAAATTCCTCCACAGAAAAAGAACTGAACTGACACAAGCTTTCAATAGTCAAATCAACACACAAGAAGACAGAAACACACAAGAAGATAGATACACACAAGAAAAGAATCCAATGAATAAAGACTCTGAAGATTTTCAAATCGTCGGCAATCCAATGAAGAGAAAATGCGCTGACAGAAGATTACTGCATTCAAAACACAGCGTTGACACAGAAACAGACGATCTATCATATCACCGACTAGATGCATACCATAAAAGAAAGAAATAGTCAAAGACATTATAGGCAAGACAAAGGAAAGTGAACAAGAATAACAAGAGGAGAAACAAATACAAGACGAAGAAGACACATACAGCATACCAGACACTCTTTTTGTAGACACCGACACAAGTGATAAGAACGAAGATCAAGATGATTCTTTTGAAACAGTCAATCAAAGACATAAATAAACAAAATCAGACGATTTATCTTTAACAAGACAATACACAGCCTAAAGCAAACGGGAAAAAACTCATACAGGACAGGAAACAAGGATGAATAGCACTTCAGGACATCAAACAAAAATACAAGCACTTAGAATCAGCCACATAGGTAACATCACACATCCAGAGCAAAATAGATTAGCATTATATTATAATAAAAGAACAAAAACGAATACATCTTACAAAACTAAACAATGCGGAAGCACATTATCAGGGCTGTGACGAAATTGCCTTGCAGTCTCTCTCTCTCTCTCTCTCTCTCTCTCTCTCTCTCTCTCTCTCTCTCTCTCTCTCTCTCTCTCTTCTCTCTCTCTCTCTCTCTCTCTCTCTCTCTCTCTCTCTCTCTCTCAATCCTTAAAAATGACCAAAACGGTGTGACATAGAAGAAGCAAATGAGGGTACTTCGTGACCTAATATTCAAGTGAGGGGAAACCCCGTTCTCCTACGTCTTTCTAGAAGGTTCAATAATGCTCTACTTTAATTCGAGACAAGGGTCTTTCTTTTTTTGCACGCATTACAAGGGGTAGAACAGAATATTGGTACTCAGGGGTGAGCTACACTGAAATCACAGAGATTATGTGAATTCCGAAGATTTCGTATATTCTAAAACCCCGAGAACTTTAGCGGAAGACCCACCCTCTGTTCTAGAAACCTCTCAATGTGTGCACAGACGCCATTCGATAAGCATCTCCTCTAAACTGGGAGAGTGTTCCGATATATCATTGTAATGTGTAGATATCATCTGAAAATGAACACTACCTACGACAAGTAATCAAAAGTGTGTTCTGAATTCTAAGATCCTTCCTAATTGTTGGCTGGAGATATCAATCATTCCCAAGAATATATCACATTTGAATCAACATTTATTCAAGATGATAGAATCAATATTTCTTGCCTGAATTGAAGAACTAATTGTTGGTTGGAGCTATCAATTATTCTCAAGACATCAACATTTATTCAAGATGACAAAGTCAATAATTCTTATCTGAAGTGAAGAACTATTTTGTTGATTGAAGATATCCATCAATTTCAAGAGGTAACCTCCAACATGAGGTTTGTTATACACAAACAAAATAAACACATAATTACACCTTGTTTGTATGAACTAACAGGTTTATTGAAAGAAAGAAACGGTTTTAAAAGTCGAGAGGATCGGCTTCATTGCGCAGGGTTTTATCTCATGGGGTCCCGTCTCTTTCCGCAGGGTGGCCTGCAGAAAGCGTCGCATAAAGCACGAACTCCGTAGCTGCAGTAGTCACCGAGAAAAATGCATTCGTGAACAGAAAGACGTAGCCCGGAATCGAACCCACAACCTTCGGAGCATGAGACATACGGCTTGACCGCACAACAAATTTAAAGTAACACGCGCCTATTAATATATTGGCAAGGGACATAACAACATAACAGTTATTTCAATGAACATTACTTTATGCTGTCGAAATATACTACGTGATTTAAAGGGTAATATTATTTATCTAATCTTTATTCAACGTTTATAAAAACTAGCGACAGATATTATACGCTCTATAAATAATGGATACAAAAATGTTTTCTACTTTACATTTCTGTCAAATTAATCGCATTATTTTACTTGAGTGAAAATGTTATATTTCATTATGAAATTCTAACTCGATATTACATTTAATGTTTTATACATTTAATGTCATGTATTGTGTATCCCTAGTCACAAATTAATGTTTGTTCGGCCTTTAAAAGGTTTTGGAATACTAATACATGTTCAATAAACTCAGCGCAGAATCCGGCTACAAGTGGCAGGTATGGCCCATATCAAAAAAGAAAACGAACAGATACTGCACGCAACACATGCCGAAAGAGAACACAAGAACAATTTAAAAAGACAGGAAGCTGCACGGGAAGAAGCCAGCAAAAGCCAAAGAATCACACAGATCACAGACAACAGACCATCTATAAAGTCCAACAAGTTTAAAGGCTAGCCAGTGTCTACCCTTACAAACATTCCGGAGACGAATGGCAAGCTGATGGCGGAGATAAGACTGACTTCTCAAGAGATTGAAGAAGAAAGAAAGGAACAACCCCAACAAACGAGTCTTGCTAAGGGCTACGCCCGGAGTCGCATGAAGCCGTCATGACAGACTTAGGAACACAACAGAAACTGCACGAGATGACATCACAGACATGATATCTACCACACGAGAACACAGAATTTAAACAACGCAAAGCGAAAGAATATAGGACTGCAAAACACGTAACTCAATTATAATCAACACAGCATAAGGCAGATTGAACGAGGTCGAATATTTTTTTTTTCTCAAACGAAAGGACGAACAAATGTCTAATGTATGTTCTCAGCATGTGAAGAGTTTCAACATTTGATTGGACAGCTTTTGATTCATTATAAACATTAAAGACCGACATTAACAAACAAATTTCATCACAAAATGGAGAGGACATAATGGAATGGAGCTTCTAAGAAGTATTTTAACATGGCAAAAGGAGTGAGGCTGAGTTAGATGATGCTGTTAGTGACAAGAGTTGTGAATTCTGGGCATCATGGTGATGCTGAATCAAGTTAGCCAGGCAGACGGAAAGATAGCAGTAGGGCTGATTCGTGTAATAATAACGACAGCGGAGATCAAAACGAGATTTATGAAGCTTCACCCTGTATTATGCCTTCTATTTCAAAATGCTAACAAGTGTAATAATCGTCATTGTTAAATAAGTCTAATGAACTGGAACTTTGGGGGGGGGGGGGGGAATTCTTAAACTATACACGCACACGCGCGCAAACGCACGCGCGCACACACACACACACGCAATAGGTGATGCTCCTAGTTTGAGGCCCTTCAATTGCACTTCGGTTGGGTTGACACCTGCGATCCCAGACACTGTCACAAGGAAAAGTTTGATATTTTGGACCCCATTATCTCCCGGGGGACAGGTTACGGGCTCTGATTGCTAGATATAAATCTCCACTTCTTGTGTCCCAAAGAAAAAGTTTCCTTGACATTTACACGGCACTAGAGCGTCTCCCTGTAATTTGATGCCTTAATTTTATAAGTGGTATAATAGCATATATGTATACGAATGTATTTGTTTTATTCGCACGTGTGACACTTAACAGTAACAAACGGCAACGTTTTGTGATATACACAAACAAAAGAAACACACATTGCACATTGTAAATACACATTGGTCTGTATAAACTAAAAGGTGTATGAAAAGGAAATAAATTAACAGGAACACACACAGTGGCGTCACTGGGGTTGGTGTCACCCAGTGCGGTAAACTCTTGGTGTCACCCCTCTAGACTTTCACCATGTTCTTCTTCCGAGTGTTCCTGTACCATATATAATCGCATATAGTAATGTTTGTAAAATAAGTCAAAAAGTTAATAAGGACATAAGAAAGAAAACAAATTGAACAATATAACTTCAATACTTCAGGTAAAACATAAATAAAGAACTTCGACAAACTCGGACAAAGTTAAATTTTTGTTATTTTGCTATGTCTGCTTTGTCAAATTTGCAATTTTTTTATTTTGGTGTTCACCCCTTGATGGTGTCACCCGGTGCGGCCCGCACCCCCGCGTGACGCCCCTGAACACACATAATTAGTTAGTTAGTCGACAGATCATCCTCATTGCACATCGAACCATTCAGTCCATAAGTGCTCGGATCCCCTCCTCAGCAAATCCCGCAGCGTGTAGCGGCTCACGACACCAGTTCTGTGTTGGTTTATTACTCTTCTCTGACTTCCTGCGTAGTGTTCTTGTTTGGCCACGCCTCTTTTAACTTGCTGCTCTCGCAGCCTGACCATGGTTGTGGATTCACAGTCATAGCTTGGTTCTCGTAACCGACTTACTTCTCGTAGAGCATTCAGAATGTTTGCCTGGTCTATGGCTCGTCCGCCTTCCACAGTAGCCAAGCCTGTCAGCCTAATCATTCCCTTGTACATCCGCATGCCCTGGCACGAAGACGAAACTAATCTTTGCAAGCCGCGACTGCTCCAGAGACAGCAGCCACTCTCTTCGGAACCCGCCTCCCCATCTCCTTCATCCTGAGCATACTCAGTGAGTCCACATAATTAGTATATTGTATGGGACATAAAAACATAACAGTTTGTTTCTAAGGGAAATAACCTATTTTATTAAAAATATATAATTTAATTTAAATAATTATATAATTTCTATCAATTTTATACAAAATTCTGTAAATTTTAATAGAGTTTTATAGGTTCTGTTAAAATAGAGTAAAAATTAAATAAATTTTGAAAGCTTTATAAAAATAATGGCAATATTTTACAAATAAGAAAACTTTATAATGTATATTTATAGTCTACCTCGATATTACATTCAACGTTTTATGTTACCAACGTCACATAACAATGCATATTACGTAAAATAAATTTTTGAAAGGCCTTCAAGAGGCCTGCTTTCTAGACAACAATATCCATTCATCATGTGTCATGTCGATAAACGTGGGCGGTCATGTTCTGCCATCCCACTCGATCACCAGAGTCGTGTATCAGCTCCGTGTTCCTGTCTCGACCATGTCACATGGCCAAACCATTGAGGTATTTATTTCTCGGTCTTCCCCTTGGTCTCTTCCCTTCGATCTTGTCAGTCGTCACCAAGTTCTATAGTTCATTTCTTATCATTTAAAAAAAAAAAAAAAAATTAATTACATGTCCTTCACAGGACGTAGCAGTCAACCCCAGCATTTTCGCTGTTCGTGATTCCTGGGCAAATAAAATAACAAATTGCCAAGATGTATTCCAATATCACTGCTTTTGCAGTCCTAGACTATGAAGTCCAGCAACTTCACCAGCCGGGAACGATAGTGTGTTTCAATACGGGTCCTGGGGCTGCGGCTAAAGCAACACCTGCACTTATTATGAGTACCCTAACTGGTCCAGGAACTGTGCCTTTTGGGGGAATCGTCAACCTGCATAGGTTCGAGGTTCTCACTAGGTGGCACTTCCACCTGTCAGCAGAGGTTCAGAAAGCCGTGTATGAAAAGTAACATGGTAAAAAGTTTTCTCTACCAAGCCTAGGAATAGACATATCTCAAGAGCACTTAGAGAATAGATAGACTGACCATTCACTGGCTACCTGTCACGATTGCTCCCGCAGGAGCTAAACAACTGGTGCACAGTATTACAAGGTATGAAAAGGTTGATGTTTTCAGGATAAAGAATGGAGCGGCGTGGGGTGCACTCCGCTATCCAAAAAAGGAAGTCCCGCATTATATACGGATCTACACTCCTGGTATTATGAACAATAATCACAGAGTGTAGATCACAATGCCGGGGAGAAAGACCAATTGTCCGGCGTGTGGCAAAGACAACCACTGGGCAAATAAATGTCCTAGTAGACGACCACCGATGACACCAACAGCAGCAGCAATTGGTGTACAAAGCCAAGAAGATTTCCCGCCACTCGTAAGAGAAACTCCTCCACAGAAAATAAAAATGAACTGACACAAGCTTTCAATAGTCAAATCAACACACAAGAAGACAGGAACACACAAGAAGACAGGAACACACAACAGATTTAACACACAATAAAAGAATCCAAAGAATAAAGACTGGTGGTTATCAAATCTACATCAATCCAATAAAGAGCAAATGGGCTGATAGAAGACTACTGCATTCAAAACACAGCGTTGACACAGAAATAGGCGATCTGTCACCGATTAGAAACATACTAGAAAAGAAAGAAAAAGTCAAAGACATTATAGGCAAGATAAAGGAAACTGAACAAGAATAACAAGAGGAGAAACAAATACAAGACGAAGACGACACATACAGCATACCAGACACTCTCTTTGTAGACACCGACACAAGTGATAAGAACGAAGATCAAGATGATTCTCTCGCATAAACTTTTGCTACTAAAAACTTGCTCGCCTAGATGTACCGATCATGGATAACAATTTTGCGTGTGGATGTATATAGTAATTATATCTCATTTAATTGTTTTTACAAAAATTACAATGACTAGTGTTTTAACTATTATTACTTTAAACATTTGTGGTATACGTACAAAAAATTACAACACATTACCACACTTGTAAACAAACACAAACCAGACTTTATACTACTACAAGAAACAATAAGATGGTCAAAAACTTTCGTACAACATATAACCACACAGCTAGGCCTCAAACATTAATGCTTTAGTTTAGGCATACACAAAATTGGATCAAGCTATTCTGCAGACACCAGACAGTTGGGATATTATTAGAACACACACAGATAACCAGGGACGAATCTCCATAATACAGGTAGGAAATACTATACACGCATACACCATAGTGAACATGATTGCACCACCAAATTGCAATCATCAACCAGATTTTTACCAAGAATTAACCACCCAACTTACACAAACATACAGAAGACAAAATGTTATCCTCGCATGGGATTTCAATTTTGTACTCTCAGATTTGCCGACTTCCTGGCTTAGAGGTTAGCGACCTTTCTCCGCAATCTCGTATACTCTCGCGGGTAACGTGACGGCGGTGAGAATCAGCAGTGGTTCGAATCGGGTCGGTAACTTACGGGGTATGTGAGCCGGCCGCTCAGAAAGCAATGGCAAACTACTGAGCGTAATCTTGCCAAGAAATGTTGACAGCAATGTCCTGTAAAGGATATGCAAAAAAACAAAACAAAAAAACTCAGATTTGGATATTGTAAAAAAAAAAAAAGGTGAAAGGGGGGGGGGGGGGGGAGAGAGAGAGAGAAAGCAGGAATAAAGACAAAATTAAGGAGAAGTAACAGGAATGGAATACATCAACTGGATATACTACAGAATGCCTTAGACACACACAATTTAGAGAGAGAAAGCAGGAATAAAGACAAAATTAAGGAGAAGTAACAGGAATGGAATACATCAACTGGATATACTACAGAATGCCTTAGACACACACAATTTATAAGACGCTTTCAGAAATAGACACCCAAATAACATTGCGACAACACACAAAAATAGGGCTCAAAATAGATCAGCAAGACTAGACAGAATATACACACCTTTAATACACCACATAATACACACAAAACACATACACATACATTGGCACTTTGCCGTCTTGACAGACGATAGTTTGTGCTTCAAAAAGGCATAATAACTTTTACCCATGTCGGTAGCGAATGTGACTGTAAAGGCCAATTCGCGCTGTAAATGTTCGTTCACAGTGGATGCATGTGAACACGTGGTTATTTCCACCACCATGCACCATCTTACATCTCACACGCTCGGTGTGTGACTTATTTACAATAATTTTCTCCGTTGTCTTTATTCCATTTCTGATGTTTGCCCTCCATGCAACACGTTCAGCGGCGACTTGCTCCCACTGTGCATTGTCAATGCCTGTATCAATCATGTCCCGCTTACACACATCTTTGTATCGTAGTAGAGGCCGACCCTGAGATCTCTTACCCATCTGTAATTCACCAAACAAGATGTCCTTTGGTATTCTACCATCATCCATCCTCCTAAGATGTCCTATCCATATAAGTCTATGAAGACTGAGCATGGAATAAACCGTCACACAACCTGATCTTTCCAATACTTCAGTATTTGTGATTTTGTCTTGCCACTTAATACCAAGAATTCTTAGCAGACACCGCATATGAAAGCTGTTTAAACGTTTCTCTTGGTGTGAGTAAGTTGTCCAGGTTTCACTGACATAAAGAAGAGTACTAAGGACACCGGCTTGATAGACAAGGACTTTTGTTTTGGCAGTAAGCTTCCTGTTCTCCCAGACACTTTTTCTTAACCTGTTCATTGTTGTTGCTGCCTTACCAATCTGGATGTTGATTTCCTGATCTAGGGATAATTTGCTATTTACCACTGATCCTAGATATGTAAAATGGTCTACCATCTCTAGTTCCGCGTCGTCAGTAGTAGGGGAGACGCAAATGGATACCTAAATCTGGCGCAATACGTCATAGACTACGTCATTTTTTACTATATGAAGAGTCTAGCACCAGATTATTTTGCGACCACATTTTCAAGGGATGCAACCCATGAATAAATAATCGAACGTATTGTTGCACTGTTACTTCCCTTTTTGTGTGATACATTTTATATGTTTAAATTTTTTTATATTTGCTGGTATTATTGATTGTAGCGGGATGGGGCTTAAAAAACTACCATCATACTAGTGATGCTGTTTAGGTACAGTGCTCTTCCTCCTCGGTTTCTTTTTTTTCTCGTTTTCTTTCCTTATCTGTACTGGGTCGGGCATAGAAACTATCATCATTCCATTGGTGCTGTGTAAGGCTTAGGGTTACAGTGCATTTCCTCGGGATGGTCTAGGGGCGGACCGGCGTGGGGATGGGAGGCTCAGCGGTGGGTCGCGGGTGTTGGCGTGTGGGGTAGGGCTAGGTCTTTCAAACCTCGGGTCGTGACAGGTGTCATATGAAAATCGTAATAGGTAAACATGCAAATATGGCAGTTATATGATCTGTAGAGGGTCGTAGTAGTGTAAACACTATCATCATACGGGTTACAAATGAAAACCTTAAAAGTGAAGATGGTCGCTGTTATTGATTGCAGCTGGTATAACTTAGTGAAATTCGTTGGTAAGGGGTGGGTAGCGACAATTAGTGATCTGTAGAGTGTCGTAGTGGCCTATACACTATCATCATACAGGTTACAAATTAAACCTTAAAAAGTAAAAATGGCCGATAATATTGATAGCAGCGGGTATAACTTAGGGAAATTCATTGGTAAGGGGTGGGTAGTGGTTATTAGTGATCTGTAGTGTGTCGTAGTGGCCAATACACTTTTATCATATGAGTTACAAATGAAAACATTAAAAAGTAAAGATGGTCGATATTATTGATTGTCTCGGGTATGGCTTAGTGAAAGTCGTTGGTAAGGGGTGGGTAGCAGTTATTAGTGCTCTGTAGTGTGTCGTAGTGACCTATACACTATCATCATACAGGTGACAAAAGAAAACCTTAAAAAATAAAAATGGTGGACATTATTGATTGTAGCGGGTATAGCTTAGTGAAATTCGTTGGTAAGGGGTGAGTAGCGGTTACTTGTTGTCCGTGGAGGGTTATAGTGAGGTAAACACTATTATCACAAGGTTACAACTGAAAACCTTGAAAAGTAAAAATGACCGATAATATTGATTGCAGCGGGTATAGCTCAGTGAAATTCATTGGGAAGGGGTGGGTGGCAGTTATAAGTGGTATGTAGAGTGTCGTAGTGGCCTATACACTATCATCACACAGGCTTCAAATGAAAACATTAAAAAGGTAAAGATGACCGGTATTATCGGATGTAGCAAGTATGGCTTAGTGAAATTCATTAGTAAGGGGTTTGTGAGTGGAGGAAAGGCTAGATAGGTGCTTCTGATCATTGTTAAGGGTGATCAAGTGTGGCGGTGGTAGATAAATACGTCTGATCCTTGATAATAGCCAGAGGGTAACACTCATATTAAAGTCTAAAGATTGAACTCATAAGTGGCTGATCTGAGGGTGACGGCCAAGGTGACTCATCACGGGGCTATGTCGGTGGGGGTAAACATAGTGAACGTGTTCAGACATGTCTTTAGGGAAAACTGGAGGATGACTCAGAGCGTGCTGACCGCATAACGATACACATGGGTAATGGTCACATTATATCAAGTATGGCTCTGCTTCCGGTCGCACTGTAATGACTACAACCAGACCACGTACTCACTGGCGAAAGCCGGTCAAAAATGGCGCCGCATCCGATCACACGTGGTAATGGGATACAACTGAAACACGTGGCTAAAGCCGCTCAAAGATGGCGATGTATCCGGTACACTTGGGTAACGGGCACATCCGATCAAATATGGCGCTGCTTCCGCTAGCTTATGTAGTGACTACAACCAGACTACGCGCTCACTGGCTACAAGTGGTCAACGATGGCGTCGCATCCGATCACACGTGGTAATAGCAAAACCAGACCACTTGGCTAACGCCGCTCAAAGATGGCTCTGTATCCGGTACACATGAGTAATGGTCACATCCGATTAAATATGGCGCTGATTCTGGTCGCATGTGTAATTACTACAACCAGACCACGTGCTCACTGTCTACAAGTGATCAACGATGGCGTCGCATCCGATCACACGTGGTAATGGAGAAACAAGACCACGTGGCTAAAACCGATCAAAGATGGTGCTATATCCGGTCACGTGTCTTATGGGATACAACCGAAACACGTGACTAATGACTCAACCGGTCAAAGATGGAGTCGCACCAGGTCACATGACCATACAGTGCATAGTATTCTGCTGAGTCATTCTACGTCAGCAAATACCGTGTATAAGGCGGCCACCATTCGTCTAATAGAAGTATCGGTCTCTGTGAGCAGCAAATAGATCAACAGGTGGCAAGCTGCTAATGGTAAGTTGGCTTTTTGATAAATCATTCACAGTTTCGATGTGTTCTCCAAGTAGGCATACAGTTAACCTAGCAATACTAGTATAATGAAGGGATATGGTGCTAGACGCATATAACTGAAGAGACATTTCTTCATATATTATGGTAGGCTGGGACCATATGGAAAACAGCTGGCATTCAAACTTTTAAACACAGCGCTATGGTGGTACCGTAATAATATAGGTAGTAGTGTGTAGTCGTAGAGGAAGGTGAAAGTGTCTTACGGGATCTACATACCCATTATCGATAGTAATATATGTACTGTTTAACAGAGGGTGCATGTCAGATACAGAGCTATTATTTATAATATGTATCACTATAATGCTGGGAAAGTACCTTATTCATATGTTTTACAGATACCGATGCCCACAAAATCAAATTAGCAAAATGTGGAGCAGAACCAAACAGCTATTGCTTGGCGTGTCTTAATATCCCACAAAATCAAGAAGCCGAGAATCCAATCAGTCATTCATGTGATTATGGTGATGGTGGTAGTTTTACGGACCTAGTAACGGTTCGACTGCAGGATGTGCTACAACACTTCACCGAAGACAAAATAATCACATTAAGCCTGAATAGAATTGAGGAATGCATCCTCGACTATAAACGCCAGCAGGATACGTCAGAACCATACCCATCCAACGTGGAGCAATCAGCATCACCGACGTCCTTAACCTTTAGTCAATCCACACTAGCAGACGATTATTAAAACACCTACATAAAAACAAGATGGATGTAATATACTTACAATCATGTCTTCAATAGCTGACCAGTCCTCAATATGAAGAAAAACTATATTGGCTGTGAGAAGACTGTATATGTATATCTTTGTTATTCTGTCTCCACAGACCATAACTCACAGTGACTACAATGCAAGTAACACTGCGCCGTCTACGATATCTATTTCATCATGGTGAGAGGTCATATGGCGAGCATGACCCGCATTCCCCAACCCAGGTCAAAACATGCAACGGGTCAATGAGCGGGAGTAGAGTGCTTAGTCGCGCCATACGGACAGCCGCGTCAGCATAATCTGAGCCGCTTGACCTAAGAAGCTGGCTGAAACCAGTTTTACACGTGGCTCAATAACTAGTATATAAACCCGAGACTGGTAACAGTCAAGCATTGTGATCCACAGATGACTACATACCTCAAGACTGTGCCTGTTAACTGGGTCTACATGACTCATAGTGGTTAGACTATTAGACCAGTGGGCGGTGGTGATAAGACCGTGTTTGTCACATCCTACAGAGGCACGAGCTCGTTACACATCCGTAGATTCTTCGGTGAATCCAACAAGAAGTTTCCTACTAAGATTGGAATTACTCTTACTCGTCAAGAATATGAACAATTGATCGCTATGCAGCTCGAGATCCTAGCTGACTTTGGCAGACTCAATCAACTTAACCAAGTCAGTAACGAAGTCAAACAAGACACTAACAGAGGCAAGCAAGTCAGTAACCAAAACAATCAAGTCAGTGCACATGTCAAACAGGGCACTAACCAAAGCAAGCAAGTCCAAAACACGCAAGGCAGTGCTCAAGTCAATCAAGGTTCTAAACGAAACCACCAAGTAGACACATACTATACCACCGGTTTTCAACCCAGCTACACTCAGATGTGTGATGTCCCCATCAACCAGATATGTGATGAGCCCAATAGCCAGCTGTTTGATGTGCAACAAGACACCAACTGAAGCAATCAAGTCGAACACACTCAAGACAGTACTCAAGTCAAACAGGGTACTAAACGAAGCCACCAAGTAGACTCTTACTATACCAACTGTTTTCAACCCAGCTACAGTCAGACGAGTGATAACCCAATATACCAGATGTGTGATGAGCCCAATAGCCAGATGTTTAATGTGCCCGACACTCAGATGATTGATGTCCCGGTTGTCTATGATACACAGATGTCACCCCACCAAGCAGGAGACCAGTCTTATGACTACATGCCAAGTGACATATACATACCAGGCTACCAGCCGGGAAAACCAACCTACTCAGACAATGGTGTGAAGAAACCCAGAAACAACATATAATGTGTATAGCTCTGTATGTGAAAATAAAATGTTGTGATGATACTATGTATACCAGCTCATATCACACAATCCATTTCGTATAATGACATTATGCATTTTTATTCTTGTAAAATGTGCTGAAATACTGTAAAATGTACTGAAATACTGTAAAATAAACAGTCATATATAATTACGTCTTGGTTGTTGAATGTTTAGTGTTTACGGTGTTTATAGTTGTCATGTGGTGAGAGAATGATACATATTGATGACAAATTCAAGAAACGGGTTAACAAAAGTAGGAAAAACTGTTGACCATAGTCTGAAATATCTCAACCAAACTTATGAAAAGTGGGAAACTTTGCAGAAAGTAGGAAAAGCTGTTACCCAAAAGGAAAAATATTTGGCCACATTTCAAAAAACTTTATGAAAAGTAGGAAAATTTGTTAACCAAACGGCAAAATTCTTAGCCAAGTAAGAAAATTTGTTAACCAAATGTGAGAAGTGTGGCCAAATTTCAACCAAACCTATAAAAAAAAAGTAGGACACTTTTGTTAACAAAATATGAAAACAACAAAAACAAATTTAGCCAAATTTCAACGAAACGTATGAAAATCCCAGCCAAAGTTATGAAAAGTAGGAACATTTGGTAACCAAAGGTGAAAGATTTGCCCAATTTCAACCACACTTATGAAAATCTCAGTCAAACGTATAACAAATAGGAATATTTGTTAACCAAAGTGTAAATAGTGGCCACATTTCAACCAAATGTATAAAAAGTAGGACACTTTGTTAACCAAAGATGAAATATTTGACCTAATTTCAACTAAACTTACGAAAAGTAGGAAAATGTTAACCAAAGTAAAAAAAAAAAAATCCGAATTTCAACCAAACTAATGAAAAGTAGGACACTTTTCTTAACCAAATGTGAAAAGTTTGACCAAAGTTCAACTAAACTTATGAAAAGTAGTGGAATTACTCTTACTCATCAAGAATATGAACAGATGATTGCTATGCAGCTCGAGATCCTAGCTGACTTTGGCAGACTCAATCAACTTAACCAATTCAGTAACGAAGTCAAACAAGACACTAATAGAGGCAAGCAAGTCAGTAACCAAAATAATTTCAAAAAACTTTATGAAAAGTAGGAAAATTTGTTAACCAAATGGCAAAATTCTTGGCCAAGTAAGAAAATTTGTTAACCAAATGTGAGAAGTGTGGCCAAATTTCAACCAACCCTGTAAAAAGTAGGACACTTTTGTTAACAAAATATGAAGAAAAAAAAACAAATTTAGCCAAATTTCAACGAAACATATGAACATCCCAGCCAAACTTATGAAACGTAGGAACATTTGGTAACCAAAGGTGAAAAATTTGCCCAATTTCAACCAAACTTATGAAAATCTCAGTCAAACTTATAACAAATAGGAATATTTGTTAACCAAAGTGTAAATTGTGGCCACATTTCAATCAAACGTATAAAAAGTAGGAAACTTTGTTAACCAAAGGTGAATAATTTGACCAAATTTCAACTAAACTTACGAAAAGTAGGAAAATTTGTTAACCAAAGTGAAATTTTTTTCCGAATTTCAACCAAACTAATGAAAAGTAGGACACTTTTCTTACCCAAATGTGAAAAACTTGACCAAAGTTCAACCATACTTATGAAAAGTAGGAAAAATTTGTTAAACAAAGTAAAAATATTGGGCCAAATTTCAACCAAACTTATAAAAATATGTCAGTCAAACTTGCGAAATGTAGGAAAATTTGGTAACCAAAAATGTAAAAAGTTTGGCCATATTTCAGACAAACTCATAAAAAGTAGGAAACTTGTGGTAACCAAAGGTAAAAAGTTTGGACATATTTCATCCAAACTTATTAAAAATAGGAAATTGTGTTGTCCAGCTGTGAAAAGTTTGGCCAAATTTCAAACAAACTCATAAAAAGTAGGAAACTTTGTTAAAATAATGTGAAAAGTTTGGCCAAATTTCAACCAAACCCATAAAAAGTAGGAAATTTTGTTGACCAATTGTGAAAAATTGTGGCCAAAGTTAAACCAAACTTATAAATATCTCACCCAAACGTGTGAAAAGTAGGAAATTTTGTTGTCCAGATGTGAAAAGTTTGACCAAATTTCAAACACACTCATAAAAAGTAGGAAAATGTGTTAACCAAATGTGAAAAGTTTGACCAACTTTCAGTCAAACTTATAAAAAGTAGGAACATTTTTTAACCAAATGTGAAAATTTTTGGTCAAATAAAGAAATATTTCATCTAAAACTTATGAAAAGTAGGAAAGTTTGTTAACAAAACATGAAACATTTTAGCCACATTTCACCCAAACTTATAAAAAGCAGGAAAATTCCTTAACCAAATGGGGGGGGGGGGGGGGATATCTCACGTTGTCATTTGACATCCACAACCTACTAGAG
The DNA here is from genome assembly GCA_963921405.1 of Cepaea hortensis. Taxonomy (NCBI): domain Eukaryota; kingdom Metazoa; phylum Mollusca; class Gastropoda; order Stylommatophora; family Helicidae; genus Cepaea; species Cepaea hortensis. The sequence goes on along the minus strand of OY992892.1, from coordinate 62,559,610 downwards.
ATATTCGCCTGTCCCCTATGCAAACAACAGCTGTATTTCAGAAAAGTAAATGTATCTTGTGTAATAAGTCACTATGGTTGAATGAAAATAATAAAATTTCAACAATAAAATTGTACAAAAATTAACAATTAAATTTCTCTTTATGTTTCCAAATTTAATTTTTATGTAGAATTTAATTGTTAATTTTTGTACAATTACAAAATGGTTGCCTGCAGAACTTTTGGCGGCACAATAGAAAGATATAAAATTGCCACAATCACGATACAATCTCCATCCTTCGAAGGTGAAGTAAATGCAGCAGTGCTACCAAACCCTTGTGCCAGTTTACTCATTGGGAACGTACCCAATGCAAATGACCGCACCCACGAAGAGGCAATTAAATGGGAGATTGGCCACACTTCAGCAAATGCTGTCACGAGAGCCCAAGTGCGGCGACAAGAAGAAGAATCTTCTCAGAATGATAGTGACAATACTCAGAACACTATCACACTGACAGCTGACTTAGCTACTGAACAAAAACAAGATCCTGCATTACAGATCTGTTTTAAGAGTATACTTCTTCTTCTTCTTCTTCGTTCATCCGGAGTTTTTTTTTCGGATGTGATTGCGTTGTGCCTGTTTACAGCAGAGCTGCGTTCTTGCTCTGTTAGGCCGACACATCCGACTTCTGCGGGCATTTGTTGACCGGGTTAACCTTCCCGGGGGTTTCTTAGGACGTTTGACTCTCACTGTTGTGGTGTTATCCCCCATCCTAGCTGGCCCATATAGAACAGCCAAAGATCCTGGTCAGCCCTCAAGGGAAGGCAGGGGCAGACCATGGGCATTCCCCGCCATCCAAGGAGGCTTCCATACTTGCAGAGCCGATACATAGCGCTCTGATACTGGGCTCACCCAAGGAATCGTCACGTCCTGCACATGGCTGCTTAGCCTCACTTCCGTATATTGGGCCTTCCGTTCACCATAGGCTGTTCTTCCGGAAACCAGAAGTATGCAGTCTGCAGATGACATCCACACAGTGAGCTTTCGATTCGGACTTTCCATGTAATGGATTTGCTATCCAAGCAATATTCCATTTCGTGCCACTAGGACACTTTTCCTCCTTTTTATGAAGCTCACACAGTGGGCTTTTGATTCGGACTTTCCACGTAATGGATTTGCTATCCAAGCAATATTCCATTTCATGCCACTAGGACACTTTTCCACCTTTTATGAAGCCCACACAATGGGCTTTTGATTCGGACTTTCCACGTAATGGATTTGCTATCCAAGCAATATTCCATTTGGTGCCACTAGGACACTTTTCCACCTTTTATGAAGCCCACACAGCGAGCTTTCTATTTGGACTTTCCACATAATGGATTTGCTATCCAAGCAATATTCCATTTCATGCCTCTGGATCTTCATGCACCTTTAAATGTCAACCTATATGTAGTTTAAGTAAGCTGCGGTCAACTTTAGCTTGTTGATATCTCCATAGAGCTTGTCCTCAAATGAAGCAGGTGTGGGCCAAAATATCTTTCTCTGTTCTGCATACGTTGGGCAATCCTGCAGCAAATGTTTTGCTGTCATTTTTCCAGTTCTACAATTACATTCATCGGTATCTCCTATCTTTAGTTTATTGAACAAGTGGTATTTCAGCCTGTTATGTCCTGTGCGGAGTCTGAAGATTGCTACTTGTTCTCTTCGGTCGAGTTTGTAATATGCATCATCCTTCTGATGGCCTGGATGCTCTGATTCCCATTTGGTTCTATAAGTGCTTTTTATCAACCTCTTTGCCTCATTATAGGTTATGTCTATGTCAGGCTGTGGTAGTCGTCCGCCCTCTTTTGCCAGTCTGTCAGCCTCTTCGTTTCCAGGTATACTGCAATGTGATGGGATCCACTGTATTACAACTTTTTTGGATTTCTGGCATAGACCATGGAGTGCTGCTCTTAGGTCAGTTAGTTCTGTGCTGTTATTGCTCTTCAGTATTGAGACAGCTGACTTTGCATCTGTGAAGATAGCTATTTGCTTCTCTTTATTTTCCTCCATCAGGAGCATTTCTGCTGCAGTTTTCAGAGCCTCTACCTCCGCTTTGAAGTTACTTGAAAATTTTCCAGTTGCCATTGAATGTGTTTTTTTCACTCAATTTTTTAAATTTAGGAGAATTCCTCCTCCTCCATTCTCTGTTGAATTTTTGGCTGATCCATCTGTATATGCATGGGTCCAATTCCTGCTTGGGTAATGTTCTTTTATGTAGTTTAGGGTTATTTCTCTTCTTTCGGTTTCATGCTGAGTGTTCTTTTTCTCAATACCAGGAATGTTTTCTATCATCTCAGGCAGTTGCTGCTGTCTCCAAGCTGGGAACTTGTGTGCATTGTGTATGGGCTTGACTGTTGATATGTTAAGTATAGGATCTGCCCTAATCCTTCGTTTTGCAGTTTCTACAAAGTTGCTACGCTTCAGTCTTCCCTTTCCAAAACCATTAAATCTGTTGTACATAGGGTGGTCTGTCAATCTTCTAAATTTTTCTGCTTGTTACTGGGCTATGCTATCTCTTCTATCCTGCATTGGTTGTAAACAAGTGATCTTTTCTAGTTCATTAATAGGCGTTGTCTTCAGGCTTCCAGTTATGATTCGCATTCCTTGGTTTTGGACTCTACTTATTTTGTTAAAGTTTGACTTAGCTGCTGTTGCCCAAGCTGCAATGCCATATTCCAGTACTGGCCTCACCCGTCCAGTATATAACTTCTTGAGAACTTTCTCATCTGCTCCCCACGTTGTACCAGCAAGCTTTTTCATGATTGCCATTCTCTGCCTTGCTCTTGTTCGATTTTTCTCAACCTGTGTTTTCCATGTCAGGCGACGATCAAAGGTGACTCCTAGATAGTTTGGATTTTCTTCATGGCGCAATATTGTTCCATTCAATACCAGCTTAGGTTGCTGAGTTTTATTTGAGAGGGAGAACACTGTGCATGTTGTTTTCTCCTCACTTATCTTCACTAGCCATGATTTTGACCAGTCCTCTAGAGCTAATAAGGCTTGCTGTATTCTGCTGTTAGCTGTACTAATATATTCTTCAGATGTCCATATGGCTAGGTCATCTGCAAAGGAGGATGTGTGTACTCTGGCTGGAAACTTTTCTGTGATGTCATTTATATATGCTAGGAATAATGTTGGTGAAAGAACTCCTCCTTGGGGGACACCTTGCTCCAGCAGCATCATTTTGCTTGTTTGTCCTTGTACTTTTGTCCTGGCAGTTCTGTTCTCAAGGTAGTGGCTGATCCATTTATACATTTTTCCACAAACATGCATGTTTTGCAGTTTTACTTTCAGTCCTTCCTTCCATACTTTATCAAATGCTTTTTCTAAATCTATCCAGACTGCTAGTGTGTGCTTTTTCTCTTGGAAGGCATCCTCTATTTCCTGAGCTATATAGGTTATTTGATCTTCAGTGGATCTGTACTTTCTGAATCCTGCTTGGTGTGGTGTTAAGAGTTTGTTTTCTTCCAGATGCCATGTTAGCCTGCCATTGATAATGCGTTCCATTAATTTTCCTACACAGCTAAGTAGACTGATAGGTCGATAGCCATTTGGTTCTTCCAGGTCTTTTCCTTTCTTTGGGACTGGTATTAGTATAGCTTCCTTCCATGCCTGTGGGACTATTCCTCTCTTCCAGCTGTTATTTAGGACTGCTAGTAGTTTCTTCTTTGCCTTGGTGCCTAGTCCTATTAGCATTTCATTTGTGATTCCATCCTTTCCTGGTGATTTCTTCTTTTTTAGGGTATTCATTGCCTGTTCCATTTCTTCCATTGTTAGATTTGCCATCATATATTCTGCTGCTGTCTCTGTATTTCTATGCTGTATCTGTTTGTCTTTGATTGCTTTCTTCTGTTCGGTTGTAATATCAATGTGATTTGCATTTGCATAGTGTTCCATTAGTGCATTTGCAGCCTTTTTTCCTGTAAGCAAGGCATTTCCTTGTTTAATTGTTATTTGTTTGTTTCTAGGTCCTTCATTGTTCATGGCTTTCACTAGTTTCCATAGTTTGTTTCCATCCCTGTCAAAATTCAGGTTTTCTGTTTTTTCCCTCCAACAATCTCTTGTTGTTTGATTTACTGTTCTTTTATATTTTGCTGAGATGGCTTTGAGAGAGATATTCGCTTCAATTGACTGTTCTCTCTCTGCTGTCTTCCTGGCATCTTCAACTTCGTCCTCCAAACTTTGTAATTCTTCAGTCCAGTATGGTTTGTAATTTTTCCTCGCTCCTCTAGGAATGGACTCAGTGGCTGCCTGTATTATCGCTCTGTTTAGACTTTCCACCATTTGCTTTATGTTGCCATATCGTGTATTTGTGTTTTCACAATATTTGTCTGTTAGTATGGCAAATCTGTCCCAATCTGCTCGTTTGTAATTCCATCGGGGCAAAGGCTTTTGCTCCTGTGGAACATACTCCATATTCATTACAAGCTTGATTGGTCTGTGGTCACTACCTGCTAATTGGTCCAGCACATGGCGATCGATTTTGTGGAGGATGTCTCCTGTGCAGAAAGCTAGGTCTGGAGTAGAAGTGGTAAGCCATCTTCTGGAGTAGAAGCTTGGTGTGTCATCCGCTTTGTTGAGTAGATGGAGATTTGAGTCTATTTCCCAGTCCTCCAATTCATCTCCTCTTTTGTCAGTATCTGGGTATCCCCATCTTTCTGAACGGCTATTAAAGTCTCCGACAATAATGCAGTTTGTGTCAGTTATTTTCATGTTTGAGAGTGTAAGGTCCTTATCTGCTGGGCTATACAGATTGTAGATTCTTATTTTCACGTCCTTTATCATTATATCAACACCTATAATTTCCGTTTGGTTGTCAGAGATCACAGATACTTCGCTGCAAGGTATTGTATTTCGTGTAAGTATTAGAACTCCTCCTTTGTGTCCTTCGCGGTCGAAACGTGTGGCCTGATATCCTCTGACTGAGAATTTGTGATTGGCATTGAGGTGTGTCTCTTGAATGCATGCCACATTTATTCTATCTTTATGTAGACGCTGTGTTAGGGAGTCTTTCTTCTTGTAAACTCCTTCGGCATTCCACTGTAGTATGTTGAGTGTCCGGGGTATTTGGTCAATAGCTCTTAACCTACTCCTCTGTGCCTTGACTCCACAGCATAGGGGAAGGTGACCACCAGTAGTCATGGGTGGACCCCCTCGAGGCAGGGGGCCCGGCACTATCGCCGCCTGATGGGACTTCACGGGATTAGCACCATATCGATTAATTTTGATTTGTGACATCATGAATTAAGTTACGTTGCACTGCTTTGTCAAGCCTGTGGCTCAGTACATCCGATTTCGACAAGCATTTATTTGGGATGCTTTCCCTAGCCTTTGACTGTCCCCAGTCTACCTACAAGGCAGCAGGTTTTACGTTGCACTGCTTTGTCAAGCCTGTGGCTCAGTACATCCGATTTTGACAAGCATGTATTCGGGGTGCTTTCCCTAGCCTTTGACTGTCCCCAGTCTACCTACAAGGCAGCAGGTTTGTGTGTCTCTTCGTCTGGTCCCTCTCCCTTGACCTGTCCGACATGGGTGGCCCTACCAGTAGCTGTGCTACCGTCGGCATAGCTCTTGGGGTCATTGGGACGCACAAGCCCCTCTACCTCGTCACGGTGGACACACAGCAGAGGGGTTAAGAGTATACAAGAACCATCCAAACAAGCTAAGCATGGTAATTGGCATTTTATCTTGGACAATAATATTCTAACCAGACAGTATAAGAAAGATCCAACACTTCTTTTACAAATGGTATTACCGACCAAATATCGTAATGAAGCGCTTAAGCTTGCACATGATTCGCCATTTGCAGGTCATATGGGTGTTGCTAAGACCACTCACAGATTATTGGCACAATTGTATTGGCCTGGTTATACCAAAGATATTATGAACCATGTTCGTTCATGTACATTGTGCCAAAGAACCACACAAAAAGGCAAGCACCCCAAGGCACATGTTCAGAAAACTGATTTGGCATCACGCCCATTTCAAAAGATTGCTGTGGATATTGTCGGTCCACTGAATATTACTACTGATCGTGGTAATCGGTTCATTTTAACCATGATTGACCTCTGCACTCGTTGCCAGAGACTATGCCACTCAAACACATAACCAGTAGATCCATCCTAGATGCATTCTCATTAATTTTCGGCAGGATAGGTTTTCCATTATGTCTCTTGTCTGATAGAGGTAGTCAGGTCATATCTGCGGCTACCCAAGCAGCGATGAAAATATTAGGTATTCCACAAGTCTTTAGTTCATCTTGGCACCCAATGACAAATGGGGTCAATGAAAACTACAATGGTATTCTTAAACGAACCCTAGCAAAAGTTGCAGCTGAGCTACCTAAAGATTGGGATATTTTATTGCCTGCAGTACTATTTGCGTACCGTGATGTACCACAATCAAGTACTGGTTTTTCTCCGTTTGAGTTTGTGTACGGCGCTAATCCTCGTGGTCCATTGATGCTATACAATGACATGCTGACAAACAAAACATATGACCACCCAAAAAGAGAAGACTATGAAATGGTTACTCAGTTGAGAGATAAAATCATAACGGCTTGTCAAATTGCGAAATCTGCACTTGAAAAAGCTGGCAAAAAATACAGGCAATACGATAACAGAAAAAGCCAAGACGATAGTCTTGAAAGAAGAAGATGAAGTTTCGCTGTTACTACCCGACCCTCGTGATTGTCTTGTTACATCATGGCAGGGTCCATTCAGAGTCATTAGAAAAGTTAGTGACGTTGATTATCTCATTGATGTAAAAGGTAAGCATAAGATTTACCACATTAATATTTTAAAACCATACATTCCACGTGACACAGACACACCACAGGCGATACAGCAAATACCACACAGAGTAGCAGCGGCATGATGGGTGATTAATGAACAACAGGAAGACGCCATTGCACACGAAATACCATCTCCAACAGTTAATAGTGACAACGGTTGGCAATCCATACAAATAAATCACAACCTGTCAGCACAAGATAAAGATAAACTTATGTCAGTGATACAAAAATTTAGTACAATTTTTTCTGATAAGCCAGGACAGACATCAAACACAAAATCACATCACTTTCTGATGTTCCAGTGAAAGTGAAACCATATCCTATTCTGATACATTATCTGGATAAAGTTACAGCTGAAATATCTGAACTAGATCAAAGTGGTATCATTAGGAAATCCATTTCAAATTACTGTTCTCCTGTAGTAATAGTGAAAAAGAAAGATGGTTCACTGCATATGTGTGTTGATTAAAAAGTAAATGTGTTAACACTCCTTGATGCAGAAACAATGCCAAATATTGATGAGTTAATCGAGGGCATGGCTAACTCTAAACCATTTTCCAAGATTGTTCTTACCAAGAGATATTGGCAATTTCCCATGGATGAAGATTCCATGCATATCACAGCTTTTAGTACTCCTTTAGGTTTGTACAAATGGGCATATCTTCCATTCGGTCTGCAAAATGCACAAAGCACATTTATGCGCATGATGAGAAAATTACTGCATAGTATTTCCAATGTTGCTACTCATATGGATGATATCTGTATCCATACAGCAGACATAGACACACATGTTACAATTTTAAAACAAGTATTTCAGAGGATACAACAACACGGTCTTAAAGCTAAGCCGAGCAAGATTGAAATAGGTTTCACTGAAATACACTTTCTTGGTCATAGAATTTCGGATGGGTTTCGTAAAACAGATCCACAGGTGGTTAACAAAATTCTTAACATTAAACCACCCACCACTAAAAAAGAACTGAAAAATCTGTTAGGTCTGATTAACTACTATCAGAAATGTATTCCTAATTTTTCTGATATCACAGCAACATTTTCTAAACTTCTGAAGAAAGGTCAGCCTACGAAAATCGTTTGGACAAATGAGCATGACAAACTTTTGCAGCAGATCAAAACTCTGTTTAGTACGTATCCTATTCTAAAACTGCCTGATATTTCGAAAGATTTTGTGTTACAGACGCGAGTTTTCATGCGATTTCAGTGGTGTTACTTCAGATACATGACGGCAAGTTAATCCTATTCTCTATTTCAGTAAGAAGCTGTCAGATACGGAGAGAAATTACGCTATCACTGAACTTGAAGCTTTAGCTTTAATCGAGAGTATTGAAAAAATCTCGAGATATCTCCTTGGCAGGAAATTTCTGGTTCTATCTGACAATAAACCATTGCAAATCTTCAAATTTGGTCATCCTAAGAACTCCAGAATACATCGATGATCACTTCAATTGCAGGATTATGAGTTCGATATCTGTCATATTCCTGGCAAGGATAATAACTTGGCAGATCTTAGTCGACTCTAGATCTTCTACACAGTATTTAAAAAAAAAAATATTTGTCTACGTTCATTCATGTAGTATTTAGGCCGATTGGTTTAGTTACAGATACAACCGAATGGATGGCAATTTTCACAATAGACAACAAATTACTAAATTTGTCATAGTATTATTCGGTTGTATACATATGTTGTTAATTTCGTTCATTGGCAGAGACATGATATGACATGATGTGCGGCATGATGAAGCTGTTATTCTTCCACATACGAGTTTGTGCGATTTTATGCTTTATGGTCGACGAACTTTCGGAATACTAATTCAGGAGGATTACGTTCGTATATATGGACAATGTTATATCAGAACATATGTTCTTTTTTTCTTTCTTAAACTACTAATAATAACTTTATTATTATATATATGTGTAAATTGAACACTAGCGATTAATAGGAAGATGCGATTAAGCAACTGAACATTTCCACACTTCTTATGGATGTTGATCAGTAGAATACTGTGCACTGAGATATTCACTTATGAACATAGTGAAATGTACGACTATGGATTGTGATATAGACTGTATTGACATTATATGATGAACTGTGTCATTAGGTTAATTTAGATTGATTTTACAGGATTTAAATTTAGTATAATTAAGTGTTTACATCTTCGGTTGTTATAATTTATTGATTAAGAGTGTTATAATTAGGTTATTAGCCTGATCACTGTCATCATATCCAAGTACGATGTTAGCTCATAGATGAAGATTATGCCACATTATAATTACGCCATTATTTGCCATTGCATTGTTGAGAGTCAACAGATATACTATATAGATCTACAACTAGGGCAGAATACCACTACGCAGGCAGATGACCTCACCTATATATTCAATATGGACCTATAACACAGCAGTTTATAGACATTGCAATGATAGTTATAGAGCAGTCACCAGTACTGACGGCTTGGTACCTGTGAATCACACAGTCCCCTTACTCCGGTTATTTTAGCTAGGGTTTGGACGCTTGTCAAATTTGACAAATGAGGGACTAATAGTTTGAATCAGTTTGCACAGCCCTCCCATAGGCTGTGCTACACGACGTATACCACGGGAATGTAGACAGAGGTGTGCGTGCCCGTCGTATATTTTTTTTTATTTTGTGTGTGATGAATAGAGGGCCATACCGTCTTATTTAGCATAGCATATGACTCATTAGTCTGCACTGCTATTTGTCAGGTTAATTGATCGAGATGTTGAAAATGATTTCATCATTTTAAAGGGGAGGGGGCATACTGCTATATAGCTAGTGCCTGAGAATAACGTCACAGAAAGTAGGTATAAATCCTAGAAGCCGAAAACCACACAGAGAATCTAGGAGACAAGTTGTCAACAGAAAAACGTCATTCTGACGTCGAGTAACAACAGACTTTGTGGAGTTCTCGAATGGAAGGCTGTGCATGGAACTATCAGGACATTCAAACTGGCGAACAAACAGTTTCTACGTTGAAAAGTGGCTGGAATATGAGTTACAGATAGAGAAGATATTATACCGAACTCATGTGGTACGACGCTAAGAATGAATGAACCGACTGACAAGGAAATTAGACATAATTTCAGAGCGGCGAGAAATGTACCTGGAAGACAGAAAGAAGGAGGTTCAAGGACGGATAAAGTAAGCCAGAAACAGTCAATTATCAGATGGTTTGTAAGAGCTATCACTTATATGAAATTCAATAGTATAGTTACCGCCGGCCCTGTATTACAGGCCAGGTAAATGTTGAATAGTATTTGTTGCTATGCAAACTCGATGAGTTGTAGACAAAATAAACAGCGATTGATTTTTCGATTACATTCATGTTCAAGAATTGACCTTTTTTATTCTTCTGTTTGCAAAACCAAAATTGCTGTTGAATTGGTTGAAAGCGAGCCTACAGTTATATAGTTTCCAGTTGCAGTTCAAATTGTTAATAACAGCATTTTGGCAGACTTCCAGTAATAAAACTTTTCCCTAGTCTCTGGGTAGTGAGATCGGACGCCTGTGTGTATTGTTGCGCACGTAAAAAATCCCTTGGCTGTTGGAAATCAAAAAAGAGTAGCTTAAGGGTGCTGCCCGGGCAAAATTTCGAGTTAAAAATCTACCCAAAGTAATTCAGGATCCTCGCCAATGCAATGGAGTTCGTGCGTTGAGCTGAGTTTCTCCAGACTCAGGTTTGAGTTAGGAGGAAAGCAGAGCACTTATGGGCTAAACCGTGTGCCGTGATGTTGATCCAACGACTAAACTAATCTAAACTTATCAGTGCTTCCATAGTACTGAGCAGTGTCATCATTTGTTTAACTTTCATAGTTTCATCAAACTAAAATAATGTCATCACAACGCGACTTTGTTGAGTTGGGTATAACATGGGGTCTCTCAGGTGAACAGCTTGTACAATGGAGTGAACAGAGGTATGGTGAACACATGGACAGAGAAGACCGAATGAAAGACAGAGAATTAAGAAAATTAGATAAAGAACTTGCTGCAAAGCAAGCTGAACTAGATGCACAAGCAAAGCAAGCTGCACTAGATGCACAAACCAAGCAGGCAGAACTAGACGCACAAGTGAAGCGGGCTGAACTCGACACACAGACAAAACAGGCAGAGTATGATATGCAGGTTAAAATACACCAACTAGAATTAGAAAATAAAACTAACAGTATTGCACGGCAATGTGAAACAAAAGATGGTGAGCCAAGAAACAAACGTTACCAGGGCATAGTGAAGAATTTTTCAGGTGACAGTATCTCAGCATGGACACAAAATTAGAAACTCCGATGTCCCACTACGAGGTACCAAAGGAAGAGTGGCATATCTTATATTTCAAACATTTATCGTTGGAGCCAATGAAGGTGGCGGCAACCAGACCAGACCACCTAAGGACAGACTACGAGTATGTCAAGTCCTGTGTCTTACATTTTTTATTGAATCAGGAGGGATTTTGAACACAATTTAAAAACCTTGCTCCACATGCCAACCAGAATTTCCTGGACTACGTATCCAAGTTCCAGAATATCTTTGACAGATGGATAAAAGCTGCTAAGGTACAGGCTGATTTTCATTTGCTAAAGGATTTACTAATCAGAGATAAGATATCATCATCATTACCAATCAGGTTCTCAAAATTTCTACAGAAGAACGAAAGTAGTTCTGTTGAAGAAATTAGAAGAAAAAAAGGCTTAGCCCATTACAACGCACACAGAGACACCTTCTCCACTGTACCACCTGATATTGCATTTGGGGCTGTGGCCACAAATGTCCCTAAAAGAAACTCTTTTAAGGAAGACAAGATCTATTCACAGAGCAATGAAGAACGGAAATTTAAAAAAAAAAAGGAAAGCGATAACATGCAAATATTGCTCAATGTCACATGGTGAAAATGAAATGTGTGACAAACATCCGGACTAACTTTATTATTTACAGAAAATCATGTCTCGACAGCAATCCAGATCAAATCAATACAAATATATGGTTAAATGTTACCTTTGTAGGGCCTATGGTCACGTGCAGAGGTCTTGTAAGGGTAGGATAGAGTTCAAACACGCCAATGTCATTACTGTTGATAGCAGTACTTCAAGTAGTGACTCAGATGACGAACAAATAGCAAATGCAGTCGAAGTAATAGATACTTTCACCTCGTCTACTTGTAAGACGTGTAAAGATTTTCACAAAGATGGTGGCCTTGCATGTGGTCATACCATTACCATTGATAGCGAGCAGGTGAATACTGCCACAGACCCAAATATTGCATTAAAAAGGCATAGTGGATTCATCAATGGCCAGTTGGTGTCCGTCATTCATGACACAGGCACCACAGAGGTTGGGGTATGACAATCATTGATCAACAGTGACTATATGGGTGAACACATTATGTGTAGCACATTTGCGGGAAGAAAAGAAAGATATCCTATGCTATGGGCTACAATTAAGTCACCTTTCCTATTGGGGAGGGTAAAGTGTGCAGCGCTTAAAAATCCATGCTGTGATATAACTGTTGGGAATGTATCATCGGCCATATGCTGCTCTGACAATGATATTGAGGAATGAAATAAAACGTACATCCATGGTAATTGTGCCACTAAAACAATGACAAACATGGAAGATGACAAGACCCTGTTTAATATTTGAGAGCTCTTTGACCCTAGAATTGTGGCAACAAACGATGGTTATGCACATGGTACTTCTTCACAAAGACAGGATACCTCTCTTATAAACTATGCTAAACGTATTCTTGGTGAACATATAGATAATTCCTGAATGTAAGGAAAACATTTCGCATTCGGTGTGTGTGTTTGTATTGTTTGTCAGAAAATAAATGCCTTCTCTAATCTGAACGAAAAACCTTTCCCTACCTAGGAAGATCTCTCATCCCACATGACAAAGTAGTTTCTAAAGTGAATCTAATCAACGTGCATTAGAAAATACCCATGAGTGACGAATCAAAACACCTAACAGCATTCACTATTCCACTAGGACTTCCCCAACGTATACATATATGTCATTTGCATTACTTTTCATACAGCGACATTTATACGAATGATCCAAAATACCAAATGTTGCTACACACATTAATAACATACGCATACACACAGACAACATGATAAGTCCACTTAAAGATACTGAGACAGGATTTGGACATACGTAAGTTATTTGACTTAACATTCAAACCAGCTAAAGTTGTCATTGTATTTTCATAAAATTTCTAACGGGTTCATCACATAAACCTTAATATCCTCTTAAAGAACTAAGAAGTTTGTAGGGTTTGGTCACCCACTACAGTAAAGGCATCCCTAAATTGTTAGCAGTAATGAATATGTTCACAAAATTATTAGCCAAGAACCAACCAGACAAAATTATGCACAGTACAGACCTCGAATTGGCACTTCAAAAGATACAGACATATTTTTCGACAACTCCTGTTTTGAGGTTATATAATCCAAAATTCCCGTTCATCCGCAGACTAGGTACACGTGGTATCACAATTTCTGGTGTACTTCGTCAGTGCTACGATAAAATTCTTTATCACGTCATCCGTGTCAGTCTAAAACTACTTCCAGATGTATAGAAATGCTCCACATATTAAATGGAATGTCTTACTACGGTTTTCATGGTTACACCACTCAGCAAAGATTTCCTGGGCAATCACGTTACACAACGGCAGTCCAAAGACTAATCATATTACCAGAAAATCCACACTGTCGACCAATTGAAATACAATACCTGGAAAATAATAGATATCCAAACTTTGATGGATCCGGTTGAAAAACTTAAACAGTTTGATGTATCCACAAGACCATTGCAATATTTTATAAGGCTCTGACTGGGTAAAAGAATCTAACCCATGTAGATGTTCAAGTCAACAACATTACTAGGAACATTCAACTGATTGAACCTTTTAGACTACCGGAATATCACTCAACAATCACGTACATGGCTTTCCTGAAGCAGACATGGATGTTTGGCTTCATTAATAACACTGGATCGCAAAGCACATCACCTGCCAGAATCCAGAAACAGTGCTATTGTTACAAGTTATAAACATCAAATTTAACCATTAATAAGCCATCTAAACTACCTGAGTGAATGGGTTACAAGAAAGAGTTCTAGCTTATGCTAGCTGTACGCTACGCCCCCTCCGAGCAAAATGCAAAATAGTAGCTTGAAGCTTGAACTGCTTGGCTGAAGTTGGCTATGTCTGAAAAGTTTAGAAGCTATCTTTTGGGTTTTAAAGTAGAAGATTTTACAGATAGTTGGAATTTAGCCGTGTGGAGAAAGGCAATGTTGGGTACCATTGAGCAGAGATGGGTGGCACAGATGCCAATGTTTGACCACACCATTAAGCATAAACCAGACTGTACTAACGGGAATGCAGATTATTTATCTCACTATCTTTCTGATGCACCAGAAAGATCAGATAAAGAGGTCGACATTTCCATCAGCCACATAGCTACTACACCAGTCTTTCCAGAAGTAGAAACTTTTAGAATAGTAGAAATAGTAACTGGAAATGGATAGAGTAATCCTTTAGGTAATTTTCCAATGTTATCGCTATCATCGTATTTTCCTGAGGAACTAATAAAGCTTAACGATGAATACATACATATCCATAAAGTATTAACATCAGAGAGAGAGAAAGTAAATTAGAATAAGTTGAGTGTTATAAATGGGTTACTGTATAGATTAAAGAAGCCATGTGAGGGATAGATTTCCCAGTTTGTAGTGCCTGAGGCACTGAAACATAGAGTGTTAGAACTGGTGCGTAGCACCGGCCATTGGGGTAAGATGGTGCACATTTTAAGAATTCGTTGTTACTGGATTGGAATCATGAAAGATGTTGAATTATTATGTAGGAGATGCAACATTGCAAAACCACCTCAATTAAATCTCAAGGCACATCAGGTAATTTATTAGCGTCTAAACCTTTTGAAGTAGTAGCAATAGACTTTACTATGTTAGAGAGGGATAACCTTAGTTATGAAAATGTGTTGATCATAACATGTGTTCATTACATTTACAATTGCTGTCCCCATAAATGATCAGAATGCCTCGACTGTTGAAAATACACTGGTCGAAAAATTGTTTGTGTATTTAGGTGTGCCCCATATGCTACATTTTGATCAGGTTAGGAATTATGAGCCTGCTGTGGTTGGAGAACTCTGTAGACTGCATGCCGTTCAAACGTGTTGCACCACCCCTTGGAACCCAACGGGGAATGGAAAGTGCAAAAGATTCAATAATACCTTGCATGGCCTCCTGAAGCCGCTAGAGGCATGTCAGAAAATTAGATGGTCTGACCATCTGGCAGAGGTCTTGCTTGGTTATAACTCTACACCAAACTCATCTACAGGGCACTACCAATACTACTTGTTGTTTGGAAGAGAGCCCGAACTGCCAGTAGATTGTATGCTAGTGATGAGGATGGTGAGACGAATGTTGAGAGTTGGTTGAATGGACACTTTTCCCATTTGCAAAATGCCCATGTTGGAGTAGGCGAGCGGTGACAAACGTTAGCGGTGACAAACGTAAGAGGTTGCTTTAGAGGAGGTGGCTGAGGTGGCTCTAGGGTTACCAGAATTGTCGGCTGTGGTGGAGGTTGATGATAAACCACTAGATAGACCAGCAGAAAATGACTGGTATAAGGCTCAAGGCTTAGTAGACTTACACAATTAACATACAAAGCTTAAAGTAAACAAATTGAGACAATAAAATAAACTAAATCAGTTTTTGGTGAATGTTGAATGAAGCTGCTGCTGGTAGCATCATCGTGGGAACTCTTTATTGGCTACTGAAGAAGGTGACGGAGCACATATGGGAATGTCCAATGTGCAATGACATTGATTCTTTATTTCATATTTCATCTTTTCGGTGGTTTGCTTTTGTTGCACACACAATGCACTGGAAGATCATATATGAAACCAGCAACTTAAATTCCCATAAATCAGTCTAATAAATGACAAACAACTTTTACTGATTAAACCCACAACATATAGTATCAGACTCACAGGCCATTAATTTTGGTTTATTAACATCTAGTACTAGATTCTGGTTAGTTTCATTGCAATTTTCCCCAGTTCACTTTTACATATTTACCTAAGCATGTATTAAGAACAGAAAGAAAGCACTTTGAAATGTTAAAACATGTGATTTGTTTTAGCGTATGTTACATTTGATGGACACGTACGTGTGCGTGCGTGCGTGCGTGCGTGCGTGTGAGAGAGAGAGAGAGAGAGAGAGAGAGAGAGAGAGAGAGAGAGAGAGAGAGAGAGAGAGAGAGAGAGAGATGGGGTTCTTTGTTTATTTTTGTTACATCATACAATGTAATATGTTAATTTAAAAGAACACACAAACAAAACTAAAAGGTGAAACCTGACAGTTTTATAAATGAATAACACATGTAACCACAAAAGACAGGCAAAGACATTGCATGTGGGTTAGCTTTCCCTATTAACAGCTGTCCCTCGCCATCAGGTGAACCCAATCTGACTTCAGAGGCACTGGTAATTTACATCCCCAAGTCAAGGATGACAGGTCAAAATTCTAGTCCAACTGTCCAGTGTAGGGACTGAACTGCTTACCTTGGCATCAGCATAACGGATGTTTAAGAACACGCATTCTTACCCATTCGGCCAGGCGGAACTGCAGGCATAGATCTGAGAACCAATTTTTTAAAAAAAGCAATGCAAAACTGTACACAAAAGAGTAATATAATTAATGACCATATTTATACAGATTCTTACAATTTTAATGTTTATTATGCAATTTAGTAAAAAACATGAGACAGTATTAATATGTGTTAGCTAATTATATAGCATGCGTGGATTTCCGTTGTATAAGTGTTTTTTTTCCCCTTCTTCTACTCATTCTTCTTAGTACATGTTCAGACATCTGTGAGAATAAATCTAAAGTAAGCAGCATCCAACTTGAGCCTGTAGACACCTCCATAAAATTTTAAAAAATTTAATATGTTTAAATATAATTAAAAATGAATTTTCTCTCTTTCTCTATCTCCACTCCCTTCCTCTCTCTTCCCTCCTACTCTCACGACCCTCCCCCCTCCTCTTATCCCCCACACCCTCCCCTCTCTCACTGTGCTCATACACACAGGGCAAACTTGAAAGAACTATATTAAATGGAGTTAAGGCAACACAATGTTACATTAAGAAAATCCAATATCACAGGCACCAATCATCACCAGAAACCCTCACTTTAACTCACACAAAAGATCATGTTATAAAATACAGCACATATCTAGCTGGAACAATACAAGCCCAGAGAATCAAGAAAACATCTTATTTGAAAAACAAAATGTCTGTGCATAAAGATAATATCAAATCTTACTGGCACTAAGTAATCACAGGTAATTAACTTATTTATGCATAATACAGTTAGTGAGGAAAACAGTCATAAACTATAGGATTTATAACATGTTTCAAAAAAGAGTAATGACATGTTTTTCATGCTAGAAGGCATATTGGCTATATGGTGCTGGCCCCACATTCTTACATACCAATCAATACTTGGTGTGTGATGTAGTCAATATCACATCGGCTGCCTTTATTTCCCAGAATATTTCCTGATACCTATTTCAGGCTTGGCTGACAGAGGAGCCTACTTCAATTTTTTTTTGAAATCCCCGACTTGATGGGGATTTGAATACTTGAATACTGGGCCGGCAGACAAGTGTGACAGCCACTGAACTGCTGTAGATCCCTTTTATTACTAGTAGTTAGGAACAAATAATAATAAACTTATAGCAATTTTTGAAAGGATTTATTACATTTGGTTAGGAACAAATAATGATAAACCTATAATGATTTATGCTTGGATTTATTACACACAGTTAGGAAAAACTTATGATAAACCTATAATAATTTATGCTTGGATTTATTACACATAGGGAAAATATTATGATAAACCAATACTGAATTATGCTTGGATTTATTACACGTAGTTAGGAAAAATAATGATAAACCTACAATGATTTATGATTGGACTTATTACATGTTGTTAGAAATAAATAAGATAAACCTATGATTTATGACTGGATTTATAACATGGAGGCCAGCATGGCCGAATGGATAAGAACGCTCACTCTTAAACTTTTGGTATGCTGATGTCAAGGTAGCAGGTTCAACCCCTACATCGGGTCAGTTGGACTAAAATGCTGACTTCTCGTCCTTGACTGGGGGTGTAAATTACAAGCGCCTCAGAAGTTGGAGTGAGTTGGTCTGGCGACGAGGGATTCTGGTAATAGGGAAAGCTAACCCACACATAAAAATCAGTCCAGTGCACTAAAAGTAGCAGCATGTGTATGGACTACGCTTGAGTTCAAAGCGAGCGAACGCCAAACGTAAATTTGCAAGAATTTAAGAACAAATAACGATAAACCTATAAAGATTTATGATTGGATTTATTACACATAGTTATAAATAATGATACGCTTGTAAGGATTTAAAGTATTATTTATTACAGGTAGTAACGGTAAAGTAACAGACCTTTTTATCCATGCTTAAGGTGTACTGGGTATATGGTGGTAGTCGCAAATGTTTATAGACCAGTCGGAACTCGATAGATGATGTGGTGAATATCCTGACACCAATCTTGACTTCCCAGAAAATGTCCTAAAATGCATTTAAGGCTGGGTCAGCCTGGGAGCCTACGTCAGTTTACAAAACCTCTGCCTTAATGGGGATTTGATCACATAACCATTTATCACCATCATCTTCCACTATTGCTGTCAAGCGTCATGGGGAACAATAATTGGCGCTCCAGCGCCCGGTGGGTGGCATTGGATAGTGTCATTTCACATGATTGTACAATAGCTTTGACGCCATCAATCCATTTACATTTCGGGCGCCCTCTTGCTCTCGTCACAGATAATCTTTGATGTAGTGCCAGTGCTGGTAGTTGCATTCTAACGAGATGGCCAAACCATCTGATCTTCTGTCTTTCAATAAATTTGGCACAAGGTGTTGATCCCACTATCTGTCTGATGATAACATTTCTTACTCGGTCTCAGATTGCTAAGTTGGCAGCTCTCCTCAGGTATCTCATCTCACAGGTGTTGATTCTGTGAAAGTGGGATTTGGATAATGTCCAAGTTTGAGATTGGTAGCATAGGGTTCGTGTGAATATACTATTTACTATCTGTCGTTTGCAGATATGGGTATATTTGTATGTTTCTGTATGGGTGATAGTTGATATGTAAGTGATATGTAACTATTTATAATTGGTAAAAATCCAATCCCTGAGTGTATATATGCAGATGACACAGTACACATAACAAATAATGCTAAGAGATTAGAAGAGTGCATCCCATGTCATAAAGACACATAGAAGATTAAAATATTTTTCTAAACTTGAAAATCTGGGATGTTAGACTTAAATATTATAGAAAAATTATAACAGTACCACAGACCAAGAGAAGCAAAATACTAACATACTACAAGATCTGAACATTAAAGACAAGTGGTTCATAAACAGCATTTTGTCTCAGAAAGTGAAATACTTTAGGCATATTACACATTACAGTGGTTTTATAAGAACAAGGATGGAAGACATGGTTACTGGAAGAAGAGGCAAAGATTGACCACATAAAGGCGGGCACAGAAAAATATTATGAGAGCAATGTTCTGCAAAGAACCTACTACAAAATGAGTTAGAAATCAATTATTAACAAAAGAGAGCCTACAATGACTTATGATTTATTAACCTACACACAGAAGGCAATTAATGTTTATAAACCTACAGTAATTTGCTTCTTGTAGTTAGGAAGTAATAAATATGCCTACAACAAAGCATAAGAAAATTCTATGGATGCATATTGAAGCTAGCATGTTTGAATGTTGGCCAGGCAGTCATATGTTTGAATGTTAGCCAGGTAAGTCCTATGTTTGAATGCCAGCCAGCTAATCATATTTTTGAATGTCGGCCATGTAATCATATGTTTGAATGTCAGCCAGGTAGTCATATGTTTGAATGTCAGCCAGGTAGTCATATGTTTGAATGTCGGACAGGCAGTCATATGTTTGAATGTCAGCTAGGTAGTCATATGTTTGAATGTCGGACAGGTAGTCATATGTTTGAATGTCAGCCAGGTAGTCATATGTTTGAATGTCAGCCAGGTAGTCATATGTTTGAATGTCAGCCAGGTAGTCATATGTTTGAATGTCAGCCAGGTAGTCATATGTTTGAATGTCGGCCAGGTAGTCATGTTTGAATGTCAGCCAGGTAGTCATATGTTTGAATGTCAGCCAGGTTGTCATATGTTTGAATGTCGGACAGGTCGTCATATGTTTGCATGTTGGCCAGGTAGCCATATGTTTGAATGTTGGCCAGGTAGCCATGATTGAATGTTGGCCAGGTAGCCATATGTTTGAATGTTGGCCAGGTAGTCATATGTTTACATGTCAGCCATGTAGTCATATGTTTGAATGTCAGCCAGGTAGTCATGTTTGAATGTCAGCCAGGTAGTCATATGTTTCAATATTGGCCAGGTAGTCATATGTTTGCATGTCGGCCATATAGTCCTATGTTTCAATGTTGGCCAGGTAGTCATATGTTTGAATGTCATCCAGGTAGTGATATGTTTGAATGTCGTCCAGGCAGTGATATGTTTGAATGTTGTCCAAGCAGTGATATGTTTGAATGTTGTCCAGGCAGTGATATCTTTGAATGTCGGCCAGGTAGCCATATCTTTGAATGTCCACCAGGTAGTTATATGTTTGAATGTCAGCCAGGTAGTCACATGTTTGAATGTCGGCTAGGTAGTCACATGTTTGAATGTCAGCTAGGTAGTCACATGTTTGAATGTCGGCCAGGTAGTCATATGTTTCAATGTCAGCCAGGTAGTCACATGTTTGAATGTCGGCCAGGCAGTCACATGTTTGAATGTCAGCCAGGTAGTCATATGTTTGAATGTCGACCAGGTAGTCATATGTTTCAATGTCAGCCAGGTATCATATGTTAATTTCCATCGAGGCGGTGATGTTTTACAAACTAACCTGGACTCCCAGGTGACCCAGCCTCAAAAGGGAATTAGGAAATGTTCTGGGAAGTAAAGGCAACCCGTGTGATATTCACTACAGCACCCATTGAGTGCTGATTGGTTTATAGTGATATAAGGCTAGCACCATATACCTAAACTGTCTAATGGCATGGAAACAGATCCTATATTGTATAAGTATATGTGGGTGTAAATAAATACAATAAATGACATTGTTTCATAATTCATTAGGAAGAAAATAGAATAAAAAAGCTGGTAACTGTATGTACAAAATATCTCATGATGCATTTAATAACCATAAAATGTAGCAAAGAAAGAAAGAAAGAAAGAAAGAAAGAAAGAAAGAAAGAAAGAAAGAAAGAAAGAAAGAAATGTACAAAGATGCAAAGAAATAATAAACATGAACTTAATATGGCTAATGTATATGCCACTTCAATAAGTGATATCAAGCATCTTACAATAACAAAACACCTCATGATACAAGTGATTTTAAAATTAGAAGTAAAAATATATAAATGCAATAAATGCAGGGTGATTTGCTTTGTACAGAATGAGTTAGTCAAAACTACCACTGCCCCAGCCGGTCAAAAATGTGGTAGTCATCACTGGGTTAATTCTGTACCTTACACAGCAGACAATTTACCTCTTTCAGTCCCAGGCAGTTGTTCCATTAAACCATTCTATCCTAAGCATTTTTCCTTCAAAGGAATCTAAAGAAATTTAAATACCAAACCCATGGAATAAGGAGTTACAGTAACAATTGGAATAGAGTGAGTTAATAAGTCAACCCCACCTCCCCGTGGTGTAGATCGGGAAACCATGACCATGAGGTCATGAGCCAACGGGGCTCTGGCTTCGGGAAGAGGGGAGGGGATACGGATGGATTCCCCTTGGTCAGATTTTTTCATCCTGAACCTCTACTGGCCTAGCAAGCCAGCAGAGGATTCTTTTCCTGCTCGAAGAAAACTCAATAGGCATAAATGTTATGAAGAAACCAGGACTAAAATAGGGGTTATAGCAGCACTAAATTTTATCAGAAAACAGCAGGTTAAATGGTTTGGTCATATAAAACATATCCTGTAAGAGTAATCAATAAATGCAAGGTGAATTGCCTGATAAATAGTGAGTTAACCAAAATTACCATTATAATTGTTTTTCTGAGGAGCGGCTGACCGAGTGGCTAGAACGCTGGCCTCTCCTTTGGGAGACCCGGGTTCAAATCCTCGGTAAGGCATGGAGTTTTATTCTGTTGGGGGAAAAAAGAAAACTCTAACGTGCAGTTCGCAGCAACTGCACTAGCCAGGCGGCCTTAATTCCTCAGGCTCAAGGCTCAAGATGCCCCCCCTCCCCCTAGTGCCAGAATCTCTCACAAATGTCAGAAAGTAAACATAAATAGTTGTGATGTAACAATTACGTGAAGGAAATCGTGATAAGTGGATATATAGGAAATATTCTTATGTATTTTGCATGTTACTTTCTTACCGGAACAGAGATGGTAAGATGAATCAACAACACTCAGAGGTCTATCATCAATCATATACAACCTGGATCCCGAAAGAATTCAACATCAAAGAAATTTCTTCTCCAGAACCAGTACATAACAGCACCTAGAAAAGCGATGGCAACAGTTGTTACTTTACAGCATTAGGAACACTGGTCCATCGATGATTGTGCTGAACAGAATATGTGGTTCGCATAACAAAAACTTGAAATGGACAAGACAACTATGAACATTGATACATCCTATCGATGTCAGAAATAGTAAAATCAACATTGAAACTAAAGATTTTGACAGTCTCAATTTTCATTATAATTAAGGGTGATTGATCTTAATACCCATGCTTACAAAGTGACAAATCACCATAATTTATGTGTCTGAAGCTACAAGTATTCAATATGACCACATGTTTGATAAAGTCAAAAGGAGACAAAAGAAAACCAAATTGTGCTATTCAATGTGATTAACCAGTACTTCGTGATGTGTTATGAATAATACAGTAAGCAAGGAAAGTGTATTGAATCATTGCTTGAAAGAAAAAAGCCATGAAAATGCAGCCAACAGTGCTTCGCAGAATTGATAAATATGGATTTTTTTTAAAGTGGGTCATCATGTGATTACTAGAAGCAACACATGCTTTCGAACGTCACTATTTTACATTCAAATACAAGAAAGCATTCAAAGTGTATCAAGTGGTTTGGCCATGTCGTTAGAATGCAACATCAGCAACTACCATCACTGGCCTTACATCAAAGATCATCTGCGACGAGACCCCGAGGACGTCCAAGAAGACAATGGCCTGACGACATCAGAGACATTGTACAACCACATGGAATGACACTATCCAGTGCCGCCCACCAGGTGCTGGAATGCAAATTATTCCTCCCCACGACGCTTGACGGCAGAAGTGGAAGATGATGATGATGATGATGATTCAAAGTCTATTTATATCAAATGGACAGAAAAGTGTTATATTTACTTAGATTGTGATGAAGATTATGTACAACCGTTTGTTATTGCAATTGCTATTAATTGTGATGTGATTTATATATAATTAGATTATGAAATACTAATGATAACATAAATGCCGGATGAAACGCATTGGTAAAAATCACAGAATTTATTCATAAAAGCACAGCTAGTTAGAAATATTATACAACCCCAAATACAGACATGCAAACATATATATATATATATATATATATATATATATATATATATATATATATATATATATATATATATATATATATATATATATATATATATAACAGTAACACACATATTCACTAATTCAATTGAATTTTCATTGTCATTTATGGCTTTTGCCTAGTTTATACTATTGACGTGTACATTCTTGTCTTCTTGTCTTCTTCATTGGCGGGTGTGCAAGGCTACAAGTACAGATGTCATTCGTGTTGTGTTGACATGTGACATGTGACTGGTGTTACTTGGCAGGTGTTCATGGTTGACTTATATATAGGGGACAACACCCAAAGTAAAGCTGTACTTATTTGTCTCATTTGTTTGAAAGAGTTATTAAATGTGTGAATAAATTGTTCAGTAGTTTGCCATTGCTTTCTGAATGACCAGCACCCATCCCATTTCATAAAAACCCAACGCAAGGCGGTCTGCTGCCAAATGCCTGCAGCTGTGTTTCAAATGTGGTATGTGTGACTACAAACTGTGGCCGTAATCCCTTTGCCTCGGAGCAACTGGTATATTATTAGATAAATATATATAACAGTTCAAAGTGAATTTAATTAGTATTAGTAACACATATAAGGTTATATTAACAACAGAACACTACAAACAGTGGTACAAATAAGACTAAACACAGTTATCATTATGAATAACAATATGTGTTTTCTACATTTTCTAATCTATGTTGTCAACAACAACAAACATATGTCCGCAAAACTAATGTGTTATATACAACATATATCTTACCTTTACAAACTGGGTACAACAATAGCTGTGAGCATACACCCACGTTCACAAATACACATTGGGGAAACAACAGACAGACAAAACAAACAGACAGACAGACAGACAGACAGACAGACAGAACATTGAAAAATCAAGTTTAAAGAAAGTATAAATACTGAAGAGATATAAGATGTCTATATAAAGACAGGACCCGGGAAGGTTAACCCGGTCAACAAATGCCTGCAGAAGTCGGATGTGTCGGCCTAATGGCGCAAGAACGCAGCTCTGCTGTAAACAGGCACAATGCAGTCATGTCCGGGGAAAAAATCCGGATGAACGCAGAAGAAGAAGAAAGACAGGACACATGACACCTAAATACTGAGCGGAAAATGACAGTACAGACAAGGAATACCTTTTACCTTTAAGGCCATAACTTCAAAAGAACTATTGAAATATATGTAACACACTACAAATGGATGAGTCTTAAAGGATATCCAAAAGAAATACTTAGCATAATGGCAAGATATAAACCCTACATGACCAGGGGCCAACGTGATTATAATAATAAGCATGCTGCTCAAAGATCAAAGTTGCACAATTAAGGAGTTAGAAGGTGCTTGGTGTCAACCTTATCATTGAAAAATCAATAATAGGCGTAGGACAGTGTTTATCCGTTATTGAAAGATATAACCCACAGTGATGTACACAATGGCATGGAGTAACCTATAAGGTACCTATGACTCATATCCTAGAAAGCAGTATCATAGACGAGTCAATATTCAGAGTACCCAAAACAAGTCAACTAGTGAATACCTGATGTCTAAAAAGAAAGCATGGTTACAATGTCATAACAAAGTACAAGTAGTTTGTGATTAGAGTACAGGATGTGATTATAAATCAAGTTGGTATCAATCTCTAAAGAAACCTTTTACGTTAAGTCCGAAAGTGATAAAAGATATTGCTGTGCAATGTTATTTTCAAGCCTCCGGGGAGTTGTCATTTCTTGTCTAGGTCATTAGAAGATAACAAACAAGCAGGAATGTGAGTTAAAGCATGGATCCCATGAAACATGCAGGACTCATGAAACCACGTAGGGAACAGGGGACAAGCTTAGTCCTGGGACTGGATTGTGACCATTCGGGGCAGGTCTGTTCAAGTGGATGGAGTGTGTGTGAGCTCGTTGTGTATACAAATGGCATGCTCGACAAATGTTGAGTTACGACCAGTTTAGTTTAGTTAGTCAGAAAGTGTAGTAAAAATAATATTTCTAAGAATCTGCTAGGATAATTATGTGCACAACTGTTGTAGTAATAGAAGTTATATATATATATATATATATATATATATATATATATATATATATATATATATATATATATATATATATATAGTAGATGCGGTTGTTACACACAGTGAACAACTAGGGTTAGAATTAAATTGTAAAAAGACACAGATTATGGTCGTCACTAGGAAGAAGGAAAAACCACAATGTAATATACAAGTAAATGGGAATATTCTTCAACAAGTGAATAGGTACAATTATCTCAGAACAGTAATAACATCTGATGGGAGATGCCTTGAAAAAATTAGAACAAGAATTCACCATGGCAAAAGTAGCCTTTAGCAAAATGAAAAACATACTGACCAATAAAAAGATGTCAATTGAAACGAGAAAAAGAGTGTTGAGGTGCTACATAGAACCTGTACTTTTATATGGATGTGAAGCATGGACAATGAGCAGTCAAGCTGAAAAACATCTGATGGCTGTAGAAATGTGGTTTCTGAGGAAAATGCAAAGAATACCATGGACAGCCAGAAAGACCAATGAACAAGTCCTTCAAGAAACAAATGAAGATCGTAAATTGATTAAAGACATTAGACGTAGACAGTCGAAATTTTTTGGGCACGTTATGAGAAGAAATGAATTGGAGAACTTGGTGACACTGGTATATATACTGTAAGCAGATGATGGAAATATAACTAGAAAAGATTGTCGGACTTCTGTTATTTCTTGAAGTATTCAGCAGTCTTCATAAACTATGTTGTTATCATTAAGGAATGTTGTGGAATCCTGTGTTCTTTTTGCAGGAGTTACACTAACTGTTTATAAGTTACACTGTTTATCTGTTTATTTTTCTTATTGTTATATTCTGCTGCCGCCATTACTTCTCTTACTTCTTTTATTGACAAAACCATGTTGAAGGCAGGCTTCACTTAACTGTAAACTATAGAAAGTTTTACTGGTGCTTTGAATGTACTTGAACACTGATGACCAGTGTATCATCCATCAGATAGGTGCCACTTTCAAGTGTAGAAATGGATACAAAACGGACATAGCCAAAACCCTTGTGATTTCGTGGTGCTGTAGGTCTCTGGAATGCATCCAAGTTTGGGTTTGCTTCTAGGGTCTCCTTGATATGATTACGCCTGCTCGCATCTGAGTTCTGGTCCACCACAGAGATACTGATTCTCCCAGAAAATGGCCACGTCAAAAATGCATCATTCTTACCCTTCATAAAATGTACAAATAAAGACAGCTGCCTTTCATTTTGTGAGCACAGGTCAATACTGGCCCTGACACATGTTTTGTAGCCCCAAGGACTTGTGTAGAATGGAGGACTGTGTAGCATGCTGTTCTCCCCTGCATCAAGTTTTAGCCGGTAGTGACTGAAATTGTGTATACACCAGCAAAAATCACCATTAACAAACTTCCCACTTATCTCAACAGCATGTTGCTCCAGATCTCTTACAGTTTTTATCAGACCAGAATTTGCCAGTTCAACAGCCATAAATCTTCTGTGGAGTTCATCAAATTTCTGCTGAAAGGCAGCTTCCCTCTTTTTGAATCTAGAAGTCATTTCCTGAATCATACTCATTACATCCGAGTTCACAGGAATGTATTCTTCCAACCCTTGGTCTCTCAAAAAGAGGTGGGAAGTTTCTGGGATGTGATTTACAGTTGCTGAAGTTTGTGGAGAGGATTGAGACTGATACAGTTTACAAACAGTAGACTTGGTTCTCGGAGTCTGGGGTAATGATAAGCCATAATTCTCAGATTCTCCTGTAGCACAATAGTTAAACCCATCATGTGGCTGATAAACAGGATGATTAGAGCTGTGATGTCCATTATATAAATCACTTTGAGGAAGCTGTTTCATAGCAGAAGACAATTTTAAACTGTTTTCTCCTTCCCCTTTTCCTTTGTTTTCCAGACTCAGTGCAGACATCTCAATCACAGCAGCTTCAAAGTTGAATGGCACCTCATCTGTGCCAGCATTCTCTGAACAGTTCCCACTTCTGTGAGGATCTGATGAAGCTATAGCAGACTGTAGGTTAACTCTCTGGACCAAACTCACTGTCTGAAGAAAGTTCTTTGCCGATGTCTGACAAATGGAATTCGAAATGCCCAGTTTCTGTGCTAGAAATGTGACTGCATAGCATAGCTGTTTCAAGTGGGAGGAGCCATAAATCATTAGATGGTCATCAACCATACAGCGCACCATCTACGGAGAAGGGAAACAGAAATGTCAAAGAACACAAAATGACAAAATTGGTTAATAAAGTGCATTCACTCTTTATCGACAAGTCAAAATGTGTGTATGTAAAAATATTTAAAATATCATCACAACTTCTCTTTACTCTCCTTCATAAGATTCATGCCCTCAGTGCAGCTGATTCCATTTCAAGCCACAATAAAAGTACACAAAATGCTCCTACTGTGATAATATTTGTGGTAATTTGTTTCTGAGATGAAGTCTGTGATGAAATCAGTAGAGTTGATCCAGAACACCAAAGACCGAGATCTGTGGAGAGCCATGAACGCCTATGCCAGCTGGCAGGGCACTTGATGATGATGATAATGATAAAGTCTGTATCTTGCTTTGGTGGTACAGTGATTTCAGTCACAGATGCTGGGGAAGTATGGCCACTGTACTGTATAGAAAGGGATACGCTGTTCCTCACCTTGGGTGCCAGTGAGCTCTGTGTTGGTTTTACCAAAGATTTTGCAGCAGATGCTTAAGGAGGACAATAGCCACTATAAAAACAGCATTACTGCATTTTCTTTTTTCTTCTTCTTCTTCATTCCTCTTTCACTGGGAGTGAATCACACCTAGTTATGCACCTCAAAATCAGTGTGTCAGACTTCAACATGCATTTGTGTCAGATTTGCTTCCTCTAGACAAATTCCATCCAAGGTAACAGGCTCAATCTACCCATGGGTAGGCTTTCTTTAACAATTTTGCCAGGCAACAGCCTCACAGCCTATTCTTTGTGATTTGCAACTGTTGTGGAATTTATAACATGCACAACTTGCACTCATGACCTCCGATTTTTCACCCTTATCCGAGAAGGCTAGGTATCCAATTTCACATCCCAAGACATCGGGGGACATGTGATATCATCAGAGACTAAATATTCTTGGGAAAATTCCCAGCCCTATTGTGGGATGAACATTGTACCTTGTTAGCCTGACCCAGGCACTGTAACCTCTCAGCGACAACTAACGCTGCACTAGTGTAGTATTTTCAAAGAGGCAACATAAAAATCCATCCATCATGTGCCATGCCGGTAAGTGTGGGCAGTCATGTTTTGCCATCTCACTTGATCACCAGAGTCGTGGATCAGCTCCATGATCCTGTATCGACCATGCCATGTGGCCAAGCCATCCAGGTATTTGCATAAAAATACCTTGTATAAATTGTACACTGCATTGTATGTTGTATGGAGGGCTATATGCCTGGGAAGAGTGTATCGGACGCAGGACATCTTGCTTATGATCGAGAGATTCTGCAAAGGACATGCTACTGAATGAATGAATAAATTAACTGTATGTTAAAGAAACGAATCAGATTTCTTAGTATGCACAGACCAAACATAACAGATTTGTTAACACATTGAGCATTGCTTGATATACAGAAATAACTGAACACACATGATGTGTTGCTAGAGACACCAAGAGTTAATGATTATACCAGCAGGAGAGTTCGAATGATAAACTCTACAATTTTTTTAGTTCTTTAGTTCCATACAGCTTGTAGTTTTGTGTTGATTCAGTGGGCCAGTATATTTTTCTTAGCTCACTGTACAGAGAACAATTCTTTAGAACATGTTCAACAGTTTTTTTGCTTAGTTCAATATATGCATAGCGATGCAGCAGAGAGATGTAGCTTACACATGTGTTTATTCAGTCTATTACATCCCATCATCAGGTGAAGAATGGAGACTGGTCCCTGCCAGTCAGGAGTGTGGTAGTTGCCTTTGGGTTGATTATGTACCATTCTGATTACCTGGATAGCTTTTTTTCCCCTTAAAGCATGAGACTTCTTTATCTTCCGATTCACATTCTCCTCTTTTATTTGCAAGTTTGTAATCTTTTTCATCTGCCTGTATGCTACAATGACAAGGTACCTACTTTAGTATGGTTTGCTTTCAGGTACTACTTTGCTTGATGCAATTCTGAGTTTGTGGGAATGACACAACCTTCAAGAGCATGTAGTATAGATAATGGCGGCAGTCAGAGTTGGTGTTATAAACCATGTGTACAGCTTGCTCTATAGACTGAAATTCAGCTGTACAGATGGAATTGAAATTTGTCAATGGAAATATATCTTGTATTACAGTGTTTTATGATATATGCCTGCATTTCCACTCTTGATAAACAGCATATACTAAACAAGAACATAGGGTATTATCGGACAACCCTGTTTCTGTAGCCAGCATAATTTCCAGAACATATAGTAAAACAAAATGATAATGTGGTATGAGGAATACTTCTTCTTCTTTACCAATGAATATTTGCTTTGATTCTATTTTAGACTCAGTCATGAACAGGATGGTGTATCAAAGGTCTTCATCGGTTACCTACAATTTGTTTTGCATGATTGCTTCTGTGTGCCAGATTTCTGTTCTGTCTCTGGTGACATTTGAACAGCCTTGTAAGATGTACTTTGGTGTTTCTTTGAATGCTCCAAGGTAGCAATTGGCAAAGACTTCAGACCCAAACAGTGGAGATGTGCTCTAAGTCGCAGTGTTCTGTACTGAGTCTCAAGATCTAGAACTGCTCATGCCTAGCTTATTTATGCTTTGATCTGTAATTTTCATTTTGTTTCTTCACTTCATTTCCACAGGATTGTTTTAGGAGTGTCATTATCTCTTTAAAGCTCAAGGGTGGATAAGGCTGCATTGGTTTCCTACAACTTCTGCAAGCTCATCTGCTGTTTAATTTTGAGAGGTACCACAGTGGGATGTTACCACTGCATAGCTTAGTTCTGTATTTTTATACAGCACACTAATATTGTTGTTTATGTATCGATGATCTACCCTGTTAAGTCTGAGAAATACAATTTCAAAGGTGTGAATTTCATGTTATTATTAACATAAAAGATACTTACAACTTTGGAACAACCCAAGAAGTGAAATGGGCAATGGACCATCACTTGCTGGCATTCATTGTAAATATGATGTTCCATCTACAAAAGAGATCAATGGTGAGTATGATGAATATGTCAAGTGTGGGATATGAAAAAATACCTAACATGAAATATTTTTTAAAAATAAATAAACATATCATCACCATCAAGTGTCCTGCCAGCTGGCGTAGGTGTTCATGTCTCTCAACATATCTCAGTCTTTGGTGTTCTGTATCAACTCTGCTGATATTCCTCCATGCCATCATTTCTCTTGGTCTGCCCCTGCCCCTCTTCTCTTTGATCTTTCCAGTCATCATGATGTTCTCCAATCCCTCTCTTCTCATCACATGATCAAAAAAAGCTGTTTGTCTCTTTCTTATAGTTGTATATAATGTTCTAATTTGATTAGCCTCTTTCAGGAATTTGTCTTTAGTTACATTTAGTTACAGTTAAATAACACCTGCTTTGAGGGGAAAAAATGAAAAAAAAAATCCTGGCATGACATAAAGGCAGATCAATCTTAAAGGTATACATTTCCCATAAAAGAGGTGATGATTAACACTGGAATAGGTACTAGAATAAGACACTGAAACACCATCTCATTTTCGAGTTGGGTTCACTCTCTCCTCACAGCGTCAACATCCAACACATTTTCATTTAATAAGCCCTATTAGGCTGAAGTCATGAGGTTGAGAAAATTAAATAATGCCACA
Source organism: Cepaea hortensis (assembly GCA_963921405.1). Taxonomy (NCBI): domain Eukaryota; kingdom Metazoa; phylum Mollusca; class Gastropoda; order Stylommatophora; family Helicidae; genus Cepaea; species Cepaea hortensis. The sequence goes on along the minus strand of OY992892.1, from coordinate 62,528,201 downwards.
AACATTTCTTCTTACAGGATGTGATGCTTTCCTACGCCTGGAATCTTTTTATTCTCTCTTTAAGAATTTATAAATTGTTTGAAGGTTAATAATCTGTTATGTCCAATTTATTCTTTGTGAAAACTACACTGACATTATACAAATATGTAAAAGGAATGTTTAAAAATTAGATTGAGGAAAATACAAAACAAAATATTGAGTAAAGATTACAGGTCCCTAAAAGTGGGTCATCATCATTATATTTCTGATCTCACACAATCACCAGAGTCGTGAATGAGCTCTGTAATTTTGCCTCGATTATGCCATATGGTCAAGCCATCCAGATATTTACTTCTCTGCCTTCCTCTTGTTATTCTCCTCTCAATCTTGCCAGTTGTCACCAAGTTCTCCAGTTTAAGTCTCCTCGTAATAGTGCCTGCTATGTTTGAAAAGTTAAAGCAAAAATAGCAGTCTCAGTTTACAGACAAAAGGCGGGTGTTGCATGAGGTTATTATGTTGACTAAACAAAACATACCCTGCTCTTGACACTCCTCTCTTCACAGTGTGGACATGCAACAATAGCCATGGGGCAAACTCCAACATGATCCTGAAGATTATATATATATTTAGTATCTCATAAGGCAGATAAAATGCCAGTATATATCATTACGTAAATAAGTAAATTCATTAATTTTTTTCCCCTCGTCATAACAAAAGCAATGTTAAATATTAATTAGTGTCATAAAGAATTAACACCTAAAAATCACACAAATCAAGGCTAACTTATTGGGTCATTAAAATTATCAGCAAGAAAAGAGCATGAAAAACAAGAAAAGTAATGAGTGATAACACATCAGATCATTTGCTGTCACTACATCACAGGTCAGCTGCAATGGATCTCCAGCATTTTCTATCTGTTGCTTCGATAGTACAATCTGACATCCTCTCTTCTGTCCATCTTTTCATGTTATCTTCCCATTAAAACCACTGTCTCCCTTGTGTACATTTGTTTACCACCTTTCCCTCCAATATGGCTTCTACATCCCACTGTACACTTGTTTTATTCTTTTAGTCTATGCCGTATGGTGTTAATCATTATGCAAGTCAACAGCCTTCTGTTTGATGTACTGCCAATCATTCCAAAAGAGACATCTCTCCATGCCATGGTAATTATAACAATAACCGTTTCCTCGAGATCCCAATATCTCGCTCTAAGAATCTTTTTCTCTTTAACCATAAGTCCACTTTTTCTGGCTATTGGTTATCACATCATATACTAATAATAAACCAATCAGCTTTTTTCATATCTTAACTCTTAAAGGCTGTGAGGGTTTTGTAGAGGATTTTTCTGTATGGAGTTTCATTTCCAATAAAGATTATGGCTCAATTATTTCCATAGTTTTAACAACCATCATGGCATTATAAGTCTTAATAAAAAGGAAATTTAATGTTCATAACCAGGAAAAATCAGAACACAGAGTTCAGTAAAAGTTATCCCACCATGAATTACTGGAAACATCAGTCCCCAACTACTGGTCTCTCAACCTCTAAGAGTTAATGGAGTGATGGGATAGATGTAAACAAAGATGTCTGTGACCTGTACAAGTATATAATACTAGCTTTAGAGTTCAATTTCTTAGTGAATTTTACATTAATCATTAGTCCCAGTTCCAACATAACAGCAACGGATCACCCTATAATGCTCCATTCCTGTGCCAGTGAATAATATCACACAAAAAGCTCCTCACTGTCCCATGTGAAAAGTGGAACAAAGAGCAGTCCCAACAAAACCAAGAGCATGCACACACATGCAAGCATAAGGCCACCAGAATGCCAACACAAGAATCTGCCACTAGAATTATAGTTCATCATTAATGGAAGTAGCAGTCGCTAGAACAACCAGCAGCAGCTGCATATGCATTAGAACTTAAAGTACAACCATTTATGTCAGCAACCCCTCATGCACCACTTTTCTGTACATGCAGTTCACAACACAAACTACCAAGGACAGATGAAAAAGCATTCCACATGAAATCCATAGCCTACAGAGTCACACCAAGCACTAAGGTTAGAATTTGGGCGACAAAACCATGCACTGCAAGTCGAAAGTGAGTAAAATGCATAAATGAACCGTAGCCAAAAACAAATACATGCCAAGGTCTTAACAGATTTCCGCCTATCCACCATATTGATCCGGAAGTCCTGTTAATTTTACATTAAATTAGACAAACAATAGGGTGACGGTGCAGGAGTATCAATCTCCTATCAAAGGAGAAGTAAGGCATCTCCTTTCCTCCACTTGCCTACGGGACACTCTTGAGAAAGGTGGGTACCCATTTAGCCCTCTATCCAAACATGGTAACGTGACATCATAGTAGCAGGTGGAGGAATGAATACATCTTGAAAAAAGTTAACTCACAAAGAGAGCTGGTTACTCACATTAGAAAAAGACAATCCACATTCTTCAAGCACAGCACAAGAAGGGGAAAGCTGAAATACACCATGACAATGGAAAAGCTCGAGTAAGTCATGACAATGGAAAAGCTGGAGGGGAAGAGAGGCAGGAAGAAACAAAGAGTGAAGATGCTAGACAGTTTGGCATCATTGCATAAAGAAATACTGGTATCAGAAATGATTCACAGTGAATGAGACAGAAAGCTGTGGGCAGACTTGATCACAAACATCACATGGTAAAAGTGAAGGTCCTTTTACACGCCAAAGGCACATTGGACATACAGGAAAGACCCATATTTTTTAAGACCAAAACAGCACTCAGTGAGTGACGTGGTCGGACACAGGCCAGCCCCCTTGACTTCCCAAGGCATTTCCTGGTACCCATTTAAGGCTGGGTCCACCTGGGAACCCAGGTTAATTTTGTTTTTATTTGAAACCATCCTGTTGCGGATCGAACCCAAAACCATTGGTAAGGTAGGTGAGTCTAGCCACTACACTACCACAGCTACCCAACTTCACATGACATGGACTATAAGATGGAGAAGACAAACAAAGACACCCCCAAGCACTAGCGATGACAAAAATTGAGGATCCAACTTGCTTATTTTCATGAGACATGTTTAAAGGGCTTTCGGAAGTGGAAAATATTGACCATCCATCCATTATGTGCCATACCGATAAGCGTGGGTGGTCATGTTCTGCCATCTCACTCAATCACCGGGGTCATGAATCAGCTCCATGTTTCTGTCTCGACCATGCCACGTGGCCAAGCCATCCAGGTATTTAATTCTTGGTCTTTCCCTTGGTCTGTTCCCTTCGATCTTGCCAGTTGTCACCAAGTTCTCCAATTAATTTCTTCTCATAACATGTCCAAAAAATATTGACAATGAACATTTTTTAATCAGGATTACCAATTAGACAATATTCTAGGTTATTGTAATGTTGAACAGAGGTGGTAAGAAGATGTGAAATTTGAGCCTTTTCATCAGAAGCTCCGGTGCAGGCTTATCTCAGTTCTAAAACTCATATGTCATAAGCAATGCTTTGATTTGTGCCCCACAATGCCTATCTCTATACCTCCCTCTGTACCTTGTGTCTATCTATCTATTTGTCTTATATTTCTCTCTCTCTCAATTCACAACTGTAAATGGTTAAAAAAATTAATATATTTTCCAATACACCTGGAAAACAATACTTACCTATACACACTTCAACAAAATATGAAAGCCCACACATAAACAAAACGTTGTCAACTAAAGATGAGAACATTAATTTGCTCTTTAACAACTTCAAGTTACATGTTACTAACCTCCATGACTTTAGCTTCCATACTTTTACAGCAGTGTTCACATGTAACACTTCGCTTCTCACAGGAAGTAGTCAGATGGTTGTCAAGGTCACAGCGTTGTATTTCACAAGAACATTTGAGTGGACATGGCACAAGTGCAAAAAAACATACTTCCAAGTGAATCTAGTTAAATAAAAAAAACAAAAAAGAAGAAAATAATTTATTTATTCTCCTTTCTCCCCCTCCTCACACTCTTCTTTGTCATCTTCTTCTTCTCAATCAGTATTGTTTAGTAATGTCTACACAAGAAGTTGGGTTTGTTGGGTGCAAAACATTATTTAATATGTAGATATTTGTTACTGTTGTCACTACACCAGGCAAACCCAGAGATGCTCAGGTTCTCTCAAGAGATACTGTGGGTTGTGTATACTTGGTATCTATTTATCAGTGATTGAGTATGTGCTTATATCATGCCCTTGTGTGCTCTTTCTGTCCGTAAGGGTGTCTATGATTGTCACAAGGTTGATTATGATACAGTGACAGATAGAAGTGGCTATGGTTGTCTAGAGGATGTCAGTGTGAATGTTTGCAGGTTTCTTTCTCCACAGATATAGCAACTGGAAAAACACAGTTTCGTGCACATTCTTTATTAATGACACAGGTAGATGATGAAACACACATGATAAAATTTCCAGGCACAGTCTCAGTATAGATAATGTACACACGTAATTGCTGATAGTGTTTGGCAGCAGTTATCTACTCAGTCTAAGGCTCACTCTACTCGACTGTCTGTTAAGTCCCCTGACTTAACTCAAACTCAACCCTACTAGGCCAGACCTCACTGTCTGGCTCACCACACCACTACATCCTCACTAGCTTGGCTGGTGTCTCACACACCTCAGCCCAAGACCCAATACTCAGAGCTCAGACCTCCACTGCCTGGCTCAAAACTCAACTCCCCTCTCATTTTCCAGACTTGCGTATTTATTCATTCTTGCCAGCCCTCCCAGGGAGTGTCCTTTAACCCTGTGATCACACTTACCAGTTCCCATGAAAATTACATTTAGAATCTTCCTTGTTTCTAGGTTTTCCTGTCACATATACGCATCTCATTTGTGATTCCATCTTAACCCCGAACGTGTTCTAACCATCTCACATTACTGATCTATTCCGTTGCTTTCTATGCATACGTGACTTCAAATGACATCTAGTGTGACATATCTTAACCACCTGTTTAGGGGCTTGTTCCATTTGTGGACAATTTATGTGATGCGTACGTGTCTTTACCCAACACTTAGTCTGGGGTTATCCTAGTTTGTCGCCGGTTGTGATCTACCCTCCGAACCTCACATCTGCAAATTGTTTTTTCTGACCCAATTACTCTTTCTAGTCTATTCATATTCCTAGCCAGATCATTCACCCCAGTTAGATGCAAACCACGCTCGTTACAATGATGTTTTTTTTTTTTAAAGTTGTTGCACATCCTTTACAGGATGCAGCAGTAAACCCCAGCAATTTTTGGCTGTTCGTGATTTCTGGGCAAGTTTACGTTCAGTAGTTTCCAATTGCTTTCTGAGCGACCAGCACCCATACCATTTCATAAAAAATCCAATGGCCAAATCGCCCAGCTGTGTTTCGAACATGGGTATGCAGGATTACGAACTGCGTCCATAACCTTGATACAAACTGTTGGAGATTGCAAGATATGGAGAAGCATGGTCGCCCATGCCAATCAGCAAGAAACTTGATGAAGATGATGTGAGGTTTAATTAGTCAAATTCAAGCTAGTTAGTAGAAAAGTAAGTAGAAAGATTGATTTCCATACAAGAAGGAGGAGTATGAAGAAATGCAATAATTCCACTTTGAATGCTCACTTCTCTCTTGATCTGTCCATAGCCATCAAACCCTTCTGCATGTATGTTACTCCTCTGTGACTTTCTTGATTGTTTCAGATTTATTCTTAATTGTTTTTAATAGGCTCGCTATTAGCCCTGATAAAAATTGTTTATTTACTGAGCACTAGAATGTGTTGATCTTAGTCATAACTGAAACAGGCTTATTCTTAAACTAATTTCTCTTAAACTGTAATTCAATAAAACACAATAATTTTACATTTCTTAACTTCTTAACTGTCAATTTTTGTTATTAATAAAGATCTGTTAAATAATTTCCTAAACTAAATATAGTCCAACAGAATGAATCAAGCAATGTCCAATCCAACAAAAACATACTTGCAGTTTTCCCAGGGGAATAATCTGGTCACAACCAGTTTTACAGTTTGGGCATCTGATGTTGAAGTTCAGAATTTCTCGTTTTGCAAAGTTGTCTGGGTACACATCCATTTCTGTAAGTGTCTCGTTGTCTACAGGGCATCTATTGCTTGAGTCACTGTCATCCATATCACAAAGAAACAAACATTATTCATGGATACACTTGACACAAATCTCCATTTATATCTTCTAAAGATGAAAGAAATGCTATGAATCTCCATAAACACAGTCGCTTAAAGTCGCTTAAAAGTTGACAGGGTCGACTTCATTGCACCGGGTTTTATCTAATATGGCTCAGTCTATTTCTGCAGCACAGAAAGCGCCGCACAAAGCACAATCTCTGTACCTCTAGTGACGACCCTCAGGAGTCTCTGAAAAATGCACTTGTGAACTGAAGGATGTGGCCTGGAATTTTCGTAGCCCCAGTCAGACTGGGGGGGGGGGGGGGGGGGGAATCATCATCATATTTCCAATCTAAGGAAACATTTAAGTATACATTGGCCACTTTTCTCAGCATTTTGGCTATATCCACACAAATTATAGAAATTAAAAAAAACACGATTTGACAGGCCTACTTCCAGGTCTATATTTAAACAGAAAATAACATCATCATCATCATCATCATCTTCAACTTCTGCCGTCAAGATTCGTGGGGAGGAATAATTTGCGTTCCAGCGCCCGGTGGGTGGCACTGGATAATGTCACTCCGTGTGCTTGTACAATGTCTCTGATGTCGTCAATCCATTTTCTTCTTGGACGTCCTCATGGTCTCGTCGCAGATGATCTTTGATGTAAGGCCAGTGATGGTAGTTGTTGGTGTTGCATTCTAACGACATGGCTAAACCACTTGATTTTCTGTCTTTCAATAAATGTGGCACAAGGTGTTGATCCCACTGCCTGTCTGATAACAGCATTTCTTACTCGGTCTCGGATTGTTAAGTTGGCAGCTCTCCTCAGGCATCTAACCTCGCAGATGTTGATTATGTGATTTGGATAAAGTCCAGGTTTGAGATTGGTAGCATAGGGTTGGCGTGAATATGCTTTTATTATCTGTTGTTTTGCGGACATGGGTATATTTGGATGTTTCAGTAAGGGTAATAGTTGATATGTAAGTGTACTAGCTTTTTCACACCTGATTTCAATTTCTCTGTCCAATCTGCGATCTTCTGTTATCATACTTCCAAGATATTTGAATTCTTTAACTTGTTTCAGAGTTGTGCTATTTATCTGTATACTTAGTTGGCCCGGCGATCTGTCAACCTGCATTACTTCGGTTTTGGCTGTGTTTATACTCATATTGTATCTGCTGTAGGTTGAACTCAGATTATTAATAAAATATACTGTCCTAATAGTTAGGTCACAACACCAAAATGTCACACTCCTGCTATATGTATCTTGTGTACACTTTATAATTCTGCTGTAATTCAGTTAGTCAACTCACAATGAAATTTACATATTTTCTGAACACTTCTTACCAACCTGCACTTCATTCAGTCCTGAGATCATCTGACATTTTTTAACTCTTTAACTATCAGTTAAAACATATGCTGTAGTAGAATTGATCTATTTACATTTTTCACTTAGGGTGTCTATAATTTCAGATATTGTTTGTGAATTTTCCACACATCTTAAAGATTTTAACAATTTGAGAATTGTAGATTGTTTATAATTATTTCGTGGCTCATGGTATTTCAGTAGCTAATTTATTCTTGTTGCGATAACCCAACTTTTGAACAGTAAGGGCTGGTTGAACTTAGTGTGTAAAACAGGCCCCTGTCAAATCCTGCTGCAAATATGAGCAGAAATGCTTCAAGAAAAGCTGTTAGACTTCTTTATACTCACCACAGTACTGACCACTTACTACACATCCGTGTGTTACTGGGGCTCGAAATGGGAAGCAAAGAATAGTAACACAGTTACCTACAATGCTAGATGTAAAATACGAGGAAGGAGTGCTTGGCTTGGGGTTGGCTTCCCCATCATGTAGAGAAGTTTAGCTGCAAAACCTAACCGAACATGAAGAAGTCTAAAGATGAAGAAGAATGAATCAGGCAACCATAAGGAAAGGAAGCTCTTCTAGAACAGCTACTACATCAGTCCTTACGGGACTGTTCACAAGTAGGAGAAGCATCTTAATGGCTGATTATATAGAACTGACGTCATAGTATTCAGAGCAGATGTAAACGTGTTGAGTCTCAATCAGCAAGGACTGTAGTGCAGGAATGAGGATTGATCATGTACTGCTCTCATTGGGAATATGTCAACATTGTCCTCACTTGCATCCTGCCTGCTGCTGCCATAAGTGATGCCAAACTCTAGCAGCCTGAGATGCATCGATTCATCAATCTCTGTATTAGCCTACATCAGACTATCATATATGGTGTAAATTATTTGTCCTTTCAGCATCCCCAACATACCTACCATTTAACTTCATTTAATTTAATTTGTCCTGAAGCAGAAGCCTGCCATGGGTCTGTGTTGTGAGAGAGCCATCACATTTTGTAGGCCTGCCTTATTTTTTTTTTTGCATATTCCTTGCAGGACGTTGCAGTCAACATCAGCATTTTTCAGCTGCTGTTGATGTACTAGGCAAGATTACGCTCAGTAGTTTGCCATTGCTTTCTGAGCGGCCGGCTCACATACCCCGTAAGTTACCAACACAGCGAGAACCGTTAGATTCTCGCGCAGGTTACGTTACTCACTAGAATATACGGGATTACGGAGAAAGACGTTAACCCCTAGGCCAGGGGAGGAATAGATGGCCAGTCTTTCCCTCACTTAGCGAGACCATGAAAGCTGGCGGCGCCGAACCCTCATTCAACCAGGCTCATGACATTATCAGTGTAGCTCCCTATCAAGTATGCTAACGCACCTACAACACCCACCGTCGGTAAGTAAATTAACGGAAGGGACCTTTTTACATGCCTTGAGGAGTATATGATGCCAGTGCCATATTTTAAAAAACCAATCTGCACTGAAAGGGTGATGGAATCAATAGTCCTGCTTTTATTTCCCAGGGTATTTTCTCACACCCATTTTAGGCTGAGTCGACCTGGCAGCCAGGTCAATTATTTATTTTTTATCTGCATTGATGGGGATTCAAGGACATGACCACCAGACAACCAGGCCAGCATCAAGCCACTGTTGGTGCTCAGTCACATTACAGTCAACCCCAAACCACTTCATGACATGCATCAATTTTATACAACCTAACCCTTGCAAATAATGAGAACATCCTGTATTAATTTCCTTGCATTACAGAGGACAGAGTGAGCGAAGCTACATGTCCTATGTCACTTCCACAACATATGAATCACACGTACATTGGGACTGCTACTCCCCTCCCAGCCCCTCCCTCATTCATTCTACATCAAATATTATTTGCACTGTATCACCCATCTTTCCTGATCTGCTCTGACCAACCTATGTGTCAACAACTTCTATATCCACAGCAACAGTAAATCTGCCTGAATTCACGCTTATTATCAGATTGAGGACTCCATGTTTGAGCGTTGCTACCCATCCCTCGATTTACTCCATGCTTTTGTCACACAGTAGTCTTGGCTATGATGCCTCTTTGTGCCCACTTCAATGTTTCTAATGCTTCTCCTGCTATTTGCTGGCCACCATGGTTTCCCCCCGTTTGTGCAACTGTGATGTCTGATGTCTCCCACATCCTCATTTCCAAAAACCACTTCCTCTTCTTCCATTTCAGTGGTCGCCCATAGTGTAGTTTATAACTGTTCCTTATCTTATTGTTCACTTACCTGGATGCTTCTTCTTCCACCCCCTCCCCCCTTCACCCTCCCACCCACTGTTCTCATCTCATGTTGCTATGGCAATCTGTGGGCTTATGGCATTATTGACCATTAGTAGCTTATATATATATATATATATATATATATATATATATATATATATATATATATTCGTTCATTCATTCATTAGCATGTCCTTTGGAGAACCTCGCTCCCAAACCTTCCAGAAAACTCAGTCATATGCAAGATGTCCTGCATCTGATACACCCATCTGGAGATCATCTGCCAAAACCTGCACTCATCTTCTCTTTGGCCTTCCTCTTCCTCTCTTCCAGGGCATGTATATATGTATATTTTTCCGCGTTTCCATCCTGTTTCAGGATATTGTGGTCAACATCAGCATCCTTCAGCTGTATGTTGATTACTAGGTTAGATTATGCTCATCAGCACCCACGACTTTCTGAACGACAGGTTCCATACTCTCAAAAGTCACTGGCGCGACTTGAACCGCTTCCAATTCTCGTGCGCTCACGTCAACCACGAGAGTATTCGGGGTTACGGAGAAAACTGCTAACCCCTCGGCCAGGGAGACTGGCATATATAATTGAGAGAGAGAGAGAGAGAGAGAGAGAGAGAGAGAGAGAGAGAGAGAGAGAAAGTAGAGACAGAGAGAGAGAGAGAGAGAGAGAGAGAGAGAGAGAGAGAGAGAGAGAGAGAGAGAGAGAGAGAGAGAGAGAGAGAGAGAGAGAGAGATATTCATTAGTGTTTTTCATGTACTTGTATCTGCGTGTGTTTGTTGTTTGTGTGCTGATGAAGGCTTTGGCTACAACTTCCATTTTGTTATTTCTGACCATGTTCTAGAAAAGCTGACCATCAATTTATCGTCTTTTGGTGATTTATTCATTGTATTGATGACAATTGATGACTCAACATATTTTTACTGAAAATGTGAACTCCATTGTTCTCAAATGTTTAACATTTTACAGTGAAGTCTGGATAAGTAGAAGTCGCAGGGGCCGAAGGAATTTGTTCTACTTATCAGAAATTCTACTTATCCAGACTGCACACATATTTACACTAATTTACACTAATACATGTGTACTATGCAGTAGCATAGAGTAAAATGATTGTACCACTTAGGAAATACAGGCAGTGAACAAATAAATAGCAATACAATATCAGAAATGTTGAAATGTTTAGTTTTGAAAATATCCAAATTAATTAAAGAAAAAGTCTGTGTTTTTGCTTTGCTTTTTGACTTGTGAAAAATGTCTTCCCACGGCCTGTTTAAAGGCACAAAATGGTGAGACTGCATCATCTGAACATCCAGTCTGCATCATGTAAATGTCAATCCATGCCAAAATATCTGACAGCAATACAGGTTGTGCTTGCAGCCCGCAGTCATCCTCATCATCAGAGTCAGGGCTGGAAGGGTCTGTTGGTTGAATGACTGGCATACATAGCCCTATAATATCAGTGCTTGAAAGAGTGGCACTAGTAGAAACATCATTGTCAATGTTCACAAACTCCTCTGGATCAATCTTCAGCTCTTTATACAATCTAGCAAGTAATGGCCCCACTGAAATGTCAGTAACATTGCTCTCACTGCTAGTTGATGGTGTGGAATTCTCATTTACAGAGACATCTACTGCTACATCTACTTGAATAGTTCTGATGTCATCCATGCCTTTGAATCGGCTCTGTAATTCACACACAATGTTTTCAGGCCTTTGAAACGAGGGTTTTTACATTTTACAATCAAAAATAAAAGCCATTTTTCACTACCATCCATATTGGAACACACAACCACTGTTATTCTTTCTTTTGATTTTTTCCCCTCATGACACTTTTCATTTTTGAAAGAAAATGTTTTATCGGGTAGCAATCTCCAAAATAATCCAGTTTCATCGGCATTAAATAAATCCACATAATTATAATAAGCTAAAGCAGGTCTGAGCACGTCTTCTATCCATGAGTGAGTCATTGCTTTGTTGACTGACTGTTTCTCTCCACACACATTCTTGTAAGTGATGCAATGTCGTTTTTTGAAACGATCCAACCAGCCAGCACTACAATTCCAGTCTGTCTGACCTCCAAGACATGCAAATTCTTCTGCTTTCGCAATAAGTAAAGGCCCATTTACTTGTACATTTGCCGATCTAATCACAGTGAACCATTTTAAAAGAGCAGCATCAACAAAAGCGCACGCAGCAGTTCTTCTAGCTCTCTGCCTATCATTGTCGATTTGACATTCGAAAAACAATTGTTTGTAGCGGTCTTTATGCTTTAAAATGCCGGAAATTGTCGATGTTGGAATACAAAATTCTCTAGCTATATCCACTTTCTTCTTCCCACTATGTTCAATCTCTTCCAACAGCTCAATCTTTCTTTTTAAAGTCAAAGTTTAAGCTTCCGTCCACTAGCAGCCATTGTTGACATGTAGCAACATATTATGTGCGAGATTGTTTTCTTGGCTGACTAAAAATACATTCTTTCGCGAAAAAAAAATTTTTTTTTGGGGGGGGGGGGGGGGGGGGGTTGGTGGCTGGGGGTATGAAATGAACAGTTTGACTTAAACGTGGACATTTAAATAGTCGGTAATTCATTTTTATGTTCAACTAATCCGAAAATTCGAGTTAACCGAATTCGACTTATCAGGAATTTTTATACAAAGATAAAGAAGGATCTTGGCGGAACCAAGCCAATAATGTCGACTTAAGCGAAATTCAAGTTATCCGAGTTCGACTTAAGTGGACTCGACTGTATTACAATTAGTATCTTGCAAGCACTCAAACTATTCTTAAATACAAGATTTTGTTTAGTATGATCATATAAGCCAATGTTTTAAATGTTGAAAACATTTGTTGCATGTCCTTTTCAGGACATTAAATCAATCCCAGCATTTATTGGCTGTTTGTGATTTACTAAGCAATTTTACAATCAGTAGTTTGCCAATGCTTTCTGAACGGCTAATCCTTTACAGCATCAAAATCAATGCAAAGCGATCAGCTTCCAAATTGCCATGGCTGATTTTGAATCCTCGACTCAGTACTTTGGGAAATTGTAAAAATGAATTCTACAATCCCTTGAGTCATGAACGCCCATATTTTACATTTAATCAATTGAATAACATAGGCAGTGACTGGCAACATGTGGTTTAGAGTTGATTCCCCTGTCTGTCAGAAAAGTTAAAATCATATAATAAGTTTTAACCAGCAATGAAAATCGGCAAAGTTTACCTCAGTGACTTCATAATACAATCCCTGCAGAACCTATGGCCACACTTTGTTTGGTAAGGCTCCCTTAGAACAAGCAAACAAATAGGGCATTCGTATCTTGGCTCCGGAGGGGTAACAAAATCACAGTCATAGCCTTCCATGTTTGTACAGCTTTCCATTTTAGTGAAAAAGAGGCTAATATCTCATCATTGTTCAAGAACAGTGAACCAATCTGTTTTGTGAAACTGAATAAATGTTGCATTTCACGTCTGCAGACTGTTATATCTGAAACATTTGTGTTAATTATGTTTTTCTTTTTAAAAAAACAAACAATTTATTAACGAAACAAAGAAACTTCTATCTGAATTTTACTAACAAGAGATTTCATCTGAATGCATATGAGTGGTGTGGATCTCTCTCTCTCTCTCTCTCTTTCTCTCACTCTCTCTCTCTTTCTCTCATGCTCTCCCTCTCTCTCTCTATCACGCTCTCTCTCTGTCTCTCTCTCATGCTCTCTCTCTCTCTCACGCTCTCTCTCTCTGTGTCTCTCTCTCATGCTCTCTCTCTCTCTTGCGCTCTCTCTCTATCATGAAATATAAAGTGCCTTACTGAATGCCAAATGTGGCCAAAGCATGATGACTGCGACTTTCTGATGTTTGTAATGTTGCATTTGTATCTTAGTCTCTTTAAATTAATTAAGTTACTCATTTTGGTTATACAAAGAATTGTCAGCATTATTCTGTAAAACAATATCTCTGTGACCTCAAGGAATTTATTTTTGCTTGTTTACTAATTGTGCAGGAATCACAGCCATTTGTTCAAACTAGTTCTATTTCAATCAATCAATTCTGTGCCATGCCGGAAAGCGTGGACGGTCATGATTCGCCATTTCACTCGATCACCAGAGTCGAGGATCAGCTCAGTGTTCCTATCTCAACCATGCCATGTGGCCAAGCCCTCCAAGTATTTACTTCTCGGTCTTCCCCTTGAGCTGTTCCCTTCGATCTTGCCAGTTGTCACCTTGTTCTCCAAGTCATTTCTTCTCACATGTCCAAAGAATTTTGACTGTCTATGTCTAATTTCTCTAATCAATTTATGATTTTCATTTGTCTCCTGTAGTACTTGGTCATTGGTTTTTCTGTCTATCCATGGTATTCTTTGCATTCTCCTCAGAAACCACATTTCTGCAGCCATCAGATGTTTTTCAGCTTGACTGCTCATTGTCCAAGTTTCACATCCATACACAAGAACAGGCTCTATGTAGCACCTCAACACTCTATTTCGCGTTTCAATTACACCTTTTTATTGGCCAGTATGTTTTTCATCTTGCTAAAGGCTACTTTCGCCATGGTAATTCTTTTTCTAATCTCTTCAAGGCATCTCCCATCAGATGTTATGACTGTTCCGAGATCTATTTCACTTGCAATAATTATTTTTATACCCTCCAATTATGTCATTAATTTATTATTGCATAAGATCTTCATTTTATAATATGCAATGTTTGCTTGTCATATCCTGTCCTTTACTCCATGATGCATCGTCCAAATGATATCGCTTGCCTCAAATAAACATGTAGTTTTTTTGCCTCAGTCCTTAGCGTCACGAGTGTTCACCTTTATGCCAAGCAGTGGAACTGCCACATCTTTCTTACTACATCAGTTATCCACACAGCGTGTTGGTGATGGAAGGATTTATGGCTAACAGTTATTTCTTTAGGTCTGATAGTATAGGGTACTTTAAAAAATGGTGATTTATTGTTAACTCTTCAGTTTGCTAAAGTGCTTGCAGTATGCTACATGGTCTGTGAAACTTGTTTGTCAGATTGTTTAAGGGCTGTATGATCTGCACAGTCTGAAGATTGTGCTACATTGCTGTAATGTAGATTGTTGATGCTTTCTCTATGGCTACCAAACTCTTAGTTTTTAATGGCTTCAAACAGTTTAAAATCTAACATACATCTTTGCTACTCATTTTACACCCTATTATGTGTGCAAATTAGTTGCACGTATTTATTCAACATTATGGTGAATATAGGCAGTAGATACTCATATGGTGAATAATAAATTCATTCATTCATTCAGTAGCATGTCCTTTGTAGAACCTCGCTCCCATAACAACCTTTCGGAAAATGTTTGGGTCATAAGCAAGATGTCCCGCATCCAATACACACATCTGCTCCTGCGCCCATCTTCTCTTTGGCCTTCTTCTTCCTCTCTTTCCGGGCATATACCCCTCCATTACTGTTCTCTACAAACTTTCATGACCTTTCAAGTGATCAGGATATTTAAATTGTCTTTGTTTTGTTGTCTTTAGTAGCCAACCTGCCATCCCCATGGTGAAGGGGTTGCAGACAGTTTGTAATCCTGTATACCCGCGTTCGAAACACAGGTGCACACGATTTGGCAGGAGGCCGCATTGCGCTGGTTTCGCGCTAGTATCTGCAATATTTTTATATCACCACTTCCAATTTTTCATCATTAACATAAATTTCTTTCTCTAAATTAGATTTATCTGTATGCATTATCTTTGTTTTTGCTTGTTAAGATATAAGTTGTGATTTTCACTATTCTTTTGGGTTGAGGTTATTAGTTCTTCCATACCATTCTGTGAAATGGATAATGTGATACTGTATCATCAGCATATCGAATCTCTGATATTTCATGACCTCCAATATTTAGGGCATCATATTGCTCCTTGGTCATATCATCTCTGACATTTCTCATTATATTTTTGGCATATAATTTAATCAAATAGGGGAACAGCACACAGCCCTGACGGACTCCTTGCTTGACGTCAAACCAATCTGATATCTCACCATCGATTCTAATCGCTGCTTATTGGTCTAGATAGAGCATTTTTATGAGTTGTACTACATGTGATGGAAAGCCCATTTCCCTCATGATTTCCCAGTTTCTGATGTTGTACGCAGTCAAATGCCTTTGAATAATCCACAATAGGTTTACATTAAATTCTCTACACTCCTCTATTATTAAACGCATGTCGAGTATGTGATCTCTTGTTCATCTTCCTAGTCTAAATCCAGCTTAAACCACGTTAATCTCTGCTTCCATTTTCTTGCAAAGTCTCCCAATTATGATTTTTAGTAGAATTTTACTTGCATGACTGATCAGGGCAACAGTTCTATAGTTGGTGCATAATTTCAGGTTGCCCTTTTTTGGTATTGGAATGAAGATAGTTCCCTTCCAATCTTTTGGCCATATACCATATTTCCATATCTTTTTACATAATGCGTGATAGATTTGTATGTTTTCTTCTCCTCCAAGTTTAATTGGTTCAGCTGATACCTCATCACATTCTGGTAATTTACCATTCTTCAGGTTCTTTATTGCCAATACAATTATATCTAATGAGGGCTCAGGTTCGGTCTCTGTTGTCATTGGTTCATGTCATTCATATCATACATTCCACTGCAGCATCCCTGCCATCTGTCTAGAACTTTTCTAGATTCTGTTAGGGTATTTTCCAACTTGTCACAGATAACACTTAATTGAGGTTGAACATTTCTTGTTAATAACTTCATTTCTTTGAACATTTCCTAATCTCTTCCATTCTTATCATATTACTCTATTCTAGTACAACAATCTTGAATATATTATCTATTATTGTACTTAAATAATAATCAAAATAATCTCAGTGAACACTAATGCATATTTATCCCATTGTTTTATCATTCACCCAATACCTGCAGCACAGAATTCTTTGGTCTGCTACCTTAGCCACTTTGGCACCTTCTTCATCAGCAAATCATTATCTACTCATATAAGTATTTATTTTCAAGACAAACACTTTCCACCATAGATAGGCAACATTTCCTTACAAATATCCTTGGCTGTATGTCCCCTAGCCTAAATAAACCTCACACCAGCCCACTGTTCTTCAGTGGAGCAATCTTCTCAGTGAATAGGTTACTTACAACACCCACGAACATGATACTTTAAGAGCTATACTTTAAGACCTATACTGTAAGAGCTATACTATCAAGTGCCCAAGCTCTAGAACGATCCCAGCAAGAAACGTTAACTGTGTTTCAATCAATAATATCAACCAGTGAACTGACTCTGAATACTGTAAGAACACTTTATACGGGACATTGAGAACAATCCATACTTGCTGTGCTACGAAACTTTGCAAACAGCCGGAACAGAACGACGTCGACTACAACACTCAAGAGACAGCCATACTAACTTTAACATTCATGGCATAACATGCTAACGACAGGAGGACAACGCGCACATCATCGTTGGATTTAGTTATTTAATTAATTACTTTAGTATTAAATATGTATTATATTTGCATTATTGATGTATATAAAATGTGTTAACCTGTAATTTGTACATGTTCTAAGTGAATATTACAGGCGGTTCCATTTCTAAGCTAAAGAACCGTCCTATACAATTGTCTCTATTTAAATTATAACCCAGTTTTGAGTCATCGTACAAAAAATACGTATTTTCTTAAAGGGCAAATATCGCCTAGTCCATTTTTTCTAAGGGCAATAACACTTACCTCAACTTTAATTATATATTTTAACCAAATACTATTTTGAATGAAAGGTGAGTGAATGACTGCGTGAATGGATTAAATGAGAGAACGATATACCTAGCGGACAAATTGTACGCAAAACGTATTTATTTTAATTTGTCTGCGTCTTTAATGTAAAATTGCATGACTTGTCTAAATTGTTAATACATGTTTAGTAGTTAGTTTAATTTAGTAGTTAGTTTAATTTAGTAGTTAGTTTAATATACTTAGTTTAGTAGTTAGGATACATCTAAGCACCACTACTTGGAATGCCTGATCATGTATTGCACACAGTGGAGTAATTCATGATTAAGGTTATCCCAACTCGTGACGCTTGGAAATACGCCACACATTCAGCATACACTTTACACAAAACTTAAAACTCAACACTATCAATTTAAAATACAGTCACTTTATTAGAATAGCAACTTATTAGTCAACACACTAACAAGCCAACAGGGACACGTGTAGTCTGATGGGATAAAATAACAACGTAACTACATATTTAGCATTATACAACATACGAGAGTAAAAGTGTATGGAAATGCACACACAGATCAAGATTTGAAGGTGTACTTAATTAGCCAGGACTTCGGTCTTGTTAATTCTCTTTAATACGGAGATTAATTGTCTTGGTACCAGTCGGGTACTATGAGAAGGGCGGGTTGTAAATACAACTACTAAAACGTCACGTAACTTCGGTCAGATAAGCATTTTTAAGGACACAGGAGACAGAGTGATCTCTTCACCAAATCAGAGAAGTGGTGTATGGGAGAATACATGAGTTTTAATGCCAGTATGTAGGTTACCAGGTTACTGTCCACCAAACTACAAACACCAACTTTATGTGATTCGGTGACAGAATTAGAACAGATCTAATTACCCTATAACAAACCATCATATCAGGGGAGAGGGGGGAATCCTGTCACCGCCTCACCTTTAGAGATATTAACTAAAGGGCTGCAACTCCAGCCCAAGGGATAGAAGAGAGTCACTCAAGGCCCGAGTAATCTAGAGCCTTCTAGAAGGACTGGTCATTGAGTCCAGGGTTCCGTGGACACTGATGTGGCCCGCCTATTGCGGGGTCCACGAGGAACTCGGACAGAGTTACCACCCGTGTCGGATTGGGACACGTGTAGACCGGCAGAGGACAGACGGACTTCAGAGAGGCAACAGGGCCTGCCTTAGAGGGACTCAATAGATATCAATAGATATATATATCCATAGGCTAGATAGTTTGCTAGACTGTTGTATGATAACTATGTATTGATGTTAACTATCTGTGATATGTAATATAGCGCGGGATTGTTAACCCACTGCGCCAACGCACTGTATATTGAAATACAATAAATGTTCGATATCATAGCGAACGGAGTTATTGTTGCCTGTGTGAACCCGAGCTCAGATACCTAGATAGGAGCAAGACGATGACAGGCTGCCATTTTCAATACAACATGTGCATGAAACTGTGTATGCGCAAGTACAAGCAGCAATTATTGTCTGCTAAGCAAAGACATCAAGCTAGATGGGTACGCCACATAACGATACCTTTACAAACTATCAAGAACCATTTCTCAGTTGCCTTATTTCATTCTGTGACTAACTTACTGACTTACACTTGTAGAGAGCTAATAATACTCCAAAAAAGTTTCTCTTGCAAGGAACAGCTACAACAATGAAATGATCGTGAAATATGCTGAAATCAGGAGCTTTACAGATTTATAACAAGCAAACAAATCTACACTAACAGGCAAAGTCTGTAAATTAGTGAAGACTAACTATAGAAAAACACTTAGCAGTGTCTGTGTGAACTTCCAAATCTACTTGACAGAATGCACCATGAGTGTCTCTGACAAACCATTATTGGCCAGATTTAAGCAAATCATAAAAACTGGAAACGAAATTATAAGTTTGGAATGCTAAATATTCCCCCTAATACCGCATGATAATCTTTCACCTCTTTTATAATATACCAGAAAGCAAACAGCCAATGACAGGATAACACAGTCAGAAATATTTGTTAAGTGCTGTGACATCATTAAAATGTGACAAGTTTACCAGGATGCATAAATGCTTTAAATATACAATACAAATAATAAGAACAATAAACAAGAGCATTCTTCTTCTTCTTTTTATATCCCATAATTAATATCTCAGACAAGGAAGAAAACTTGATGATGGCCAAGGACTAGAAAATAACTAAGCATTTTAGTAAAATTTTCAGATTATTTAAAAAAAAAAAAAAGAGAAGAGATCAATCAATCAATCAATCATGTGCCATGCCGGAAAGCGTGGGCGGTCATGATTCGCCATTTCACTCGATCACCAGAGTCGTGGATCAGCTCAGTGTTCCTGTCTCGTCCATGCCATGTGGCCAAGCCATCCAGGTATTTTCGTCTCGGTCTTCCTCTTGGTCTGTTCCCTTCGATCTTGCCAGCTGTCACTAAGTTCTCCAGTCCATTTCTTCTCATAACATGTCCAAAACATTTTGACTGTCTACGTCTAATTTCTCTAATCAATCTACGATTAAGATTAAGAGATAGAGAGAGATAATATGAGAAGGGCATGGAGGTAGAAAAGGACAGGATGGTTAAAAGGAAGAAGAAGAAGACATTGGGGAATGGAATAAAAATGAAATTATGTGATTAAGAAAGTAACCCTAAATATGCTAAAATACTCCACACATTTCCAATACTTTCGTTAGCAGAAACTTTGTTTTATTTTAAAAACACGTTACTAATAAGAACAAAGACAAAAAACAAGTCTTGAAGAAGGAAACTGCTTTGGGTTTGTGAAGTGTTGGGACCATAACATTTTTGTAGGTTTGAGTGCATAGAGGGGTGGGTAGACAGTCTTTCCCTCCCATGGCGAATGATAAGAGCTGAAATCAAACCTTTGTCCATTAGCACTTATGTGACAGTCTACGTAATGCTCTATTTATAGGACTATTTATTATAAATTACAAGACGCAACATAAATATGGGAAAGATGAAGGACTAATACACAACTTACGTGTACAGTAATAATATGCAGTAGCTTCAGTATAAAAATGTCAAATTGGGAAAGGTAGAAATAAATATTATGGACACTGTCAGTCCAAGAAAGATACAGCTAACTATGGACTTTTCTATGAACGTAACATGGCAAGTAAAGTAACAGGAACTCATGCCGTGCAAATATAGTGGGAATAAAATTATTAGAGCTCATGGAGAGAAATAAACAAATTCCAGTGAACCAAGAGGTGAAAAAAGACGGCATGGATAAGTCATACACCAAGGAAACTACAGGACAATATAACTAGACACTCTCTAGTTTGGAACCCACAAGGCAAATGAAACAGTGGAAGACCTAACACCACATGGAGAAAAGAATTACAGTCCAAATAATATTGGGAGGATATGGATGCTGGAGATAGCAAAATATAGGACGCTTGACATGGTTTGATTGAGGGCCTATGCCACAGTGGGGAATAAAGAGAAGGAGAAAGAAAGTACAAAGAAACAAAATAAACATTGCTAGCCATGGCATACACAACAGTATTGATTCCCACAGGGGATGGATACATTGCATCTATCCCATGGTGGTAAATAAGTGGCTCTCTATTCTCAGTATGACCAAACTGTCTGAATAACATGGTTTTATGGCAGCGACACACACTTCAAGGCCCCATTATGATCAAGAGAATTGAAATGATTGGAAACAGTTCTGTCGGAGAGGTGTGTAATGTCCCCCAGATGTTCCCTAAATCGGTTAGTTAGGTGTCTCTCAGTCCATCCAATATACTTCATGTCAGGCATCTTTTAAATAATTGTGTATATGAGGCTGCGAGATGTTTCCAGTTGCAAAGAAAAGATGAAGATTTTTTCAAGGAAATCAGTATATTTCTATGCAAATTCAGACTATGAATACATGTAACAAATGACAAGAATAGCAACACTTTAAGAGAGAGCAAAGATATAGTAGAGGGATGGATGGAGTCATGTGGAGAAATGTACAAAGCAGATAGAGAAAGAACCACAACCTTAATTTGCAGAAGTCATCATCATCAAGTGCCCTGCCAGCTGGCGTAGGCGTTCATGGCTCTCCACAAATCTCAGTCTTTGGTTTTCTGGATCAACTCTGCTGCTGATATTCCTCCATGCCACAGTCTCATTCCATCCAGCATCACTTCTCTTGGTTGGCCTCTGCCTCTCTTCCCCTCAATCTTTCCAGTTGTCACGATGTTCTCCAATGCCTCTCTTTTCATCACATGACCGAAGAAAGATGTTTGTCTCTTTCTTAATGTTGTATATAATGTTTAAGTTTCATTAGCCTGTTTCAGGCAGTCATTGTTAGTTACTCTGGTAGTCCAAGGAATTCGCAACATTCGTCTCAGGAACCACATCTCTGTTGCTTCTAATTTCTTCTTAATTGGTTCATTTACATTCCAAGATTCACTGCCATGCAGCAAAACTGATTCTACATAGCATTTCAGCACTCTCTTTCTTACATTCAGTGATAGTGACTCATTGCAAAAGATATTTTTCATTTTCTGAAATGTGGCTTTTGCTTGCCCTATTCTGCTCTTAATCTCTGTTGTACATCTTCCATCTGATGTTATAAATGCCCCTAGGTATCTAAAATTATCTACTTGGTTAAGAATTTTTCCTTATATTTCTATGTCACATTTTACATCCCTCTCCCGTAGGAAGAAAACTGCAAATTGTGCACCAATTATCAATATATGTATGGCACTGAGTCATGCTAACAAACTTCTCCAATGAATCATCATGAACAGGAATGAAAGCAAGTTAGAATATTAATTACATCGGACAGCTTATGGGATAGGGGCCAGACTAAGAGAGACACAACCTGCTGCTCTGCAGGTAGACTGAGGATAGCAGTCAAGAGTTTAAATCAGGCGCACGAAGGCAGAAATTCTTGGTCCGGACAATAGCCTAAGGCTCTCTGTCGAGGATTTAGGCTGAACGCCTCTAAGCCACAAACCGATGTGAGAGCCGGCCCGATACATACCTACCGAGAAATAGAGGTGAGATACTGAGCACGCTACATGCCCAGTTCTGATACTTGTTTGAAGGCTCTCAGCTGGGGAATATGAGGGATTCCCGGATGAGAGGGCCAGGCTGTTTCCCGTTCACTGCTGCACGGAGGTAAGGTGCTGAGCCAGCAGCACATGTAGCCTACCTCGTGAGCGAGTACTAAAATGCAGAAAATGCCCCAGTCGAATGAAATGGTTACGCATAGAGAGTGTAGACAAAAATGAAAAAACGTCTCAATAACAAGAAATGGAACGCTAGCGAATCCATTGCGTGGTCCAAAGTAAAAAGCAAAAGCTTACCGAGTGGATGTCGCCCGCAGTCTGACCGCTTCTGGTGTGTGCTTGAGCGACCAGTGGCAAGCGAGATGCCCAACACATGGAAGTGAGGAACTAAGGCAGCCATGAGCAGGACGTGGCTGGCAACTCCTCGGGTGAGCCCAGTCTCAGAGCAATATGTGCCAGCTCTGCAATTATGGAAGCCTCCTTGGACAGCGAGGGAATGCCCATGGTCTGCCCCTGCCTTCCCTTGAGGGTCGACCACGATGTCGTCGATCGTTCTATCTTGACCAGCTGAGATGTGGGCGACATCACAACAATAAGTCTAAAGTGCCACAAAACCCGAGGAAGGGTTACCTCATTAAAAAATGCCCGCCGAAGTCGGAAGTGCCGTCCTACGGGTGGCAAACTAAAAATTGGCACTACACATTTACGTCAGAGTGAAATGTCTCGTCCGAATGTCTCTCATGCTAGGAACAGCTCTGACTACCTAGTTTCCGAATGCCGCTCTTGTTCGGAACAGCTCTGACTAGGTAGTTTTCCAAATGTCTGTCGTGCCTGGAACAGCTCTGACGGGCGCAACGACAAGCACATGTCCGAAAAACTCGCTGAGTGGATACCGTCTGCAGACCTGTCTGGTTTGTGCGGGAACGGCCCGGGGCGAACGAAATGCCCAATATATTTAAGTGAGGAATTAAAGCAGCCATGAGCAAGACGTGACGATTCCCTCGGTGAGCCCAGCACCAGAGCGTTATGTAGGAATATATTGAAGTGAGGAATTAAAGCAGCCATGAGCAGGACGTGACGATTCCCTCGGTGAGCCCAGCACCAGAGCGTTATGTGCCACCCAGAATGGCGGAAAATGCTATGGACTGTCCCTGCCTTCATTTGAGGGATGACCGTGCAGTCTTCGACTGTTCCAACTTGACCAGCTGGGAGGTGGACAGTACCACAAAAGTGAGAGTCTCCCAGGAATGCTAACCTGGTCAAAAATGCACGTTAAAAGTCGGATGTGTTGGCCTAAGGGTTTCGACCCAAGGGTGCCTACCTAACCAGACACACCGCAATCACATCTGAAAAAACACTCCGGATGAACGCAAAGAAGAAGAAGAAGATATTAATTACATGAAGCATGGGCAGATTTCAGAGTGGGCAGAGTATGAATTACATGAAGTATGGACAGATTTCAGAGTGGCAGAGTATGAATTGCATAAAGTATAGGTAGATTTCAGAGTGTTGTGTGTTGTTTCTCCATCAAGAATGATGATGACCATTCATTTCATCCAGTGGGGTTGAAAGTACGGAGCCGTGAGTTCTAAGATGGCTGATGAGGCCTATTTTGGCTTGAAATGTTCTTTGACAATGTGGACAAAGAATGCTTGACGTTTCTGGAGGAGGATTTTCTGCAGTGGTTTTTCTGTTCTGTCTTTTCTTCACAGCTCTTGCAGTCCTGGTTGCCTCACAAGTGACTGCACCCTTGTGTAATGATGCACGCCACAAATTTCGGTCTCTGGCAGCAGTCTCCCAGGTGTCATGATGAATTCCAAAAGCATTCAGTGAGATTTTCAGAGTGTCTTTAAAGTGTTTCCTCTGGCCGCTTTGGGAGCGTTTACCACAACAAAAATTTGTTTAGGGAGCCTGTGATCTGGCATGCGAGTCAAGTGACCAGCCCAGGGAATCTGATTCTTCATTAGTAGAGTGTGGATACTGGGCATGGACGCTCTTTCTATGACTTCAGTGTCTGGGATCTTGTCTTGCCATTTAATCTTCAGTAACTTCCTAAGGCAGACTGTGTGGAAGTGGTTTAATTTCCTAGTGTGTCGCTGATAAACAGTCCAGGTTTCACAAGCATATAGCAGTGTGGATAATACAACTGCTTTGTAGACTTTCAGCTTTGTTTGCAGGCTTATTCCATTTCTGTCCCATACATTCTTGTAGTCTGCCAAAGGCCACGCTGGCCTTGGAGATTCTTGCATTCACTTCATCATCAATTGTGGCAGCTTGTGACACAGTGCTGCCAAGATAGGTGAATTTGTCCACAACACTTAGACTATGACCAGAGTGTGCAGAGTGGGCAGAGAATGAATTGCATAAAGTATGGGCAGATTTCATAGTGGGTAGAGTATGAATTGCATAAAGTATGGGCAGATTTCATAGTGGGTAGAGTATGAATTGCAAGAAGCATGGGCAGATTTCAGAGTGGGCAGAGTATAAATTGCATAAAGTATGGGCAGATTTCATAGTGGGTAGAGTATGAATTGCAAGAAGCATGGGCAGATTTCAGAGTGGGCAGAGTATGAATTGCATAAAGTATGGGCAGATTTCATAGTGGGGAGATTATAAATTACATGAAGTACATTGTATGGGCAGATTTCAGAGTGGGTAGAGTATGAATTACATGAAGTATGGGCATATTTCAGAGTGGGTAGAGTATGAATTACATGAAGTATGGGCAGATTTCAGAGTGGGTAGAGTATGAATTACATGAAGTATGGGCAGATTTCAGAGTGGGTAGAATATGAATTACATGAAGTACGGGCAGATTTCAGAGTGGGTAGAGTATGAATTACATGAAGTATGGGCAGATTTCAGAGGTGGCAGATGAACCAGGACCATGTCTTCAACATGAAAATCATCTTTGAGAAATGTTAAGACTGCAATATAGACATACTTGTTTCCTAGTCTGCAGTAAGGCCTTTTTTAAGGTTTACTCATTTTGAACTCAAGCGTAGTCCATACCCGTCCGGCAACCTTTTTAGTACACTGGACTGATTATTGCGTGTGAATTAGCTTCCCCTATAACCAGTATCCCTCAGTATCAAGCGAACCTAGAAGAAGAAGCTGACTTTAGAGGTACTCGTAATTGTACTTGTAGGACGAGAAGTCAACATTTCAGTCCAAATGACCAGTGGTTGAACCTGCAATTTCGACATCAGCACACTGGATGTTTAAGAACGAGCGTTCTTATCCATTCAGCCACTGACTGTGTTCAACATCAGAAATTGTGAAACACCACGATGGTCCCTGCTTGATTTAAAAGTGCCAGATGACTCATCCATCTGCGTATGCTTTAGAGGAGGTAAATTATAGATTAGTTCCTTATATGGCTCTTGAAAATGATCGGTGGTAAAAGATGCTGGGCAAGAGAAATCAAGAAATGATGCTTGCTGGTCTAAGACAAGATGATGGCACAGAGGAATCACACTAATCAGAATGTTGATTTAACAGTGGCTTTAAATAAAGACTGTTACAACAAACACAGTTTAATACACTTCTACTGAAGCGTATCAGTATCAGTCATTCTGCTACAGCCCTACTACTAGTACTACCACTCACAGCTCGCAATCAACTCATTACATTATTTACATTTTACTAGAGTTGGTGTTGCAAGCTGTTGCTTTGTTCCATAAAAAGAAGTCTGTTTGTTTGGCATTGTTTAATGTTTGTATTACTATTGTATTATTAGTATTAGATGCATGAACAGTGAACACAGTGTGTTACACACACATAATTTATTTATAACAATATTTATAACAAAATAATACTGACTTTTTAGACCAGATGATATGCTTAAAGTGACGCTTCCACATTTATTTTACTCCATAAGGTGACAAATAAAACAGTAACACTCTTATTATTATTTATTTATTACTCACTCTTAGTCTTACTTAGACAGTCTTGGTTTGCCTTAGCGCCCTGGCCTTATTCCTTATAACTGATGATAATTGATATGATAGTCTTCATCAAGAGATCTGCACATAGTCTACACAGTACAGCTCCTTAATCGTATGATAGTTGATACTTTATATAACAACATAAGTTATTAACTTACTTATTAACTTACTACTTAGTACTTAGCTATGTCAATATCATAAAAAGGGTACGATTTTAAATAATAAAATACAACACTCCTTAACTTAATAACAGGAAGAAGTTTCTTCGGGTACATGCTGGAAATCCGTGTTATCTATTTTCATCCGCTTAGTAAAATAACACATGATGTAATACAATGCTCCAATAGCAGTAGTGTGTCGCACAAAACGGTGTTTTCTCTAACGCATATAATATAGCCATTTTAGCAATTTTAGCCACAGCTGTCCGATAGACGTCAGCCGATTAGAAAATAAGTAACGATAACTTATAAATTCAAATTGTTTTCTATTTATTTGACTCAGAAGGATCAATTGAAAGCTGCTGGTTGAAGACACAATAACAGATGAAATTACATATTTAAGGATGTTTTAGTTGCATTTAAGGGCGATTCTATCGATGAAGGGACCTATGAAGAGACGAATCCGACTTGTTTACAAAGTTTGAAAGTGGAACTGTCCCTATCTACACGACACGCCTACACCTTACGTCTTAGCACATTTAATTAGGGAGACGGGACATTTATGTGTTTGTTCTATCTAGTGCTGATATTTAATTATTTTATATGCTGACATATTGCTAATCAAGATTTATTAACTATGTCTAGAAGCTGTTATTTTTAGTTCTTGCTTTGTATGTATGATAGGTTCGAATCTTTGTGCCTACGACCATTTATTTGTGTGATGTGTAGCGTGCCCCGTGACTCCTTTTCTTCTCCTTCTTCTTCTTCTTCTTCTTCTTCTTCATCTCCACCTCCTCCTCCTCCTCCTTCTTCTTCTTCTTCTCCTCCTCCTCCTCCACCTCCTCCTCCTCCTTCTTCTTTTTTCTTCTTCTTCTTCTTCTTATTCTTCCTCATTCTTCTTCTTCTTCCTCCTCCTCCTTCTTCTTCTTCTTCTTCTTCTTCTTCTTCTTCTTCTTCTTCTTCTTCTTCTTCTTCTTCTTCTTCTTCTTCTTCTTCTTCTGCTTCTTCTTTTTCCTCATCTTCTTCTTCTTCTTATCCCCAAGTGGAGATTAGACCAGCTAATGCCAAACCCTCTCTTGTAAACACCTGCAACTCTCTCCGTTCCCCCACCACACTATTCATCTTACCCTGATTTTCTTCCTCGTGCGATTTTAGGACTCCTTATTGTCCATGTAGTATTGAAAGAAAGAACTTTCTAGTTATCCTACCAATAATAATAATAATGGAATGGAGTGCATCACAGGTTACGACGTCCGCCTCTGGCTCAAGCGGAACAAGTTCGTCTCAAGTCGTTAACTGCTAATTTTTATGAAAGGACAAAAACCATTATATACAAGATTGTTGTGCTTAGAATCTTAACCTGAAATCTATCAATCAGGTGCCGTGTCCACAATGAAGGTTGTCTGCAATGGATCTCCAACACTGTCTCTCTCCCGGGCTGTACATTCTGTCAGATTGCTGTTCGCCCATCTCTTGATGTTATCTTTCCACTTATATCGCTTGCCTTCAACCTTACCCTCCAGTATGGTTTTCATAAGAGTATTATGTCTTTTAACGTGGCCGAAATATTTCACCTGCCTCTCTTTTATTTCTTTCATTAACTCTCTTTTCACTCCCAGTTTTTCTAGAACCTCTGTATTTGATTGTTTTTTGGCTCCCTGAAATGCGACCTATTTTCTGTATATCCACATCTCCAATACCTCTATTCGACTTTCTAAATGCATGTTTAATATCCAGGTTTCCGCGCCGAGTAGTAGTGTTGAATATGCATAGCATTTGCCCATTCTCATTTTTAATGCGTTTTTAATCTCTCTAGATCAGTGGTGCCGGTCTCTCTGGCTGTGGGGTTACAACACTTTCTCTCTGTAATCCCGTTTATCACGCAGAGTCTCGTAGCGGAGCGAGAGCTGAGGCGGTTCGACCCCCGCTCGTGACTTGCGGGATACTGAGCCGGCCGCTCAGAAAGCAATGGCAAACTACTGAGCGTAATCTTGCCAAGAGATCAACATACAGCTGAAAGATGCTGGTGTTGACAGCTAAGTCCTGTAAAGGATATGCTAAAAAAAAAAAAAAAAAGATCAGTGGTTCTCAACCTTTTTAGGCCCATGGACCCCTTCACCATATGTCATCCCCCCCCCACCCCCTTTTCGTATTTTCTCCCTATAAATTTCCCCCATGCCCCTACACAGTAAACGTAAAAATGGAAGCTAAATTTAATAACACATAATAGAACAAATCTAGACGTCTACATAAAACGTGATTTGCGGGTCTACTTAAGCTATAAAACGAATTTCAGAAGGGCGAGAAGTACAGAACCTTAAAGTATGGAGGGAAAAACAATATCAAGTAATCGGTTCTTGAATTAACACGATCTTGAAATAATCTTAATTTCCCTCCGCCAACCCCAGCCCTAAAATTCCCCCCCTAGGGGGGGGGGGGGGGGAATTCCCAACCTGTTGAAAACCACTGCTTTAGATGTTAATACTGATTTCAGCTTTTTGAAACCATTTTTGGCCATTTCATACTGCCAAGGAGCAAGTGCGACTTAATGACGTAAATTAAATAGAGTAAGTAATTCCAGAACAGAAACGCTAGTAATGAGAAGGAAGTGACGTAACAACACAGAATCGTCACACGGCAATGTCAATAGAAACAACAGACTTGCTTGGGAGATGATAGGAAACGGTCGCAGATACTGATTTGGAGAATCATAGGTTGGCTGGGTAGATACCTATATAGTGAGAGACGACAGTCACAACAGCAGTGAGCGAATAGGCAAGCGAACCATGGGGAAAACTAGATGTCGCAAAGCACGGAGACTTTGATGGAGTGGCAGAAGGACGGACAGGGATCGTGTTGATATGTATATCAACTAAGCTGAGCACGTAACATAAAGCTTAATTTATATATTCTCGATGCTGACCTGGTATGACAGGCACTTCGAGTAGTTAATGTTTTAATGTTTTTCGTCGCACCAAGCTAATGCACTGCGTTATTATTAAACAGCGTTTGTAATTTTAATCGTCAAAGGAGTCGGCTTCCGTCATTCTGTTACAGTTGGCTCTGAAATTGCTATTCAATGCGAGCCGAGTTTGTATTATTTATTGAGAGCGTTCATCACCCCTTAATCACAATATAGCACATATTCTCTTTTTGATTTCTGTTTCACTTCTGTCACCCTCTGTTGTTGCGATCGCTCGCTTTGAACTCAAGCATAGTCCATACACACTATTCATAGTAGTGAAGGACTGAATTTTGCGTCTGGATTAGCTTCCCTTATTAACAGTGTCCCTCGCCATCAGACAAACCCACTCCGACTTCAGAGGTGCGTGTAATTTACGTTCCCAAGTCAAGGAATCCTCTGTTATCACATGACCAAGATAGGAGAAACGTGTTACTTGTTCTAGTAACTCCCCATTTACTCTGTTGCTCATTGATGACCTCTCCTTCCCACTGTTAATTATCTTAGTGTTCTTTTTTTTTTTTTTTTGGATATTAATATCTAATCGACATTCTGCACTATGCCTGTTAGTTAGTTAGTTAGTTAGTTAGTTAGTTAGTTAGTTAGTTAGTTAGGTAGGTAGGTAGTTAGTTAGTTAGTTAGTTAGTTAGTTAGTTAGTTAGTCAGTCGCGGTTCCAATTTCACGGCAACGGGTTGTCCCCATATTGCTCCGTTCCTGTGCCAGTGAATATCACACACAATGCTCCTCACTGCCCCATGTGAACAATGGAATAGACAGGAGTGTCAGCAAGCCAACAGCCCGCACAGGTACACTGTGCATAATGCCGCCGTCAGAATGCCAACACAAAAGTCCTCTACGAAAAATACAGTTCATCGTCGATGGAAACGGCAGTCACCAGAAAGACTTCATTGATCCGGGTTTTATCCCATATGCCTGTTTACTGGCCAACCTTTAATGTTATTTATTAATTAAATTAATTATCTTCTGTAGAATCCCATGCCGAGCTCCGTGGCGAAGGGGTTACAGAAGCGGTTCGTAATTCCGCTTACCTGCGTTCAAAACACAGCTGTGGCAGCAGACTGCGTTGCGCTGGGTTTTAACGAATTGGTATGGGAGCTTGTCGCTCAGAAAGCAATGGAAAACTACTGAACGTTAACTTGCCAAGAAATCACAAACAGCCCATTTTCTGCTTCAGTGGGCGCGTTAGCAAGGTTGATAGGGAACTGCGCTGATAATGTCATGATCACGGTCGGATGGGGATTCAAGATCTGGGCTCCTCGTCTGCGAAAGTGAGGGTGAGACTATTTCTCAATGCATTCTGGTTTACAAAATATAATGGTCCTATAGGCCTATACAACATAGACCCAAGGCAGGAAACTGTCTCAGGACAAATAATCATAATTATAAAATCTCCGCCACGGAGCAAACACGGCAGGGCGTTTCTGGTCGTCAGAAGTGTACCCCCTTCCCCAAGCATTTCGGACCTTTAACCTCTTATACTCTCTGGGGGCGGTCCCGTCCGGGTCATGACTCCGGGCGTCTTTCCCCTGCCTTGGAGACGTTTGGTCACATTCGTTATCTACAAAATATAATGGTCCTATCAAAACATAGATCCATGGCAGGAAAATGTCTCGGGACAAATAATAATAATTATTATTATTTTCTGCTTTGTTCTGAAAAGTTGTGTCTATTGTAATTTTATTTTAAATGTCATTCTTGCAAGTGTATCTTCGAATACACTTTGGCCTATGTATGAAAAAGTAAGAAATTGTTCGTTGCTTTCGTCATTTTATAGTTAGTGGAAATTCTTTGCGAATTGCTGCAATGATCGTAATCGCTGTATTCTGTATATTCATCTCACATCATATATAATATTTTAACTGAATCGGTTATCTTAAGCATTTCTTGAGTGCTTGTACCGTTTCTGCAATAACAAGCTGATCGTGTGGGAACTTGATTGCACTCATAAATTAAATTCTCTATTTACTCAGAGTGAATTTACTTCCTCTCAAAACATTTTGTTTTTTTTATCCTCCTGTCAGAATATGCATTATAAATTCATTTGAAGTGTAATCAGCCCTGGCCTGTCACTAGCCCAGGGTTTATGTTTCCTTTCCTATTGATATTGTTGTCTCCAGCACAACACCAACAATCATGTTAAAATGACACGTTTGAGAAATACATCTTTCCTGTGGCAACATGCGGAAGTGAGTCACGGACCATTTCACAATCACTAAAGAAAATAATTGGGGCTTTTGAGCTTAAATGTTACAAAGAAGTTCTTAGAATATTGTGGACGATGAAAAATAATCTACAACAGTGGTTCTCAACCGGCGGGGAATCCCCCACCCCGCCAGGGGGACATTTTAGGGTTTCTGGGGGGGGGGGGGGGTATGATTACTTCAAGATCGCGTTAATACAAGAACTGATTACTTGATATTGTTTTTCCCTTCATACTTTACAGTTCTGTACTTCTCGCCCTTCTGAAATTCGTTTTATAACATAAGTAGACCTTCAAATCCCGTTTTATGTAGACGACTAGACTTGTTCTAGTACGCGTTATTAAATTTAGCTTCCATTTTTACTTATACTGTGTAAAAAAAAAAAGGTTGGGGAGGCGGTTTTGGGAGGAAATACGAATGGGGGAAATGACATTGTAAATATATAGTGAAGGGGTGCATGGGCCAAAAAAGGTTGAGAACCACTGATCCACAAGATGGAAACATCGAAGACTACTGGTGCATAAACAACATCTTGTCTCGAAAACTGAAATACCCTGACTATATTAAACATCACAATGGTTTGGGAAGAACGGGGTGCACCTGGAACAAGAGGCAGGGGTCTACAAGCGCTAAGATGAAAACAGGGCAGACATAGCAGACACCTTGGGCATGAGGCATGTGATATATTTCCCAGTCACTTCACATCTTCCGAAATTCAGCACTCTAACTAGAAAGGAACACCATTGACAATAAGATTTCATCAGCCGATTCAAAACAAGGAGTAAATGAGTGGGCGATTCGAATAGAGGAACACGATCGACTAAAGTCAAGCCTGAGACGCCTGCCAGACCCCCGGAGTATAATTGGCGGTGAAATTAAATCAGTCCACAAAATACTATCAAAACGACCACCAGCAATTTTGGTTGGGAACCGATAGTGGCCGGTATTCTGGGTCCCATCAGGAAAGCTTGACCATGAATATATGTTAAAACGATCCATGAGGCTATGGTAATACGATGTTTATGTGTAATAATGTTAATGTGATGTTTAAGATGCTTAAAAAGAATCCTAATCAATGCTCTTGTTCCAGAAGGAAAGGAGACCGAGCGCCATGTTTTTCTATTCGATCCACATGCATGTTAGAACCTTTCGGATAGACATTCTATCGTAACATGCAACAAAATACTATTTCCCCCTACCTGCATATGTATATAAACACTTTTCTCTATGCAAGGAAAATGCACTCTTTAAATGCACATTCTAGGCATGGGTGCTTCTGCAGAGAAAATGTCGATAAGAGTCTATCTTGTCAAACCCTTATAGATAGATTCACACTTTCCTGAATATATTATGTGATTCTTCAGTTCATCATTTTTCATTAATATGCTTTGTGAATTCGCCATGTTCTTGTCATGAGAATAAATGCTCATTTATAAGAAAACATAGTTGCACCATATACCTAATTGTTTGCTAGACTTTGCACGCACCACCAGCCTCACACAAATGTTGCTGATGACTGGGTGATTATAACGTTCAGGGACCTGCCAATTGTGTTCTGAAAAATGGCCAGAAAGCAAGCCCATTTCTGAATTGTGTGCACGAAAATTGCTTGCAACAGTGGGTAGTTCTTTACAAACGTCTTCAAGCCCTTGCTGTGAGGGACAATCTGCGTTTGTGTTCGAATGCTGAATGCATAACTATCAGAAAGGCTCTCGTATAAATTCATGAAATAAATATGTTCTCATTTGTGATTGTTGTACAGTTGATGTTGGTTCATGATCATTACTTTTGTTGTGGGAGGAAAGGTTAGAGATTTTCCCCTGATATAAAAAGGCCAATACATTGATAATGATGATAATGGGAGGCATTTGAGAACTAAACCTGATCCAGAAGAATGAAGGCCGGTCTTACATTACAGGCACATGATGAGGATGAGATGTTATAATGTTGACCTTACCTCAACCTGCACGCATCTCAACAAAACCTGTCTTATCAAGCATCAGTCTCAACATACCTGTGACTTACTAGGCGGTGTCACTACATGCATCTGCCTTAACATGCATCTACTTGGCTCACTTACCCCTAAGTTACCAACGCGGCGAGAACCGCTACCGATTCTCGCGAAGATTACGTTACTTATGTTACTTACAGTTTAGTGGTAGTCGAGTAGGTAATCAGTGGTACAGCTAGACGATCACATGAACACCATACTTGCCCAGGTGTCTTTGTCATAACATGATGGATAACTCATCCTGGAACTGCTCTAAGGGCATAGACGACTGACCGGGTGATGGCCAGTAGGATCACCTCACGTATATAACATGTATACTCAAAAGCATTTATGGGCTGTTTTGCTTGTTTAGTAGGTGTCCATTTCTCACATGCGTATGTTGCAATGGGAAAGATGCGTGTTCTTAGAAATCTAATTTTTGTAGTTCTATCTGTCCCTCTTTACAGTTTATTCAGTTGTTTTAGTTTCTGAAGATTGACAGATATTCGTATTTTAATTTTCTTAATTTGTTGGTAATTACTGACCCAGATAATTTTCCACCACCTCAAATTTTTCATCATTAACATATATTTCTTTCCCCATATTAGTTTTATCTGTATACATTTTCTTCGTTTATTGCTAAATAAGATATACTTCAAAGTTGTGATTTTTACTATTCTTTTGGGTTGAGGTTATTAGTTTTTCTATACCATTCTGTGATGTGGATAGTAGTACTGTGTCAACAGCGTATCGAATCTCTGGTGTTTCATGACCACTGATATTTAGGGTATCATATCGTTCTTTGGCTATATCATCTCTGACATTTCTCATTGTATTTTCGGCGTAGAGGTTAAACAAATAAAGGGGCAGCACACAGCCCTGACGGTCGCTTTGCTTGCTGTCAAACCAATCTGATGTCTCGCCATCTATTCTAACCGCTGCTTGCTGGTCTAGATAGAGCATTTTTATCAAATGTACTACAGCCCATTTCCCTCATAATTTCACAAAGTTTCTCATGTTG
This sequence comes from Cepaea hortensis, assembly GCA_963921405.1. NCBI lineage: Eukaryota > Metazoa > Mollusca > Gastropoda > Stylommatophora > Helicidae > Cepaea > Cepaea hortensis. The sequence continues at coordinate 62,493,350 of OY992892.1, read as the reverse complement.
TACAGTTACATGTCTTTTAATAATCCACAAAACATGAGAATAGGTTTACATTAAATGTTCAACACTTCTCTATTATTAAACGCAAATTGAGTGTGTTTGTGTTAATCCCTTGTTCCTCTTCCTTGTCTAAATCCGGCTTGAACCACGTTAATCTCTTCTTTCATTTCCTTACGAAGTCTTCCCATTAAATGTTTTATTTCATGATTATTAGGTTTCTTGGCAAGTTTGGCAAAAGGTAGTTTGATGTTGCTTTCATTCTGGGCAGTGATTGCACTGGTCGGTGGTCATAGCCATTGTCTCTACTGGAGAGATCATCTGCCTATCGCCGTAGAGTGCAAACCATAACCAACAACAATCTGTCGGCTGCTCTCACACTCCATCCACCACCTGCTTCCACGGCTTCAAGTAACCCTAAGGTTGGGGGGGGGGGGGGCATGGCGCTAAACGGATACTCTACCTTGCACATTTGTCAGTTGGTCTTAAATGCTGACGCCTCATTCAGAAAGCAATGGCAGACGATTGAACGTAAATGTAGCGTAGCGCTAGCTTTTTGGATAGAAACTATTCAAAAGAAGCGACAAATAGACTTTCATAACACAGAAAGACTAATCACTGCTGAAGAAGAGACCAAAAAGGCTCGTGATTCTAGACTGATACAATAGGTCCCAGATCTGATCAAATCTTCTGACAGTGCCAGGCGGGAAAGGGATAGCGAACAACCGTATTTAGATAAAGACAGTAGGCCAGTTGTTTTCTGCTAATTTGGAAGATAAATGAGCCCAAAAAACTAATCCTGTATCACAAATAAGGAGATAGATTAACAAATAAAGTTGCAATCCGTTCGCTTCTTCTTCTTCAGCAGCGTTCCGAGCCATTGAGGTTCTTTGCAGCAGATACAATCCGTCTCCATTCGTCTCTCTGGTGGACCCTCTCTTGCCAGTCGCTGATTCCAAGTGCTTGTAGGTCTGTATATATATTATCTTTCCACCGCCTTCTTGGTCTACCTCGGGGTCTACCGTTCGCTTCGTCACACAATATTATTATTCTAATATTAGTCACTTTCATAACAAAATAGGTTTAGTAGAAATTTAAAATCACAACAATTAATGTATTTTTAAAACATTTCGTGTGCACCACGGGATGCTACAGGGACGCATATATGGTTTAAACACTTTCCCCTGATTCCTAAGTTTGATCTTGATATCTATATTTCCTGCCAGGCTAACCTGTATTACTCCTGGTTTATGTTTTAATCATAGACAACTGTTCTTGAGCCCTAATTGGTTTAAACTATTTGTTTGAATGTTTGTAGAGGTGGCCGACGGGTGTCTAGCAGATATCTGCAGATTCTTGTCCTTGCTGCTAGCAAACGTGTACTTCAAGATCTCTTCTCTGCTCCTTCTCCTCCTCTGTTGACAATGACGTACTCGAATCTCCGGGCGGGATGACTGGATTCAGCTTGGTTTTTAGTTACTATTTTAAGCAATGTCTTTCTCTTGATTCTAACGTTGTTGAACAATATCCAAATTTATATTATTTTGTGAGGCAAGGCACTTAACACAACTGCTATATTAGTTGAGATCTAGCTCAATGGTGGTAAGTAAACCACGACGATACACAGTGTCCTTATTATCGTTGATTGCGATGGTAAGTGGTGATTTAAGTTGAGTCAATGGCTGCACTTGACTATCTCAAATATTGCTTGTTGCGGGTGTAGAAATCCTTTGTCTTTTCATGACCAAGCACCTGTCCGTTGGGTGTGGGGGGGGGGGGGGGGGAAATTGATTGTTGATTCTCTATATTTTGTTTTTAAAATACCAGGCTTAACAAGAGCCACAAGAATTTCGCTATGACATTATAAATGTGTGTTTATAGCCTAGTTGACTCGACAACCTCCTCCCAACTTCGGGTTTTCTGAAATCACCGAAGGAATGCTTGTTCGTCGTGACCGGAAGCGGTCAGTCCAGGTTTTCTGTTGGCACTTTTCCTCAGGCCAAACAAATATATGCATACAAAAATACATATGTTTTAGGGCAGGTCTATCCCTATTCAAGCAAAACGAGATGAGATTACGAGGACTTCCGTTACAGTAAAATTGCCTAGTGAATCAATCTGGGGTTGAGGTTCATCACGACATCCTGCAAAGGATATGCAACGTATGGTGCTACACTTTATAAAAACGTTACAGCAACACGGATATCGTCAAATAGATCTACTACACACATATACACATGTCTTCATCTGCATTTGTCCGATTTTATTTCTCTTTTTTTTTTTCTTTTTTTTTTTTTTTTGGTGGAGGAGTGCGAGGGTGTAGATTTTTAAAGAAATTGTGTTGTGTCTGTTTCAAGCAAAGCTCTGATATTTAAACACAGAAGCATCAATCAATCTGTTGCACGATGTATTGCCTGGCATGTTTCGCACAGTATGCGCTTGACGAGATGCAACGAAACATGCCAGGCTGTAAATAGTGCAACACATTGTTTGTGGTGTCTATGCTTAATTTTTTTTTTATGTTGCATATCCCTTGCAGGACGTTGCAGTCGACACCAGCATTTTTCAGCTGCTGTTGATGTTGTTAGTTAGTTAGTCCATGTCTGGCGGTTCGCTGCTACCTGTTGTAGATCCTGGATGTTCACTTGGCCGTTGAATGAGCCTTCTCTGATGATGGTTCTACGCAGGGTCTCTCTTGGTCTTCCCCGTTTTCTTTTCCCTACTGGTGACCATAAGAGGGCTTGGTTGGGGAGTCTTGTCTTGTCCATTCTGAGTACATGGCCGATGTAGTTCCAACGGCGTTGTCTTATAAAATTTTATATAATATACAATATCTTGCTTAGTCTCTTGTCTTATTTGCGTATTGGTTCTGAAATCTGTCCAATGGAGGTTTAGAATTCTTCTAAGACATTTGTTCTCAAAATTGTCTAATTTTTTTTTAATCTAAAGCTACCGTTGATTTCCAACTCTCACAACCATACGTTAGCACTGGAATCACACAAGAGTTGAAGATTTTAAGTTTCGTATGTTTGCTGAATGTCTTTGACTTCCAGATGTTTGACAGTTTATTGAAGGCACCAAATGCCAGTGTGATTCTAGATAATATTTCTGGCGTTGAGTGTACTAGGCAAGTTTTTACGTAAAGTAGTTTGCCATTGCTTTCTGAACGACCGGCAGTAGTATGGGATGTTGTAACTAAGTATTATTTTAGGACTTCAGTCCTTCGTAAATCCTTCTATACGGGGTTATCTCGCCATCTTGTTTCGTCACAAAAACGGACCACAAGTGACCCAGATATTTTGAACTTGGCGGGTGTTTTTCTTGGGTTTGGATGACCACTTCCGGTTGTCGTGGTGTCTACTTCCGGTCCATGGCTACCCCCTATCCAGGTCCCCCGTACCCGAACCGGCGCGCACCGGCGCGAACCGAACCGAACCGATCCGAGCGGACGTCGGCGCGCGATCCGACCGGGCGGGTGTGGGGGCATCGCGGCGGTGGGTGATCGAACCTCAGGCAACCCCCTTTGATGAAGAAGTCCGAAGTCCAATATGTCATAAATTGATTTATTTCATCTCTCGAGCGAACCCGAGTAGGTCAAGTAATGACCGTCTTTTTTTTTTTTTTGCACGGCTCAGTATGCTAATTCGACATGTTTTCCGTACCCATGTATATCCATTACGCGTTTGATGAAAATCTGCTTTATGAATATTCTAACCGACCATAGAATTTTATTAAAAATTAAACCAAAAACTTAATTAAACCTTCTAAATTCCTGTATGTATATTGGCGAATAGGTACTTCAATATAAAAATCTAAACCCCGTTTAAAATAAGCCATAAGTTCCCGATATATACATCAAAATATGTAATATTATTAAACATCAAAGTTATACCCCTTAATTATAAAAATATTCCAAGGGAAATAAATCGGAGCCCTTGGCTCAAAGCAGAATTGTTTCCCATTTTAAGTGCTGACCTCCCTTGAATGTCTGTTTACCTACGCGACCAGGTAAAGAAACCTGCGCCACCAGGTAAAGAGCACACACAATAGACAGCGATCACGAGATTTTCCGATACCGGTCAAGCATATCGCTTCACCGAGCACGAGCCCAGCGATTTGACAATAGCCGCGGCCAGCGGTTACTGATAACCGCTAGATAAGAACCTGAAGGTAATTATCATTGACGACTAGGCAAGCTGTGGTCATGGATACAAGAATTCAGTGCAAATGTGTATTTTCTACTTGGTGTAAATCTACAAGACTCAGATATCAGCCCACCACCATCTCTCTCCCTCTCTCTTTTCTCGCATTCTCTCTGTCTCGCTCCCTCTTTCCCTCCAACTCAAGTTTGCAATTGTCATTATATACAAGCGACAGTCAGGTGCATGTGTGTGTGTATGCGTGTGTGCCTGCGTGGGTGTGCTATCAATTACAGGACATCACAGTCAACCTCAGTATTCTATGGAGTTTCGTGTGTGCTGGCCATGTTTGCGATTCTCATTTTGAATGGACGACAATCATGTCACGTGCGTGCGTGCATGTGTGTGTGTGTGTGTGTGTGTGTGTGTGTGTGTGCTATCAATTACAGGACGTCGCATGCAGCCCTAACATTGATTGATTGGTCGTCTGCCACCATGATGTACCATGTTATTCACGACCAAAACGTGGGTGTACTGTCGGGTGAGCGTGTGTGTGTGTGTCCTATCAATTACAGGACGTCGCAGTCAACCCCAACATTGTTGAGTGTTTGCGTGCGTGCACGCGCATGTGCGCGCTCGTAGGAAAACTTCAATATTTGGGGAGTAGCTGTGGAGTGGGTGTAGAAGAGGTTTGCTGGTGGTAAAAAGATGGGTGGATCAAGAAGCGCTGTGGGGGAAATACGTGCGTGAGTTTTGTGCTTGCGTGCGAGCGCATGTGCGCGCTCGTAAGAAACTTCAATAATGGGTGTCAGCTCTCAACCAAAACTATCCCTCGTACTATAGTTGTGTCTATCTATTACATACTACAGTCAAGTTGTAATGGAGTGCATTTACATGACGTCGCAGTCAGCACCAGCATTCAAGCTTCTTGGGCAACCTTGCCGATGTCTTTCAGACCAATCGGTACCCATGATCGTCTGTAGTGTCTGTCACCAGAATTACCATCATCAGCATCACCCAGCTCCACCAACAAAATCACTATCATCAGCATCATCAACAGCAGCATCATCAGCAGCATCATCAGCAGCTGAAGGTGACTCACCACAGGGCTATGCCGGTGGAGTGAACATACATTTTTCCTACTTTTCATATGTTTGACTGAGATTTTTATAAGCTTGGTTTGAAATTCGGCTAATCTTTTCACATTTGGTAAACAAATTTTCCCACTTTTCATAAGATTGGGTGAGTTTTTTATAAGTCTGAATGAAATGTAGCCAAAATTTTCCCCCTTTGTTTAACAAATTTTCTTAAGTGGCCTAGATTTTTTTGCCATTTGGTTAACAAAGTTTCCTACTGGGTGAAATTTGGTCAAACATTTCACCTCTGGACAATAAAATCTCCCTCTTTTCATAAGTTTGGGTGACAGTTGGCCAAACTTTTCACGTTTGGTTAACAAATATTTCCTACTTTTCATATGTTTGACTGAGCTTTGTATAAGTTTGGTTTGAAATTCGGCTAACCTTTTCACATTTGGTTAACAAAATTTCCTATTTTTCATAAGTTTGGGTGAAATTTGGTCAAACTTTTCCCCTCTGGACAGCAAAATTTCACACTTTTCATAAGTTGGGGTGAAAGTTGACCAAACTTTTCATGATTGGTTAACAAATTTTCCTACTTTTCATGTGTTTGACTGAGTTGTTTATAAGTTTGGTTTGAAATTCGGCTAACTTTTTCACATTTGGTTAACAAATGTTCCTACTTTTCATGCGTTTGACTGAGATTTCTATAAGTTTGGTTGAAATGTGACCAAAATGTTTCACTTTGATTGACAAATTTTCCTAATTTTCATATGTTTGACTGAGATTTTTATAAGTATGGTTTGAAATTTGGATAACCTTTTCACATTTGGTTAACACATTTGGTTAACACATTTTCTTACTTGGCCAAGCTTTTTTTTGCCATTTTGTTAACAAAGTTTCCTACTTTTCATAAGTTTGGGTGAAATTTTGTCAAACTGTTCCCCTCTTGACAACAAACTTTCCCACTTGTCATAAGTTGGGGTGAAAGTTGACCAAACTTTTTCACATTTGGTTAACAAATTTGCCTACTTTTCATAAGATTGGGTGAGTGTTTTATAAATATGGTTGAAATGTAGTCAAAATTTTTCCCTTTTGGCTAACAAATTTTATTACTTGACCAACATTTTTGCCCTTCAGTCTCTCATCACATGACAACTATATACACCGTAAACACTAAAAAAAAAAAAATGCAACAACCAAGACATAATTATAATATAGACCTGTTTATTTTACAGTAGTTCAGTACATTTTACAGTATTTCAGTACATTTTTCAAGAATAAAAATGTATAATGTCATTATACGAAATGGATGATGTGATATGAGGTGGTGTACATAGTATCATCACATCATTTTATTTTCACATACAGAGCTATACACACTGTATGTTGTTTCTGGGTTTCTTCACACCACTGTCTGAGTAGGTTGGTTTTTCCGGCTGGTAGTCTGGTATGTATAGGTCACTTGGTATGTAGTCGTAAGGCTGGTCTCCTGATTGGTGGGCTGACATCTGAGTATTGTAGACAATCGGGCCATCATTCACCTGAGTGTTGGGCATATCAAACATCTGACTATTTAGCTCTTCACCTATCTGGTTGCTGGGGTCATCACAGATCTGACTGTAGTTGGGTTGATAACTGGTGGTATAGTATGCGTCTACTTGGTGGCTTTGTTTGTACTCTGTTTGACTTGAGTACTGGTTTGAGTGTGTTGGACTTGTTTGCTTCGATTGGTGTCTTAGTTAGTTAGTTAGTTAGTTAGTCGACAGATCATCCTCGCTGCACATCGAACCATTCAGTCCATAAGTGCTCGGATCCCCTCCTCAGCAAATCCCGCAGCGTGTAGCGGCTAACGACGCCAGTTCTGTGTTGGTTTATCAATCTTCTTTGGCTTCCTGCGTAGTGTTCTTGTTTGGCCACACCTCTTTTAATTTGATGCTCTAGCAGTCTGGCCATTGTTGTAGATTCACAGTCATCACTTGGTTCTCGCAAAAGTCTCACATCACGTAGAGCATTCAGAATGTCAGCCTGGTCCATGGCGCGTCCGCCCTCCACAGTAGCCTCACCTGCGAGCTTGTCAGCCCGCTCATTTCCTTGTACTCCCGCATGCCCTGGCACGAAGATGAAACTAATCTTTGCCAGCCGAGACCGCTTCAGAGGCAGCAACCATTCTCTTCGGATCGACCCCTCCTCTATCCTCTTGATCATGTTCATTGAGTCGCTAAGGAAACAAGCCCTGGTGAATGTCTGTGTCTCGAGCCATGTTATTGCTTTACTTACTGCCATGACTTCCATGGTCAGGCTACTTGTGGTTTCAGTGAAAGCACCAGAGTCCTCCTTCACAATTCTCCCTCCGGCCCGAGCTGTAAAGGCCCATGAGCTTCTCACATGTCGGACGACCGACCCATCTGTGTAGATGACCGCGTCACTGTCTAGCGAATTCTCGAAAATCAACGCTTGTACTTCGGCCTCAACAGCAGCCGGATTTTCTTGTCTGCATTTTCTATCTAGTTGGATGCAAACTGAAAAGGATGTGCAGAAGTATGTTGGCACTTGCACCCACTCCTCGCCAGGTTCTAAGTCCTCAAGTGAACACACCTGTTGAAGAATGTCTTCGGCTTGACCCATCCACGACCGTCCTCTTTTTAACCTGCTGCCCTTCACCTTCCTAATTTCACTATGCAGTGGATGTTGTGTGTTTGCGTTAATTCTGAGGTAGGCGCGTGCCCTGCAAACTTGTATTCTCTCTTCAATGGTTGGAAAATCAAGAAGGTAGCGCATCGCCCTGCATGCTGTATCTCTTGTACATCCAAGAATAATGCGCATAGCTTCATTCTGTATCCTTTCCATCCTTTCTATCTGCTTATGGCTGAGAGTCAAGATTGCCATTGCATACTCCAAAACAGACATGACCAGCCCCTCGTACAGAAGACATAGATGGCGCTGCTCACAGTTTGCTGCCGCCATCACCCGCATCGCTGCCAAACCCCGCTTGGCCTTTGTTATCACCTGGTCTATGTGCACATTATAAGCAAGGCTTCGATCAAACCGTATCCCCAGGTAATTCATTGCCTGCGTTCTTTCCACCGTCTCTGAACACAGCATTACAGTTGGTGTTGGATTGTTGACAATATGATTATTCAACGAGAACCAAGTCACTGTTGCCTTTGTTGGGTTGACCATTGCCCCAGCTTCATCACACCAAGTACTTATGCGATTGAGTTCGGTTTGTAGTTCCCCAGCAACCTCCTCTCTATCCTTACCCTGACGATACACTAAAACATCATCGGCATATGACAATGTCCTGCCAGGTCCAGTGATCTGCTCACTGGTGATTCTCACTGTGTAGGCGTTGAACAGTACCGGAGATAATGGTGATCCCTGTGGTAGGCCAGGATATATTGTTGTTGGTTCCGAAGTCCAACTGCCACATCTAAAAACTACTTTCCGTTGGAAGAGGGCTGCAGCGATCCAACTAAGGAGGAATGGACTTACGTTTAGTTCAAGAAGCTGAAACATTAAAAAATCCAGTGGTACTCTGTTGTATGCGTCCTCAAGATCAATCGCTGCAGCAACGGTTTCAGTGCCTGAGTGGAAACCTTCATAGACATCCTGGGTGTCTTGATGCACATCAAACAGCTGGCTATTGGGCTCATCACACATCTGGTTGCTGGGGTCATCACACATCTGACTGTAGCTGGGTTGAAAAATGGCGGTATAGTATGCGTCTACTTGGTGGTTTCGGTTAGTTCCTTGTTTAACTTGAGTACTGACTTGAGTGTTTTGGTCTTGATTGGTTCTGGTAGTGCCTTGTTTGACATGAGCACTGACTTGAATGTTTTGGTTACTGACTTGTTTGTCTCTGTTAGTACCTAGTTTGATTTCGTTACTGGCTTGGTTAACTTGGTTGAGTCTGTCAAAGTCAGCTAGGATCTCGAGATGCATGGCGCTCATCTGTTCATACCCGTCTTAGTCGGGAATTTCTGGTCGGCTTCACGATAAAATCTTCGGATGTCTAACGTCGTCGTTCCTCTGTAGGATGAGACATACACGACCTTATCACCACCGCCCACTGGTCTAATAGTCTCACCACTACGAGTCATATAGACCCAGTTAGCAGGCACAGTCTTGATGTGTGTAGTCATCTTCTGATCGCAATGGTTGAGTATTACCAGCCTCGGGTTTATATACTAGTTTTTGAACCATGCGTAAAACCGGTTTCAGCCAGTTTCTTAGGTCAAGCGGTTTAGATTACGCTGACGCGGCTGTCCGTATGGCGCGACTAAGCGCTCTACTACCCACTCATTGACCCGTTGTATGTTTAAGTTGGGTTGCGGAATGCGGGTCATGGTCGCTTCCTGACCTCTCAACATGATGAAATAGATATTATAGAGGGCGTCGTGTTACTTGCGTGGTAGTCACTGTGAGCTACAGTCTGTGAAGTCAGAGTACCAGTGATATACATACGCAGTCTCCTCACACCCACTGTAGTTTTCTTCATATTGCTGACTGGTCAGGTATTAAAGACAGGACTGTCAGTATATTACAGTCATTTTGTTTTTTATGTAGGTATTTTAATACTCGTCTGCTAGTGTGGACTGACTAAAGGTTAAGGATGTTGGTGATGCTGTTCACTCGAGTTTTGGTGAGTTTGGTTCTGGAGTATCCTGTTGTTGATTATAGTCGAGGATGCACTCCTCAATTCTATTCAGGCTTAATGTGATTATTTCTTGTTTAGTGAAGTTCTGTTGTAGTACATCCCGCAATCGAACCGTTACTAGATCTGCAAAACTACCACCCTCACCATAATCACAAGAATGACTGAATGGATTCTCGGCTTCTTGATTTTGTGGGACATTAAGACACGCCATGCAATAACTGTCTGGTTCAGCTCTTAGTATGCTCCACATTTTGCTAATTAGGTATTCATGGGCCTCGGTATCTGTAGAACAAATAAGAATAGGGTACTTTATCAGCGTTATAGACATGGCTATTACAGATAATAGCTAGGGATCTTATAGGCACTTTATGTTACACAGTTCATATATTTCTATTGATAATGGGTATATGGACCCTTCGGTCCACTTTCACCTTCCCCTACGAGTACACGTTACTACTTATATTATTAAGGTACCACTATAGTGGTGTGTTCAAAAGTTCGAATGCCAGCTCTAATCCATGTCAACCCACCCTACACTACTATACGAAGAAATGGCTTGTCTCTTCAGATATAGGCGTCTAGCACCATATATCCCGTGACTTATACTAGTATTGTTAGGAGAAACACAGCGAAAATGTGAAAGCTTTATCAATAAACCAACTTACCATTAGCGAGTTGTAACATTGTGAGCTGGTTGGTGTTCACTGAGCCCGGTACTTCTATTCGACGAATGCTAGTCGTCTTATACACGGTATTTGCTTACGTAGAATGACTCAGCAGAATATTGTCTGACCATGTGACCGGATGCAAGTCCATCTTTGACCACTAGTCACGTGTTTCGGATGTATCCCATAAGGCATGAGACCGGCTACAGCGCTATCTTTGATCGGTTTTAGTCACGCGGTTGTAGACTTACATATGTCATCGAGTGCGACACCATCTTTAACTGGTTTTAGTCACGTGTTTCGATTGTATACCTTAGACATCTGCTTGGAAGCATCACCATATTTGATCGGTTGTATCGTTATGTTGTCAGTACGCTCTGAATCAACCTCCAGTTTTCCCCAAAGACATGTCTGAACACGTTCACGTACGTTCACTCCGCCGGCATAGCCCTGTGGTGAGTCACCTTCAGCTGCTGATGATGCTGCTGTTGATGATGCTGATGATAGTGATTTTGTTGGTGGAGCTGGGTGATGCTGATGATGGTAATCCTGGTGACAGACACTACAGACGATCATGGGTACCGATTGGTCTGAAAGACATCGGCAAGGTTGCCCAAGAAGCTTGAATGCTGGTGCTGACTGCGACGTCATGTAAATGCACTCCATTACAACTTGACTGTAGTATGTAATAGATAGACACAACTATAGTACGAGGGATAGTTTTGGTTGAGAGCTGACACCCATTATTGAAGTTTCTTACGAGCGCGCACATGCGCTCGCACGCAAGCACAAAACTCACGCACGTATTTCCCCCACAGCGCTTCTTGATCCACCCATCTTTTTACCACCAGCAAACCTCTTCTACACCCACTCCACAGCTACTCCCCAAATATTGAAGTTTTCCTATGAGCGCGCACATGCGCGCGCACGCACGCAAACACTCAAGCACGGATGCGCGCGCACACACACAGAGATGTCGTGATGGTACACATACATCAATCAATGTTAGTACTGTTTGCAACGTCCTGTAAATGGATTGTATAAACAATGTTGGGACAGACTGTGACGTCCTGTAATAGATAGACAACTAGCTGTTGATACACCTTCTTCATACGCCCCTGACCTGATTGGTGTTAATTCAAAATGAGAAGCACAAACTTGCCCAGGGTCGGTTGAAAATCCATAGAATGATGAGGTTGACTGCGACGTCCTGTACTTGGTAGTAGCACACCCACGCACGCACGCACGCCTACATGCGCGCACACATGCGCACAGATGTCCTGATGGTCCCCGCATACCAATCAATGTTGGGGTTGTCTGAACTTCCATAACGAACATACTTCACACCTTCAGACAGTTTGGTGAAGGAAGTGGGGCCAAAATAAACATACAGAAGTCTAAAATAATGGGTCTGGGGAAGTGGAAGAATAAAGCAGATTTCCCCCCGGATCTAACAGTCACAGATAACATGAAGATTTATGGGATCATTTTTCCATCCAATCCCAGAAAAACACACACAGGAACATGGCAATCACTGACAAAACAAATTATAGACACACTACATAGGTTCAAATACAAGACATCAACAATTTTTATACGAAGCACTATTGTTAACACCTTCATCTTTCCTAAAATACTATATTTAGCCACAGTGTTAGACCCACCAAAACAAACAATCACAGACATAAACAAACACATCAGGAAATTCATCTTTAAAACCACAATCCACAGTATTAAGCACAAGACTTTAATACAAGAGAAGACTAGAGGGGGAATCTCATTACAGGACCTTAACACAAAAATACAAGCATTAAGAATCAACCACACAGGACGCATCATCAATCATCCAGATCAACACTCGCTAGCATTATACTATATTGCAATTAGATTACACAGAATTAAGAAAATAGACAAAACAACACCGCACTATTACGGCACACTACCGCACTTCTACAGAACATGTATGCAAGCAATTCAAGGTAATGAACACTTAATACAACAGACTTCACTAACTTACACAACAAACATATCACATCAAAATCCAAAGAAATAACATACAGGCTAATTTATAATATGACCCCGACATCTGAGAGAGCCGCACAAACATTCAAGCAAATAGCCCCATGCAAATTATGTAGACAAAATATTCAGGAAACAGAGGATCATCTCTTCTATGAATGCCCAGCAATCACAGCCACTAAGATTGCACTGCAACAATTAATAGAAACACACACAAACAAGAAAACTGACGCTTATAAGGCCATTTTTTTAAAAAATACAATACCCACAGCCACAAAAGACAAACACACTAAACTTCTTGTTGCACTGGCGGAGTATAGAAACGTAATATGGTCGAGTAGAAACTCGGCCACACACAATCACCAAACAATACAACCACACACACTAGCAAAGATTTTCCAACAAAAAATCGCCCAGCTATTCGCAGATTAATAAACAAGAGCCACTCCCATCAAATTTCACACTACATAACATACATGTTCAAACACACACTCTCACAGTATATTTCTATACTCCGCATGTGTACCACTAAGCCCAATCATTGAGGAACAAAGCGCCAAATAACTGAATAAATGTCCCTTCTTTGTTACTGAGTCCTGGAGCCCAACCTAGACAGAACAATGGGACGGTGGCCTTTGTGAGTCAGTGGTCTTGTCGACCGACGGTTGACCTCGGTCTGAACAGCTCTCTCTCTCTCTCTCTCTCTCTCTCTCTCTCTCTCTCTCTCTCTTTCTCTCTCTCTATCTCGCTCTCTCTCTCTCTCTTTCTCCCCCCCCCACCCCAAACACGAATGACTATACGCTGTATTCGCAATGTAAAAGTCGAGGGCTGTCATTCAGCAATAATATTGAATCCACTTACAGGAAGTAAGCTTGCATGAGACTGCCTGCAGTGTAAAACGTGGGGCGGCTTTTGCCATTTCGACCTTGACACCAACATTTCCTTTAATGTATATATCTTCGGTGTGGAAGAGAACGCGTGCTGTGTGTTGAAGGCTTATAAGCGTGTGAGAAAGATGGGTTTAGAATGAACGAGCGGAGGAATCATCACCACACCATAGTCGTTGTTGTCTCCGTCATTATTATCACCATTATCATCACCATTACCATCACCACTATCATCATCATTATCATCACTATTACCATCAATCACGTTAGAATGGGATGACTGAAAGCGTACGCCATTATCATAACTGTATATGTATGTTTTTGTTTCATTAACGCATATGACATAACACTAACAAACGGCAACGCTCTGTAATATACACAAACAAAGAAACACGCATTGCACCTTGTAAATATACATTGCTTTGTATAAAATAAACGTATTAAAAAAAAAAAAAAAAGACGGTCATTACTTGACCTACTCGGGTTCGCTCGAGAGATGAAATAAATCAATTTATGACACATTGGACTTCGGACTTCTTCATCGAAGGGGGTTGCCTTAGATTCGATCACCCACCGCCGCGATGCCCCCACACCCGCCCGGTCGGATCGCGCGCCGACGTCCGCTCGGATCGGTTCGGTTCGGTTCGCGCCGGTTCGTGTACGGGGGACCTGGATAGGGGGTAGCCATGGACCGGAAGTAGTCACCACGACAACCGGAAGTGGTCATCCAAACCCAAGAAAAACACCCGCCAAGTTCAAAATATCTGGGTCACTTGTGGTCCGTTTTTGTGACGAAACAAGATGGCGGGATAACCCCGTATAGAAGGATTTACGAAGGACTAAAGTCCTAAAATAATACTTAGTTACAACATCCCATACCACTACCGGCTCCCATACGAACATGTTATATCACAACGCGACACGGTCTGCTGCACAAATCGGTCGCGGCTGAGTTTCGAACGCCTGGTAAGCGGTTCACGAACCGCGTTCGCAAGCCTTTGGCCACGGAGACGGTATGCATTAACTAAGGGAATAAATACATTGTTTTGAATCACATCTGTATATTGAACTTACCTTTCACCACATGCTGCACATTTAGAGGCCAGTAGGGCACAGTCCCGTAGACTTGCAACTGTGATTACCTCCACACAACCACACAATGAGCGGAGCCGCCTTAGTGCAGTGGCTAGCATGCTTGCCTGCCTGTCGGGCGGTTATATTTTCGAATCCCATTTGATGTTGATTATTTCTTCTATTTCCTTTAAGTCACTGTGGCCCCTGGGTGGACAGTTTAAAATAGGCACCAGTTAGCATCCTGGGAATTAAAGGCTTCCAGCATAATACTGACCGCATCATCCACCGAGTGTCTAGACCGCATCATCCACCGAGTGTCTAGACACACGTGGCTAGCAAAGATATCCAGTACTCACCATGGCGTCAAAAGGGGGGTTCTTTGTTTAATATGCAATAAGCGGTTCTATCGCTACGCACAATGCCAACAGTTCTGATAGAGAAGTTTTGCTGTTTGTTACTAAAATCAGGATCGCTCTCTCTCTCTCTCTCTCTCTCTCTCTCTCTCTCTCTCTCTCTCTCTCTCTCTCTCTCTCTCTCTCTCTCTCTCTCTCTCTCTCTCCAACCCTTTTTTCCCACCCCGCTCCCGAATCATTACTGACGATTATAATTGTGTGTACACTTTACCAAATATGCATAAATACACACACGCGCACGCGCAGAGATACATACTCTCTCTCTCTCTCTCTCTCTCTCTCTCTCTCTCTCTCTCTCTCACACACACACACACATACACCTACGTAAGAACTCACGTAGGCCTACCAACGTACACGCACGTAAGTGCATTCATGCAGACAAACTTTGTTTTTCTGACTTCTGGGATACTTTGTTTATCTGACAGCTGAATTGCTTTATTTCTCTGACTCCGAAGGTTGAGGGTTAACGAGTACACAGGTCTCGGAGACCCCCCCCCCCCCTGAGATTTGGTCGTTACTGGGGAGGGGGGTGTAATTTTCTCGGAGACTCCTGGGGGTCGTCGCTGGAGCTACGGATTCGTGCTCTGTGCGACGCGTTTGGCAGGCCGTTCAGAGACAGCCATGTGGGATAAAACCCAGTGCAACGAAGTCGATCCTTTTGCTTTAAACCCCCCTTTAAAAAAAAATTATAATATGACTTTGAAGTTCAAAATTTGAAGTTTGAACTCCTGCTGTTTGGTAATGCCCAATGTGCACTGACGTCGTACCACATATAAATATATGCCATGTATGATTAGTATACCGTATGGTTTATACAATTGTTTCTATGATTCACTTTATTATTCACACATGTATTACCGTGAGGGTAACTGTTGTCTTGCCCAGAAAGAGTTACAAAACGTTACTGGAAAGTTAGCGTTATTCTCGCGTGGATTTAAACGTGCAAATCGTAACAAGAACACGAGACATTTCCCGAGTCAGCAAAAGCAGCTTGAGTGAGTGATCACTCGCAGACGGTCATATAACATCGTGGGAGATTTCGTGTGTCTTCGCTGGTTACTTGTCGTTACTTATTCCGGGTCCGGCCTTGGTTGTGGTAATAGTAGATAGAGTTACCGTTATCACATTTCTCCTGGATGCCCGTCTTGTTAGTGCAGAGGTCAAGGCTGGTGAACGAATTATTGCATACGTTGACCTTCACCTCCTGACCTAAAGACAGTCAGACATGGCGTTCCAGGCAAGAAGAAGGAACAGCTTTTATCGTACGCTTAAAAATGTCGAACCTGATTTGGATGATCTGGTACTTGATAGAGGCGCCCAAGCAACTGCACAGAATAAGTGGCTTTTTGAAATTGCATGGGAAGTTGCAAATAAAGGTAACACAGTTTGGACACCGATTTCAAAACATGTGTTGTATATTTACCTGTTTCAGTCAAGTTTCACACTACACACCACCGCCTACCTCAACTTCAACTACCTGCCAACCTAGTATACTTGTTATAATTGATTGTTAAGTTTTAGTGGCAAGGCGATTGTAAATCTTCATCGTTGTCATAGTGATCTGCTAAGCCATACAGGTTGTTTGTCCATATGCAATTGTTCCTTCAGTAAGGTGCTGTAACAGTTTGGACTACTTTGGTCTGGAGGTTACTTAGTTGTTACACAGTTACAGTCATGATTTTAAATTGAGTATTTACAAGTGTGACCACCTCAGGTTGATAGGCCTTGAAAACCCAAATCTAATTGTATCTCAATGATGCCTGTATGTCAATTCTAAGTGGAGATATTCACATTTTTGTGAAGGTGAGACAGTTAAAATTTTTTCTCATGTTCCCCGTACTTTTGAGGCTTTTTATTGTCTCATTTTATCTGCTTCTGGTCCATCCGACATTGTATCAAACGGGTCATTGATGGATATGAAATATGACTTCATTAATATGTTCCGTCATGTTAAATGATAAAATAATAGTACAAGTATACTAATAAATTATTAATAATCTTTAAACTTGTATTTTATTTAACTTTAGTAGTTCAAATTGCGCGATGTGAGCTGATTCCAATCGATATTTACGTCGGCCGCCATCTTGAGTTTCCATTCACAAAGTGGAAACATCCCCGCAGAATTATTTTTTTTATACCACAAATGGAAGACAATTGGTGATGAAACTCCAAATATATATATAAAAGTGGGTGCAGAATTTGAAAATCCATCTCAACATATTCATATAGTTACAAATCACCTCTAAAAAATAAAAATTAATTATCGTGTATCAAATAATTACATTTATTTAAAAGGTCACGATAATTTCAACCAATCGCTGTTTCACGGAATATTAGACTAACCTTTTGTCTTAACCTAAGAAGGCGTCTGCTATTGTCATGTGATATTTGAATGAATGAATGAATGAATGACGTCATAAGAATGAATGGTCTTTACAGCTGCCATTTTGCTGACACAATGAGACAGGCTGGGGTGGTGCGGTACATCACTTCCGTTTTCAGTTCGGGTCATGGCACGATCGATTTAGCTAGTTACAGTACAGGTTCGGGTTCGTACCTTGTGTGCTTTCTTTCTACTTACTTAACTGATTCACTGCCAAACAAAAAAGTTGGTTTGGACCAAACAAAAATTCATGGCAGAATATTGGAAATAGGTGTGTGTAACAATAATGATGTAAAAGTTGTTAAAATAGTAGCAGATATATTTATTATATTTCAAATTAAAGGAGATTGCACAAAGAACATGCCAGTGTCGATAATTATATGAAAGGTTATAAATATAATAATGATAATGATATATTTTGTAACAATTTAAATTACAGAGGTGACAATTATTTAAAATTTCCACTTACTAAGGTGTTATTTCTCATCCTTTGAAGATAAACCTGTTAAATTTTCTGAATAATGAAATACACACCACTTTTCTTCACCAGTATAAGAATTGCTCCTTAAAAACCATCCAAAAATAATTATAACTGCATATTTATAAGCATGTCATTTTCACGCAAAATTGAGAAAATCAGGGAAAAACACTTAGCAGACGCGTTCTCAATAGATTAACAATATATACACATTTATGTTTATTGTTATTTACAGTACTGCTAAGCTTATTTGTGATAGGCTTCAAAGCAAGCTTTAGGGCGCAAGTGTGGCCCATTTTAGCAAGCATAATTTGACATGTGCCTTCATATGATGACGAACTTTCACTGTTAGTTTTGTTTTCCATTATGGCTGCATACTAAATAATTTAACTAAATAACTACATTAACCCTTTACAGGGCAGACTTTTGTCCATTTTGTAACCCTGAACGGGCAAGAAGAATTTTGAGGTTTGGTAAAATTTCGGGTTACGTTAGTAAAATCATCACATAAAAGATGTTAGTCAAACGATTTTACTTAAATAAAAAATATGAAGTAAAAAGCATGCAGAGTATTATACTTACGTGAATGTTCCGGTAATCCACACATGAACACAGATATTTACAAAATACAACATATTGTTTGTGATTGTCAGTCATTTATACAGCAATTTACAAACACATTTTCAGAATCAGAATCACTTTCTTTAAAGTCCTACTCACGACTGCTAACGCAAAGTAACGCCGATCACTGATATCTAGCTCTGATTCAGTCAAATTTGTGCACTTAAATGTCACTTAAATTGAACCCAGCAAAATCTCCACTGTCACTTGAAGAATCGTCAAAATCCGTTTTGAAAAACTAAGTGTAAAAACCCCGAAAACTATAAACAAAATCCGTTCACATTCATAGTACGCGCTTGCAAATGGCGGCCACATTGTCAAATTATCGGTGAAACTGAAAGTAAATAATCAGAATTCTCTGAAAGCCACGCGATCACGTTTTTACAATGCTAGTAGTAGCTCGGACGCATTCAGATGGTTTGCTCGTTCCGGGGTAAGGACGCATTCGGATGATTTGCCTGGTAAAAGGTTAACCATGTGCTATCAGTTTAGGATCTTTCACAAAGTCCTTTAAATCAGAATAACTATAATCTAAAATTATTTAAAATTATAATCTAATGTAAATATATGAAGTAGAGAACAGAGGGCATTGCCATTTCTAAACCAATAACAAAACACTATTACAATCGATTTGTCTTTAAAAACGATTAATCCACCAGACATGGAGAGCCATGACTTTGCCCTATGCGCCGCTTTGGGCTGAAGAGGAAAAACTAAGTAAGTAACTTCTCTGATACTGTTCGAAGGGCATATCTTTTCTATGTGTAAATTTTCATTTACGGGGCACTTAAAATTGCAGAATATAAAAGAAATGAAACAAATAATGCACTGTCAATACTAAGCCAACCTATCAGTTTCTGGTAGTCTAGAGTAGTTCCATTGAGCCGTTTAGTCGGCTCATGGCAGTGAATCAACTACTATACTAATTACTATGTTATGGTATAACTATAACTAGTATAGCTGAACATCTTTTGAACATCTTTATTTTCAAAGGGTTAAGAATTGGGCACGCAGGCCCATCTGACATTCTGCCCTTCACAATTTCCTCATTCAATATAACTTATGAAGCAAATTTTTGACAACAAAAGAACAATAGCATTATAACGCATGACAAATAATCAATAACAAATGACTCACTGAGGCAATTTTTAACATGGGCATTATAAATACCTAAGGAAGGTGTAACGTGCCATACATATGGGAATGTTTTTTGGCTAGTTGTCGTTTGAGATAATTTACCATTATTATTGTATTTTTTTTGTTTTTGTTTTTGTTTATGGGGGCTTGTAGTCAGTACTGAGGTAGTGTTCAAACAGATTGCGAATGTATGTATAATGATTTGTGGTGTCTTTGATATCTTGTGGAAGATTGTTCCACAAGTGAGCGGCAGAGTATGCTAAGCTTGTTTTATATGTCTGTCCTAGGTTTAGGGACATGAAGTATATTTAGTCGCTCGCTATGTCTTCCATTATATTTAAACAATGGCCAAAGGTAGCTTGGAGCATTTTGAAATAGGATTTTGTGAATTAGTTTGACCTTATTAAAAAGTAGTCGTTTGTGGAGTGGCAGTAACCAAAGACGTTTATGTAGGTTAGAATTGTCAGTGAGCTTTTCACCATTAATTAAACGCACTGCCCTTTTCTGGAGTGAATATAGGCATTTTGTTATTGATTTGGAACATCCATCCCAGATTGTGGAGCAATAATCAATATGTGTTTGTATGTGGGAAGTATAGAATATCTTTCTTGTGTTTTCGTCAAGGAAATTTTTAATTTTGGCAAGTTGATATACTTTTTTGGCTATTTGTTTAACAAGAGCATGAACATGTGAGTTAAAGGTTAGATTTTGATCTATGATAAGACCCAGAGCCTTGTGCTCGGTTACACTTTCTATATGCATGCTACCAATGTGCAGCTGTAGAGTTCTCTGTGAGTTTAGCGTGTGAAGTATTTGCCTGGTTCCTATTAACATAGATTTTGTTTTAGAAATTTTGATTTGCATGCAGTTTGTATGACTCCAGTTAACTACCCTATTTATTTCCTGTTGCAATGATACTTCTAGCACAATACGATCAGTAGCGTTTGTATATACTGTGCAGTCATCTGAAAATAGATCGCAGGACGACGACAGATATAAAGGAAGATTGTTTATATAAATGGCAAATAAAAGAGGGCCAAGAATAGATCCCTGCGGTACTCCAATATTAATGGTAATGGCTTGAGATAAAGATTGATTGTGTGATACTATTTGTTTTCTGTCTAATAAAAATGACTTTTATTAATGTCACTATTTTAAAGCTTACTTTCATTGTTTATAGTTTTTTAATTAGAATATTATGATCTATCATATCGATCGCTTTTCTAAAGTCTATAAACACCGCTCCTCATAGAGTATTGTTGTTAATATTTTGATGCCAGTTTTCTATCATGTTTGTTAGGGCCGTATGACAAGAATATTTTCGCCGAAATCCTGACTGACTGTCAACTATTAGTTTGTGGCGAACTAAGTTCTCTAGTATTGTTTTGTGGATGTGCTTTTCTAGTGGTTTGGATAGTGAGGATATGGAAATTGGCCTATAATTACTCATGAGACAATCGTCTAGAGAACCAGCTTTTAAGTGAGGATACACTTTAGCATTTTTAAAGGCTGATGGGAAGTGACCTTTAGTGAGACATTGATTATATATAAAAGTTAGTGACTCGCAGATCGCCGGTGCAGCATGGCGAAGGATACGATTACTGATTCCATCAATTCCTGATGAGTTATTGTTCTTTAGGTTACTGAGATGCGTAAAAAAAAAAATGTGGTCGTCATTAGCGGTATGTTGGAGGGAATGTCTCCATAGCATTTGTTTTCACAGAATGCTGATAATAAAGATATGTCATGAGGCGCATCTGGTATTGCAGCCTTCAGTTGGTTTATGTCGGACTGAAAGAATCTACTGAATTGATCACATATAACCTGATTTGATGGTATTGATTGTGATGATTTGTGTTTATTTGTCAAGGTATTAATTGCTTTCCATATATCTTTAGTGTTGGTTTTATCTAATATTAAGTTCTTAAAATAGTTTTTCTTTTCCTTTCGAATAACATATTGAACTTTGTTTCTCAGACTACGGTACATAGTTAGGTCTCTATTTTTATGTGCCCTGTCCCGGTCTCTCATAAGTTCAACTACCTCCTGTGTGATCCACGGGGGCTTAGTGTGATGTTTAACACGAACTTCCTTAAATGGAACATGCTTATCAAATATACTTAGAAAGGTCTTCAGCCAGTGGTCTAGAGCATCGTCTGCATTCATTGCAGGATACAAGATGGCTTTGCAGTGTAAAGATACTTTTTTTTTGCCCAGATAATTACTGTCATTCAGCTGTTTTGTTGTCTGGTTTTTGTTTATCGTTATATTTGTGTTTCTTTCCCTAGTTACAGTGTCTGATTTTTCAGAAATCGTTATGAAATTCATCTTGCTAGCTGACACAATATAATGTATGTACACCATTCAAATCTCTGAAAGAAATTTTTTTTTAAAATGATAGTGCATCAAACATCAGTAACAGATTTTTTTTTTTTTTTTTTTTTTTAAAGTTGCGTATCCTTTAAAGGACGTTGCAGTCAACACCAGCATTTTTCAGCTGCTGTTGATGTACTAGGCAAGTGTTACGTTCAGTAGTTTGCCATTGCTTTCTGAACGACCAGCTCCCATACCAGCACGTTATAACACAACGCGACATGGTCTGCTGCACAAATCAGTCGCAGCTGAGCTTTGAACGCCTGGTACCCGGCTCACGAACCGCGTTTGCAAGCCTTTAGCCACGGAGCCGATTTACAAAGAGCCGATTTTAACAGATTTAGAGTAAAGAAATTAAGATTCTGGATTGCAAATGTGTGTTTTCACTCTGTCCATCTTTGTCATACATACCACGTTGGTGAATGAAGATCATTCATGAAGATCTGTTTGCTAGTGATGATCATTTATTTGATGGGAGAAAAGGGGTTTTGTAGATGCTTTATTTCACAACCTTGTTTTACTAAATACATTTGCTTGTTACGCAGGAACAGGAAACAGTACACTGAACAATTTAGCAATTATTTGTAGTTGCCAGTCAAGTTGCAAAAGCTGATTGTTTTTTATTTTTTTTTATAAATCTTATAAAATATCAAAGTTTGATTCTTATTACTTCTCCTACTCTTCCTTGTCTTTATGGTGCCGATCATATCCATAAATTTATTTTTGGTGCATTTGGTAACATGATATAGTGTCAAATTATATAGGGACTTTCATGTTAATATTTAGGGCTGCTGTTTATTGAATCACATTATTGGATACTTAGTAGTTATACCAGTGTTATTCAGCACCTGATGCAGGAGAGAAAAACCAAAAACTCCCTAAAATAATTCACAGCAGACGATGACCAGAAGATAACCTGTGCAGTTTGCTTTCTGTCCACTATTAGATACAGTTATCCGTGGCCAAAGGCTTGCGAGCATGGTTCGTGAGCTGCTTACCAGGCGTTCGTAACGCAGCCGCGACCGATTTGTGCAGCAGACCGTGTCGCGTTGTGTTATAACGTGCTGATATGGGAGCCAGTCGTTCAGAAAGCAATGGCAAACTACTGAACGTAAAATTTGCCTAGTACATCAACAGCAGCTGAAAAATTCTGGTGTTGACTGCAACGTCCTGCAAGGGATTTGCAACATTTTTTAAAAAATGTGTTTTTCAAAGCCTCTCTTCATTGTATGACTAAAGAATGCTGTTTGTCTCATTGTTATAGCTGCATATAATGTTCTACTTTGATTAGCCTCTTCCAGGCAATCATTTTTAAGTTACTCTGGCAGTCCAAGGTATTCTCAACATTCATCACAGGAGACGCATAAAATGTGCACAGTACAAAAAGTCTGGTTTAGTGCTTTTTTGTACAGGCATCAGTATTTTCTGATGCAGAGTTTATGCATCGTTCAGTTGCACTGTTTAGGATTGATACATTATTGATATTAAAAGATGTATTTGGACTCCTGGTTGTTTTGTAGGACTTTTACAGCTAATGATTTTGTTGACTTCTGTTGTTTGGTGATGAATTCTAAGTATTTGAAATTGAATAATATATAAGACTGGCCGAAGGTTCATACCAGTATACGATCAGCAGTGCCAGTAATGGGTTATGTTCAGTTTTAAAACCTCAAATCCTGAAAACTTGATTATCAACCCAGTTAAAAAAGTTAATTGCATATCCTTTATAAGACGTTTGCAGTCAACACCAGCATGTTTTGCTGTTGTTAATGTCTGGGCAAGTTTACGTTCAGTAGTTTGCCATTGCTTCCTGAACAACCGACACCCATACTATTTTGTAAAACACCAGCACAATGTGGTCTGCTGTCAAATCATGCGCAGCTGTGTTTCGATCGCGGGTATGTGGGATCATGAACCGCGTCCATAAACTCTTCATCATGGAGACCGGCACCAGGCCAGTAAAGCAATTAAAAAAGTTAGTAATCTGTTGTCTTTGAGAATACAAGGCTTTTCTTCTTCGTTTACAAAACTCCCAATGCTTCTTGTCGTAATGGTCTCATAATGCATGTATTCATTATCGTCATCCTCCTCATATGACCTGCCAACTGTTGTAGGTAGGTGTTCGTTTTCCACAGATCTCGATCCTTGTTGGTGATCCTTAATCTTTGATAATGCCAAGCTTTTCTTGTTCCTTCACAAAACTCTAAATTTGTCTGTGTTGCAATGGTCTTATACATGTATTCATCATCATCATCTTTATGTGTCCTGCCAACTGGCATAGATGTTCATGTCTCTCCACAGATCTAGGTCCTTGGTGTTCTGAATCAACTCTGCTGATATTCCTCCTCCACTTCACATCTGTCCATCCAGCATCATTTCTCTCAGTCAGCCTTTACCTCTTTTCCCATTGATCTTTCCAGTTGTCACAATGTTTTCCAAAGCCTCTCTACTCATTACATGGCCAAAGAATGCCTCTTTCTTATAGCTGTATATAATGTTATACTTTCATTAGCCTCTTCCAGGTAATCATTATTAGTTACTCTGGCAGTCCAAGATATTCTCAACATTCATCAAAGGAGTCACAGCTCTGTTGCTTCCAATTTAATTAGTTCATTCACTTCTGCATGTATTACTATTTATTAGTAGCTAGGGTCTTTCATTAGCTTCCTGTCTTTATCATCTATAAATGTGACAGTGGACCATTCTGTTCTTATCAGTCTATCATTTCTTTCGAATAACAAAGACACAAACAATAGATTGCCTGGAATATTTTGTTGCATCTCGTCAGGTACATACTGCAGAAATCACACAACATAAACTAAAGTAATTAGATAAATCCTTCAAGCTGAAATATTTAGCACACATATTCACAGTAATTTGAATTGTCTACCACAGTAATTTTAAACTGACTATCATGTCTTTCTGTTTGCACAAAATTGGCTTCTGTAAATTAATGGCAATTGCTTCTGCCACCTTTAACATGCAGCCATTTTGTGTATTAAACAATGCATGAAACTCATTGTCTCAATCAATCACGTATCAATTATTCTGTCTTATCCAGTTGGGCATGTGTTTGATCATTCATTCAATCAGTAGCATGTCCCTTGCAGAACCTCGCTCCCATAACAACCTTCCGGAAAATTTCTCCATCACAAGCAAGATGTCCCGCGTCCGATACACCTATCTGGAGATCATCCGCCACATCCTGCACCCATCTTCTCTTTGGCCTTCCTCTTCCTCTCTTCCCAGGCATATACCCCTCCATTATTGTTCTCTCCAAACTTTCATGACGTTTCAAGTGACCAAAATATTTCAATTTTCTGTGTTTTATCGTCTTTAATAGCCAACCCTCTTCAGTATTTAGCTCTTGAAGTATGAATTCTTAGAACCCGTCTATAACATTTGTATTCAAAGGCATTTATGCGCTGTTCAACTTGATTAGTAAGCGTTCAGGTCTCACAGGCATATGTTGCAATGGAAAAGATGCATGCTCTTAAAAATCTAATTTTTGTAGTTTTATCTGTTCCACTCCATAATTTATTCAGTTGTTTTAGTTTTTGAAGAGCAATTGATTGTCGTCGTTTAATTTCTTTCATTGTGTTCCCATTGTTGGTAATCAATGACTCAAGATATTCAAAATTTCCACCACCTCCAATCTCATTAACCTATATTTCTTTCTCCATAGTAGTTTTATCTTGTATGCATTATCTTTGTTTTTGCTATGTTAAGACATAAGTTGTGATTTTCACTATTTCTTTGGGTTGAAGTTATTAAGTTTTCTACCATTCTGTGATGTGGAAAGCAATACTGTATCATCAGCATATCGAATCTCTAGTATTTCCTGACCACCGATATTTAGTGCATCATATTGCTCCCTGGTTTATATCATCATTTCTCATTATATTTTTGGCGTACAGGTTGATAAATACATTTGAATTTGGCATACAGAGGTACAGGTTCTTTTACTGCTGGATAGTCAGAATAATAAACAAAGACTCCCGGGGAAACCGGTCAAGCCGAAACACGACAAACATCCTGCATCAATTGGATAGCATGCTTTGGAAACCAGTCACTGTCAAAGAAACTTTGATATGAGAGCAAGAGCATGTCCGAGAAGAAAATGGATTGACATCAAAGACAATGACATGGAAGGACACCATCCAATGCTACCCATCAGGTGCTGGAATGTCAACTTTTCTACCCCATGACACTTGATGGCAAAAGGGGAAGGTGATGATGAGTAAATGTTGCACAGAAGTTGATCATGTCTGTAATGAAGTCAGTGTATAGTACTGAAAGTTCCAAAATAGATACTACCATGTGAAATTGTGATGACTGAATTTATCTGATGTCTCTCTTTTCCGTTACTTTCCAATTTTCAGAGCTGCTAGGTCACATAGTCATAAATATCTGGTCTCCGACAGCTGAGATAATTGGGAATTCATGTGCCGATGTACTTGTTTATAGTTGTCTATGTAAATTGTGTATTTTGGATAGTTTGTGTACACTGAATGAAACAGACACTGAATAAACATAGTTTGAAGGGAAGTTAAAAGTATACTGTTTTGTTCTTTAATTATAGTTGGCGGTATTTACACTGTTATCAAAACCAAAGCACATGTGACCGTGGAAGAATGGGGTGAACAGTACTGTTTATTAGGTCCATACAATGAAGCTTGTGTACGCACAGAGGTAGAACTTCTGGAGCCACACCTCCATTCGTATCGAGAGACAATTGCGGGCATGAGAAATGCTGGAATCAAGGTAGGTGGCATTTGGTTAATTTATTTTGTAATAGATATTTAATTTTACATGGATATCTTCATAAGTGCTCCAGTCTCCCCTCAGATGCACAAGGAGAATCTCAACACAGTACACAAACTCTAGCTTCAGCAAGGATCACATTTGTGTGATATTTTCAGCTTCAAACTATATTTTGGTGTGTTTACACTGTCTTCAAAACCAAAGCACTATTGACTATGAAAGAATGGTGAGCACTATTGACTATGAAAGAATGGTGAGCACTATTGACTATGAAAGAATGGTGAGCACTATTGACTATGAAAGAATGGTGAGCACTATTGACTATGAAAGAATGGTGAGCACTATTGACTATGGTTCTGGTAGCTTCTCCTGCCTACTGACAGTCAATTTGGATTCAAACCCTTGAAGAGGTATTTTTTATGTTTTGTATGATCAGTACAGTTCTAAGGTTAAACAAACCCAGTAAGATGAGTACCATCTTCTTCTGCCTTTCATCTCAGTGGAGTATGGCCCTCAACCAACTCTTGTTATTGACGGTTGAATTTTGCAGCTGAAGAATGAGGTGACCATCACACCTTTGTTTCCCTGTACAGTGAAAGTATTTTCAGAAATGTTGACGATATGGAAGGAATAATCATTTGGGGACATAACATCAATAACATTAGATATGCGGATAATACAGTATTGATTGTAGACAGTGAGCAGGATCTACAACATTTAGTAGAAGTGATTGTTGCATACAGTGAACACTTGGATTAGAATTGTAAGTAGACACAGATTATGGTTGTCACTAAGATGAAGGAAATACCACAATGTAATATACAAGTCAATCACATCTGAAAAAACCCTCCTGATGAACACAAAGAAGAAGATATACAAGAAAGTGGGAATATTCTTAAACAAGTGAATCGGTAGTTATCTCGGAACAGTCATAACATCTGATGGGAGATGCCTTGAAGAGATATTGAAGACCAATAAAAAGATGTCAATGTCTACAAGAAAAAGAGTGTTTAGGTGCTTACATTGAGCCTATACTTTTATATGGATGTGAAGAGTGGACAATGAGCAGACAAGCTGAAAAACACCTGATGGCTGTGGAAATGTGGTTTCTGAGGATAATGCAAAGAATACCATGGACAAACAGAATAACCAATGACCAAGTCCTACAAGAAACAAATGAAAACCGCAAACTGATTAGAGAATTTAGACAACAGTCACAATTTTTTTATCACGTTACGAGGAGAAATAAATTGGAGAACCTGGTGACAACTGGCAAGATCGAGGGGAAGAGAAAAAGGGGAGGGCAGAGAAGTAAATACCTGGATGGCTTGGCCACATTGTATGGTCGAGACAGAAACACTGAGCTGATCCACGATTCTGGTGATTGAGTGAGGGGCAAAACATTACCGCCCACGCTAACCGGCATGGCATGGCACATGATGATGATGATGATGACCTTCACACCAACACCCATAGTCACCTTTTACAACATGCACAGTAGGTTACAGTATAACTGTTCTTTGCTTCTTGCTGGGGCTCCGTTAACACACAGGTAATGAATACCTTCTTTGTGGAATTTTATTATAAGTTTATATCATTTGTCTCTATTTTGTTTTTGTTGTTTGGATGACCACATGGCTCTGAGGTTGACAAGTAGGGAAAAAAAATGCAGAACATTTTGCATCAGTTAAGGCAGTAAAAGTGACATCAACTCCTGAGTGCAGTTTGGTCAAATAAATATGGGCCTAGCATTGTATAGCCAAAGGTCATCTGCTAGCCCATTAGTTATGGCTGCAAAACCTCATTGGGGCACTGTTTTATACGTACCCTGTTACACACCTTGAGGTGTATTGGAATATGGTGCCAGTCCCATGTTTTTAAAGATCAATTGGCACACACTGGGTGCTGTCTTCAGTATCACACCGGCCACATTTACTTCCCAGTACAAGTCCTGGTGTCTGCTTCAGGCTGGGTTGACATGGGAGTTCAAACACATGACCAATGGGCCGGCCAGCAAATGTGCTAGCCACTGCTCTACCATGGGTCCCGAACCCTGTAGAGCCAAGCTTTTATGATTTTAAGTAACCACTGCTTAGGATAGAATGAGTTAAAGTAACATCTGCTTGTGATTGAAAGAGGTGGATGTGCTAGCGAAGTTGATGACGAATTGCACTGATAATGTCATGAACATGGTCGGACACGAGTTCGATGCCCGGGCTCGTCGCTTGCCAGAGGGAGGGAAAGATTGATGACCTATTCCTCCTTGTTTTCAGGCCTACAAAATGTGATGGTGCTATCACATCACAAACCTATAGCAGGAAACTTCTCCGGGACAATAAATGACCCCCCCACGCGCGCGCGCGCACGCACACACACACACACATATACACATATACACACCCACCCACCCATCTACCTTGGGAGGTGGGGGACACGTGTAAGAAGGTAAGAATATTTGCCAAGATTTGCAGAGCCAGCCAATCTGTCCGCCTGTAATCTGTCTGCCTGCAAAACTTGGTGGAGTATTGATGCATGACAAGGCAGACGTGGTTGCGGCCTTGTGGGAGCATGTGTACACCTCGGAGGAGCAAATGGATCACCATGGTTTGGCAAGAATGAGACAGCGAGGAGTGACGAGGGGATCTGGCCGACGCTCAGAGGGAAGGAGAGACGGACATATAATCAGATTGCTACTGGTACTGTTGGTGTTGGAACTCTTTGCTGGCTGCTGAGGATGGGGCCGGATGTCAGCAACCTAGTTTTGACAGGCATGCATGGACTCTTCTTTTGTACCAAACGAAAACTCGAAGTCGTACAAAAGGATATCAATTTTTTATTCTGGCCTAGTTTTCACAGTAGCTCCAAGAGCTAAGAGCCACAATGATCATACACATCATATATTATAACTGTACAACGTTATCTAAGGTAATGGCTGTTATCTAAGTCTTAAGTTCAAGTCGTCCCTATTACTAATGTCTACAAAAACCACTATCGTATTCAGAACGATCTGCACTACACGATGTCCTGTCCCCGTCTGTCTTGCATGGCGTGTCCAGCCACGAGCGGGTGTCCCTTCGTGCGTCAGCAGGTTTTGCGTGCTCGTCGATTCAGCACGCATTAAGTGGCCTGCTAATTAGTAACTATTTTAAAGTTACCACTGTTAATGGATACTTCCCGTGGTAATGGTTTCCCCACTCTAACCTGGGTAAATTCTAGTCAAGTATTACCTTGTCCCCTTTATGACACGTGCGTGTCCAGTCGGAGAACTGTTCATGGTTCTCTCCATTACTTCTGTCCCTTCTAATCCCCTATTCCCTGGGTAGGGATGTTCTGTCCCTTTGAATCCCCTATTCCCCCGGGAAGGTTAACCCGGTCAACAAATGCCCGCAGAAGTCGGATGTGTCGGCCTAACGGCGCAAGAACGCAGCTCTGCTGTAAACAGGCACAACGCAATCACGTCCGAAAACAAAACTCCGGATGAACGAAGAAGAAGAAGAAGAAGAATCCCCTATTCCCTGGGTAGGGATGCTATCTCTATCCTGTCTTAGACTTATTCCTGACTTCTACTCTTATCTACCTATATGTGCCTATATGCGAGTCTTTGACAACGGAGCACTTATGGGAATGCCCCGAATGCTGTGATGTCGGTTCCTAAATCAATCAATCAATCAATCAAGGTAAGAATATTAATTCAATATCTTTAAAATTTTGAACTACTTAATGATTTAAATGCTAATGCTGATTAATTTAAAAACTCATTGCCCATCATAAGACTTTATTTATTTATAGGTTTATTTTGGCCGTTGGCTGATCGATGGCTATCCCAAAGTTGTCTTGTTTGACATTGGTTCTGCAGCCTGGAAACTCGATGAATTCAAGCATGAACTATGGGAGACATCCAACATTGGTATACCATGGCACGATCGGGAATCTAATGATGCTGTTGTATTTGGAGCTCTCGTATCTTGGTTCTTGACTGATGTAAGTATTCAGCTTTGATTGCTGATTGCTGTCCATCGAGAAGCCTAATTTTGTAAACAGTAACAAATAAATAGAAATTGAGTAAATATTTTATGTAATAAAGACACAAACAATAGATCACACAATTTATTGCCTGGCATATTTTGCTGCACTCATCAGATACACACTGCAAAAATCACACAACATAAACTAAAGCATTAAGATATAATAAAATAAGATAACAATTCTGCAGTGAAATATGCCAGGCGATCGTTCAGTCTGTTTTTTTGTGTCTTGATTATTCAAATTCACTATGGAATACATTGTTTTGAGTTAATGTTTCTTAGAAATCTGAGTACTATTAAATATTGTATGATTGATTCTATGCACAAAGTGCTGGGTACTTGCTTTATATTATTTATCACAGCGGTGTAAAGTGGCATTAGAGCTGTGTGTAAATTATTGTGGTAGTATGAAGAGATGTTAGGGTTTATGTAATTTATCATATTGGTATGAGCCAGTATGATGGCTTTATTTAATTTATCATATTGCTAGGAGCAAATATTAGGGCCTAGGGTTTCCACAGATTATCTTTATGAATATAAAGATATGAGGGCTGTTCCATGAGAGGGTGGTAGAACATCAGCCTACATCTTTATAAATCTAGGGTTTGGTACCAAGGCATTTTTCTTGATTTTCTTCAAGACACCGTGGGAGTGTATAAGCGAGTTAGTGAAAGATTGATTTTACCATGGTAAAACAAGGGCATAAAGTATTTCTTTACCCCATAAATAAAAGACAGTGAATGATTTAAATAAAGTATTCCTATACCCCATAAATAAATAAAGGACTATTAATGAATGATGTGAATAGAGGCATGTTTTATCATTGCAAATATTTCATATTTATTTGATGCGATGTCACACCATGCTTCATATTTATCAAAAATGTATACAAGATACTGGATGATTTTATGGGGAAATATATTTAACAAGGTATACCTTGTTACATGTAAGACATCTGTTTTGAGGCCTTTCACTAATTAAATATAATCATTTTCCAATATGATAAAATCTTTCAGTTTATTAAGAACACATCCGGTGAACCCATGGTGACAGCTCATTTCCATGAATGGCTGGCAGGAGCTGGTCTGATCTATACAAGGACAAGGAAGACCAATGCTGCGCTGATCTTCACCACACATGCGACTCTACTTGGGAGATATTTGTGTGCTGGGAGTGTTGATTTCTATAACAACCTGGACAAGGTTAGTATATGATGATGATGATTATAATAAAGTAAAGTGAAACATGTAACAGACGTTCTCCTGTCATGGTGTAATGTATTAGTAATTGGTTAATGTAGCACTAATAGGTTACTGTAGCACTGGCAGATTAATGTAGCACTAACAGATTAATATAGCACTAACAAGTTAATATAGCACTGACAGGTTAATTTAGTACTCACAAGTTACTGTAGCATTAACAAGTTATGTAATACTGAACTGAAAGGTTAATTTAGCACTACAAGTTAATGTTGCACTCTAAGTTAATGTAACACCGACAGGTTAATGTAACACTGGCATGTTAATGTAACACTGGCATGTTCATGTAACACTGATATGTTAATGTAACACTGACATGTTAATGTAACACTGACATGTTAATGTAACACAGGAAAGTTAATGTAACACTGACATGTTAATGTAACACAGACTGACATGTTAATGTAACACTGACATGTTAATGTAACACTGACATGTTAATGTAACACTGACATGTTAATGTAACACAGAAAAGTTAATGTAACACTGACATGTTAATGTAACCCTGACATGTTAATGTAACACAGAAAAGTTAATGTAACACTGACATGTTAATGTAACACTGACATGCTAATGTAACACAGAAAAGTTAATATAACACTGACATGTTAATGTAACACTGACATGTTAATGTAACACTGACATGTTAATGTAACACTGACATGTTAATGTAACACTGACATGTTAATGTAACAATGACATTTTAATGTAACACAGAAAAGTTAATGTAACACTGACATGTTAATGTAACACAGAAAAGTTAATGTAACACTGACATGTTAATGTAACACTGACATGTTAATGTAACACTGACATGTTAATGTAACACTGACATGTTAATGTAACACTGACATGTTAATGTAACACTGACATGTTAATGTAACACTGACATGTTAATGTAACACTGACATGTTAACGTAACACTGACATATTAATGTAACACAGAAAAGTTAATGTAACACTGACATGTTAATGTAACACTGATATGTTAATGTAACACTGACATGTTAATGTAACACTGACATGTTAATGTTACACTGACATGTTAATGTTACACTGACTAGTTAATGTAACATTGACATGTTAATGTAACACCGAACACTGACATGTTGATGTAACACAGACATGTTAATGTAACACTATGTTGCCCAAGTAGTGTGTATTTACCCCTTCTCTGTACACACAGAAAAATAAAAGTACTGACATTCTACTCATAAAACATCTACGCAAAGTCATGGGTTTCTTTATGAGTTGTAATACTTGCTAATCTTATGTATCATGCTTGGCTCAATCTTTCAGTTCAACCTGGACAAAGAAGCTGGAGACCGACAGATCTACCATCGCTACTGCCTGGAACGTGCAGCCGTCCACTGCTCCCATATTTTTACCACTGTGTCAGATATCACTGGGGTAGAGGCAAAGCATCTGCTGCAAAGAGTACCTGGTAAGCTAAGTTGTGGTTGCTGTCCCATAGCCGCTCAGTTAACAGCCCAGTGCCATTCTTAGGGAGATGTATGTTTGCCTGCAGATAGTCCTAGGATTCATAGTTAGCATTTAGTGGAGCAACTGTAGTTGGTTTTCTCTGCTTCACCATCATTATCATGTGCCCTGCCACCTGCCTCAGGCGTTTGTCTCCCACAGATCAAAGTATTTTGTGTTCTGGATCAATTCTGCTGATAATATTCCTCCATGCCGCCATCTCAGTTCATCTCTCTTGATCTGCCTCTCCCACTGATCTTTCCAGTAATCACGACGTTTTATAGTTTTAGTTTAGTTTTAGTCGGTGGATCAACATCACGGCACACGGTTTAACCCATAAGTGCTCCGTTTTCCTCCTAACTCAAACCTGAGTTTGGAGAAACTCAGCTCAATGCACGAACTCCGTTGCACCGGTGAGGATCCTGAAATACTTTGGGTAGATTTTTAACTCGAAATTTTTGCCCGGGCAGCGCCGTTAGGCTACTCTTTTTCGATTTCCAACTGCCAAGGGATTTTTTACGTGCGCAACAATACACACGGGCGTCCGATCTCACTACCCAGAGACCAGGGGAAATTACTGGAAGTCCAGGTGGATTTTTTAAATAAATCCTGGTCCTCACCGGGGCCTGAACCCGGGACCTCCAGCACTCGAGGCGGACACCATACCTCGAGACCACTCAGCCCCGATAGTTTTATAGTGCCTCTTTTAAATATGTGACCAAAGAATATTGTCTTTTTCTTGTAGCTGTATATAATATTCTGCTTTCATTAGCCATTTCCAGGCATATTTTATTTTTTTCCCTGCTGAATCTATTGCCTTTGGATTTTGTGTGTGCGTGAGTGTGGACACTTGCATGCATGATTTTTGAGTGGGTAGGTGGTGGTGTCAATATACCTAGCCAAACTATTAATAATAATAACAGCAGACGGCAGAACTAGTACATTTTCTACTTCTTTTATATTTATATATATATATATACACACACACGCACACGCGCGAGAGAGAGTATACCACAACAAGCAATGATGTACAGACCAGAGGGAAGCAAAGGAAGAGGCCGACCACCTAAACGATGGACGCAGGGAATAACAGAGTCCATGGGAATATTGATACATGAAGCCCTTAAGAGGGCACTCTCCCGCTGTTTATACTTACCTCGACACCGCAAGGTACAAGAGGAACATGATGGGATGAGATAAGATATATATAATGTGTGTGTGCATGCATGCGTATGTGAAATCATTCTTCTCAATTCATTTTTAGCTGATTTTAACTATTGAGTCAGAATCCTTCATTGCATCATTACTTGTACTGCCTTAAATTAACATACATACATTTTACAAATAATTTTGTTTACACTAGTGCAAAACCAGAAATTTTGTGTGTTATTTCTGAGCAAAGTCCCTCTGCCTGGCAACACAGTTGGTCCACCGGTCCACTAGCTTGTTGATGCCTTGTAGGAAAAAGATTTTGGGTGTGGCCTGAAACCGCCTCCATTACCTCAACGCCTACAAACCTCTGACCCCACATAGTTCTTTCAAGGGTCCAAACAAGTGAAAGTCTGATGGAGCCAAGTCTGGACTGTATGCTGGATGTTTTAAGACCTCAAATTTCTGTATATTCAATGTACGCACAGCTGTATGAGGACAGGCGTTGTCAAGCAGCAAGAATTCTCCTTTTGAGAAAATTCCCCAGCAGTTTAATCATATCATGGGCTTCAGTTTGTTCACTAGCATGGCATTGTATTGAGTACTAGTTAGTTTCTGAATAATAACACCATGCCGAATATCAAGGTGAATGGTCATAGACTTAAGTGTTGTGGACAAATTCACCTATCTTGGCAGCACTGTGTCACAAGCTGCCACAATTGATTATGAAGTAAAGTCGCTTAAAAGTCGACAGGGTCGATTTCATCGCACCGGGTTTTATCCCATATGGCTCGATCTCCGCAGCGCGGAAAGCGTCGCACAAAGCACGAACTCCGTAGCTTTTAGCAACGACCCACAGGAGTCTCCGAAACATTTAACTCGTAAACCGAAGGGTGCGGCCCGGAATCGAACCCACAACCTTCGGAGCACGAGTCAAACGGCTTGACCACTTCGCCACAGAGACTCTTATGAAGTGAATGCAAGAATCTCCAAGGCCAGCGTGGCCTTTGGCAGACTGTGTAAGAATGTATGGGACAGAAATGGAATAAGCCTGCAAACAAAGCTGAAAGTCTACAAAGCAGTTGTATTATCCACACTGCTATATGCTTGTGACACCTGGACTGTTTATCAGCGACACGCTAGGAAATTAAACCACTTCCACACTGTCTGCCTTAGGAAGCTATTGAAGATTAAATGGCAAGACAAGATCCCAGACACTGAAGTTCTAGAAAGAGCATCCATACTCTACTAATGAAGAATCAGATTCGCTGGTCTGGTCATTTAATTTGCATGCCAGATCACAGGCTCCCTAAACACATTTTTTATGGCGAGTTGCATTGTGGTAAACACTCTCAAAGTGGCCAGAGGAAACACTTCAAAGACACTCTGAAAATCTCACTTAAAGCTTTTGGAATTCATTTTGACACCTGGGAGACTGCTGCCAAAGACCGAAATTCGTGGCGTACATCATTACGCAAGGATGCAGTCACTTGTGAAGCAACTAGGACTGCCAGAGCTGTGAAGAAAAGGCTGGACAGAAAAACCACTGCAGGAGATCCTCCTCCTGGAACATCAAGCATTCTTTGCCCACATTGTCAAAGAACATTTAAAGCCAAAATAGGCCTTATCAGCCAGGTTAGAACTCATGGCTCCATACTTTCAGATTCCACTGGATGAAATGAGTGGTCATCATCATTCTTGATGGACAAACAACTGTTACAGTTTCATCCCTTTCCTAGAAATACACCAATATAGGGCCCCTGATATCCTTAAAGATTGTATCATGACTTTCCCTGCAGATTCCTGTAGATGTTTTATTTTCCATTTTGAAATCTGTCTACCCATTCATAGACTGTCCCCTGACTGAAACAACTGTCACCATTCTGAACCATCATTCTTCTATAGATTTCACAAGGTTTCACATCCTCTGACACACAAAAAACATTAATAACGCCTCTTAGTTCTACCATGGTGCAAGCCAATAGTGGGGCAGCCATTTGGTAATTGAAATTGCACACATAAAAACTGTTCACTCCTCATGACCCCAAGATGGGGTATTTCTTAAGATCCAGTTGTGTTCTGAAATAAGATTTTCCATTGTTCACACACTTCCATGCACTGTATAATACAATTCCTGTTACATATTGACTTTCACCTCATATTATGTTCTATGCTTGCCATTTCTTGATAAATTATTCTTCAGTCAGTCATTTTTTAATCATGCTTTATACTGATATTTATGAAGCTTTCAATAAGATCTTTAATTCATTGTAAATGGGATATTTCCCCAGATTTCTGCTTGAAGACATCTCTATTTTGACAATGGAATCAGTAAACATTCCTTTAATGAATCTAATCTTTGCAGTCCTAAAATGATCACCTAACCATTATTTGGGTGGTCTTTTATATTACTGTGTGGATTCTCTCCTATATGGCTGTTTTTGTTGGGATGATGTAATAATTCTCTACATTGTGTCAACAGTTGGTGTTATGTATTCCTTTGAGATTCACATTACATCTTTCAATTTCTCCCTTACATCATTCTCTCCCCCCCCCCCCTTTTCTCTCTTTCTCTCTCTCTCTCTCTCTCTCTCTCTCTCTCTCTCTCTCTCTCTCTCTCTCTCTCTCTCTCTCTCTCTCTCTCTCTCTCTCTCTCTCTCTCTCTTCCCCCCCCCCCTCCTCCTTCCCTCCTATCAATCATATACTAGAATATCTATACATATACTAACATACAGCTGTGTGTGAGAAAATTATCACATTTATCAGCATGAAATCTGACAAACATATCTCTTAACCCTTGATTCTCTTTAGGTTTATCAATACATATTTCTAATATTGATTCTGTGAGGTTTTCTGTCTACAGACGTGATCACTCCCAACGGCCTAAATGTGGTGAAGTTCAGCGCCATTCATGAGTTCCAGAACTTGCACGCCATCAACAAGGAGAAGATCAATGACTTTGTCCGGGGACATTTTTATGGGTATTGCGAACATTCTCTTCTGTAACTCATCTTCTTCTTCCTCCTTCTTTCTTGTCTACATCTGCACTGTTATCTTT
The DNA here is from genome assembly GCA_963921405.1 of Cepaea hortensis. Classification (NCBI taxonomy): domain Eukaryota; kingdom Metazoa; phylum Mollusca; class Gastropoda; order Stylommatophora; family Helicidae; genus Cepaea; species Cepaea hortensis. The sequence continues at coordinate 62,455,697 of OY992892.1, read as the reverse complement.
TGCATGAATTTCACTGTCTTATTTAGTTCACTCAGTGGTCCATAGAATTTATCTTCGTTGTTGTTTCTCAAGGCCTGAAAATTTGCCTAGATATGTCATAATTTGTGCAGATCTTCATCAGATATCTCTGTGGTTTAGGGGTTCATGCACACAGTTTCACAATTCCCTGACATACCAGGTCGAGGGGTCGAAATAAGCTAAGTGAGATTTGGAAGCTTATTTCTTTGCATTCATTTTGATGTTTGGCTGTTCAGAGAGAAATGGCAAACTACTGAACGTAAAATTGCCTAGCAAATCACAAAGAGCCAATGAATGCTGGGGTTAAGTGCAACATCCTGTAAAGGACATGCAATTAACTTAATATACATTGCATTACATCCCTTATCTGTTTATTCAGTAGTGATGCAGGCAGTCTTCTAGTCACCACGTGAACTCATCTCATTGCTGTCCACATTTTACCTCTCATCTTATTCCAGTTTTTGTCAGTAAGAAAATTTCATTGCAAATACTCCTATTGGGTTATGAAGTATTATTTCTTAACACATTGTATACTATGGCTTATTGAGGTGCGGGTTATCTTCTGTACCGCTTTTCCTTCCCAAACATATACAGAAAATTCTGAAAATGATTCCATACCCATTTGCTGTTACCTGGTCAACCCTGGAAATGTATTAGTTGGAAAAAATAATCCAGCCACATCTGGGAGTTAAACTTGGATCACTGTCTTGGTTAACAAACACGCTAACCACTTAGGTGGTTCCCTCATGTGCAGTTATGATTTAACTTCCCTCACTGTATATATCTATGCAGTTCATTATAATTCATTTCACTGCAGCTTATCTTGTTTAACTAATTACAACTCTCATCTCATTACAACTCTCATCTCATTACAGCTCTCATCTCATTACAGCTCTCATCTCATTACAGCTCTCATCTCATTACAGCTCTCATCTCATTACAACTCTCATCTCATTAAAACTCTCATCTCATTACAACTCTCATCTCATTACAACTCTCATCTCATTACAACTCTCATCTTATTACAACTTATTACATCTATAATCTCATTACATCTATAATCTCATCATATCTATAATCTCATCATAGCTCTCATTATTCTTGTAGTCATTTATCGATCCACCTAATCTCAGTGAATATTTACAAATGTTTTGAACAAAAACAGTGTTGTATATCTTTCTTTTGAGTTAAATGGATCTGCTGGTGTTGTGCTCACATGAATGCACATTAATATAAATACAAAAAGGAAGAATAAATAGGAAAGCAAAAAAATAACATGCTGCAGAGCACTAGAAACAAGACTACAGGAAAATGAAACCATAACTAGTTATGCTGTATCTTAGTTAAGTATGTTTATGCTGTAGTTTAGTTAAGTATGTTTATGCTGTAGTTTAGTTAAGTAGGAAGCCATGCTTGTGGGCTTCTCATTCAGTGTCTTTTCTCTATCATAGTTTTCCCAATGGTTTGTTACTAGAAATATCCTGTGGCTGCAACTGACAACAACAAAAACCCACAGAAATAACAACAAATTATGTTTCTTTCTTTCTTTCGTTTTCCGACATCTTTTTTCTATTCTGTTATAATAGCACAAGAGTAGTCTCATTCCAGTAGGACCAGTTTCTGATTCAGGCCACCACACTCCTGTGACAATACTTTTTCCAAACACAGCTTGATCTCTTGTTTATTCTTTTAGGATGCACATTAAAAAATAACCTGGCATAATTTTTTTATACATTTCACATAGTTTTATTTGTAATTAAAGAAGAGGTGGAAGTTTTATTCCATCAGCTAAACAAGGCAAAGCTGCAGTGTAAACCTTTGTAGCTGATCTCTTAACAATTTTCTTACCATTTATGTCAACATACCTACTTAAAGAAGCATCAGATATTATGGACTTCAGGTTAATTCAAATGTATGTAATTACTGTAAATCTTAGAGGCTGCAACTTTGATGGGCTTGTTTTGCTATAAAAGAAGAAACTTAAGTCAAAAGTAAAATAATATTGCACACTATTTACTAAAGAATAGAAAATATAAACTACAAAGAAAAGCACTCATAGAATATGTGTCCCACTGCAATCTACATATGTCTGTATGTCAGTGGAAAACTTATTGCAGATACATTCAAAGAGGTGTTGCAAGTTTAAGCAATATATCCATCCAACATGTGCCATGCCGGTAAGCGTGGGCGGTCATGTTTTGCCATCTCACTCGATCACCAGAGTCGTGGATCCGCTCCATGTTTCTGTCTCGATCATGCCACGAGGCCAAGCCATCCAGGTATTTGCTTCTAGGTCTTCCCCTTGGTCTGTTCCCTTCGATCTTACCAGTTGTCACTAAATTCTCCAATTCAATCCAAGCAATATATACGTAGCAATAAAATCCATATTAGGATATATATATATATATGTATGGGAAGTGTAATATGACATTCTTAAAGCTTTTTGTAAAAGATTACAATTATACTCATTTCATTGAAGAAGATCATCAATATGAACATTCACAATCCTATATGATAGATCGAACTTCATTATACATGTTTAAAATAATGTAACAAAATCAATAACCATGTAAAATTATATACCAAAAATTAATACTGTAGTTATATAACATATAATATATATTCTAAGTATATACATAAGAATGGAAACATCAAATGACAAAAAGGATTGGATATTCATGATGGCTGAGGACTTCTTCATACCAGACATGTGAACAAGAAGTCTTGCTTTCAGGGTGTAGAGCAGGGTGTATTGTTTGGTGGGAAAAGTCTTATATGATGAGAAATAATTGAAAACAATGACACAGGCTACGAATAAAATGTTATTACTTTCTGACCTTGGGGGGGGGGGGGGAGAGACTGTCTGTCTGTCTCAGGTTATACGGTACAGTGTCCTCCTTAAGTTATAAAGTATTAGGTTGGGTTCCAGCATAGGGTTTTTCTAATGATATCAAATGTCCCCTAACTAGATTTTTGGGTAATGAGATTGGATACCTAGTTGGATTAGTTACAAGGTGAATTACATTGAGCTGTATAAAAATAAACACAGAGATTTGTAACCTACAAAATTGTGATAACTTTGATTGTCCATTTATTTCAGGCATTATGATTTCGACCTGGATAAGACTCTGTACTTATTCACTGCTGGCAGATATGAGTATTCTAATAAAGGAGCTGACATGTTTATAGAATCTCTAGCAAGGCTGAATTATTACCTGAAGGTATGTTTTCTTTCATTAATCAGTTTTACAGATTCTCAAGGAGAATTTTCTTTAAGTATCTTTTTAACAGATCATAATCTTACATGTAACTGTTTTAAACATATATACCGTCTGGTTATAAAATTTGCATACAAAATGTCAGAATTTGACATTACCCTACTGCACCAAAATTTAATAACATACATAAAATTTTAGAGAAATTTGATGTTAAATAACAAAATTAGAAAGAAAATAGAGGCCACAAAGCTGTGTTTTTTTTCACAGACGGCTAAGAAATCTAAGAACTGCTCAGAAGTTCATCTGGGCATTGCAAGAGATTATTTAACAGGGACAGATTATTGCCCATGTCACGTCAGAATAAATTTTTTTTTGGGTCATAGATGAGAGAGAGGTCAGCATAGATGAATGGATAAGAGTGCTTGCTCTTAAACATCCGGTGTGCTGATTCCGAAGTAGCGGTTCAACCCCTTCACCGGTCAGTAGACTTCTCGTCCTTGACTTGGGGATGTTTATTACAAGTACCTCAGAAGTCAGAGCGGTTTTGCCTGATGGCGAGGGACACTGGTAATGGGGAAACCGAATCCACATGCATAAATCAGTCCAGTGCACTAAAAGTAGTAGCATATATATGGACTACACTTGACTTTAAAGCAAGCGAACGAGAAAGAAAAAAATAGATGCGATGAGAGGATATGGAGAAGGTTGTGACAACTGGAATGGTTGAGGTTCACACAGAGAGAAGATGCTGACAGAGATGTTTGACAGAGTGGCACAGATGGTTTGACAGAGTGGCACAGATGGTTTGACAGAGTGGCACAGATGGTTTGACAGAGTGGCACAGGCGACCATCAGCAGTTGAACTCATCAAGAACATAGAGAGAGAAGATGCTGGATGGTTTGACAGTGTGGCACAGGTGACCATCAGCAGTTGAACTCATCAAGAACATAGAGAGAGAAGATGCTGGATGGTTTGACAGAGTGGCACAGGCGACCATCAGCAGTTGAACTTACCAAGAACATAGAGAGTGAAGATGCTGGATGGTTTGACAGTGTGGCATAGATGGTTTGACAGAGTTCCACAGATGACCATCAGCAGTTGAACTTATCAAGAACACAGAGAGAGAAGATGCTGGATGGTTTGACAGAGTGGCACAGGCGGTTTGACAGAGTGGCACAGACGACCATCAGCAGTTGAACTTATCAAGAACACAGAGAGAGAAGATGCTGGATGGTTGACACTGTGGCACAGATGGTTTGACCGAGTGGTGTAGATGGTTTGACGGAGTGGCACAAATGGTTTGACAGAGTTCCACAGACGACCATCATCAATTGAACTTATCAAGAACATAGAGGGCAGATGTTTGAGGATGAACAAGATCACCTGTGCCACTCGGATTGACATGTTTTTGATGATGAAAGGGATTTGATTGCTTGTCAACCGTGATATAATTTATTGAACTCTTAAGTTTGAGACAGTGAAACATGATATTAATAATCCATGTTGGATAATTTGCTTTTTGAGTGAACAGTGAATGACAGTTGAGTTGCTGTAATTATTGGTGTTTTTTAAGTGTAAGCTCATTTCTTACTTTCTTTGGTGGAAGTGAGAAAATGAAGTCAGTCATTATGAGTTTGTAAGTAGAGTTTTGGACAAGAAAAATTTAATCCATTGATTTGATCCTTAAGCATAAGATCCAATTCAACGGTTCTAAAAATGATATTGACTTCCAGTAACATTTGTATTAACATCCATAGTTGTGATGGTTAAACATTGGACTATGTGAGGAAAATAATGCACATATGGGAAAGGTGCGGGTGCTCAAAGAACATGGCTTGGGCCTCAGTAGTGTGTGCATTTTGTATTGGATCTGTGCAAGTTTCAAACAACATCAGCCTATGCTGAATTGTATTCTTTATAACATTGTCGTTCTCCAGGAGACATAGTTGTGCCCATGTGTGTGTGTGTGTGTATATATGTCCATGTGCTATATATCTAAACCCTTATATTTTGCCTCATTCTGGCAGATGCTGAGAATGAGATTTAAGCCCCTATGGACATGTTCCATGTGCAGTGCAGATGATTTGACGACTAACAAACATGATATTATCTTGTGCTTAACATTTATACCCACTGTTTGCTACTATAAACTGCCGTCAGACAACAATAAATTTAGTACAGTTGGGAAATTAATTCACATTTAATTTAAATAGGTCTGGTAGCTGATATGTTACTTTTATTTTATTTTTATTATTAACAGTGCTCTATTTTGCTTATATCCTCAGTCGTGCAATAGTGATATGACCATCATTGCTTTCCTGATCTTCCCTACACGGACAAACAACTTCAACGTTGAGTCACTGCGTGGTCAGGCTATTGCTAAGCAACTCAAGGATACAGTCAGCAATGTTCAGAACCAGATAGGCAGACGACTTTTCGATATTTGTTTAAGGTGAATATTAGTTAACATTGAGCTGACATTTAGAAGTGAAATTAACTCTGTTAGTTTGTACATTGGAGTGGTTATTTCTTCTTCTCCTCCTCCTTTCTTTCATGAATGTGTGCTGTACATCTGTTCTGGCTTGGGTCATGAACAAGACAGCTCGTTTGAGGTCTTCACTCATCTCCCACAGTTCGAATCACAGAGTCACTCCTGAAGACCAGATTTGGAGCACTTATGTGCTTGGTGATATATAATGTGAAAATCTGTTGCACTTGACTGATTCACATTGTTTAGTAATGTATTCACTATTCTCAGTAATATCTAAAATTGGATGTAGAAGAATATCTTTTGTGCACAATTCTTTATTTAAAAATCCCCATAAAGAAAACATATGTTTTAAATCTTTTTTGAACCTACTGAGAGAGTTGCACCTTGCCGTCTTTACAGACAAAAGTATGTGGATTGGAATTAGGCCAGAATTCCATCGCACAATGCATGTGTTGTCCATGCAGCATGGTTTCTCGGCCTTGCTTTGTTTTCTTCAGAGGAAAGGATAACCAGTACGTCTGGAACAAGGTAGGCTGCAGATGCTGGCAACTCAGCATGAAACTTCCAAGAGCAGGAGGTGAATAAAACTTCCAACAGCAGGAGGCGAGCGGTGGCCAGATCCTCACATCCGTGGGATTTGACTTAGAGGCATTCAGCCATATCCCGCAGCTGAGGACCTCAAATCAAGTGTCTGGACCTATATGAGCGTGTACACCTGACAATCGTAAGTGTCTGGACCAATGTAAGTGTGTACTACTGTCAGACTCCCCGCCTGACACTGTGCAGATCCCGCGACCAGCTAGAATCGGCCCGCCAGAGATATTGCTCGTCTGTTGCGAACAAATCTCCCTGCACTGAATAAGTAAAGAAACAATAAAAGTAGTGTTATTTCAATTGCACTTGCGCTCCTACCTATGCAACACCCTTCATGTGTCTTCACAAAGTCTGACTAGAGTCAAGCTCAACAGCGTCTTCTTTCTCCGCTGATTCTACCAAGCCTGTTCCCTTGGCTGTGGTTTCGCTAGATAGTAAGTAGATAGGGACAGTGGGAATCTCGTTAATCCATTCAAGCGCATCACTAATTAGATGACGAGGCATTTGGCTACCTTAAGAGTCAGTTACTCCCGCCGTTTACCCGTGCTTGGTTGAATTTCTTCACTACTACTCAAGGAAAGCCAGGTGTAAGCAGACTCTGGTCTAAAGACTCACAGTCATCAGTTGTCACATCTTTTTCTCTTCTGTATTAAATTTTTAGCGTTTTTAAAAACATTTTAAAACATTGTTGTAAATGTTATTACGACCCATATGTTACTAGGGCTCACAAAGGAAACAAAGAATAATATCACTGTAGCCTAACATACCATTCATTAGAGGCTACTAAAGAGGGTTCGTGTGGGACTGGCTACTTCAGCCTGTAGAAAACCTTAGCTGCAATATTCAGCCAATCATGAACAATCATACAAAGGGCTTGGCATGAGTTTGTTGAGAGCCCATGATTCACTTGGGAGATGAAAGGCAGCAGAAGGTGAAGATATATTATTACATGTCAGATACAGAATATCCAAGAATGCCTGCAGCCATTAGAGTGGCAAGATAAATACATTAAGTATTGTTCAGCACTCACAAAAGAACATGATTACATAGAGATGTGAGTATTATGGGATGCAAGGTTTAAACATTGGACATTGCAGGCACATCACATACAAATGTCAGTTTATTACCACACTTGTCCATTATGTTACTTCCTGATTAACTATTTTTCAGCCTGAAAGATTTGAATCCAGACCACTGTTTTGGTAAGCAAGCATACTAACCACTACACTGTCACATTTCACATTTAATTATAGAAGTCAGCATGTCTTGATTGTGGGTCGTGTAAAATTGAATCACCATCTTCTCACTTCAGGGGAAAGGTTCCCAGTGGAGATGATATTCTAACACAGGAAGATACAGTCAAGCTTAAACGTTGTATTTTTGCAGCACAGGTGAGAAAGTTTCATTAACATACATTCCCAATAGCTGCTCTCTCTTTCTCTCTGCTTTCCTCCCTCCCTCCCTCATTCTAAACCTCCCACTCTCACACAGACACACATGCACACACACATCCATATATTCTCAAGTGCAGCTTTCTCAGAAACTCCTGGGGGTCATCAGCTGCAGCCGTGGAGTGGAATTCGAGCTGTGTAAAACACTTTGGCAGGCAGCCCTGCGGAAAGTGGCAGCGCCATATGGGATAAAACTCACTGCAATGAAGTTTATCCTCTCGCCCTAAAACCCCCTTATTATCCACACATTCTGCAATATTTCCTGATCAACCTTGATTGTGTTGTGTAATAAGTTCCTCAATGAAATCTCTTTTAACATACTTTATTTAAACATTTCACATGTATTGTTGAAAGTGTAACACCTGTGAGCAGTAAGATTGAACAAATAGTGAGTAAATCTGTTTTTGTTTTAGTTGTGATTCAGTAAATAATATATATACTGTTATTCAATTTATGTATATTTGATATATTTTAAAGTCTGTTGTTGTATTCATTTTATCAAAACACAGCTGTCTTAGTTGCCACAATTTAGATGATATTACAAACCTTCCAGGTAATTTCCTAATCTAACAAGGCAGTAAGGAAATTTTCTTTTTCTTAATTCCCAGTTCTTGTTTTGTGTGTAAATTTTGACTTCTGTATTCTCTCTTTTGAAGCAGCGGTTGTGTGGTGGTTTGTATGATTGCCTGGTGGCCATGTGTTCAAATCCCCTTCAAACAAGAATTTTTTTCTGTGACTTGGGCTCCCCAATCAACTCATCCTGAAATGGGTACCAGAAAATTGCCTGAGAAGTAAAGGCAGCTGGTGTGATATTCGCATCACCTATCGCATGCCGATTGGCATGCAAGAATGGGGCTACCACCATATACCTCCATCATGGCTGTATTTGAGGTACTATCATGAGTGTAATTTTTCCGGATATGCTTGTGGGTCATCTCTGGAGCTAAAGAGTTTGTCTTCTGTGTGGCTCTCTCCATGGGCCTCTCTCTGAAAGAGAGCCATATGAGATATAATCCGGTACAATGAAGTTGATACTCTTTCCTTTAAATCCCTTTTGAATGTATAAATTGCTGAGCTGAGTTGGTAGAACTTTCTTTTAGAGTTTACACTACAGGTTCTTGAATAGTTGCAAAATAAAATTATAATAAATGATCATGTTGTTAAGGAACAGTGGGTGATGTGTTAATGTGCTTGACTCTTCAATTTGATGGTACAGGTTCTAATCCATAGTCACAATCAAGTGCCATGCCATTAAGCATAAGTGGTTATATTAGGGACGTTCATTTGAAACCCGTTCCAATGGCTTTATTACAAAAGCATGAAAAAAACATTAACAGATGTGGTAGAATTAAACAAAGCATTCATTTTGAATGAATTATGCACCATGGGTTGGTCAGAAGAAGTCACCGCAGGCATTCAGGCAAGCATCCCATTGCTTAGGTAGGCGGCGAATGCCGTCCACAAAAAAGGATTGTGGTTGCTCACTGAACAAAGTGTTTAACGCTTTCATTACGTCTGCATCTGTGTGAAATCGTTGCCCCTTGAGAGCTTTTTTTTAGAGGTCCGAACAAATGAAAATCACATGGTGACATATCAGGACTATAGGCTGGATGTTGCAGAATTTCCCAATTCTTCCTTGCTAATGCTTCCTGCACAATCTTTGTGACATGCAGACGAGCATTATCATGCACCAAAATCACACCACGAGAAAGCATGCTGGGTTGTTTATTCTTGATGGCTTTTTGCAGCTTGTCTAGTGTTTGCAAGTAGTGGGTAGAGTTGATGTTGACACCAGGTTCTTTAAAGTCGGCCAATAATAGCCCTTCGTGGTAAAAAAATGCGCTCAGCATAACCTTACCAGCGGAAACCTGTAACTTAAATTTTTTGGCTTTTGGTGATCCAGCATGCTTCCATTGCATGCTCTCTCTTTTGCTGCTCGGCTCAAAGTGGTGACACCATGATTCATCGCCTGCCACTATGCGGAAGAGAAATGCATTACCCTCCACTCTGTAACGCAGAAAGTGCTTCAAACACCATCCCATGCGTTCCTCTTTTTGGTGGTCAGTCAACATCTGTGGTACCCACTGTGACCACACCTTCCGATATTGCAGTTTCTTACGAACGACCTTTTGAATTGTCCCAATTTACACATCAAATTCTTTCGCTAGCGAACGTATGCTTCGACAACAGTTCATCTGTATTGCTGCATAAATTTTGGCGATGGTTTTTTCTGTTGCAACAATATGCGCTTGACCGGGCCGTCTGTCGTGAACATTCGTGCCCAGTCTGTCAGTGTTGTCTTCGACACACATTTGTTAGCGTACGCTGCCTGCATTCTTCGATGAATGTCCACTGGTCGATATCCTTCAAATGAAAGAAATTGAATCACCGCTTTTTGAGCTTCTTTGGACGGATTTAGGATTAACCCGGCCATTTTCTCAACGGTCAGAAACAGAAACAGCACCTATGCATCATGTGACGATAATCACGTGCTCTTTTATTCATTGGTCAGTACTTATCACATGACTATGACATAATCATGTTCAACACACGCAATTACTCATGGTGCGGCACGAACGGATTTCAAATGAACGCCCCTTATACTTTGCCATCTCACTCAATCAACTGTCTTGGATCTGGTCTGTGTTCTTGTCCTGATAATGCCATGTGGCATTAATCGCCTATGTCTATTTGTAATCAATTTTTAGGACAACAAAAAAAATTGTTTTTTCATCTGTAGACTAATAGCTAATAGCTTTGACAAAAACAGTGGCCTCAGTTCTGAAAATCTTTATTGTGGAAACAAGCAGTGGTTTTTAAAATGCCACAGAGATTGTTTGTGCCATTTATACATTGAAACCTGTTCTCTCTGTTCTATCCAGAGAAACAGTCTCCCCCCAATCTGTACTCACAATGTTGTGGAGGACTCCAATGACCAAATCCTCAACCAGATCCGAAGATGCAGCCTTTTCAACAACCGTCACGACAGGGTTAAAGTAAGTCTTATATTGATGTTCTCATTGTGGTCTATGTTGATCCAACTGTAATTGAGTCAATTTCCACGTTGTGATGTTTGTATGTGATCTGTTGCTTTTGTTCTGTATTTAGTGTTTTATTTATTTGGCTGAGGAGGATGACTTTCTGTCAACAGCTCGTCATTATGATCTAATAAATGTGGGCAATCATAGTTTTCTATCTGACACACCAGTCTTGGATCAGATCTGTGCTCCTGTCTCGACCATGCCATGTGGTCAAGCTGTCCAGATATTTATGTCTTTGCCCTTTTCTTGCACTTTCTACATCAGTTTTGCTAGTTGTCACTTACATTTTCAAATTTATTTCTCTTCCTAAAATGCCTACAAAATTGTGACTTTCTAAGTCTTAATTTGTCAATCAGTTGATAGTTTCCACTTATTTCTTGAAGAACTGTCTTATTTGTTTTTCTGTCAGTCCATTGCATTCTTTGCATTCTCCTCAGAAAACACATTTCCACTGTTGTTAGATGTTTCTCAGCTTGTTTACGCATTGTCCATGTTTCATAAGCAAACAACAGTGTAGGTTCTATATAGCACTTCAACACTCTTTTTCTCACTACAGTGGATGGCTTTTATTGGTGAGTCTATTTTCCAGCTTACAAAAGGTTACCTTTGCCATGGCAATTTATGTTTTAATCTCTGCAATTCATCTTCCAAAAGAGGGTAGACTGTTCCAAGATAGTTGTTCCGATTCACCTATTAAAGAATTTTTCCATTTACTTGGATGTTATTGTGGCTTTAACAGCTACTGGGTACTCAAAGAGCTCGTTTTCATACTTTTCTTTATTGATAAATGTGAGGCATACAGGTAACTTGTCATGCATCAGGTTATTGATGACAAAGGCTGATATGACGTTTTTTTCAGACGTCACCCGATCATACATTTTGATTTGTGACTCCATAAATGTATTCCTGGGATGGTGTGCAGGGCATTTACATTTGGTCAGTGCTGGAGTTGCATGGGTTCTTGCATCATTTTTGTAATGCTATGATGAATTCAAATTACCTGATAAAGATTTTGGTAAATGAATTCAGTGCTTGTTAGAATTAAAGTGTACATTAGAATTAGGGCTGCGGAAGTTAACCATTAATTAATCGATTAATCGTTAATTTTCATTAACTTTTCTCCCATCACTTATACAAATGAACTGGAAGTCTAAAAGTAACAACATGGCAGCGGAGAAATATAAACAAATGTCTGGACGATTACATGAACATTTTGGTTTTAAAGTATTGACTGATGGAAATATTGAAAATGCTGAAAGGTTTATTGCGTTCATTGTGATAAATCGTTTGCCTACCGTGGTTCTAACACCTTGCTTTACTTACCACCTTCAAAACAAGCATCCACTACAGTATCAGAAACTTCAGCTGAGACGATCTATTGCAGCATTGTCACCTACTTCGAAGCAGGCTACTTTGAATCACTTTTGTCGTTCATCTGATTGTCCAGTGAGTGCTGCATTAAAACATGATATTCAAGTATTACTTGCAAACTTGTTTGCTAGTAGTGGGAGACCAATATCAATAGTAGATGACGACGGCCTTCAACAAGTATTACGCACAGCATTGCAAAATGCTGAATATAAGCTACCTTCCCATCGCACTATTGACAAACTATTGACTGCTAAGTATAACAGCAAGATTCAAAATGTTAAAGAATCTGAAAAATGCAAAGGGAATTGCGTTAACATCTGATTTTTCGGCATCTCTAGGTAACGAAAGCTATTGTGGAATTACTGGCCACTGGATTGCCGATGACTGGAAATTGAAAAATGTTGTTCTTGAATGCGTGAATGTTGTTGAACGTCATTATATTGACAGTGTTGCCGAGTTATATAAACAGCTTGCAATAGACTGGGATATAATGAACAGAATTCAGGCTCTAGTTACTGACAATGCAAGAAATATGGTTTCAGCTATTGATAAAACCGGTTTTGCTCATATTCCTTGTTTGGCTCATAGCTTACAACTGAGCATATTACATGGATTTAAAGCCACTGATACCGAAATATTGTTTGGGAAATGTCGACAAATTGTCAGACATTTTAAACATAGTGCTGCAAACACAACCGAGTTGCAAAATTGTATTGAGTCACCATTGTGTAAGCTGCAGCAAGATGTACCAATAAGATGGAACAGTATTGTTATTATGCTACAGAGTCTTCTACAGGCCAGTGAAGCATTAGCTGTCTACATGTCAGATGAAAGATACTTCTTCTGCGTTCATCTGGAGTTTTTTTTTCCAGACGTGATTGTGTTGTGCCCGTTTACAGCAGAGCTGCATTCTTGCGCCGTTAGGCCGACACATCCGACTTCTGTGGGCATTTGTTGACCGGGTTAACCTTCCTGGGGAGATGAAAGATACAATACAAAGATCCAAAACTGTCAGATTTGGATTGAGAGATTTTGAAATATGTCAAAATTTTGGACTTATTCTGTCAGACCACGGTCTTGCTTGGCGGTCAAGATTGTTTCATGTAGCTGTTTATTGCCACTGCTGTCATCGTTGACAAAGCATATATGATGATGATCCGGGCTACATAGCTAAATTTAAGGCAGTATCTTTTAATGACTTCAGTGAACGTGTAGCTAATATGACAAGTATTGAAATACTACAGATTGCAACAGCACTTGATCCACGCTACAAATACCTGAAGTGTTTGTCAAAAGATGCAAAAGAACGAACTTGGTCACGTACTGAACAACAATAGCAGCTGATGTTCATGATGAGCAGATGGAAACTGCTGCAACGAATGATACTGACATTGACAGTAAAACTATATCTGAACCAAATGAAAAGTGTATTAAGCTAATAGAGTCTGACTCAGACACGGAAGATCATGTCGACAGCTCTTCTGATGAATTGCTACGTTATAAAATGGAGAAGAATGTTGCTGAACCGGTTGACCCTCTACAATGGTGGAAACTTAATGAACATTGATATCCAAAATTGGCATTCCTTGCAAAGACCATTCTGTGCATACCAGCTACCTCAGTTCCATGTGAACGATTGTTTCAGCTCTGCTGGTTATATTGTTAATATGACGCGCTCGTCACTTGAACCAAATACTGTCAACAAGCTCGTCTGTTTGCATAGTTGGTTATTAGATGACGTATGAACAAGACAATCCAGTGTTATTTCGATTTTTTACAAATACGACTATAATGTGAGTTATGTGACTATAAATGTTTTGCTTTAATCCAAATTAACTATTAATTAATCGTTAGTTTTTCAAAAGTTAACTATTAAATTTAAATTAATTGTTGGCAGCCCTAATTAGAATATATTTCTTTATTTGTCACCCTCTTTCTACTTCAGGTTTATTCAGGTAGATAGATACTTTATAGATTTGTACACTTCAAGTAAATTAACATTCAAGCTGTTTGGACCATGGCCAATGTAGATTTGGATCTTAATGGGGAATCAAACCCACAGATATCAGTTGTGGAAAGTGACTCTGTCAGTACTGTTTTAGAGACACACTAGATTTATGTTTATTAATGTATGGATTATGAAAACATATTGATATCTCCATTCACAGATAGTATTCCATCCTGAGTTCCTGAATCCCACAAATCCTCTTTTTGCCCTGGATTATGAAGATTTTGTTCGAGGGTGCCATCTAGGAGTCTTCCCAAGTTACTATGAGCCTTGGGGTTACACGCCAGGTTGGAAAAGATTTTTTGTTCTTGGTTGTAAATAAACTTTAACAATCATGTGTTGTGGGTTCCCTTAAGGGAAGCAAAGAACAGTAACATTGTAAGCTAGCATGCATGGGGTGAGAAGTGACTAATGAGGGTTGGTATGGGATTTGCAGTGCTATCCTGTAGAAAACATTAGCTGCAGAATCCAACCTACCGTGAACAGATCTGAAGAAAAGGAAAGACAAATAACTCAGCCAACCAAGATGAAAGAAGGCTCTTCTCCTAGAAGTATGACATGATACAGAGAAAGGCATTGTGAGGAGTCTGAAGCGCTGATTTACTTCCTTTCACTTTGAAAAATGTCCAGCATTGGCAACTAGGATGATAAAGTTATATATAAATTGGGAAACACAGCACAAGTGGTAGGGGAAGTGAAATATAAGATTAGCATGTTGAGATTAGTCGAAACAAGATGCAATGGTGGTGCAGGCAAAATGCTTCCAAAAACAAATGAAATTGCAGTTCTAAGGTCACACAAAAGGAAATACCCCTCACAGCAGTGTGGCCCAATTCTGTCTAAAGAGGCAGAGAAAGTAGAGTGGGAAGCAGTGAGTTCTAGAATAATAACAGCAACATTTAGAACCACAAAAAGAAAAAAGACATGATAATGATCCAGTGTTAAGCACAACAATAGCATAAATGACAGAATGAAAGTAATGAATAATTTACATCTGATCTAGTCTTGGTGAACTAGCAAGAGATGAGAGACTTGTTGGTGCGCCCTGAT
The DNA here is from genome assembly GCA_963921405.1 of Cepaea hortensis. Classification (NCBI taxonomy): domain Eukaryota; kingdom Metazoa; phylum Mollusca; class Gastropoda; order Stylommatophora; family Helicidae; genus Cepaea; species Cepaea hortensis. The sequence goes on along the minus strand of OY992892.1, from coordinate 62,440,454 downwards.
AAGAGCGACATTCTGCACAGTGTTAATGACATGTGTCAAATAGTTGCTCAAATGATTCAGTGAATTTAATGTATATTTTATAGATTAGTTTGCCATTGTAAAATGTGTGGGACAGCACAAATGTGAAGTTAGTGATGTATATTTTATATCTTTGCTGTTCTTAGTTGAGTGTGTGAAAAAGTTATACAAATGACACAATGAAGTTAATATGTATTTATATCTTAGCTGGCCTAGGTGAAGTTTGTTAAACATTTACATCAAATAACAAGTGAACAAGTGAAATTAATTGTGTATATTTTTCACATCTTAGAATCTTAGTGAAATTTGTGAAACAGCGACACAAATGACATAAGGAAATTAATGTTGTATATTTCATGAATTAACTGTCCTTGATGGTATATATGAAACAGTTATTTAGATGACAGTCTGAAGCTAATGTTGCACATGTCTTTGGAACTTAGCGGTTGTTATGAGGTGTGTGACAACCTTAAACTAATGTCTGTTTCTGGATATCCTAGCTGAATGCACAGTTATGGGTATACCAAGCATCACAACAAACCTCTCTGGATTTGGCTGCTTCATGCAAGACCATATCATTGACCCCAAGTCCTATGGTATCTACATTGTTGACAGGAGATACAAGAGCGCCGAGGATTCTGTTAGAGAACTAGCCCAAGTAAGAAGGCACCATTAATGTCTTTTCTTCTACCTATCCTTTCCCAGTGGTGCATAAACCCTTAACCTGCTCACGTCTCTTTGTAGTAAATAAAAATGTTTGCATATCCTTTACAGGACATTGCTATCAACATCAGCATCTTTCAGCTGATTGTTGATTTCTTGGCCATTGCTTTCTGAGCAGCCAGCTCACACACCCCGTAAGTTACAGACGCGATTCAAACCACTGCTGATTCTCACCGTTGTCATGTTACTTACAAGAGTATACGATATTACGGAGAAAAGTCGCTAACCTCTAGGCCAGGAAGCCGGCCTCTTTGTAGTAGACTTGTTTATAAGTGGTTGGATTTTGCAGCTAAAGTTTTTTATGAGATGAGGTAGTCAATCCCACACCAACACTCCTTTGTCACCTCTTAAAACATGCATGATAGATTACAATGTTACTCATCTTTGCTTCTCTTAACACATGGGTGCATTAATTTCTTGTAAAACATTAACTCATTGCATTGACTTTTCTACCCAGGGTGTTTTCACTTCTTCGCTCCTCTTTCAAGGAAGCATGCTACACTTAGTTATGTACCTTAGCGGTCAGTGTGTCCAACTTCTGCATGTAGTTGTGTAAGATTTACTTCCTCTAGACAGATTCCATCCAAGGTCATGAACTCTGTCATAGACCTAGTGTTACTAATTCACACACATGATGTTCGCTGACAGGTAAATTCTATTCTCTCACACAATAACTTCACACCAAGACGGGCTCTGGGTCCGTCCCAATCCAGAACGTTTATTAGCTGATATCGAGCGTCACAAATATAACATGGACTGCTCGCTATACAAATGTAGTACCGACTCAATACAATAGTGTCAGTACTGGAAACATGATATTCAATAAGTATGTACACTTAACAATCTATGTATACTCAGGCTAGTATACAATCTAGCCATTGCACTCAAACTGCATACAACGTGTCAATGTCTCACTCAGTCAGAGAGAGCACGCCCTTCATCTCGCAGTTATACCGCTCGTCTTCTCGCAATTACACAACTTGTCAATCGGAATAGCTTTCACTCGTCTCTCATGTCAGGTACACTGTCGTCTCTCAACATGTCCGTCTCCGTCGCTGGTCTTGCACAGTCTGTCTGGGTCTTTGTCCAGTCCTTCCTATCACGTGGTCTATGGCCACGTGTTTCTTGCCTAACCTTCCTTAGTCAGTCCATCTCGAGTCTGTACAGCATTGCAGTCCACTGTCCCTGACCTCTCGGTGTCTGTCAACAGTCATGACCTGTCTTGGTACTTATCACATCTGTCTCACATTCAAGTCCCTATCAACTATCTTTCTTCTATGCCTGTCCTGTCGGCTCTGTTTATTGCGTCTATGCTCCCTTAGCTCTCTGACAAACTCTATCAACCCATAGGTAGATTTACTTTCCCTAACAATTTCCCAGGGCGGCGGTCTTCTGGCTTACTCTTTGTGATTTCCATCGGCCATGGGATTTTTACTTGCACAACAATGCTAATAGACTATAGGTTGTACGTTACACGACTATCAGCTGCTTAAGATGGGAAGTCTGCTACAGGCCCAGTCAATATTGTGTTATCTATTTGAGTTACAAATTTATTAGTGGACATGTAACAAATGATGGCAGAAGTGTAACCAAAATAAAAATGTAAATACAAAATTACCAAAACTTTATTGAACATGAAAAAATCAACAGTAGATTAAAATCGAGAATAAACTAATATTGCACCAACTCTGCATTGTGGGAAGTATGGAAAGTGAACATGCACAATGTGAATATACAGAGGAATTTGTTGTATTTCATGAAAACAAATCAAACATATACAAGTCCTGTCAAAACTGGGAATGACAGAAAAACTGGTGGGAGAAATAAAAAAGAGACTAGACAAATATGTTTGCCACCTTAAAATATAAACACTGCACAGGCTGAAAAGTGTTGAAGATAGGGAATATAACATCAAGGGATGGATGGACAACAGTTTTTCAGAGTGTACAGCCAGAGCGAGATACAGAGCTCATTGAATCATTCAGCCAACCTTTTTTGTGGAGACAGAACTTGAGTGATTCATTTTAGAACTTGTGTAAGAATAACATGCAGTTGAAAAGGCATCTTTAACCTGTATAACATTTAATGTTTACTTATTATGTTCTGTGTTATGACATTATGTCACTTATCTTGTCTACAGTTCATGTTTGACTTCTCATCCTTGTCCCGCCGTCAGAGGATCATTCAGAGAAACAGGACAGAAAGATTGAGTGAGATGCTGGACTGGAGAAATCTAGGAATAGTGAGTTGTTTCTTATGTCCTTCTCTAGCTGGACATGTCAAGGTGTCTTAGAAGTACTTGTTGCTGTTGTACTTTGATTGAAATCATCATTGCACCCTTAGTGAAATGTCTTGCACTGTTTCAGCAAGCCTGTTGCTCAGTACATCCGACTTCGGCAAGTATTTTTTTTTTCAGGTTTATTTTCCCTTGGTCTTGACTGTCCCCAGTCTACCAACAGGGTTCTTACCCTTTTGACTTTTCTGACATTGGAAACCCTACCAGCAGCTGTGCTACTGTCAGCAAAGCTGTTGGGGTCATTGGAACACACATGGCCCATTACCACATCAAGATAGAAGGATACACAACAGAGGGGGAACTTTGATTGAAATGTTACAGTTATGTCAAAGATCATTCCATGGCAGATTGATTGATTGATTGATCAGATTCATTTACCGTCCTCATTGAAATTGTCCTTAGTGCTCTGACCTTCCTATTGTAAATCACATTGGTGTGTTTTCAGTTAATTAAGCACAAATTATTTATTTGTTTGTGCTGTGTGCCTGATAAAGAGGATGTAAATGTCCTTGGATTGAATCACTGAAGAGTTAACACAATTCACAAAGTTGTGTTCTTCATAACATGTTAGTGTTGTGGATAAGGAAAGAATGAATAGGATGGCTAGCACCGACACTATATCAGAGGGTCACCAATGGATTGAGCCAACATAATTAATGCCTTTACAGAGTTAGGACTTTCAACTGAATATATCAGCATCAGTGGCCAGAAAACGTGTTCAGATTAAAGAAACAACCGCAAGTAGGTTTATCAATCATTCAGATGGACAGTCACTCTACACTGATGCATTTACTGCAAATAAATTGAAGCATTTATGGATGTGTTCGAAGTGCAGTGATATTAATCAGAACTGGATTGGCCAGAAAAGTTAATAATCTTGCAGCGTAGCTAACATGTAATTGCATTTCATTGTTACTGAATAGCACTAGAACGTTTCCTATACAGTAACATGCCCATAATATCTTTTTTTGTTTTGATAATCCATGCTATATGGCATTGGTGATCATGTCTGTCCACAGCTTTCTGACTTGTACACTGCCAGTCATTCCTGGTACTATGTTCCTCCATGCCATGATGTCAAACTGCCAAGTATCTTTTTTGATCTCTCCTTCCCTCCAACTTTCATGTTGTCACAACATACTTCTGCTTTCCCCTTCTCAAGACAAGCCCAAAGAATGTGAATTGTCTTGTGTTCTTTTTTTGAGCCAACATCTTTCAAGATATCTTTATTACTCTTTCTATCCATCCATGGTGTTTTCATTCTTCTGTAAAACCATAGCTTCCATATATTTTCTCACGTGTCTACTAATTGTCCATAATTTTCCTCCATATATGAGGATTTTGGCCGGCTTCATGGCTTAGAGGTTAGCGACCTTTCTCCGTAATCTCGTATACTCTCGTGGGTAACACGATGACGGTGAGAATCAGCAGTGGTTCGAATCGCATCGGTAACTTAACGGGGTATGTGAGCCGGCCGCTCAGAAAGCAATGGCTAACTACCGAGCGTAATCTTGCCAAGAAATCAACATACAGTTGAAAGATGCTGGTGTTGACAGCAATGCCCTGTAAAGGATATGCCCCCCCCCCCAAAAAAAAAAAAAATATGAGGATTGGCTAGATATAACTTATGTCATGTCTGAACACATAACATATACTATTGGGGGGGGGGGGGGGATGTGAAATTAAATGTGTATTTTGTTTATTTTTTACATTTACATACAGTTATTCAAGTGTTTTTTTAATAGCTGACCTTTTTTTTTAAAGTTCAGGATAAGAGGCAGTTTAATTGTCAATATTTCCAATCTGTGCTGCCTCTGATTGATGGTAAATGCCTAGGTCTGGCATTCACTACTTGGAAAACTTGCCCTCTTGGAATGGATAACCAAGTGATCACCAGTCCCCAATTCTTCAAGTCATACAAGAGCGGAAAGCTTGAATTAATACGATTCTACGGCAACTAGACCATCTCACAACTAGTTTCAGCTCCTGGATAAATACTGAATTCTACTGGAATAATCAGCAGAAGAACTCTTCAGTGACCTTTGAAGGCAGGGACAGAGCATGTATGGGAGTGTCCCGAGTGTAGTGATGTTGATTCTTATATTATTAAGTATTCTAGACAAAAATTGTTGTGAACACGGATGGTTGGTCACAGATAACTTCAGTGTAATAATCACATTTGAGCACAGTGAGTGATGTGTGCTTGTGCGCACATGCATGCACACACATAAACAACCATGTTCGATATGTTTGTTTAGTTGACCAACTAATAAATTATTCATAAACAGCATTATGTCTTTGAAACTGAAATACTGCAGCCATATTAAATGCCAGACTTTAGAAAGCGCAGTAATTGAAGGTCTAGTTCCTGGATGAAGAAGCAGAGATTGACCAGCATGAAGATGGATACAGGACATTACAAACACTGAACATGAAAATACATGAGGCAAGGAAATTTGCAAGAGACCAAGTCTCTTCAGCGAACCATGATGGGAGTGACATTCTGCAAGAGCATACTACATGACGATGATGATGATGAAATGTAACTTACTGCATTAATCTTATACAATAGTGTGACGATGATTTCTCTTTTAATTATTTATTTATTATGTATATATATATATTTTCCCCACACAGTATTACCGTAAAGCCAGAAATCTGGCTCAGACCAAAGTATTTGGAGACAGAGCTGGCACTGATGCTTCAGCTGTAAGTTTTTAGATTAATTAAATATGCTAAAAATAAGATGTTCAGAAAAATGTGCTATCATTTTGCTGTGTACTCACAGTATGTTTGTCCAGATTGTAACAGACTCACAGAGCATGCTGAGAAGGGTAAAGATTGGTATGCTTTGTGCAGAGTGGCATGCTTCAATTAAAAAGGTCAGTGACGGAGCATACGTTTGATATTTTCTTCAGGTCACGATGGTGCTTTAGGAAATGAGTGTGCAGACAAACTGGTTTGATATGCACCGCTGGTTGGGGCTTTGGTGCACAAGGCATTACATGTCCTTGATTTTTTTATTTTATGATGTTTGTATATTTTCTTATCTCATCTCATCATGTTCCTCTTGTACCTTGCGGTGTCGAGGTGAAGTATAAACAGCGGGAGAGTGCCCGCCCATGGGCCTCATGTATCGATATTCCCATGGACTCTGTTATTCCCTGCATCCATCGTTTACATTGTTGACCTCTTCCTCTGCTTCCATCTGGTCTGTACATCATTGCTTGTTGTGGTATACTGTTAGTTGGTAACCTACTTGCATGGCCAAACCATTTGACTTGCATTTTCTATAATATAGTAATAACTCACTCTTCATTCTTTTTAATTAGATTAGAATTAGACTATTAGTGTTACAATCTTTATTTGGTAAGGCATTCTAAATGTTTTCTGTGTTGATTAGGACTTGTTGCAGGCCATTAATCACACTTGTGGTTGTTTCTGTCTTCCTTCCTCAGCCTTCATCCCTTGTAAGTAAATATGCTACTTTCCTTTCTTGAAGTTTCACAGAAATTGTTTTGTCTAACCAATGGTAAACTTAACCCTTTAGCGGACAAAGCGTCCGGGAACATTTCTACCCCCGAACAGGCAAAACGTTTGAGACCACCCATGGCTATTATGCATTGTAAAAATGCGATCTCTCGGCTTTCTGAGGCTTCCTATTGTCTGCTTTCGGTTTCTTCGACAGCTTGATAATGTGGCCGCCATTTGCAAGCATGTACTTTGAATTTGAACAGATTTTTAAAATAGTTTTTGTGGGTTTTACGCTTTGTATTTCAAAATGAATTTTGACGATTCTTCAAGTGCTATCGGAGATTTCGCTGGGTTCAATTTAAGTGACATTGAAGGGCATAAAATTGACTATTAATCAGAGCTAGATATCAGTGATCAGCGTTACTTTGCGTTAGCAGTCCGAGTCAGACTTTAAAGAAAGTGATTATGATTCGGAAAATGTGTTTGTAAATGCCGTATAGATTACTAACAATCACAAACATGTTGTATTTTGTAAATATTTGTGTTCATGTGTGGATTAGCAGCATTATTCACGTGCGTAAAATATTCTGCATGCTTTTCCCTTCCTTTTGCTGTTTGACTAAAATCTGTTGACTAACAACTTATATGTGATATTTTTACTAACGTAACCCAAAATTTTACAGCACCTCACAATTCTGGCCCATTCAGGGCTACAAAACAGACAAACGTCTGCCTGGTAAAGGGTTAAGACAACTGTTGAGGTTATCTTCTAGTCAAGTGGTTCTCAACCTTATTTGGCCTGTGCCCCTCTTCACCATCTCTTCAGACTGTCATCTCTCCCCCTCCCCCCCCCCCCCCCCCAAACCCACCTTTCCAAAATTATCAGCCTCAAAAGGTGCATTAAAAATAACATGCCTATAATACAGAAAATCCTTATTTTCTTCCATAGTTGTACATAACCTTTACATGCAAAGATACATTTTATAGTGTAGTTTAATACAGTTAATGACAAATGAATATGCTGATGGATGTTACAAGTTAATTAAAAGCATTTTTATATTCACAATATTTTATTAAAACACCACATTAATCATACTACAATAAACAAACAATTAAAACATCAAAGAATTGTAGCTTAATATACGACACTAGAATGCCAGAAAATTGTGCTTCATCAAACAAAACGCTCATTACAAAACCAGGATATTGTAGATTCATAATTAACTTTATGAAGAATGTAATCAATGAGAACACTGTGATTGTTTTTCCAGCAGCAATTCTAAAATACACGGAGGAGTGCTTGAAATGGCACAATGGAGATCATATTCAACATCTAATCTATTGATCTATTGCGTCATTTTGTTTTAATTTCCTACAGAGCTGAAAAGCCTGACTCACAAAGATATGATGACGCAAATGGAAGCAATGCACGGATTGCTTTTTCTGCCACTTTTGGATAGAAATCGCATATCAAAGGCCAAAATTCGTGATTGGTTTCTCATTGAACACATCTCTTGCTCCCGAATCATTTTTCAGCTCCAGAAATTCATCTTGACAATCATCAGAAACTTTTTCAACTGATAATTTGAATGGGGTTTCGTACCACATCCAGCTCAACATCACTAAGTTCAGGAAAATATTGCTCAAATTCATTTTCTAGCTCTGTCAAATGCTGCGAAGTTTCATTTTTTGGCAAATTGTGGAAGTACTTGGTCTTTACCATCAACAAGAACAGGTGACAGCTTCTCAAACATTTCAACATTTGCCATATTGACCTTTCTTTTCCAGTTTTCCAGCTTTCTCATAAAAGCTTTCAAAGCATCCACAAATTGTATGATATTTGTATTCCTTCTTTGCATCTGAAGGTTGAGTTTATTCAACTGCTCAAAAATATCAACTAAATAGGTAAGGCACATGATCCATTCCTCCTCATCCAACCAGGCGAAAAAGTCCATCTTGCCCTGAACTTCAAAAAATAATTTGAGCTCGTTTCTCAGCTCATATACTCGCGCAGTTACATTTCCTCTCGACAGCCATAAAACATTTGTGTGCAAAAGAAGCAAATGGTGGCCTTCATTCATGTCAACGCATAACTGCTTAAAAAGAAGTGAGTTGAGAGCTCCTTCTTTGATAAAATTCACTATCTGAACGGTTTGATCCAAAACCTTTCCCACTGGAGCTGGGAGTGTTTTGGAGGCCAGTGCCTGACGATGGATCATGCAATGAATGCCTTTCACTTTTCGGGCACGTTTCTTCACACTAACTTGAAATCCTGATTTGGTCCCCAACATAGCTGGTGCTCCATCTGTACAGCACCCACACATATTATCCCAGAAAAGATTTTCTGATTCAAGGAAAGATGAAACCTTTTCCAAAATATCAGAGGCCTTGGTAGTTGTTTCAAGAGAACGAAAAAGTTCTTCTTTAAATGATCCTGAATGCACATACCTTGCAAACCTTGTTAACTGAGAACACGATGCCACATCAGTCGATTCATAAATTTGAATTGAATAGAGCCCAAATGCAGGAGACTTGATCTCTTGCACGACTTGATCCTTGATGTCACTGGCCATATTGCTGATCCTCCTTTGAACAGTGTCGTTTGATAGTGAAACCGCTGCAAGTTTTTTCTCCAATTCATTTCCCAACACAATTTCCACCATCTTGAGACAGTTTACCCGATTGTATGTGGTTTTTTTTCTGCTTCGCTATCTCCAGTGCTACGACACAGAAAGCTTCAGTAACTTTTTGGTTTGTTTCTTGGAATGCCCCTGTTAAATCCAGTGTCATCCTTTGGCAGCATTCCCAAGAAGTTCAAAATAGGTTTTGTCCTTGTCCTTGTGTTGAGGATGAACATTCAACAAATGTTTCCTCAACTTTGTCGATCTCATAGAATCATTTGACAAACTATTACTACAAATAACACACTAAGGTTGTTCTTCTCCGCTGATGACGATATTTGTGAATACATATTGCAAATATGAAAGATCATACTTTCTTTTTTGCGTGCAAGAGCACGCATGCACGCGTGTACCACACACACACACACACACTCACACACACACACAGGGGCGTTCATTTGAAATCTGTTCGTGCCGCACCACGCGTAATTGCGTACGTTGAACATGATCATGTCATAGTCATGTGATAAGTACTTACCAATGAATAAAAGAGCAAGTGCTTATTGTGCCATGATGCATAGGTTCTGTTTATGACCGTTGAGAAAATGGCCGGGTTGATCCAAAATCCGCCCAAAGAAGCTCAAAGAGCGGTGATTCAGTTTTTCATTTGAAGGATGTCGACCAGTGGACATTCATCGAAGAATTCAGACAGCGTACGGTAACAAATGTGTGTCGAAGACAACAGTGACAGACTGGGCACGAATGTTTCGGAAAGGACATCAGTTCACGACAGATCTTCGACGTCCGGGTCAAGCGCATATTGTTGCAACAGAAAAAACCATCGCTAAAATTGATGCAGCAGTACAGATGAACCTTTGTCGAAGCATACGTTTGCTAGCGAAAGAATTTGATGTGTCAATTGGGACAACAAAAGGTCGTTCGTAAGAAACTGCAATATCAGAAGGTGTGTTCACAGTGGGTACCACGGATGTTGACCAACCACCAAAAAGAGGAATGCAGGGGATGGTGTTTGAACCACTTGCTGCTTTACAGAGTGGAGGGTGATGAATTTCTCTTCTGTATAGTGGCAGGCGATGAATCATGGTGTCACCACTTTGAGCAGAACAGCAAAAGAGACAGCATACAATGGAAGCATGCTGGATCACCGAAAGCCAAAAAATTGAAGTTACAGGTTTCCGCTGGTAAGATTATGCTGAGCGCATTTATTTTACCATAAAGGGCTATTATTGGCCGACTTTTAAAGAACCTGGTGTCAACATCAACTCTATCCACCACTTGCAAACACTAGACAAGCTGCAAAAAGCAATCAAGAATAAACAACCCGGCGTGCTTTCTCGCGATGTGATTTTGTTGCACGATAATGCTCGTCCGCATGTCGCAAAGATTGTGCAGGAAACATTAGCAAGGAAGAAGTGGGAAATATCTGCAACATCCAGCCTATAGTCCTGATTTGTCACCATGTAATTTTCATTTGTTCGGACCTCTAAAAAAAGCTCTCAAGGGGCAACGATTTCACACAGATGCAGACGTAATGAACGCAGTAAACACTTGGTTTAGTTAGCAACCAAAATCCTTTTTTGCGGATGGCATTCGCCGCCTGCCTTAGCAAAAGGATGCTTGCCTGAATGCCTACAGCAACTTCTTTTGACCAACCCATGGTGCATAATTCATTCAAAATGAATGCTTTGTTTAATTCTGCCACACCTGTTAATGTTTTTTTTCACACTTTTGTAATAAAGCCAATGGAACGGGTTTCAAACGAACACTCTAGTCGTAGGAGCTCTGACGCGGAGCAAACACGGCAGGGGGCTTCCGATCATCAGAAGAAACCCCCTTCCCCAAGCATTTCGGACCATTAATTTTTTAATACTTTCTGGGGGCGGTCCCATCCGAGTCATGACTCTGGGCGTCTGTCCCCTGCTGTGGAGACGTTCGTTCGGTCATATTCGTTATCTCTGATGTTACACTTGTCCCTTCGCTGTTACCTTGTCGACTCAAGTCCTCCCTCCCTCCCTTGGTGGGGAGAGCCCGTGCAGCTTGTGCCTGCCCCTTGGCACGTGTGGTCGTGGGATGCCAGCTCCATCCCCGCCGTGGCCTCCATCGTCTCCATACATTTTTCTGTTGCCGTGTTCCTTCCCCGTACCCCATTCACGGCACAGCACCCTCTTAGGAAGCTGGATTCTTCCTTTCCATTCAAACCCGCCTCTTGGTCTGTCTGCAACTGACTAGATCATGTAGTATGCGTATCTTGTGAAAATGTGAGGTGTGGGTTTTACTGGCAGACTTTGTTATATGTGCTCGGACTGGGTGCGACCTACGGTCGATTATTGCTGCATTATTATGGAGGTTGGACTTCGGCCGACATTTGTGTGATTGACTGCACTCAGGCTCACCACTCATGCCCGGAGGAAAGGCTAAAGAGCTGACATGAGACGATGTAAAGTTCGAGGTCTTAGTTGAGAAATTGTTGGTCTTGCAATTACCACTTCTGACCATACTAGTTTCGAGACGTATTCCAATCTAGGTTGCGGCAGTTCCACAGCCAGCAAGAGGCCTTTTCAGTTGCCTCAGCCAGTTATTTCTGGGCCCGGGCCCTTGCTCATCCTTTAATGCCCATTCGCTTCAGCACGGGTACGGGTTTCAAATGAACGCCCCTTATATATATATATATATATATATATATATATATATACACACACACTCACACTCAAACACATATATATTATATACAACCCCCCCCCCCCCCCCCCCCCATCACACACACACAGACCACGTCATGTTGTGATGTCAGCTTGCATGGCCTGTCTATCGGCACTCGTAGATCTGAGGGAGGTTGTGATAAGTTACCCAAAACTAAACAGTCCCGTGTAGAGTGATGAAAAATTGCACATAAATACTACAATGGATGTCGAATGCAAACATGCATTCATTGGCATTCAAATCGCCGTGAATATCCCATAACGATATTAGTTATCGTTGTAGTATGACAAGGAAACGGCTATTTCCTGCTATTGAAATATCACATTACAGCATGCGATATTCATCATTTTCATTTGATTCGCTCTTAATAGTCAAAAATTACACAGTATATGTTAAAATAAAAGCTAAATTTAATAACATACTAGAACACGTCTAGACGTCTGCATAAAACCTGATTTGCGGGTCTTCTTACTTTACAGAACGAATCTCAGAAGGGCTAGAAGCACAGAACCATAAATTATGGAGAGAAAACAATATCAAGTAATCGGTTCTTGTATTAACGCGATCTTGAAATAATCGGGGAATTTAACGTCACGAGTACGCTTAATCTCCCGATCATGTTTTGTGTGGTCCTGAAGCCAATTTGAAAATGCCAGTCTGTGGTCTTCATCCCCCCCCCCCTTCCCCCAGAAATCCTAAACTTCCCCCCTGGGGGGAATTCCCCACCGGTTGAGAACCACTGTTCTAGTCCTTGCTTGCAACATATTCCATTATTTTTTGTTTGTTAAAGATAACCCAATTCTTTCCTTTTGCAAAATTTAAAGATTATCCATTTCTTTCATTTTGCAGTGTTAAATATAATTCTAGAGATGTGAATGAGCCAGTTGAAAAACTGCAGACAGGCCAGATTCTTTTTAAGAAAATATGTTTTACAGTTAGATCTAGAGACAATTCAACTAAGTAAACAGTAAAGGGCCATTTTCCTTGTCTTGATGCATACTGGGTATATGGTGTTAATCCCATATGTTTATAGACCAATTGACAATGGATGGGTGATATCAAATCAACTAGACTGGGTCTAAATTCAGTGACATTAAGAAATGAAAAATAGGAAGTTAAAGCCAGTTTGTTAAATATATAATTAATGTGAGAAAGATGAGTGCTAGAAAGGGCAGAATGTAATATGGGGATTGTGTGCCCAATTTTTAACCTTGTGAAACTAAAGTTTATTCAAATACAACTTGTGCAATGTCTATTTTCATCTTGATTGCTGTATTACATATGCCATCTTCTCCATTGTACCATTGTGGAATTTACATTTTGACCATTTGTTTTGGATCTGAGATTTTGACTTTTCTTTTTTAAATAAACAGGAGAGAGACTTTAAAATGCTGAAGCCTGCATCAGCACCACCATCCCCATCATCAACCCGTGCCTCAACCCCTGCTGATGCAGAGGAGGAGGATGACACTCATTTGTTCGACGATGATGAAGAAGAAAATGGCGACAGTGGTATCCAGTTCAGAGCCGACACTCCAAGTGGAGCCATTCAAGTATCTCCACGCAAGGAGTAGGTTTGAGACTAGCCATCTGCTAACTTCAGATGTTTATGGCTGATACTAGTTAGGGTTAGTTAATTAGGCAATCCTGAGTGTACTGTATATTGTTTTTTTTTTTTTGAGACACAAGGTTTTATGAAACAGCAAATTTGATAATCATTTTGGACTAGATTTTGTTTTTGAGGAGCACAACTATTTTATATATTTTACATACTAGGTCATCATGTTATATTTCATTTGCATTTTTACAATATCATTTTGGCTTTAGGTATTATGCATGCTGTATCAGATAGAGCTGTTGTATGTAGAAAATGGCATGTGTTACAGGCCAAAATAAGTTTTCGTAGAAAATGGCATGTGTTACAGGCCAAAATAAGTTTTCATCGGTCATATTAAAGTAAAATTTAAAATTTATTTATTGTGATTAATTTGCTTTGAATAATGGTTTGACAGAAATATATGAGAGTTTTTCTGTCTCAGAACTTCCAATTCATTTGTTCCTTCTAGAACAAAATTCTTATGAGATGATAAGGAGACAGTAGTTGTTTGTGAATATCTGACTCATCATATTATCACGTGGCTTTCAGTTCAGACATACGAATTGAGGTTATTTCTATACTGCAACAATTGATATAAAATTAAGATTGTGGGTACAATTTTAATGCCAGCTAGTCACGTAGATAACTTTACAGGGTGAAACAAGGTGTTTGTTGAAATTCTGCATATCCAGCTTGGTATGCTTTGATGCAGATTTCTTGCCAGGGCAAGCAACTGTTAGACATACTGTCTTCCTTAAAGGAGAAAGCAAAACAGAAAATTTGGTTTGGTGATTTACAATTTATGTGCAATTAACTTGGATTAAAAAAGTTTTATTTTGAGATTTCATATGTTGTCAGCATTTATTATTCATGGGACATTTTTCATTTGCATACAGTGCTCATTGCCATTATTTGTAGACTTTATTTCTTTACAAACTATTGACAGGTAGCTTACAGTTCTTTGAAACAGTGATTGTAAATGTTTCTTAAAAGATATCAAGAAATGAAGTTTTGACTTGAGTTTATTTGTCTACTGTCTGTTTCTGAGTGTATGTACTCTTATTGAATAATATACAATATAATATACAGAGCATCTTTGCCTATTTACAAAGTTATATTTTGTCGAAAACCTTATTTCCTTTTATTGAAAGTAACAACAATGATTCTTAGATTAGATCTGAGTTCCAATCAGTATCTGTGTTCGAATTAATTAATGTTGATTTAGAATTTATATTTTTTAATGTGATTTGTTTTTCTCTCTTCCCATCTAAAGTAACCATCGTTACTTCCATTATTTCATTTGTTATCCACATTTTTCCCCTTCTGAGCATGTATAATTGTTGAGTTGATTGTGTTACAATAGCAGACTGTTGAGTTGATTGTGTTAAATAGTAAACTGTTGATTCTATTACAATAATAAATTGCAAATACTTACATTCTAACATTTGTTTAAAATATTAATCTTACTTTCACATATATTTTACCTGTAAAAACTGTCTAATGATGTATCAAAATTTAACGGCATTTATTCAGAAGTGTTAAAATTCATAATCACTTGTATTGAAAAATGTGTGGCTAATTATAAATGTACTGGGAGCCGTATGTAGTACAGTGGTTCGCATGCTTGCCTGACATCCCAGTGGACATGCATTATAATCCCTCTCAAGGCAAGGATTTAAAAAATAATTTACCTGGGATGCCTAGTTGACCCAGCCTAAAACTGGTACCAGGAAATGGCCTGGAAGGTAAAGACACCGGCATGGTGTTGACCAGATACCTAGCGACTGCTGATTGATCTATAAAAGTATGGGGTTAGCACTGTACACCAAGTGCACCTCCTGGCATAGAAGAGGGTCTTTGACTTGTTTTCACTGATGAATGTACTGGATTATAGCAAGCTTAAACCGTATATAACTCATAATTTATGCTAGTGTGAAGTGTGTTTTCTGATTAGGAAAATAATGATTATTTTGGTGAATACAAAATGACAGTTTTAATTTACCTATTGTTTTAAATGTTCTTGGTGGACCAAATATCTCAAGGCATACATGCTTTAGTAGTCATTTGGTTCATTACGGGTTACTAAATTGGGCATTAGAGTAAACTGAAATCACACAGAAGCTAGAAAATGTTTCTGGTTTACAGATGTGGTAAAATAAGTTCTGAGAACTCTTGATATAACAGAAGAAGTGCATTTACAAGTGTTGATAAGCATTCATAGAAGTAAAGAAAAGAAGTAGAGATCATTATAACAGTTGAAACATAAAAGCACACCAGTTTTGAACCAGTTTTCTTCAAATGAAGGAAAGGAGCTGGCCATCTCTCCTCCATGATGCAGTGACTTGGTTGTATAAGGTGTACATTTAATTATTGTGGGGTATTTGAAAATATTGCTGTTCCAAGTTTTGCATTTACTGTTTGTGGTGTTCATGCAACATAAAAGGTATATACAAAACTTGGAACAACATTTTCAAAAACCCAGTCATTAAAAATATGCCCTGCATATATGAAGAGCTAATGCTGAGCACTCATTGTTGCAATATCTACCATGTGATCACCTGGCATAGTGTGTTGCCAATTTTCATTATGATAATGAGGATTGTATTGTATAAAATTTGGTATATGTAAAATTTGTACTGTGGCTTTATGAAAGATTCAAGACAGAGCTGCCTTTACAAAAAGTGCCTGGAGACTGCTTGGAGGTGGTAATTCAGTTAAGCTTGTTTTGTGTTAACATTTTCTTTGGTTAGGTAATACTTTTTTTTAAACATTATTTTGTTCTGAAATGTGTGTATTTTTGTCTTCATTTTGTAACATCTTTCAGTAATAGATTATCAGTTATCAGTTGGGGTATCTTCATTGCACTCCGGACATGTCATTAGGTGCTCAGATCCTCCCCCCAGCATATGCATCAGCATCCAATGGCTAATAGTCAGTAATAGATTATGTCGTAGATATACTTTGTGTGTGTTCTGTAGTAGACAACCAAAACATCCCTGCATCTAGACTTCCATAGAATATAGTTGTTTTTAAAAAAAAATAGCACCAAATCAGGTTTGAAAAAATTCAGCCAGTATTATAGTGATAGTCACTAAACAAGATATTGTAATCTAAAAGTAAGCCAAGCACCATTCTCACAGGTTAAAAATGGGAGTTTATATGCAATTAAGGTGAAAATAAATTTCATTTTATTTCATCTGTTGTCCATTCTCACAAGTTAAAAATTGGAGTTTTTGTCTAAGAAAGCCCATTCTCACAAGTTCAGTATGGGAGTCTTTGTCTTCATTTTAGATTAGCAATACTTTTGAAAATATTCAGTCTTGTGGAGCACCCGAAAAATATCAGTTTGTGGTAACAAAATAAGTGTTTACGTATGTTGTGGATATTGCCAGGATACATAACGTACCACAATAAACAAAACATAACCGGGGAACAAAAGATGCAACAAGATGTGGTCAATATCCTGGCAACCACCTTTACTTCCAGAACATTTCATGGTACCTATTGTAAGCTGGGTCAGCCTGGGTGCCCTGGTAAGTTAAAAAAACAGACCCCCCCCCCCCTCCCACCTTCACGGGGATTCAAACACATGACCACTGGGCCAGTTTGCAAGTGTAATAGACATGTGCTATAGGGGTTCCCTAGCATGATAGTGATGATAAAAAAATAACCTGTTTGTTGAAAAGAGATTTCAAAAGTTGTGAAAAATTTTTTTTTTTTTTAGCGCAGCAGTAGTGCTCTTATTAGTATATTTTGTTTTGATTGCAATATGATTAATATCTAGGGGAACAGATAAAAAATCAGTTGTGACACATCTTTAATTATAACAGAAACTTATTTGCTTGTTCTCAAACCCCTTCAGTAATTTCATCTCTTTCTAAATACCGTTGTCTTTCTCAAATATCATTTTAATGGAGATTGAAACTAGAGAATATAATTAAGAAACATATTTTTAATGAATGTGAGATGTTTTGGCATCTTAAAAGGAAGAAAACTGGCTCATAAGCAGCATCACATTTTGAAAACTGAAATACTTTGACCATATTAAACATCATGGCGACTTAGAAGGAATGGTAATGAAAGGCAGGAGATAACCAGCCTGAAGGGTGGACACAGGACATCAAAGACACCATGGGCATAAAGGGTGGACACAGGACATCAAAGACTCCATGGGCATGAAAAGGTGAGAGGCAGGGGAACTAGCAACAGGAATGGTAATGGAAGGCAGAAGATAACCAGCATGAAGGATGGACACAGGACATCAAAGACACCATGGGCATGAAAAGGTGAGAGGGAGGGGAACTAGCAACAGGAATGGTAATGGAAGGCAGAAGATAACCAGCATGAAGGGTGGACACAAGACATCAAAGACTCCATGGGCATGAAAATGTGAGAGGCAGGGGAACTAGCAACAGATCAAGTCTGTGATGAGAACCACGTTCTGCTACATTATCACGTTTTAAATGGTATTGCATTATTTTTCCAAATGTTTATAATAAGCACGAATAAGTGGGGAAAGATATTAAGAGCTTTAATGTTTGATGTATGGAGTTATTTGTAATTCAGGGAGAAACTATATGGTGTTTGATCTGTATTGTTTGTTAATACAAAGAAATGATTGCAGCGTTTATTGTTATAATACATATTTATGTCAGTGTTCTGTGTGTGATGCTTAATGTTTATTAGTTAACAACAACCTTCTTCAAGACCAACTCGTTGGCTTCATTTATGTATGATTGTTATCTCCCATAGCACAAGGACTGTAATGCCTGTGTTGTTCTGTCCCTCAGGTGTAAGTAAGCTGTGTAGACACATCTGTGCTGTGACATGGGTTGTATATACGTAATGCTGTCTTGTCCCATAGGCTGTATACAAATCCATGCTGTCCTATTTTGTGCCCCTCCTGCTTTGTCTCTCATTTGATTCCAGATTCCAGTAGTCTAAGAACATCTCACTGTGATCTTAATTTGAATGTTGGATTTGAAACCTCATCACTCATTCCAAATACACAATTTTGTATTGTTTGCTTTATGAAACAAAGATGGAGATGAAATTAAAGTAAAATAAACCCATAATCCTGTCGTGAGTGTTTGCAGTATGAAGAAGGCATAAACACTCAGTGTTAGCTTCTAACCATCACAATTTTTAAAGGGACATGAACATGCTTGGTGGCGCCATCTCATCTCCAAGTATATATTCTAATGATATGGCAGCCTATTTCAATTTCCAACCATTTGTGCTTCATGCACATGGTTTCTCATATATTTTTCCATTATCTGAGATATAGCAATCTCAGGGTGCTAATGTTTAGTTGTTGAGTATACTAGTAACTATATGTAAAATATACTAGCTGTATAAAGTCAAATGTTTTTTGTTTTTTTTTGCGCTCACTTGCTCGCTTTGTACTCAAGTAGTCCATGCACATGCTACTACTTCTAGTGAACTGGACTGATTTGTACATGTGGATTAGCTTTCCCTATTACCAGTGTCCCATTGATTGAACCCACTCCGACTTCAGAGATACTTAAATTTACATCCCCAAGTCAAGGATGAGAAGTCAACATTTTAGTCCACCTGAGCGCTACCTCAGTATCAGCACACTAGATGTTGAAGGACGAGCGCTCAATCCATTCGGCCATAAGTGTATAACAGCAGGATTCTTTGATAAAGCTATGTAGGAATTTAGGATAAAAACACCAAGCTATTTGAACATAAAACATTTACAGGAGAACACTACACAAAACATCAACCTCGCTGCTATGTTTTCTGTTGTTTGCTAATGTTATGTCATATGTGTGGTAAATGTTGGCTCAAGATCAACAGTATTAGAAATGAAGAAAGTGTTATTCTATTTGCAGTGAATTGCCAACATAAATGGTTTCAGTGTTTGAATTTGTTTGCATTTGTTTAGAAAAACAAATTTCCGTATGTGTGCTTCTTGTTCCTGCTGTTTTCTAACTTATTTTTCTTTGTCATGGTTGCACACTTAATATGAAGATGCTAGTTTTCTTCTTTTATAATAATGCATCATAATGTTCAAAATATGTGAGAAGAAACTAGTTTGTCTGTTTCTTTTGTAATGATATTGCGCAATTGTTCTTAATTATCAACCAAATGTATATTTGTTTTTCATTTTATTGATAGCCTATTGGAAATATCTGCTTATAAAATACATGTGTGAAAAACATGGATTGCCTAGTTAAACGCAAAGGTAGTTGCCAGAATGCCCAGAGGTATATGCATCTCTTAGTTATTAATATAATGTTTCGGTAATCAAAATTGTTGACAATTATCATTCAAGATAAGTCCACCTGATATGTGACTAGCCATTGTTAACATCTATTGTAACATTTAATGATTGTTCAGTTTATATTAGTAGTTCCCAAATGTAATTGTATGCCATCTCACACAATAACCAGTCTCCGATCGGATTTCTGTTTTTGTCCTGATTATACCATGTGGCCAAACCATCCAGATACTTATCTCGTAGATGTTCTTGCTCTTACCCCATCAAGTACCCAGTTGTCACTAAGTTTACAAGTTTATTTTGCCTCATAAACTCGTCATCTGCTATGTCCAATTTCTCTAATCAATGTACTGTTGCCATCTGTTTCTTGAATAGATTTTAAAGATTCTCTTTAAAACCACATATATCATCAACATATATAATTAACACACAAAAGCATATTAAAACGAAAGGGGGAAAAAATTTAAGGTGAGAGGAACATGAATTTTATTTTTAAGGTCATGCTATACAGTTTATTGTTTTGTTGTATCAGTCTTGGATTGTGATGTCATTAACTGTTGACATTTGGTCTGCTTTTGCTGTGAAGTACAGTGCTGTGTTGGATCTATTCTGTTTAATCAGCTGTGGTTGTTATGTACTCATTTTCTTTGTAGGATTTACATTTATCTATCCAACAACCCATTATTTTTATTTATGCACTTTAAAAGATGACATCTGCATGGATGTACGTGATGTGATAACTGACTGAATGTCTTTCCTTTTTCATGTGCAAGCCATACCTTTTACTATCTGTGTACCGAAGTAGAATTCAATATCTGCAGTCTCATGTTTTCATCTGTCAAATTGCAGTTAGCATGCATACATTAAAAGCTCATCTCAAGCATTTCATTTATAAAATAGTTTGGCAGAGTTAAGTCAGGTGTATTTTGAATCCTGTATTTTCATTTATGGATATATTTACCTATGTTAGTGAATAAAGTTCATATTTCACATGTGATGTGTGTGATACAAAATAAAGTTCATGAATAATAAATGAATAAAATAATTAATTGCTTCCTGTTATAATGTGTGATTGTGGCTTGTGAGCTTGATAACATGAGATATCAAACAAAAATATTGTAGCTACCAGTTTTCAGTGGTATATTTCCACTACTAATGTAGAAACATCGACACCATTTAAATACCATATGATAAGACTGGAGAGTTATGATTACCAAAATCAGCTCCAGACCAGGACATGAAGAAGAATGTATGCACCTCCAAACTCCTTCATTAGTTTAGGGACAGGAGCACGTGAAAATAGTCTTTAATCCATCATGTGCCATGCCGGAAAGCGTGGGCGGTCATGACTCGTCATTTCACTTGATCACCAGAGTCGTGGATCAGCTCAGTGTTCCTGTCTCGACCGTGCCATGTGGTCAAGCCATCCAGGTATTTACTTCTCGGTCTTCCTTTAGGTCTGTTCCCTTCGATCTTGCCAGTTGTCACCAAGTTCTCCAATTTATTTCTTCTCATAACATGTCCAAAAAATGTTGACTGTCTACATCTAATTTCTCTAATCAATTTACGATTTTCATTTGTTTCCTGTAGTACTTGGTCATTGGTTTTACTGTCTGACCATGGTATTCTTTGCATTCTCCTCTGAAACTACATTTCTACAGCCATAAGATGCTTTTCAGCCTGACTGCTCATTGTCCAAATTTCACATCCATACAAAAGTACAGGCTCTATGTAGCACCTCAATACTCTTTTTCTCGTTTCAATTGACATCTTTTTATTGGTCAGTATGTTTTTCATCTTGCTAAAGGCTACTTTCGTCATGGCGATTCTTGTTCTAATCTCTTCAAGGCATCTCCCATCAGATGTTACGACTGTTCCGAGATAATTGTACCGATTCACTTGTTGAAGAATATTCCCATTTACTTGTATATTACATCGTGGTATTTCTTTTTTCCCAATGACGACCATATTCTGTGTCTTTTTACAATTTAATTCTAACCCCAGTTGTTCACTATGCGCAACAACCGCATCTACTAATTGTTGCACTGCTCATTGTCTGCAATCAATACTGTATCATCTGCATATCTAATGTTATTGATGTTTTGTCCTCCAATGATGATTCCATTTATATCTTCTACATTTCTGAAAATATTTTCACTGTATAGGGAAAAGAGATCTGGAGATATTACACATCCCTGTCTCACACCTCTCTTAATAGGCTGATATTGTCCCACTTCATTATCAATCTTTATTGCAGCTTGTGTTTCCAATATGTGTTTTTTATAAGTCTAATGCCTTTAAATGACTTGTAAATGCATTAGGTCACCTAAGAAGTAAAATAATGCAAACAATATGTAACAAACTTAGTCTTATCATGTATTTCCACACCACAGTTTTATAATTGTAAGTAATGATACAATTGCAAACAATTTCCAGTTATAATGCATATATAGAAGTCATGAACAGCGAAAAGTTTGGTGTATCACTGATTTCTATGGAAATGGGGACCATTTAGGATCTTTTTTGTTTTAATGAGGTTTGCTTTAATTTATTAAGTTATGACGGTACAATTTTGTGAAATATCTACATTTTCCCATAAAATAATAGCAGTCTATTTTAAAGGTTAAAGTACACCATCTTTAACAGAATTTCACAACAAATATATGCCTTTATTTTTTAGAATCAAGCGGTGCCCCATTTGTAAAAAAAAATGTTATTTTTTTTAAAAATTTGATGTTTATTAAGTTCGAAGGTAAAACCCCTGCCTTCTCCCCCTTTCACATTTTGTTTAAAATACAATAGAAAAAACTATCGAAAGGACCTTTTCCCATGACTTGAGGTGTAATGGGTATATGGTGCTATATTTTTATACCTACTCAGCACTCAAAGGGTGAGGTGGTCAGTTTTACATCAGCCATCTTTACTTCCCAGAAATTTCCCGGTACCCATTTTAGGATAGGTTGACCTTAGAGCCCAGGTCAATTTTTTTTAAAATCCCAACCTTGATGTTGATTCGAACAGTTGACGACCAGGCCGACAGGCAAACGTGTAGCCACTGTGCTACCTCGACTCCCCTATATTTCGTTTATTTCTTGCAAAAGACAATGAACAAAATAAACATAGGCATGTGTACCAACAAATAAACTGGCATGTTAAAACAATGAACGAACAGGACGGCAATGAAAGTGTAACATTTAGTTACAACTGAAACATGGAGGAATCTGAATAGTGAAGCAACAAAAGATGAGGTATTAGCAGAAGGGATATTGCTGTATCTCTAATGCTGTTATTTTTAACTGATAAGTCAAAAGAGCATGGCTGTAGTCAAGCTGGAACAAAACAAATGACATGCTGAGGATGAGATAATAGGCAGATTGAAAGATGCGTGACAATAACATGGCTCGAGACACAGACATTCACTAGGGCATGTTTCCTTAGCGACTCAATGAACATGATCAAGAAGATAGAGGTGGGGTGAATCCGAAGAGAATGGTTGCTGTCTCTGGAGCGGTCTCGGCTGGCAAAGATTAGTTTCATCTTCGTACCAGGGCATTCGGGAGTACAAGGAAATTAGCGGGTTGAC
The DNA here is from genome assembly GCA_963921405.1 of Cepaea hortensis. Lineage (NCBI taxonomy): Eukaryota > Metazoa > Mollusca > Gastropoda > Stylommatophora > Helicidae > Cepaea > Cepaea hortensis. Next base: position 62,417,174 of record OY992892.1, on the reverse strand, counting down.
AAGCTCGCAGGTGAGGCTACGGTGGAGGGCGGACGCGCCATGGACCAGGCTGACATTCTGAATGCTCTACGAGAAGTAAGACTTTTGCGTGAACAAAGTGATGACTGTGAATCTACAACCATGGGCAGACTGCGAGAACAGCAAATTAAAAGGGTTGGCCAAACAAGAACACTACGCAGGAAGCCAAAGATTGATAAACCAACACAGAACTGGTGTCGTTAGCCGCTACACGCTGCGGGATTTGCTGAGGAGGGGATCCGAGCACTTATGGACTGAATGGTTCGATGTGCAATGAGGATGATCTGTCGACTAACTAACTAACTGTGACTGAGATTAACTAATTCAGTGCCAAAGGAAAATATATTGCCAAATAGGACCTTCAATTAGTACAGAAGGACGATATATCGCCACACTAGGGTCATTGTGTTGTTTGTTTTGTTTCGTGATAACTTTCGCAGTTTCAATGCTCAGTGAACGAAAATGTATAACATCCGTTCGTGCCGCACCGCGCATAATTGCATACGTTGAACATGATCATGTCATAGTCATGTGATAAGTACCGACCTGTGAATAAAAGAGCACGTGTTTATCGTCCCATGATGCATAGGTTCTGTTTCTGACCATTGAGAAAATGGCTAGGTTGATCCAAAATCCGCCCAAAGAAGCTCAACGAGCGGTGATTCAGTTTCTTTCATTTGAAGGATGTCAACCAGTGGACATTCATCGAAGAATTCAGACAGCTTACAGTAACAAATGTGTGTCGAAGACAGCAGTAACAGATTGGGCACGAATGTTTCGGATAGGGCGTCAGTTCACGACAGATCTTCGACTGCCGGGCCAAGCGCATATTGTTGCAAAAAAAAAAAAAAAAAACCACCACCAAAATTGATGCAGCAGTACAGATGAACCGCTGTCGAAGCACACGTTCGCTAGCGAAAGAATTTGATGTGTCAATTGGGACAATTCAAAAGGTCGTTCGTAAGAAACTGCAATATCGGAAGGTGTGTGGGTACCATGGATGTTGACCGACCACCATAAAGAAGAACGCATGGGATGGTGTTTGAACCACTTGCTGCGTTACAGAGTGGAGGGTGATGTATTTCTCTTCCGCATAGTGGCAGCCTATGAATCATGGTGTCACCACTTTGAGCCAAGCAGCAAAAGAGAGAGCATGCAATGGAAGCATGCTGGATCAGCGAAAGGCCAAAAAATTCAAGTTACAAGTTTCCGCTGGTAAGGTTAGGCTGAGCGCATTTGTTGACCATGAAGGGCTATTGTTGGCCAACTTTAAAGAACCTGGTGTCAACATCAACTCTATCCACTACTTGTAAACACTAGACCAAAGTAAAACAACGTGGCCCTCTTCTCGAAAACCTGGTTTACAGGAATGACATTGTAGCACTCCAGGAGACGAGACTAGGTGATCAACTACTCCAAATGGCCGGCTTCAAATGTTTCTATAACAGGCGACATATGGAAATGGCGATTCTCTTCCGTGACAGTATGGTGACTTCAGAGCTAGACATGTCCAGTTGGGACAATGACGACATAGAAATACAGGTGGTTAGAGTTCAATCCGGTCTACCATTCGTGTTGGTTAATGTTTATGCCCGTAACGCGATTGTGGATTCCCAGAAGTGGCAGTGCTTAAACTGATTGCCTGCCAAACAAAAAATTGGTCACACCCAAACAGAAATTCAAGGCAGAAAATTTGAAGTAGGTGTTTGTCACTATAATGCTTTTAAAATGGTTAAAATTTTAGCAGATGCATTGTATTACATATCAAATTAAAGAGAATTGCACAGGGAACCTGACAGTGTTAATAATTAATTGATAGATTACAAATATTATGACAATAATGAGAGTTTTATTAATAACAATTGAAATTAAAGTGTTAAAAATTATGAAAAAAATTCACTTACCAAGTCTTTATTTTATATCCGAAGCCGCTAATCCAGTTAAATTTAGTGAATTATATTACACACACCAGTTATCTTCAAGAATATCACAAGAACTGCTCCATAACATGAATAAAACGCAATGAAATCATAACATTATGAAGTACATCATTTTCACACAAAATGGAAAAGCCATCATATTCTTAGTAAAATTCACTGTTAGATTTTTTTTCAATATTATCACCGTCTTCTACATAATTATCTGAATACTGCACAGGTTCGTTTTAGAATCTATCACAAAGTCGTTTCCATCACAATAACTATAATATAAAACTGTTTAAAACTGTAATTTTATTAAAATATATGAGGTCAAGAACCAGAAGATATGGTCACTTTGAATTTCGAAATATCAACAAACATTCTCCTAAAAGTTTACACGAAACCATGCCTGTTCTGTGCACACGGAAGCACTTGGAAGGAAATAAAATCTTTCGCTTTTGGAGTTTAAATAAGTGAGACACTAAAAAGGTGGACTGGAAAGGAAACACGGATACATTAAACCACTATACATAAGAGGGCTATAAAGTGGCATCTGGGTGGGAAATTTGGGTTACTTGGGCTATCAAGTGGCACCTGGCAGGCAATCAGTTAAGTGACATATTAGGTCACGAAAAAAATGTCATTTTCTGTGGCGATTTCAACGCTAAAGGCAGATCATGGGGAAACATTTCCTCCAACACACAGGGAGAGGTGCTCGAGACTGCACTTGAAACAATTGACCTGGTTTGTATCAACAGTGGCTGTATCACCAGGACAACAGGCCTTCTAGGGGATGAGGACAGTGCTATTGATCTGGCGCTGGTTTCCCCTTCACTCACTACAGTGTGTAGATGGGGTGTCCTAGGGTACCACGGCAGCGACCACCACCCTTGCAGCATATTGGTGGAGAAAGGCAGAACCAGGCAGCACAAGTCAACGGTCAAGACTTTCCAGTATGACAGTATAGGGCAAGATGTGGTGAGTAAAATAAAGCGCGACAAGCGCAGAAAGTTTCAGGGCAGGAAAAAAAAGCTAGGAGCAGCCACCTTGGTGGAATTTCGAGGTGGAGAAAGCCTGGATGCAGGGCCGGATTAAGCCATCTTGGTGCCCTAGGCACAAACCCACATGGGTGCCCTCTACTGCCCCGGGCCCCCGATCCTCCACTGACTGCTGGTATGTTCAATATTATGCAAAAAAAAACTAACAAAGAAAAACAGTTGTGAAATGTAAACAATATGTTTGTACTACTATCACTCATATAAAACCCACAATAAGGTATTTCTGTATTAAAATTAATAGTTAATTAATTTTGTAATAATAGTAGACAAAAATACTGTAACTTTTTTGATAGATAAGAAAGTCAGAGAGAGCACACATTTACATTTTAAAGTTCTTTTTTCTAGATTTACGTCTGGCAAAGTTGTTGAGTACATCATCAAAGTTAATTTTGCGCAACAAGTCTGCCTCAATCATCAGCAAAGATAAGGAATCAAGCCTTTCTTGTTTCATTGTCGATCTACTTGGATTTTTTGTACGTTTCAACTGAGAAAAAGAGCGCTCAGTTGAACAGTTCGTAACCATTAATGTTAAAAATATGCGCAAGGCGATTTCTACATTTGGAAAAGCACACTCGATGTTGTCTCTAACTATTACTTTGTAGAGTTCTGCTTGACTGAACATGTTGTTGTCAGATTTTGATGCACGAAACTTGTGGCGAATATATGAGTGGAACTGTTGTAGTTCAGTATATAAATTATTGTTCAGATCTTCAGGATAAGCATTTATTAGTCCTTCACAACACTGAGATGTTTGTGGTACCATCGACCAAACAAGAAAATCGAACTGCTAGATCATTATATACCTGTCCTTGTCTACTCATCTCTGTCTCAAGTTTGTCAACAATGGTGTAGAAAGCAGATATACGAAATTTGTCTCTGGCATTGAGATACCTCAGGGGCCTCAGGGGCATCACCATCAATGACCACTGTCTTTCGTTTACGATTACGGGTCAAAGTTGACTTATAATCCACACCTGGTGTTATTTCTTTTGCAGCTTCTTTAAATCTTTCAAATTCATTCCTAGATGCATGCAAGTGATCTGTTAGTGAAGAATACAAATCAGCACACGTTTTCAAGTTAACGTGCTCATTTTGTAGAGCTTGACTGACCTTGTGAAAATGTTGTAACACTTCTTCCCAAAATACAAGCATGAAAGCAAATTCTAATTCTTGCATCTTCTTTGCAATGTTTTCTGCTTCTCTTCTGGTGTCCCCTTTATGTGACTGGTCTTCTTGTAAACATTCTAACGCTTCTATAATCTGAGGATGAGACATTAGAATGGCTTCAGTTGCAACAGCATGTGCTTCCCATCTAGTATCGGAAAGGGACTTTACCAGCTTTTCATTCACAAGGCATCCTTTCAGAATCTTCCATCTTTTGGTTGAAGCTGAGAAAAAAGTATAGATCAGTTGCACTGTATGGAAGAAGTTTACTGCCTCTAAACAAGAGTCAACGGCACTTCTGCCTACCAGATTTAGTGAATGGGCAGCATAGGGTATGTATATAGCAAACTCATTTTCCTCTAGAATTTTTTTCTGCATGCCCTTGTAGCACCCAGACATATTTATTAGCTGTGAATGTACAGTCATTCAATGACACGTCGACAAATTAGCACTATTCACAATTGTTTTCACTAGCAGACCAAAACGGAAGTGAATTTGTCGCTACACATTAGTGCGTTACGTAGCACAAACATATCCCAGAAAAGTCAAAAAATAGCACAAAAAAACCTTGAAGAAAAATAACAAAAAATAGCAAAAAAAAAAAAAAAAAAACTGGGTGGGGAGTATTTTACCCCCGGGTTGTGGGACCAAGGCTAAATAATGTGCGATTCAATATTACATTTGCGATTTGCTTATGCCATGCAATTACGCTACCGGGACAATATACACATTTTTCTTGAGGACTTGTGGTGCCCCCCAAATGCTTGGTGCCCTAGGCACGTGCCTTGCTTGCCTAATGGTTAATCCATCCCTGCCTGGATGGATAAGCGTAGTGCTGTAAGGAAATGGCAAAACGCCAAGAAGAACAGAGTTGCCCATCCTGGTCCCTGCATGCACTTAGAAAGACAGATGCACACAAAAGTAAGCTATTAAAAAAAAAAAAAAAAAAAAACTGGTTAAGGTGGTTAAAAGTGAAAAATGGGCAGATGTATGTCAAAGAGTAAGCACAGATAAGTCACTGAAATTGGTCTGGCGACTATATAAAAGCATGAGTGGGGTAGCCAAGAATAAGAGAATTTCTGACTTCCAAGGTGCCGACCTCATCTGGTAGAGGACTAACCAGAACAAGGGCAAAGCCTTTTTCGAACGCTATCTAGAGCAGAGCAACCAGACAGACATGAGAGGCCGAAATCTTGCCAAGGAGGTCACCTCAGACAGGTGCAAGGCCCAGAACATTTCGAATGAAGACACAGTGACAGTGAAAGAAATCAAGGCAGCATATGTGGCAAAGGCAGCCTAGAGAAATGATGATGGATGATTTAAGACGGTGAGTGAATCACCCAAAAAAATGTTGGTTTGTGTTTGTTTATTATGTACTGACGAAGGCTTTAGCCGCAACATCCATTTTGTTCCCTGTAATCGTGTTCTAGTAACGCTCACTATTCAATGTCAACTTTTTATTTTCGTTTTTCCCCCCGTTTTTGTGATACATTCATTGCTATTTTAACAGGTTTTATATATATATATTTTTCACACATCTTCAATTTGATATTATGACGGCCCAAACTATTTGAATTTATTGTTTATTTAATATTTTAATGTCTCATCTCATCATGTTCCTCTTGTACCTTGCGGTGTCGAGGTGAAGTATAAACTACGTGAGAGTGCCCGAGTATGGGCTTCATATATCGATATTCCCATGGACTCTGCTATTCTCTCCGTCCAACGTTTACGTGGTCGGGCTCTTCCTCTGATTCCATCTAGTCTGTACATCATTGCTTGTTGTGGTATGCTATTGACTGATAACCTACTTGCATGGCCAAACCATTTGACTTGCTGTTTTCTGATAACATCTAGTGCTGCTTTAACCCCCACTTTAGTCCTGATTTCTTCATTTCTGATCTTATCTCTTCTTGATACGTTGAGTATTCTTCTCAGGAACCTCATTTCTGTTGTTGTGATTTTTCTTTTCTCTTTTTCTGTCATTGTCCAGGTTTGGCATTGGTAGCATAGAGTTTAATGTATAAGCATTTATTCATCTATTGTATTATGACACTTTTGCGTGTTTTATTCTTTGTTTGTAAACCATTATTTCTATTTCCTAGATATTCTAGAAAATCCATTGTTTTGTTTTTTTGCACTCTCTATTACCAGAATGTCCATTAGTGGTTGCGTTTTGGATACCAATACCAATACTGTGTTATCCGTGTATCTCACATTGTTTATAAATATTATAACTTCCAACTCGTATTCCTTGCTATCTTTGATTTGATCTCTCTCATTATTATTCCGCTATAGAGCGAACAGAGATACGGTGACATAACACACCGTTTATACCACAACTCTTCTCAATAACAGGTTTATGAACCATTTTGTCCTTGTAAGGACGTATGTTCATGTGTTTGTGCTTGTTGTGTATGCGCATAATGAATAATAATATATAATAATGTAACATTGTGTGGCGTAGAATTGTTTGTTTTATCATCACCTCTGAAGTTATAATTAATTAGGGCCCAGCCTCAGATTAATAATCCCGTGATTGAATTAGCCACATTTCGGATATTAATTTTAATGGGATCGTTTTCCATAGGAGATAATCGGCAATAATAGTATTAATAGCAAGGAAGAATGTTAACACATTTTCTCGTTTCATAATATGCCTATGAAACGAGAAAATGTGTTAACATTCTTCCTTGCTATTAATACTATTATTGCCGATTATCTCCTATGGAAAACGATCCCATTAAAATTAATATCCGAAATGTGGCTAATTCAATCACGGGATTATTTTTCATAATATGCCTATACCGGCTCCGTGGCCGAGGAGGTAGCAGCTTTCTCCGCTAACTCCGAATACTCTCGTCACGTGACGCGACGAGAATTAGCAGTGGTTCGAATCGCAAAAGTGACTTATGAGAGTATGGAGCCGGTCGCTCAGAAAGTCGTGGCGTGCTGATGAGCGTAATCTAGCCTAGGAATCAACATACAGCTGAAAGATGCTGGTGTTGACCGCAATATCCTGAAACAGGATGGAAACGCGGAAAAAAAAAAAAATAATAATATGCCTATGAATGGATCAGTGTTATATTAAATTGTGAAACGTTTTTGCGACTCAATTCACAAAACAAAAATAGGGATTGTAAACAGCAACGAAAAACGACGTATAATAACTAATAATTTTAATGGTTTTATTTACGTGGTGATTTTCATCTTGTTTGTTGAATGAGTAATATTATTAATAAGGAGCACAGCGTGATCTAAAGTTCGTTGGTAAATCCTAATTAGTTAACACAAATGCTAAGCATATGACAAGTTTTACAGACATCCTATTGTGACACAGATATTTTAATTTTATATTTTATTTGTTTGGGATCCCACCCTCCTCAGCTTAATGAGTACTGTAACTGTAGTTAGAGAGAGTGCGCTCTTGATTGCGAAGTGAAAGTAGATTAGAGTGGGCATTGACTAAGTCCAGTCCAATAACACGGTATTTTCAGTCTCTGGAGTAAAAGGTAAAATATTTGTTAGCAAAACAGTTAATTATCTGGTCTAAAGTATTTCATTATTATGTAATTTAGTCTCATGTACTAAGAAGTGATTTTTGTAACCCTTTGGAGATGAGATAGAATCTTTTGTCATGTGACAATGAGATTCAGATTGTTTATCACAGTAAGACTGCTGACAAAAAGATATGTTAACATTTGAGAAATGTAAAAACATGTTAAAACAACAGTGAGAGTACGAATATTAGTAAGGCAAATAAAGTTCATGAAATCTCCCCCCCCCCCCCCCGTTTTCCCCTCCTTCCCCAGCCCCTCCAGTCCCTGCATTATAATTAATAATTATTATTGAATTCCAGATATGTTTGGGTTACTTATGCAACAATCTGTTATTCAAATAAGAAAGGCTGAAATACTATTATTAGTATTAATAGCTAACTTTCTAATTAAGCTGCTATACTGAAAAGCTCAACAAATAAAACTAGACAGAATAAAACTATCTTATGTTCTAATGCTGGTGTGAAGCCAGACACATAAATCCTGTTGTGTAAATCTGAAAATAAAGGGCTTAGGTACTATTATAAGTCATATCCATTAAGTCTTAGTGTAAACACTCAAAAAATGATCTGTTTTTACAAGATCATTTTTTAGAGTAAATTTCTGATCATGATTGGTAATAGTAATTTGAACCTCTTTTCATTTGTACTATTAGTCACTAATTTAAGTGTTGAATCTGTATAGCTATTATTAGTGTTGATGCTGTATTGTTAGGTGAACTATTAAACTATTAGGGTTGATGCTCTATTCAGAAGAGAACTTTCAGACTTTTAGTGGGAAGCAATGACAGAGATCACTGGCCCATAAGGTACAAGGTTTGTCCTAAAAACATGGTTTACAGTTTTTTCCAAGGACCATACGAGTATTGTGATACCATACGTCCCCCTGATCTCTTGGGTTGTGAGATCAGACACTAAGCTCTCTCATATAATGGCGAAAAACAGAAGGCCCAGTGTGCAAGTTGTGCATGAAAAAAAAACACCACGGCAGTTAGAAATTGTAATGAGCAGGCCTTCAGGCTGCTGCCCTGGCAAAATTGTTAGGAAAGAAAACCTACCCATGGTAGATAATAAATTGTTAGGAAAGAAAACCTACCCATGGTAGATAATAAATTGTTAGGAAAGAAAACCTACCCATGGTAGATAATAAATTGTTAGGAAAGAAAACCTACCCATGGTAGATAATAAATTGTTAGGAAAGAAAACCTACCCATGGTAGATAATAAATTGTTAGGAAAGAAAACCTACCCATGGTAGATAATAAATTGTTAGGAAAGAAAACCTACCCATGGTAGATAATAAATTGTTAGGAAAGAAAACCTACCCGTGGTAGATAATAAATTGTTAGGAAAGAAAACCTACCCATGGTAGATAATAAATTGTTAGGAAAGAAAACCTACCCATGGTAGATAATAAATTGTTAGGAAAGAAAACCTACCCATGGTAGATAATAAATTGTTAGGAAAGAAAACCTACCCATGGTAGATAATAAATTGTTAGGAAAGAAAACCTACCCATGGTAGATAATAAATTGTTAGGAAAGAAAACCTACCCATGGTAGATAATAAATTGTTAGGAAAGAAAACCTACCCATGGTAGATAATAAATTGTTAGGAAAGAAAACCTACCCATGGTAGATAATAAATTGTTAGGAAAGAAAACCTACCCATGGTAGATAATAAATTGTTAGGAAAGAAAACCTACCCATGGTAGATAATAAATTGTTAGGAAAGAAAACCTACCCATGGTAGATAATAAATTGTTAGGAAAGAAAACCTACCCATGGTAGATAATAAATTGTTAGGAAAGAAAACCTACCCGTGGTAGATCATAAATTGTTAGGAAAGAAAACCTACCCGTGGTAGATAATAAATTGTTAGGAAAGAAAACCTACCCGTGGTAGATAATAAATTGTTAGGAAAGAAAACCTACACACAGGAAGATAGAACCCATGACCTTGGATGGAATCTGTCTAGAGGAAGCAGACCTGATACAAATGCATGCCAAAGTGGGACACACTGACCACTTAGAGGCATAACTAGGTGTGACACACTCCCCTTGAGGGAGGAATGAAGAAGAAGAGGAAATCAACTTATAACTGAAACTTCCACCACATGTCAACACACAGATTACATATAGACCTACTGGAATGGAGCATGAGCTATATATTTTACTTAGTCTGGACTTGTAGAATGTGAACTGGAGTCATTCGAAGTGGAGTTGAACACTTGTTTTGGTACATGGAATTATACATTTCTATGTTTGTATCCAGTGGTGCAGTGTTTTGGTCAACAAAACTATCAGTTTTTGTTACATGGAAGTATGAGTTGTTATGTTTGTACTCAACAGTGCAGTGTTTTGTGCATGGAACTATCACATGTTATGTTTTTACTCAACATGGAGGAATATCGGTATCAGAAATGATTGGCAGTAGATGGAACAGAAGGCTGTGGACAGATATGATCACCAGTGCGAAACTACATGGCTATAAGAAGAAGAACATTTAATAAGCAAGAGTAATGGTATTCTTTTAGTTGGTACATTTAAAAAGGCAACAGTTAGTGCAAAACTGAATTTACAGAGTATAAGTTCATAATACAATAGATAATAAAAAATAATTAAGGAAGAAGTATGTTCTTTGGGGAATGTTCCAGGGGGCTGAGTGGTCTTGAGGTGTCCACCTCGAGTGCTGGAGGTCCCGGGTTCAGGCCCCGGTGAGGACCGGGATTTATTAAAAAAATCCACCTGGACTTCCAGTAATAAAATGTCCCCTGGTCTCTGGGTAGTGAGATCGGACGCCCGTGTGTATTGTTGCGCACGTAAAAAATCCCTTGGCAGTTGGAAATCGAAAAAGAGTAGCCTAACGGCGCTGCCCGGACAAAAATTTCGAGTTAAAAATCTACTCAATGATTCCAGGATCCTCGCCGATGCAACGGAGTTCGTGCATTGAGCTGAGTTTCTCCAGACTCAGGTTTGAGTTAGGAGGAAAACAGAGCACTTATGGGTCAAACCATGTGCCGTGATGTTGATCCAATGACTAAACTAAACTAAACTCTTTGGGGAATATTATATTACTTTTGTAAGGAAACAGCCACATAAGTTTTGTATATGAAAAGTATATTACATTTACAAGGGAACAGTCACATAGCTTTTGTATAAAAAATACATTACATTTCTAAAGAAACAGTCACACAGCTTTTGTATATGAAAACTATATTACATTTGTAAGGAAACAGTCGCATATATTTTGTCAGTCACATAGCTTTTGTATAAAAAATATATTCTATACACAACAATAAAAAAATATACACGACCCTTTACATGACTTGAAGCATATTAAGTATGTGGTGTCAGCCCCTATTTTTATAGACCAATCAGCACTCAGTGGGTGATATTGTCAGTATCATGCCGGCCGCCTTACTTCCCAAGACTTTCCTGGTACCCATTTAGGCTGCTTTGACGTGAAGGCCCATGTCAGTTATGGAACAAACCACCGATGGGGGTTCAAACTTACGACTAACCAGTGCTAGCCACTGCTCTACTGCAGTTATCACACAACTTAGTAGACCAGGTTTGTTAATTGAAAATATGCCTGAAGCATCCATTTATTACAACTTATATCTTAACATAGCAAAAATAAAGATAATGTATGCAGGTAAAACTACTATCGAGAAAGAAATATATGTTAATGAAGAACAATTGGAGGTGGAAAATTTAGAACATCTTGGGTCATTAATTACCAGCAATGGTGACACAATGAAAGAAGTTAAAAGATGATTATCTATTGCTTTTCAAAGACTAAAACAACTGAATAAATTATGGAGTGGGACAGATAGATCTTCAAAAATTAGATTATTAAGTGCATGCATCTTTCCCATTGCCTCATGCCTGTGAGACCTGGACACTTACTAAACAAGCTGAACAGCGCATAAATGCCTTTGAATATAAATATTATAGACGGGTTCTAAGAATATCTTGGATACAGAAAAGATCAAATGCATCCATACTACAAGATCTGAATATTTAAGAAGGTTGGCTACTAAAGATGATAAAATGAAGAAAATTGAAATATTTTGGTCACTTGAAACGTCATGAAAGTTTGGAGAGAAAAAAATTGGAGGAGTATATGCCAGAGAAGCGAGGAAGAGGAAGGCCAAAGAGAAGATAAGTGCAGGATGTGGCAGATGATCTCCAGATTGGTGTATCAGATGCAGTACATCTTGCTTATGACCGAGAAGTTTTCCGGAATGTTATTATGGGAGCGAGGTTCTGCAAAGGACATGCTACTGAATGAATGAATAAATTCATTTATTCCTGTTGTGTATTAAATAATTTGTTAAAATGTTTCTTATATTTTCAGCCTGACTGATTGGTTGATACAGTTCTAATTAACAGACGACAAAATGTCAAACTACACTCGTGTTCGAGAGTATCGAGATGATCCAGAATACAAAGATTTTAGGGATGATGATGGCCCAGTCATCTTGGATCTCATTGAACAGATCAGGGGCAACATCTTTCAGATTAACGGTGGAGGTATGCAAGCACTGTTCTAATGTTTATAGAATGGGCTTTTCCCTATAACTTAGAGTGGTTAGGATACTACTATACATGGCATATGAGTTTGAGAAGAAGATTAATTGTATCAGTATTGCTAGGAGTTTGTCAGGTTTTAGTCTGATATAACTGAGCTACTGTATAACAGTAGACAGTACTACCTGTTTTCTGTTAGCACAAAATGTTGCCGTCGCTCACCAAACCCGACACCCTACATTAAGCCAACGACTTCAGGCGAAGAAGCGCAATTGGGAAGGTACAAGTGTTATCCTTGTGCAAGGAAATGCAACCTAAAGACTAAATGTTGTGGCAGGGCAGACCAGCTCCTAAGCCTTGGTCGGCACCTGGTCTAGGATCGAAGCTCCATCAGGTTTACAGTTAAAGTTATGCTTTGCTGATCCAGCAGCTTCTGCAGCCTGCCTTGTTCCAGATGCTTTGGTGTTTACCTTTCCTCTGGAGTAAACCAGACAGGCAGAGATAGGAATCGTGCTGCATGGGCAATACATGGTCTCTACAATTCAGCCAAGAATTTGTGCTATGGAGAGGTATAACTCCATCCCTGGCCACTGCTTTGGGTTATAGTTATTATGCCTTTTTTTAAGTTCATTGCAACAAATATCATCTGTCAAGACGACAAGGGGACAGTATGGAGTACCACTTGGTCAATAAAAACCTACAGTTAGCACCATAACCATATGCCTAATATACCTAAAGTATGTGAAAGAGTCTTTTACATTAATTATATTTTTACTTTCACAGCGAGTGATATGGAGCGAGCTTTGAAAGGTATTGGAACTGAAAGGGACAGTCCACAACTCAGAGACAAAATGTAAGATTGTTAAACTATTATTTGTAGTGGTGTTTATGATGTTATGAAACATGACAATAATGTTATAATTAATGCTACAACAGTCATGACAGTATTATTAGCGCTTCGGAGGTCACAGATTGTGAGAATTGTAGGTATTTTTTGCCCTGGCCATGCGGGAGTGCGGGGGAATGAACAGGCTGATAGGCTGGCAGGGAATACACCTCTTGGTGGTAGATTACCTATGGACAAGGGAGAGGTGGTTGTGCACCTGTGGGACCAGGTGGAGAAGGTGGAGGAACAGATTGAGAACCCGTATGTGGAAAGGATGAGATTGCAGGGGATTGGCAGGGGTTCTGGTAGAATCTCAAAACTGAGAGGGAAGACCAAGAGAACTTTCAATCAGATGGCGGTGGGAACGATTAGTAATGTGACTTTTCATTGGCTGTTGAACGAGGGGACGGAGCACGTATGGGAATATCCTGAGTGCAGTGATGTCGGTTCTTAGCTCAGCTCAACTCAGCTATTACAGTTACAGAGAAATATTATGCGTGTATCATGATCAATAGCTGACAGAACAAAATATATTGTGATGAAAATTGGAAAGCTTGTATTTGGTCTGAATAATCATTTCTTCATTTGTTCCTTTTCCTTTTCTGCTATAGTCTTACCTTTTAGTTTGCATGAAAAAAGGGGGAGGAAGATAAGGCAGGAAACTGGAAGCAATGGAGATGAGTTGGTGGTCCGAGAGTGAAAACTAAGGAGTGCCCGGGTGGATGTCCGTACAATGCATGAGTGGATGCCAGTGAAATGTTGGCCATAGTAAATGAATATTAAAGAGCAATTAAGTGTGCGCCTCAAACGTTTTGCCCTTGTCCGAATAGGCTTGACATCCAGTCCACTACCCCAGGATCAAGACATATACTGTCTTTGTTCTTGACTTCTAAAATCCACACTGTCCACACCATGAATTGAACCAGGTCTGCACAGGCCAGATGTGGACCACATATATATGACATATATGGATATGCTAATGTAAAGGTGCAAATGTCACAGATTTGCTGAAAACAAGCCACACACTTTCCTTTTCTGGATGAGTAACGAAATAGAAAAACAATCATAAATGTATATTCTACATGGGGCATAGAAGCTGTATCAATTATTTTTAATTTATTTACAATTTTATACTAAAAGCTGTCTTTATATGTATTCTTACCTATTTCTTTAACGTTGTTTTTCATGACCTCGACCTAAATGACTATGCTGTCTGGAAATTTAAGAAGTTCTAATGCATTTTGAAATAGAACAGTATTGGAGTATTAGATGAAACCAGTGCTTAAAAATTGTTTCACATGATATTTCAATGTGATATTACGGTGCTTATTTCTCAAGCCATGAGACGTCTCAAAATATGAATAAAATTGTGCAGACCACCACACGCCTCCTTCATAAAGCAGCTGAAAAAAGGGCAAACAAGGTAAGTGATAAATGATTGATTTTAAGCTTTACATTGAAATAAAAGGAAAAACATAAGTGGTAAATGATTGATTTTAAGCTTTACATTGAAATCAAAGTAAAAATAAGTGATAAATGATTGATTTTAAACTTTACATTGAAATAAAGGTAAAAAAGTGATAAATGATTGGTTTTAAACTTTACATTGAAATAAAAGTAAAAGAACCTAATTTCCATGCCATTGTGACACTTTGCGGATAATGTGGTGGGCTCATATTTTCTTTACCAAATGGAACTTATTGGTATATATGGTCAATATCACCTCATCTCCCAGAACATTTTCTGAAACCTATATTTTTAGGCCGAGCTGACACTGGGGCAATGTTTTTTTTTTACATAATCTCACAGAATCATAGGATACACAGTATTACAGTGGAACAGAAAAAGTGAACACGTGTAATATTAGACTTCTTTTATCCATGAATGTTTGTTAATACTGGCACCTTGCTGTCTTGACAGAGGATAGTTTGTTTCATTGTGCTTAAAATTGCATAATAACTGCAACCCATGGCAGTAGCAGATGTGACTGGTCAGGCCAATTTGCGCTGTAAATGTTCGTCCACAATGGATGCATGTGAACACCTGGTCATTTCCACCATCATGCATCATCTGACGTCTGAAACGCAGAGTGTGTGACCTATCTGCAATCATTTTCTCCTTTGTCTTTATTACATTCCTGATCTTTTCTCTCTATGCAACGTCATCAACGGTGACTTTCTCCCAAGGTGCATTATCAAAGCCTGTATCAATCATGTCCTACTTACACACATCTTTGTACTGTAGTAGAGGTCAACCCTGAGATCCTTTACCCATCTGTCACAAATGTAAATTACCTTTATAGAAACTGGTACTGTAGTATGGGATGTGTTCATTTTTTTTAAAGAAAATAATAATGGTACATGAAATTATGTGTTTATGGTGACAGTTAGCAGAAGTATATATTGAGCAGTTTTCTTCTTTGAGAACCTAAACCAGTGTTTCCCAACCTTTTTTGTGCTATGCCCCACCTAAGCCTTTCTAAAATTCTAATCCCCCCCCTTAACATATACATAATTTTTAATATTCAAAAATTGAAATGTTCACTAAAGAAACTTGAATTATAGGTTTTAGGAAGAAATCACTAGAAAATTATTGAGCAAACACAGTAAGTAAATTTTCAAAAAATATAACGGAGAACTGAAATTCAAGTACAAAATAATTTTATTGAAAGATTTTTCTATATTATTTTAATTATTAGTAATTTTTTGTTATTTAAATTTAGTGAGATCCTTGTCACAGCGACCATTTCCTCGTTGGGGCCAAATTTAAAATAAAACTTGAAAGAGCTTTCTATACCAAACTACAGAGGTTACACCCAACATATAATAGAGAAAAACTACAAGAAATTACAGTCAAAGAGAAATTTGCACATGAAATAAAATGTAAACTTGAAACACTACAAAACCCGTTGGAGGAAAGCGCTGGCCAAACTTGGTTGAACATCAAGAGTACAATTCCAACCACCGCAGAAGAATGTCTCGGTGTGTTAACCATGCATAGAAAGAACAGATGGTTCAATAAAAAATGTGAAGAAGCAGTCATTAGGAAAAAGAGTGCCTTGACAGTTATGGTTAAATGACATCAATAACATCCAAAATGAAGAGCAATATAGAACTGAATGTAAAGAGGCTAGAAAAATAGTTCGGCAGCAGAAGCGAGAATATATGAGGGCACCAACACAACACATATGGTTTAAAAGACAAAAAATTGGAATATGGTAAATACCAATAAGGAAATGTGTAACACATGGAAAGAATACTATGTTGAATTACTAAATTGTGAAGCTCCAAGTAACACCTTCCCACAGGAAGAGGTTCTAACCGTGGGAACCACAAATTGAAGAACCTAGATCAGATATTTATCTTACGACAAATAGCCGAAAAAAATTGGGAATATAAAAGAGATCTCCATAACATTTTTGTGGATTTTAAAAAGGCTTATGATAGTGTCCATAGGAATAGTCTATGGAATGCTATACAGGAATTTGGAATACCAAGGAAGTTAATCAACATGACCAGACTATGCATGGAAGATACTTATAATATAGTAACATATAAAGGCAGGAAATCAGACCCTTTCCAAATAACATCTGGCTTGAAACAGGGTGATGCACTATCGCCGCTCTTTTTCAATCTGGCTCTAGAGAAAGTTGTAAGGAAGGTAAAGGAGGAATGTGCTATTGGAGGAATATCCAGACTGCTTGGTTATGCAGATAATATAGATATTATAGGGGAAAATGAACAAAAGTCATTGAAATATTGACTCACCTAAAGGAAAAAGCTAAACAGATGGGGCTGGTTATCAGCCAAGATAAGACATAATATATGGCAATTTCAAGAGAAGGAATGGCTAAAAACTCTGGTTACATACAAATAGATAATATGACCATTAAAAGAACGGAAACATACAAATACCTGGTTACAATCTTCAACTGCTCCAACATCTAGAATCAATTCTGGAAATAAGATATATTATGCACTACAACATCTACTAAAATCAAATGCACTATCTCGTAACACCAAGATCACAATATACAAAACACTGATCAGACCATTTGTGCTGTATGGCTCTGAAACCTGGAGTACAACTAAAGGAGACAAAGCCTTGTTACAAACCTTTGAGAACAAAGTCTTAAGACGCATCTTTGGGCCCATTAGGGATACACATAGTGGAGAGTGGAAAAGAAGAAGCAACAAAGACATTTATGATCTGATTAAGTCCCCACTAATCTTTGGTATCATGAAGGCTAATAGACTGCAATGGCTGGGGCATATAGAAAGAATGGAAGATAATAGAGAAACAAAACTCGCTTACACTCAGGAAATAAATGACCACAGACCCTGTGGTAGACCAAGAAGACGGTGGATACATACCTATAAGCACAAGACGGTACATACATACCTATAAGCACTTGGAATCAGCGACTGGCAAGAGAAGGTTAACCAGAGAGATGAATGGAGACAGCTTGTGTCTGCAGCAAACAACCTCAATGGCTCGGAATACTTAAGAAGAAGAAGAGATTCTTGCACTTGATGCTTGCTACAAAGAGATGTTATGTCAGGTTCCAATTTAGTTCTCAACTTCAGTCTCAAGTCTCCCCGTTTTGTTATATCCAGCCGATTTCTTCCATTTTCGAATTGCCCCCCTTAGCAATCAAATTGCCCCCCTGTGGGGCATGGGCCTCATGTTGGGAAACACTGACCTAAACCCATTTTCACCTATAGGATCAGACCTTCAACAACTAGTTTCCATTACTGCAAGGATTTCCAGGAATGTAAATCACCCTGTGGTTATCGAGATTTAATTTTATATATATATATGTATGTGTGTGTGTGCGTGCGTGCGTGCATGCGTGCGCGGGGGTGGGGTGTGTGAGTGGGGGAAAAAAGGTAGTCCAGTGGCAGGTACTGGTGTGTCAAGCGTTAGACCTTCACATATGCTAGGCTGTGACTTATGAGGTAAGGTAACCAGTTACCTACCTCATAATATTTCCTTCCAGAGAGATTCTGTCAATTACCTGGTACCTATTTTTATGAGGCTGAGTTTACCTTAGAGCTATGCTGGTAGGAAAATATAATCCCGCAGTTGCACTGGGTATTGAGCCCAGACCACTTTTTTCGCAGCAAGTGTACTAATCACTAACCTCCCACAGTTTTTATATATATTTTAAAAGTCGACCTTGTCAACTTTGTTCTTACAGCAACAGAAAGTACAGCTTGACCTGTTGAAGAGCCAGTTTCAAGACTCACTTCAGAGATTTCACATTTTGCAGAAGGTATGTTCAATATTTTTCTGTTATTTGTTAGTAAATATATTTGTTGTCCTTTTTATAATTGCTAATAAACTTAGTTAGTTAGTTGCGGTTCCAACTTCATGGCAGAGGGTCACCCCCATAATGCTCCGTTCGTGTGCCAGTGAATATTACACAAAATGCTCCCCACTGCCCCATGTGAAAAGTGGAACATACAGCATTACAGACAAACCAACAGCACGCACAGGCAAGTTACATGCGTAAAGCAGCTGCAAGAATGCCAACAAAACAGTCTGCTGCAAAAATTACACTTCATCATCAATGGATGTGGCATCCAAAAGCAGCAGCTTCACACACATTACTGCATAATACAAAACTAGCTAGTTCAGCAATCGGCTGCCGCCATTTTCTGAACATGCAGTTGACAATACAAATAACCAAAGACAGGTGTAAAAGCACTCCACTCAAAATCCACAGCTCACAGTGTCGCTCCAAGCACTTAACTCAGCAGCTGAGCAACAGAACCATGTACTACCAGTCCAACATAAGGAAAATGCTAAGCAAGCCGTAGCCAGAAGCAAAAACACTCCAGAGGCCTTAACATCTCAACAGCCTATCCGTCATATTGGACCGGAAGGGAGGTTGATTTTATCGATTTTTAATTTTTCTGTGACAGCTGCCTATATGTCCTACTCTTTAAGAAGGGGTTACGGATGCAGTTCATAATCCCGCATACCTGCGTTCAAAACACAGCTGTGGGTGATTTGGCAGCAGACCATCTTACGTTAGTTTGTTATGAAATCGTATGGGTGCCGGTCGTTCAGAAAGCAGTGGCAAACTACTGAACGTAAACTTGCCTAGGAATCACGAACAGCCAAAAAATGCTGGAGTTGACTGCTACATCCTGTAAAGGATATGCAAGTGACTTTTTAAGATTCTCAATTGCAGAGGAATTTGTAACATCTGCAACCTGCACTAGTAACTCCTGTTATACACTGTTATGTGAGAAAGCTAGGCCATTGAATCCAGTACCTGGGATCAAGGGATGTATAACATAACAGAGTTTCAAATCTGTAAAAATCGACCACAGCTGGATTTTGCATAGTCATTTTCAAGTTCGATGGCTCTGTGCAAAGGGGTTGTGAATAAATTTGTAATCCAGCATATCAATTTTGAAACACAGCTGCAGGCGATTTGGAAGCAATTTTCATAAAATGGTATGAGTGCTGATTGTTCAGAAAGCAATGACAAGTTTTTTTGTTTTTTTTTCATATCCCTTACAGGACGTTGCAGTCAACTTCAGCATTTTTCAGCTGCTGTTGATGTACTTGGCAAGATTACGCTCAGTAGTTTGAATGACAAGCTACTGAACATAAATTTGCCAAAGAATCACAAACAGCCAAAATATGCTGGGGTTGACTGCGACGTCCTGTAAAGGATATGCAACTATCTTTTTTTTTCCAAGTTAGAGCAGAGAAGACCCCTGAACCACTCTGCGCTAGATAACTAACAGCTGCATGAATTATTTATAAAACGTTATAAATGTCTTTCTTCATAAAGCAGCAGATAGAATGCCCTAGCTAACTAGCAGCTGCATGAATCATTTATAACACATTATAAATGTTTTTCCTCAGAAAGCAGCAGATAGAGTGAAGACGTCAGTAAAGATTACAGTTCGCAGTACCCAGCCTCTCGTTTCTTTTGTTGTAAGTATTTTTACATTTAAATATGTTTAAACTTGAAACATGACGTAACATCAGGAGTCTCCGTGGTGAAGTGGTCAAGCCGTTTGACTTGGGTTCCGAAGGTTGTGGGTTTGATTCCGGGCCGTGTCCTTCGGTTCACGAGTGAAATTTTTAGGAGACTCCTGTGGGTCGTCGCTAGAGCTATGGAGTTTGTGCTTTGTGCGACGCTTTCCGTGCTGCAGAAAGAGACCGGGCCATATGGGATAAAACCTGGTGCAATGAAGTTGACCCTGTCGACTTTTAAGCGACTATTTTTTTAAAACATGAAACAGTTTCAGTAGTTTTATATTCTGACATATTCAAATTTCTAAATCATCTAGACATTTTTAAAGATCAATTGTGACATTATGATTAGTGGACTTACTTATAAGACAGTGGTCAGGGTTCAATCCTCAGCCATGGCTGGATTCTTTTTTTTTCTGACCAGTATGGCCCTGGGATTGAGCCAGCCTCATAAAATTTAAAAATAAATAATTTGTAGAATTTTCTGGCACTTCTAAGGAATGGTGGCGTTGGCGAGAACAGACACCCTACTAATAATGTCATTCCCTAAAATATAGTTAGTCAACAGATCATCCTCATTACACATCAAACTGTTAGTTCATAAGTGCTCAGAACCTCACCTCAGTATCTCCTACAGCATGTAGCAAGTGACAACACCATTTCTGTCGTTTCTTTGTCACTGAACCCTGCCTGGTTCTGATGTTTTTTACCGAAGGATCAAAGAGCACACACTGGCCTTCCATAATGACTAAACACACTGACACTCGTCACTGCCTGCTGTTGAAAATACCCATGAAAGTTTCAGCACAGATGTACGAAACTTCATAGCACCGGCAAAGATCTTGGAAAAGTTGGACTCTTGGTTTACATTCTGACACAAACTACCTACACAAAATGATGAATTAAATATCCTTCACGAATAAGCAATGTTAGTTAGGAAAAGTACACACATGCCGCCTAGAATATGTAAAGGCCTATTGCTTCACACTCCAGTGTCAGTTTCTGCCATGGGACAACCTGCACTGTTACACGTTCTTTTAGCTGTGGTTTCTGAGACGTAAGTTGTGAATACCTTGGACTTCCAAAGTAAATAACGAGTCCCTGGAACAGACTGATGAAAGTAAAGCATAATATACAAATATCAAAAGGAGGCAAACGGTATTCTTTGGTCATGCAATGGGAAGAGAAGAATTGTAAAACAGCATGATGACTGGCAAGATCAGCCTAAGAGAGGCAGAAGCAGACCAAAAGAAATGATGCTGGGTTGGCTGAGACGGTGGCATAGAGGATTATCACCAATGCAACTGATCCAGAATTCTTAGGACTGAAATCTGTGGAAATGCATGAGCGCCAATGCCTGTTGGCAGGTCACATGATGATGATAACGATATTATATTATACTTACATGCAACAGTTCCATGAAATATAAATAGAGGTAGTCAAAAAATGCAATGGACAGATGAAAATTGAGAAATGGAGAGGAAAAAGCAATGATAGAAACTGAAATGCTGGCAAGTGTATGAGGGTTGTTTGACTTCATCTTTACTCAAGTGATACTGAACTCAGAAGTTTGAGAATGAACATCGAGGAACACATGTTCAAATATCTGAAGATAATTATGATTATTTGGCACTTTGACTTTATATGCTATGGCAGTATAGCAACTGGCCAGCTTGCTTGTCTGTGTGGTTTGAATGCACAGTTGGAGAGATGTTCTTTGTCCAGCCTCAGAAAATTGCATGCCTTAAGGCATATTGGGTATATGGAAATAGCCCAATATTTGTATAGACCAATCAGCACTCAATATGTGGTGTTGTCAGTATAATGCCAGCTACTTTTTCTTCCCATAACATTTTCCTGCACTCATTTCAGGCTCTGTCGACCTTCTTCTTCTTCTTCTTCTTCTTCTTCTTCTTCTTCTTCTTCTTCTTCTTCTTCTTCTTCTTCTTCTTCTTCTTCTTCTTCTTCTTCTTCTTCTTCTTCTTCTTCTTCTTTTCAGACGTAATTGTGTTGTGCCAATTTTATTTGCACCCTTAGGATGGCACATCCGACTTCTGCGGGCATTTGTTGACCAGGTTAGCCTTCCCGGGTGCTTTGTCGACCTGAAAGGCAAGGTCAGTTTGTAAAAATCTGATTGATTTGGATTCGAACACATGACCATTGAGCCAACATGCATGCATGCTAGCCACTGTACCTCCTCAGCTCCCATTCCTTATATATGTAAAAACATATTACATCACACACACATTGTTGTATTTGCATGGAATTAACTATCTGCTTTTACTGCATATGTATATTGTTTAACTATTGCCCAAATCTGTTATGCTAGAGTGATGCTGAACTCAATGAAGACTTTGAGGGCGAACAGCAGCGAACACAAGTTTTGAAAGATCAGGAGATTATTGAAGATGATTTGGCTCTTATTCTGGAGAGAGAGCAGCGCATTCGCCAGCTGGAGGTGAGCCCAGTTCAGAAAACATTTGCCCATGCTGTGTACAGGTTTATAAAATAAACATGTATAGTGATGAAAGGAAAGTTTTGTTATTCTGTTAGCAAGTTGTTGTATATATAAATATGTGTACTCTCAAATGCCACCAGAAACCTACTGCATTCACATCCAACAATCATGTTTTCAAAGGTCAGCAGCTCCATCAATCGCTCCCTGGACTATGTGTATCAGGTCATTACCTTCTAAAGATGGGCGCAGGGCTACTTGGAGACCTAGGGAAAACAATAATGGCAACAACAATACAATGAAATGTGTTATAAGAACTGATAGGCACCCGTCTTCTTCTTGTCCATTTTCTGCATTTGTTTACAGACTTTGATTCCGATTTCAGTTTGTCTCAGACTTTAATTCCCATTTCACTTTGTCATAGACTTTTGATTCCCATTTCAATTTGTTTCAGACTTTTGATTCCCATTTAAGTTTGTCTCAGACTTTGATTCCCATTTCAGTTTGTTTCAGACTTTGATTCCCTTTCCATTTTGTCATAGACTTTTGATTCCCATTTCAATTTGTCTCAGACTTTTGATTTCCATTTAAGTTTGTCTCAGACTTTGATTGCCATTTAAGTTTGTCTCAGACTTTGATTCCCATTTCAGTTTGTCTCAGACTTTGATTTCCACTTTGTCATAGACTTTTGATTCTCATTTCAGTTTGTCTCAGATTTTGATTCCCATTTCAGTTTGTCTCAGACTTTGATAGCCATTTCACTTTGTCTCAGACTTTGATTCCCATTTCAGTTTGTCTCACACTTTGATTCCCATTTCACTTTGTCATAGACTTTTGATTCCCATTTCAGTTTGTCTCAGACTTTGATTCCCATTTCACTTTGTCATAGACTTTTGATTCCCATTTCAGTTTGTCTCAGACTTTGATTCCTATTTCAGTTTGTCTCAGACTTTGATTGCTATTTCACTTTGTCTCAGACTTTGATTCCCATTTCAATTTATGTCAGGCTTTGATTCCCATTTCAGTTTGTTTCTGAATTTGCTTAAATTCAGAAATGTGTTCTGAGAGCTCTGTGAAGATCATATTTTAGTAAAATATACTCTAGCAAGAATAGCTTGCCAGTTTAGTTTACATTTAATTATATGATTGTTTGTTGGCTTTGGTTTTGCTTATTGTTGGTTTTTTACTGTTGAGAAAAGTACACATTTATGTTAGCTGAAGTACACTAATATGTATAAAACACTGTTGTTTAAACAAAACAGAATGTACATACTAATGTTCTCAGGCATATACTCACACAATATTCACAACATATACACCATATACTCACACCATATACTCACAACATAGTAGTAGTAGTAGTAGTAGGCCTCTTTCAGTCTTGAAGGACTATAGAGTTGTGCCGCTTGGGAGGTGCCTGACAGCACCGCTGGTGACTGTATAGTCCAATGCGAGAGTGACAATCCCTGTCACAGTTTCCGCATCTGTAAGAAGAGGCAAGTCCCGCAGTAAGTGACTGTGTTTTAAGCCTGTGCCACCTATCCTCAGTTTGTTGGATCAGATTGCGCTCAAAGAGCACCAGTCGTTTCGTACATCTCTTCTTTCCAAACCATCTGTCTGTTGCAACTCTTTCCCACGTGTTTGGATCTATTCCAATGGTTTTCATATATTGTTTACACACATCCCTATATCGCATTTGGGGTTTTCCGGTTGGCCTCTTTCCTGTGGCTAGTTCTCCGTATAGGAGATCTTTGGGAATACGTTCATCCTCCATTCGAGATACGTGGCCCAGCCACCAGAGGCGTCTCTGCTTGAGGAGGGTGTGCACTGTGGTATTCTACCACACAACATATACTGATGCATATACTCACAACATATACTGATGCATATACTCACACCATATTCACAACATATACTGATGCATATACTCACACCATATTCACAACATATACTGATGCATATACTCACAACATATACTGATGCATATACTCACAACATATTCACAACATATACTGATGCATATACTCACACCATATTCACAACATATACTGATGCATATACTCACACCATATACTGATGCATATACTCACACCATATACTGATGCATATACTCACACCATATTCACAACATATACTCACAACATATACTGATGCATATACTCACACCATATTCACAACATATACTGATGCATATACTCACAACATATTCACAACATATACTGATGCATATACTCACACCATATTCACAACATATACTCACATCATATACTCACAACATATACTCACAACATATACTGATGCATATACTCACACCATATATTCACACCATATACTCACAACATATACTGATGCATATACTCACACCATATACTCACACCATATTCACAACATATACTCACAACATATACTCACAACATATACTCACATCATATACTCACAACATATACTCACAACATATACTCACAACATATACTGATGCATATACTCACACCATATTCATACCATATACTCACAACATATACTGATGCATATACTCACACCATATACTCACACCATATTCACAACATATACTCACAACATATACTGATGCATATACTCACACCATATTCACAACATATACTGATGCATATACTCACACCATATTCACAACATATACTGATGCATATACTCACACCATATTCACAACATATACTGACATCATATACTCACAACATATACTCACAACATATACTGATGCATATACTCACACCATATACTCACACCATATACTCACAACATATACTGATGCATATACTCACACCATATACTCACACCATATTCACAACATATACTCACACCATATACTCACAACATATACTGATGCATATACTCACAACATTTACTCACAACATATACTGAATATTTCTCTCTTCAGTCTGACATCCTGGATGTGAATGAGATATTCAGAGATTTAGGAGCAATGGTGCAGACTCAGGGAGAGGTTCTAGGTAACTAATTACTTTATATAGAAAATAATGCTAAGGGATTAGAAGTGTGAATCTTTTCTGTCAAAAGACATGAAGATAAAAATCTGTTTATAGAGATCAGCATGGCTGAATGGATAAGAGCATTGCTCTTAAACTTCCAGTATACTCATACCGAGGTATCATATTCAGCCCCTACACCGATCAGTTGGACTGACATTTTGGCTTCTCGTTTTCAACCTGGGAGTGTAAGTTACAAGTACCTCAGAAGTCAGAGTGTGTTTGCCTGGTGGCGAGGGACACAAGTAATAGGGAAAGCTAATCCACACGCAAAAATCAGTCCTGTGCACTAGAAGCAGTAGCACGTGTATGGACTATGCTTGAGTTCAAAGCGAGCAAACACCCCAAAAAAAAGTCTGTTTAAAAACTTTAAAAAAAAATACAAACAGTGCAACATGTTAACCAAAAATCACAATTAACAATGAAGAAACTGAACATTTCTGAAACTAAATATTTTGGCTGCATAAATAACAATAGGAACTGTCTAAAAGAAGCCAGACATAGATTGGTCAAGGTAATGCAGAGGTTGAACAGTATTAAGAGTCTTTGACACAACACCAGCAAACAGTTGAAAGTGACATTTTTGAGAACATGGAACTTTCCTGTGGCAACATAAAAATTTGAATCATGGACCATCTTGCAATTACTAAAGAAGAAATTCAGGGCTTTTGAACTTAGATGTTACAGAACAATACTTCAAGTATCGTGGACCAAGAAAAATAAAAATACTGACATGCTACAAGATCTGAACATGGAAGAAAACAGACTCATCAACAACTTCATGTCTGAGAGACTGAAATATTTTGGTCATAATAAACATTACAGTGGTTTGGAAAGAACATTGATGGAAGGTGTGGTTTGGAAAGAACATTGATGGAAGGCTTAGTTTGGAAAGAATATTGATTCAGGGCGTAGTTTGGAAAGAGTATTGATGGAAGGTGTGGTTTGGAAAGAACATTGATGGAAGGCGTGGTTTGGAAAGAACATTGATGGAAGGCATGGTTTAGAAAGAACATTGATGGAAGGCGTGTTTTGGAAAGAACATTGATGGAAGGCGTGGTTTGGAAAGAATATTGATGGAAGGCTTGGTTTGGAAAGAATATTGATGGAAGGTGTGGTTTGGAAAGAACATTGATGGAAGGTGTGGTTTGGAAAGAACATTAATGGAAGGCGTGGTTTGGAAAGAATATTGATGGAAGGCGTGGTTTGGAAAGAACATTGATGAAAGGCGTGGTTTGAAAAGAACATTGAAGGAAGGCGTGGTTTGGAAAGAACATTGATGGAAAGCGTGGTTTGAAAAGAACATTGAAGGAAGGCATGGTTTGGAAAGAACATTAATGGAAGGTGTGGTTTGGAAAGAACATTAATGGAAGGCGAGGTTCCTGAAAGAAAAGAGAAGGCTTGACCAGCACAAAAATACACACAGAAAATTGAAAACACCTTGGACATGAAAATGCAAGAGGCAGATGATCTGGCAAGGATTGAGAATCTTTTCGGTGGCAATGATGAGAGCAGCATTCTGCAGAGGATCTGCTAGATGATGATGGTGCTGTCTGGAGAATGATATGCTTCAGATTGTGTTTTAGAAAAGTAGAAGTTATACAGCATTCATGTTGTTTAACTTTAGATTCCAGACAATTGTAATATGAAACTAATGCCATTTTGATGCCTGGCTTGTCACTTGTCAAAGTGAGGTAAATATTGGTAACTTGCTCCTCCTTGCTCCCAGATGTACAAAATATGATGGCGCTATTACATCACTGACTCATAGCAGGAAACTGATTTGGGGCAATTAATTTGTTTATTATGTCCTATATTTGTATTGTCACAATTTTTTGGGCATGTTATGAGAAGAAATGATTTGGAGAACTTGGTGACAACTGGTAAGATCAAGGGGAAAAGACCAAGGGGAAGACCTAGAAGCAAGTACCTGGATGGCTTGGCCTTGTGGCATGGTTGAGACAGAAACACGGAGCTGATCCACGACTCTGGTGATCGAGTGAGATGGCAGAACATGACCGCCCATGCTTACCGGCATGGCACATGATGGATGGATATTTGTATTTGCTGAATTGTATTCTGTCCCATAAAGTTAATATTTTAAAGTCTTGTTGCTGAGACATTTAGTAGTGTAAAATGATAACTTTTAAAAAAAAATTTTGCATATCCCTTACAGTCAAAATTTTTTTGACATGTTATGAGAAGAAATGAATTGGAGAACTTGGTGATAACTGGCAAGATCGAAGGGAACAGACCAAGGGGAAGACCGAGAAGTAAATACCTGGATGGCTTTGCCACATGGTATGGTCAAGATAGGAAAACTGAGCTGATCCACGACTCTGGTGATTGAGTGAAATGGCGAGTCATGACCGCCCACGCTTTCCGGCATGGCACATGATGGATGGATGGATATCTCTTACAGGACGTTGCAGTCAACACCAGCGTTTTTCAGCTGCTGTTTATGTACTAGGCAAGTTTTTTTACGTTCAGTAGTTTTGCCATTGCTTTCTGAACGACTGGCTCACATGCCCCCGTAAGTTACCAGCGCGCCGCGATCCGCTGCCGAATCTCGCGCAGCTGTTTTCCCCACGTGAAGATATACGGGATTACGAACGTCGTTAACCCCTTGGTTAGGTAGAAAATGATAACTGCCTGTGGCATAAATTAAGAAATGTATGTTATTATGAAGTTAATTCTGAACGATGGTGAGCTGCTTGCTATCGATTTAGTAATATATTTAACATCAAAACAACTTGTAATAGGGAAAATCAAAGAAAATTGGCTAAACAAAGAGGCCATGAGGACAATGGTAATGTAAGTCTACAGATATACAGCTGGTCTTGATCTCAGTGACACAAAGTAGTGCAGCTTTACATAACAGAATTAAGACACATACAGGACGTTGCAGCGATTAGCTTTCATCAGCAAACAAACACATTCACAAACACAACATACAGTCAAGGAGATCTCCTATGACTACATCAGAAGGTGACCACAGGACGAGAAGAGCAAAAGCATGAAAAAATGAAGGCAATGAAGAGAAAATGAGAATTGAAAAAATTTTAATTGAAAAAAATGTTCATACTCTACCCCACAGTTCATATCTGTAAGCAACTCAGAAAATCTCCGATGTGTTCTTTTTATACCCGGTGCTAGGTGTTACGGTTCAATGAGCACATTGAAAGAAGGGGGCGGAGGCAGGAGGGCATGCCAGTGACTAGTCTGGTAGGGGTATCTGAGCAATCTCAGTGGATGTACTAACGAAGCATGAGGAGCGCAAGCATGATGGTGTATATGAACATTTTTTTCAATTAACATTTTTTTCAATTAACATTTTTTCATTTCTCATTTTCTCTTCATTGCCTTCATTTTTTCATGCTTTTGCTATTCTCGTCCTGTCGTCACCTTCTGATGTACTCACAGGAGATCTCCTTGACTGCATGTTGTGTTTGTGAATGTGTTTGTTTGCTGATGAAGGCTAATCGCCGCAACGTCCTGTATGTGTCTTAATTCTGTTATGTAAAGCTGCACTACTTTGTGTCATTTTATATTGCTTACACTCTCACAGCTTTACCGCAGTTCCACCTAATTTTATTCATATTTATCTCAGTGACCACATCAACTATGGGACCTCAGAGGATGATCAGAATCTACATACCCTAAAATGAAAATACAGTCTCTTCTGACATGTCTAGTATACCATGGGGCGAAGTAGGTTGAAGGTTATTTACGTCCATCTGTGGCTCAAACAGACCAGGTTCATCCCACTGTATTGACTTTGGATTTTTATTAAATAAGAAAAAGATTAATATCTTCCTACTGATCCTAGGGTAGTGGATCAAACATCTAGTCTTCTCAGACCAAGGCAAAAAACTCAGATAACCTGTATCCAAGTTGTGTATTTAAACATTTCCTTGACAGTTGGAAATTAAAATGAGCAGGTTGCAGCTGACCAGGTAAAATGTCCAAATTAGCTACCCACAAAAATGCATAGCATATGTGATTCTGCTACACACACATTTTAATCCTTGCTGGTGACTGATTAGATCAATTTGTGTGGTAAATGTTTGTTCACAATGCATGCATGTGAACACCTGATAATTTCCACCATAACACACCATCTGTGTTTGACCTATCTGCAATAATTTTCTCCTTTGTCTTTATTCCATTTCTGATCTTGCTCTCCAGCCTTAAACTTGCCACTGTTACCTTGTCACCTGCAAACCTCTGACTCTGTAAATGTTCTTTTAAGGGTCCAAACAAGTAAAAGTCTAATGGCACCAAGTCTGGACTGTATGCTGGATGTTTCAAACCTCAAATTTCAGAGCACATAATGTATCCACCATATGTGCAGCCATGTTAGGGCGGGCGTTGTCGTGCAACAATAATACTCCTTTTAAGAGAAGCCCCCGTCATTTTGATCATATCGCAGGCTTGAGTTTGTTCACTAGCATGTCACCGTATCGAAGACTAGTCACAGTTTCACCCCTTTCCTGGAAATGTACCAGTATAGGGCCCTTGATTAAGATGGTCATCATGACTTTCCCAGCAGATTCCTGCATTTTCCATTTTGAAATCTTTCTACCCATTCATACCCTTGACTCAAACAACTGTCTTCATACCTAACCATAATTTTCTGTAGATTTCGCAAGATTTCATATGTCTGACCACACGCACAAAAACCGAATAACATCTCATTGTCCTTCCAAGGTGCAAGTCGATAGTAGGGCAGCCACCGCTTGATCCTCACAACCCCTACATGGAGTATTGCTTCAGAGCCAGTTTATGTCCTGAACTAAGATTCTCCATTGTCCATACTCTTCCAAAAACTGTATAATAAAATTTCTGTTACTTAATGACTTTCCTTCATTCACACTTGTGTATTGTAGCATAGAAAATATCAACACATAAATTGATTAAAAATAAATTAATTCTTCAACACCAGTAGATTTCTTTTATCTTATGGATGCTATGAACCTTTTTTTTTATTTTTACAACAGACACTATTGATAGCAACGTGGAACGTGCTGCAACAAATGTGGAATTAGGAAATGAACAGTTGATTAATGCAGCAAAATATCAGGTAATATATTCAGTTTTTTTCATTTCATTCCCATTCTATTCTATGTCATTTGTAATTATTATTTATTTTAAAAAATAAAGATTTCCATTTATGAGCAGTCTGATGTGGTGTTGGGTATTTTGATCTGAAATGCGTGCTACTTAATATATCCACACACAAAAAGTAAAGGTCCTTTTTAGATGCTTTAGGCACATTGGGCGTGTTTTCTTAGATATAATTTTATAGACCAATCAGCACTCGGTAGATGATATGGTCAGTATCACGCCGGCCACATTGACTTCCCACAGCATTTCCTGGTGCCCATTTTAGGCTTGTTCGACCTGGCTGCCCAGGTCAGTTTGACAATTTGAATTCCTTCAATGTGGATCAAGCCTCTGACCCTCCCCCGATGTGTCTCCACCTTGTCGTAGTGGGGGAGCTTGCGTGTCCCATCTACCCCATGTGCTTGCCGATGGATGAAAACTACAAATCGTTCTATCTTGACCAGCTGAGATGTGGGCGACATCACAACAATAAGTCTAACGTGCCTCGAAACCCGAGGAAGGCTAACCTCATTAAAAAATGCCTGCTGAAGTCGGAAGTGCCGTCCTACGGGTGGCAAACTAAAAATTGGCACTACGCATTTACGTCCGAGTGAAATGTCTCGTCCGAATGTCTCTCATGCTAGGAACAGCTCTGACTACCTAGTTTCCGAATGCCGCTCTTGTTCGGAACAGTTCTGACTAGGTAGTTAGGACGTGACGATTCCCTCGGTGAGCCCAGCCACAGAGCGTTATGTGTCGGCTCTTCAATTATGGAAGCCACCCAGGATGGCGGAAAATGCTATGGACTGTCCCTGCCTTCATCTGAGGGATGACCGTGCAGTCTTCGACTGTTCCAACTTGACCAGCTGGGAGGTGGACAGTACCACAAAAGTGAGAGTCTCTCAGGATTGCTAACCTGGTCAAAAATGCACGCTAAAAGTCGGATGTCTTGACCTAAGGGTTTCGACCCAAGGGTGCCTAACCAGACACACCGCAATCACATCTGAAAAAACACTCCGGATGAACGCAAAGAAGAAGAAGAAGAAGAAACCTCTGACCACTGGGATGTGTCCAGCCACTGTGCTACCGCAGCTCCCCGCTACTTAGTGTGGCGCTTGTATGTATACTGTGTTAAGTAAGAATGTTATGCCTGTAACATGCATATTCTGGCAATTTCTCACTGTTACTTTTGTTTACAGAGCAAGTCCAGGAAGAAAATATGCTGCCTGGTTGTTATTTTCTTGGTTGTTGCAGTTATCATTACCATCATTATTGTCGTCAGCTTGAAGACATGAAGATGGCAGTTATCCCTGGCAGCACAAACTTGGTGGTTTTATTTGGACCAACATTTGTTGTCTTTAAATATTTCTAGGGCTTTGATGTAATCAGTGGGTGGCTGTTGAAAATATGGGTACAAAACAATACCACAATCAGCCTATTCTCAGCTGATAAAATGCTTTAGGAGGAAATGGGGAATTGCTGAAACTTTTTCATTACATATTGATTCTTGTATCCAGTTTCATTATATGTAAATTGTTGTCAGAAATGTTATGCAAATTATTTGTAAAGATCAATTACAGAAGAGACAGTTTTCATTATCATCATGTGCCATGTTGATAAGCGTGGGCAATCAAGTTTCACCATCTCACACAATCACCAGAGTTGGGGATCAGCTCTTGTGTTCTTGTCTTGATTATCCATTGTGCCCAAACAGTATAAATATTTATCTCTCTGCCTTCCCATTGTTCTTTTCTGTCTTATCATTCATGCATGTGTGGAAATAGTCCAAGGGAATTGATGTTGATTGTTGATTTTATATTTCATATATCACACTCCAACCGAGCACTTTGGGTGATCCTATCTCCTCCATAATAAATCCACGAGCGTGTGGCGACTAAGAAAGCCTGTTGTTTGTTGAATGACAAGCCTTCTCCTTCTCTTGGTATGCTGCTGGTTTCCTGCCACACTGCCCTTCAATACAAACTGTTGCGTTGGAACTGTTAATGTTGATTCATGAACCTTTTGAGCCCTAGCCACCCGGATATGTAAAAACCCATCCTGATAGGCTTTTGTTTTTTGTTTGCAGCATTGGTTTTTCCCCCATACTTACCGATAAACCAGTGTACCTTGGGGTCAAAGGGTTATGTTAAAAGTCCTCAATTTGATCCAGCACTCAAAGTGTGTTCATAATATAAGCTTTATCCATTGGTTGATCATCTTCTATAGTTGTAGAATGATCCTGCCTCCTGCTCTTTCGTTGCCCAGCAGACTTGTGTGTGATTATAACGTTATGAATTGTGGACTTATGCATAGATTCTCCGTGAAAAATATACATCTCTTATTTGTTATATTTGTGTGTTTTGCAGCTAAAGTTAGCAAGCTCTTCTTGTTTTAAATAACATTTCCAAAATTTCAATAATATTTGAATGAATGTCCAAGGATCAGTTCCTTTATTGCAGCCTAGAACTGGTCCTGGATCCTCTGGTAGAAAGGAAGGTTAGATGAATGAAATGAAAAACTACAAGACAGCTGGTTATGGGTTGAGTAGCATGGATGGAGTTTGTTGCAGCCCTGCAAGATGCCACTGGGTAGCTAGTGGCTGATTACTTTGGTTAATAAAGACCAGCAGCCGATGATTAAAATGTGTGATACTGATATGAGCTTTCAGATCATGTGACTCTATGTACAAACATAATGGCAACCGCAGTAGCGTAATGGCTAGACTCTTGCCTACTGGCCCAGAGGTTATGGGTTAAAATTCCCATTGAGGCTGATATTTTTAAATTGATCTGGACAGCCAGGTCAACCAGGCCTAAAATGGGTACCTGGAAATACCTGGGAAGTAAAGGCAGCTGGTATGATATTGACCACATCACTCGGGAGTGCTGATTGGTCTATAAAGATATAGTCTAGCACCATATGCCCAATTCACCTTGAGGCAAATGGAGGCAGAGGAAGAGGCCGGCTGCATAAACGATGGACAGAGGGAATTACAGAGTCCATGAGAATCTCGATACACGAAGCCCAAAAATGGGCACTCTCCCACTGTTTATGCTTCGCCTCGACACTGCATTGTACAAGAGGAACCAGATGAGATGATGACCTTGAGGCATAAAAAAGTGTCTGTTTACTTCAGGCATAATTGTTTTGTTTTGTTTGTGTTTTTATGTGGAAATTTGCTGTGATATTTTGAAAGATTGTGCTGGTAAGTACAAACATGGTCATAATATCTTGTCATGAGTAGTAATGCCAGTGAGATATTAAAGAATTTGTGCAATAAATGCAGATTGAATATGTTATGTTATTCTGAGAATGTACGAGGGGTTGTAAATGAAAACCTTAAAAGTGTGATAGAAATTACAGTAACCATGCCATTGTCTTGTAACCTGTCAATATTGTTGTTAAGGATGTCAAGAGTGTTAAACATGTGACATCACAGTGCAGGCGAACAAAGTGATGTCATAAGGACAGTTTAGAGATGGCCACCCCACTTTTGACATGCACCAAAGAGGAGCAGCTTTCTGTTATCCGTTTTGTTTTTAATCAGTGAAGGGGTGAAACTTATAGAAATTCATCTGCGAATGAAGGTCCAGTATGGTGATGCATGCCTGTCAGTCCAGAAAATGTATGAGTGGAGTATGAAGTTGCAAAACTTTTCGTTCTATGAATGAAGAGGTACAGCAGGCGGTGCATGAGTGGTTGCTCACACGACCAAGAGAATTGTGTTCTACAAGCATCCAAGCACTTTATCGGCGCTGGAGGTGGTGCTGCGAAGCTCTGAAAGGCTTGTACTAAGATACAGACATTATTATATTAAATAGTGTGTCTGATGGGCGTTCTGTGGCAGAGTGGTCAAGCCACCTGTCCCACACTATGAAGGTCATGGGTTTGTTTTCAAGCTCGATCAATCGGGTCGCAAACACATTTCTTTCAGAGACCCCTGGAAGTTGTCATTGAAGCTACGGAAGTAAAGCCCTGTGCAATACTTTCGGCAGGCCCCTCTGTGGCAAGAAGACTAATCCATATGGAATAGAACCCGGTGCAAAGGAGCTGACCCTCTTGCCTTTAATTTTTTAATAATTGTGAAAATGTACAGTCAGATTTCAATCAACATGTGCAATAAGTTAAGTTATTTGCATGTCCTTTACAAGGATGTCACAATCAACCCCAGCATTTTTTTGCCTGTTTGTGACTATCAAGGCAATTTTATGTTCAGTAGTTTTCTGTTGCTTTCTGAATGACCGGCGCTCATACCATTGTTAAAAATCAACACAAGATGTAAAAGAACACCTGGAAGCCAGATGTTGCTAAAGTGTTCATTATAGCCAGATGGTACTAGCATGTGCTTGGTAACTAAATGGTTTACTGTATTTACAAAATTAATGAATAGATGTTGCTAAGGTCCGTGTGGTAATAGATGTTGCCAAAGTTTTCCAGATAAGCAGATGTTGCTAAGTATGTGTGGTAATTGAATGTTGCTAAAGTAGGTGGTGGCCGGTCTTCTTGGCCTAGGGGTTAGCGACTTTCTCTGTAATCCTGTATTGTCAGAATCAGACGGTCCCCCAACGTTCACACTTGTCAGGGTCTTGCTTTCAGCAAGAATCTAGGCTCGTATACACTGACAAAATGTGATACAAAACACGTGACAAACAACAACTACGATTCAAACACTTTATTCACGCTGCTCATTCATCACGGTCATTACATACATCGCGCAAATACAATAGCGATGTCAAAAGACAATCAATAGATATACAAATATAATACAATGCAATACAACTTACAATCCTACAACCCAAGCGCACTGTCTCCTATATTCATGCAGGCTTTCAATCTATACGCGTTCATACACACAACTCGAGCCGCATTCAAACCGTCCGTCCTCTACAACATTCCCAAGCCGTCTGAAGTTCACCACTCTGAAGGCTTGCTAATTGGGGTTGCGTCCCTGCGTGGAGTTCATGTTCCACGCCTGTACTGGATAACCCGCTCTGCCACAGCATGGTTAATGTTGCTCATCGTTGCCTGGCCGTATTTGCCTGGCGCCGTCGAAGATAACGCGTTATAACTGGCGGGGAGATTCTGACATTATACTCTCATGAGTAAAGTGACGTGTGCGAGAATTGGTGGTGGTTCTTGCCGCATCGGTAACTTATGGGGTATGTGAGCCGGTCACTCAGAAAGCAATGGCAAACTACTGAGCATAATCTTGCTAAGAAATCAACAATCAGCTGAAAGATGCTGATGTTGCCAGCAATGTCCTGTAAAGGATATGCGAACAAAACAAAAAAAAAGTAGGTGGTAATCAGATGTTGCTAACGTATGCATAGTAATCAGATGTTGTGAAAGTATATATACGTGGTAATAAGATGTTGTTAAAGTATGTGTGGTAACTGAATGTTGCTAAAGTATTCCTAGTTATCAGATGCTGCTAAAGCAGTGGTTCTCAACCTATTTTGGCCCATGCCCCCTTTCACCATATGTTGAGAATGTCATTCCTCTCCTTTCCTATTTCATCCCTATAAATATCCCCCTCCCCCACCCTGCCTCTACATAGTATACGTAAAAATGGAAACTAACTTTAATAACACATACAAGAACAAGTTTAGACGTCTACATAAAACGTGATTTGTGGGTCTACTTACGTTATAAGACGAATATCAGAAAGGCGAGGAGTACAGAACCCTAAAGTATAGAGGAAAAAACAATAATCATGAAAATATCTTGAAATAATCGTCATTCCCCCCTGGAAACCCTAAAATTCCCCCCTAGGGGGGAATTTCCCACCGGTTGAGAACCACTGTGCTAAAGTATATGTGGTAATTAGATGTTGCTAAAGTATGTATAGTAATCAGATGTTGCTAAAGTACAAATGTAATCAGATGTTGCTAAAGTATGTATAGTAATCAGATGTTGCTAAAGTTTGTGTGATAATCAAATGTTGCTAAAGTATGCGTGGTAATCAGATGTTGCTAAAGTATGTGTTGTAATAGATGTTGCTAAAGTATGCATGAAAGCCAAATGTTGCTGCAGTGTGTATGAAATGGAGCGAGGAATTGTAGAACATAAGTATTTATTTAAAAAATTATTTATTCATGTTGTAAAACAAATTTCATGATATTCACTGATTAAGAAGATTTTATCTTGTACATTAAAATGTAATATTGGGTTCTTTAATTTATACGATAATTGCAATATTTTTAGAAAGTGCTGTTTGGTATCAAGCATTAATACATCTTTTCACATAATATATATATATATATTTTTTTTTTTTTTCCTGTATGAATTACATTCACGAGGACCACAATTTCAGGAAAATAAATTTGTTTGTTTTTATAATTGCTGTATGCTCTGTTTGAGTCAGGAGCCGTGATAGTGCAGTGGCTGGCATGCTTGCCCGAGGCCCGTGATTGTGTGTTCAAATCCTCATTGAGGTAGGGGTATTTACAAATGGAATGGGCTCTCAGGCTGACTCAGCCTAAAATGGGGACCAGGAAATATTCTGAGAAGTTGAGTCAGGAACCGACATCACAGCTCTCAGGATATTCCCATACGTGTTTCATCCTCATATTCAACAGCCAACAATGAGTCCCAATACTAATCCTATCAGTAGCAATCTGATTATGTGTCCTTCTGGCCTTTCCTGGGAGTTCTGAGTGTCAGTCAGATCCTCTGGTCACTCCCTGCAGCACCATTCTCTCGAGGCTGTGATGATCTATCTGTTTGTTCTGAGAAGTAAAGGCAGATGGCTGTTGTGAAATTTACCACATCACCCATCTGATGGGTCTGTAAAAATGTGGGTCAAGAACCACATACCCAGTATGCCTCAAGGAGTGGAAATAGGATCTTTACTTTGCTATCAGAATCATATCTTCCACTTCTTGTGATCACTGTCTATGGTGGTTACATCACTGGTGAGTTCTCATGGTGAACTCAACAGTTTTTTGGAGTTCCTCTTTAGTTCCTTTCACCTAGACATTTAATTTTGATTCAGTTGCCATAAAATCTTTCTTAGTTCACTATGTAGAGGGTAATCCTTCTGAATATGTTTAGCAGTTTGTTTGAACCATATCATTCCCATGCTCTTGATGCAGTGTGATAATTTGTTTCTTCCAGCTTTAGTGTCATGCCACTTTAGTTGGCATTTTTGTATCTGTTGTTTCTATCATTTTAAAAATTTCAGCTTTTTTGTCTGAAGGTTAGAACAATTTTTTTTATTTTCTGTTAAATCAGTTGGACGGTGATCAATGTAATCTCTCCATTATAGGAGTACTTCACAGTATTTTATACTCTGCATTTTGATTGTTATTTATTTCTTCCTCTGTCTCTTCCTCTCCTTCTTCTACATCTTTTTCTCCTCCTCCTCCTTCTTCTTATTTGTTTCTTATTCTTATACTTGTTCTTCTTTCTTCTCCTCCTCCTCATCCACCTCCTCCTCCTCTTCTTCTTTGTCTTTCACCTTCACACATCAACCCGATTATATATTGAAAAAAAAAAAAAGCAGCAGTCAGGTTTAGGTTGTTGACATCTCCAAGGAGTTTGTCCTTAAATGGAGCGGGAGTTTACCAAAGTAATTTTCTGTTCTGCAAATGTTATGATTAATTTGATATTCACAGTCTTAGCAATTTGAATATTGTATATGGATGTATGTTAGAATGCATGTATATTAACGTTAACAGCTATCAATAAAAATTGACTGGAATTCCAAGATAGTATGAAGCAAGAAGAGTAGAGGAAGCCAAGGCAGAATACCGCAAGGAGAGGAAGTTAGGACAGAATGCAGCAGCAAGAAGAGTAGAGGAAATTAAGACACAATGCAGCAAAGAAAGGAAGCTAAGACAGAATGCAGCAAGAAGAGACGTGCATGCAAATATGGAGCTAGCATTATATGCATGATACACCTCCAGGCATGTAAAAAGGGTCATTATTTGCTCACACGGGCAGTAGGGTTTTAAAATAAGGTGTATATGTTTTTATCTGAGGTTAAACTAAGCATTGAACTTGTTATAACATGTAGTGATAGGGGACATTTTGTTGAATTGGTCAAGGGATTGTAATTTCTGGCTGTTTTAATTGCTGTGGTTTTTCTTTTTCAGGGTTGATTATTTTTATTATAAGAAATAAACTAAAATGAAAACCTGTTATTTCTTTGTTTTTTTTAGTGTACTGTACAGGGAACAAATTCCGCACACAGCAACTCTCATTGAACAACAGTTACAAGCAACTGTTTGTTTATTCTGTCTCGGGCCCTCACCATATATTTATTAGTTACTCCATTGAAATCGGCATCTATGGAATAGGGATTATGAACAGTTTAACAATCCTGCCACACCATGTTGGAAGTCTGCCGCAGGTAATGCGAGAACAGATTGCTTTGTGTTGATTTTCACAATGATATGAGACTTGACTGTTCAAAAAGCAATGGCAAGCTCATCATCATCAAGTGCCATGCTGGCGTAGGCATTTATGACTCTCCACAGATCTCGGTCTTTGGTTTTCTGGATCACCTCTGCTGTTGATATTCCCCCATGTCACTGTCTCAGTCCACCCAGCATAATTTCTCATGGTCTGCCTCTGCCTCTCTTCCCCTCGATCTTTCCAGTTGTCACAATGTTCTCCAATGCCTCTCTTCTCATCACATGACCAAAGAAAGCTGTTTGTCTCTTTCTTATTGTTGTATATAATGTTCTAGCTTCATTAGCCTGTTTCAGGCAGTCATTGTTAGTTACTTTGGCAGTCCAAGGAATTTGCAACATTCGTCTCAGGAACCACATATCTGTTGCTTCCAATCCCTTGCTAATTTGTTCATTTACATTTCAAGATTCACATCCATTCAGCAAAACAGCACTCTCTTACATTCAATGATAGTGACTTATTACATAAGATATTCTTCATTTTCTGAATTGCAGCCTTTGCTTGCCCTATTCTGCTCTTTATCGTTGTTGTGCATCTTCCATCTGATGTTATAAATGCCCCTAGATATGTAAAACTATCCACTTGATGAAGAATTTTCCCCTCTATCTCAATTTAACATCTGGGTGCCACCTTTTTTCTTTAATATCACCATTGTTACTATGTTTTTGTTTAATATTCAGAGTCCATTCTTTGCACTCTCTATTACTACAATGTCCAATTGTTGTAGATCTTTTGCAGTAGCTGCCATCAATACTGTGTCATTTGCATAACATATATTTTTTTATATTATAACCTCCGAATATTATTCCTGGCTTCTCTTTGATCTCTCTTCTTATTACTTCGTTATAGAGGGAGAAGAGATTCAGTGACAAAACACATCCCTGTGTACTCCCAGCCATATTTGTTCATAATTTCCTTCTTTATTTCTCATTTTAATTGCTGTTACTTGATTCCAGTAAATATTCTTTATTATTCTGAGATCATTCCCATCAATGTTAATATCTTCCAACATTTTAATCATTTCATGTTTTACTTTATCAAATCTATAATCTATGAAGCACAAATATATGTCTTTCTAAAAGTGTCTGTAATGTATATATTGCATTGTTTGTACCTTTTCCTTCCACAAATCCATACTGTTCTTCACCAATTTCCAGTTTTATTTTCTTTCTTGTTCTTCTCATTATAATTCTGAGTAGAAGCTTAGTGACATGGTTTATGAGGTTAATCGTATGAAAATCTTTGCATTCAATTGCTGCTGGTCTTTTTGGTATAACTATAAATACAGATTTTTGCTTGGTAGATATCCACTGCTGTAAGTATCATTCAACATTTCGGTTAATATTCTACTCCAAATTCTCCGATTACTTTTAATTCTTTTATTGTGATTCCATCTGGCCAACTTGTTTTTCCTTTCTTCATATGCTTGATAGCGTCAGCAACTTCTTCTTTTAGAATAGGTGGACCTTCTAAGTTACTATCTTAGGTTAATTCTGGCCTTTCTCCATCATATAATTCTCTTATATACTCATTCCACCTCTTCATTATAGCATTTTTCTCTAATAATATCTTTTCTGTTTTTGATTTTATACACCCTGTATTTATTCTTATTTTCTTCCTGTAAGCTCACTGATTTGTCTGTGCAAATTGATTTGTATCTTTATTAGAATTTAATTCAATTTGTTTGCACTGCTCGTTTAACCAACTTTGTTTTCCCTTCACACAATTATTTCTTATTTCTTTATGTATTTCGTTATATTCTTGTTTATCATTTTTACTCTGTTTTCTTTTGGCCATCACCTTTAAGATATCTTCAGTCATCCTTTTTTTCTTAGCTTTTTGGCTTCTCCCTGGTAATATTTCTTTGCTCGTTTGATGAATGGAGTCTCTTAACATTTCCCATTGCTCGTTAATATTCTGTATTTTAGCTATTTCATTGTGCCTATTTTTCACAGTCACTCTGTAATCTTTCACAGTCACTCTGTATTGTTCTTGAATTTCTTTATCTACCTTTAAAACCTCTTTATTAAGTCTCATGTTCTTAACCACTTTTTTTTTCTCTCTTCAGTCTTACTTTTATTATTCCACATTGTGGTACATGCATTTAATAAATGTCACTATGG
Organism: Cepaea hortensis; assembly: GCA_963921405.1. Taxonomy (NCBI): domain Eukaryota; kingdom Metazoa; phylum Mollusca; class Gastropoda; order Stylommatophora; family Helicidae; genus Cepaea; species Cepaea hortensis. The sequence continues at coordinate 62,375,919 of OY992892.1, read as the reverse complement.
TTTGATTGGAACTGTCATGGAAGGCTTGGTTCCTGGAAGACAAGGCAGGGGTCAGCCAGCATGAAGATGTAGACAGGACATTGGAAATACCTTGGGCATGAGACAGGAGAACTGGCAAAGTATTGAGATAATTTTATTGGTTCCTGATGAAACATCTTCTGCAAATGACCTGCCACATGATGATGATTCTTTGTCCATTGTCCATCATCATTGTTGTCACAGATGGACATTTAGAACATTGTACTGTGGATCCTTGTATGACCTGGGCAGTAGCGATGATATACCTATAAAGCTTAACAATTCAAACCAAAGTCCCCACTGGATCTTCTGCAGCATAGCCTGGGAGTCGGATACAGCGATAGTTTTTTGTATATGCAGGGTATTCAAGGGAGACTTTTTAATTATTTCTTTTCCCCATCACTCAGTTTCAACTCAAGTATAGTCCCGGGTCTTCCTGGGAGTGCAAATCTATTAAAAGGAAACACACACTTTGATGAGAATTTAAGACATGATCAGCAGGCTGGCAAGCAAGCATGCTAGCTTCTGCACTACAGTGGCTCCCCCAAACAGATACAGGCTGCATAGATATGACCTAAACCTGTGAGACGTTTGTGAATATGAGATACACCAAATACAGGTTGCATAAATACAAGCTAAACCACATTTATGGATAGGAGGTGTGTCAATCATAGGTTGCACATTAAAGCAGCAAGACATGACATATTTGGATAATCAAATATAGATTGAATAGATATGAGTTAAACCAGATTTGTGGATAGGAGGCGTGTCAATCATAGGTTGTATATTATAAATAATAGCAGCAAGACATTTTCAGATATGAGATAATTAAATATAGACTGAATAGATATGAGGTAAACCAGATTTGTGAATATGAGATACATCAAATATAAGATGCATACACATTAACTAAACCAGATTTGTGGAAATGACCACATCAGTGAAAGGTTTTGTGGACATGCTTTACATGAAAGGCAGAATGTCTAAAAATTGACTTGGTTCTTGTTATTTAGTTAGTTGCATGTCCTTTACAGGACGTCACTATCAACCCCAGTATTTTATTTTGCTATTTGTGATTTACTAGACAATTTTTACTTTCAGTAGTTTGCCATTGCTTTGTCAATGACTGATGCCCATACCATCAAAATCAACGCAAGGCGACCTGCTTCCACATAATCTGCAGTTGATATCACACCCTTGACTTGGTGTGTCAGGGAATCGTGAAATGTGTTCACTTCCCTAAAGCCACAGCTCCGGCCATGTAGACCCAGCTTAAGATGGGTACTGGAAAATGTTCTGGAAAGTAAAGGAAGCCAGCTTGATATAGACTGTCATCAATCAAGTGCTGATTGGTGTAAAAATACAGAGTTAGCACCATATACCTTATAGCACAAAAAGGGTTCATTGTCCACTCTCCCCACCCTTATGCTCACATAAGTTAAAAGGACAATAATACAGTAATCGATTGATGAGATATTTATTACACGTTTCATTGTTTTCACAATAGTCCAGCATAATGTCCTTACAGCTATGTTTTATCACCGAATCGAACATCAGATCACCCAACATGCAATGCCAGTTTGAAACAGATTGCGGTAACAAATTTTCAGCAGTGGACAAAGGTAACGATCATTCCATTCTAGATGTTGTTAGGGGCGTCGGGGTATAAGGCGGTTGAGTTAACCTCAAAGTCACTCAATCTATAATATTCATTAGACCACTAAAAAGAGATATTCTTTTTTTTTCCTGTGTTTGGTTAGTGTAAGGATGAAACATTTTCATAAACAAAACTGTGGTATTTAGGCATCTCATACAATTGTCATGTGACTGACAAACACTGGTGGGCAAAGAGCAAACAGAAGACAAAGAGATAAACTCCTAGATAGCTTGGACAAGTGGCCTAATCTTTTCAACAACAGATTTGATCTGAGCCTCTGGTGATTGAGATGGCAAACTGTATCATCCATATCTATCAGCATGGCACAAGATGATGAATTCTCATAACAAGTGACTAAGCTGTGTATTATACTTCATACATTCTTATATGACTTTTTTTTTAGATGATTATTCCTTGAGTTGAGTTGAGCTAAGAACCGACATCACTGCACTCCATCCACTTGTTCAACAGCCAGCGAAGAGTCATACTGCTAATCATACTCACCGCCATCTGATTCTCCTGGTTCTCTCTCTCACTTTTGAGATTCTCCCAGAACCCCAGCTGATCCCCTGCAATCTCATTCTTTCACATACAGGTTCACAATCTGTTCCCCCGTTTTCTCCACCTGATCCCACAGGTGCACGACCACCTCTTCCTTGTCCATACGTAATCTACCACCAAGAGGTGCATTCCTTGCCAGCTTATAAGCCTGTTCATTGTCATTTGTGATGTAAAATACTCCATGCCAGACATTGAACAATAATATTATTTGATGGGGAAAATGATTGTCATTATAATGCACTGAGTATGAAAATATAAACAATGGACATTTCACTTTTCAAGAATATGAAAGATTTAAGAAGCTGCATAGGGACATAGGGAAAAACAAACAACAATGAAACAAATTACTTATTACATCAAAACAAACAGAAGGGGGAAAAGGCTGTATATAAATATGCTGTAACATGATTAACAGCAGTACAAATAAATACACAAGTATAGAGATAAAATAATAGCAAATGGAATTTTTGGAATTACAAATGAACAGGAAAATAATACAAATATTGTTTTTTTCTCTGCCAAATATAATCTCATCAGTAATTTATCTTCAACTTTAATGATAAGTTACTTATCCAGAAAGTAAGGTTTAGAGGCTAATTGTGGAGATTATGGGTAGGCCCAAAAGTGCAGCCACATCTATATCAAGTACAGTAAGAAATAACAGAATTCCAATGAGCGCTAATATTTATGTTGATTTCTTCTGTCTTGTTCTACAATGAATGAGGTGTTAGAAAATGTTGTCACTGACCAGATGGTATTAGGGCATTTTGCAAAGGACTTGCTGCATGAAGATGCTGATTATGATGATGATGATGATGATGATGTAATATGATAAGCTGAAATTGGTAATGAATGCAGTGTCATGAGCTGTTGACCTATTATGTCAGGTTATTCAATTTAAAGGCTGACATTAAGTTTTGTTGTTGTTGAGAAAATCACTCCACCTTCCATCTAACTTTGTAAATGTCCGTCAACTTGTTCTTGTGATGTTAAAGTAGTGGCTTCTTCTTGACTTCCACACCAACAAAAGAGATTTACATGAAATAAATATTTGATTTCAGACAGCTTTCCTAAATTTTGCCAGGGCAACAGTTAATTATGGATATGTCTTTACAAATTCCTGCTGTTGAAGAATCTATAATGTGCCTAATGTTCCTTATTGTTGGCATGCGTGGAAGTCTCAAATCTTCAGAATTACAAGTAAAAGGCTCTTCTATATGCCTTAAAGTGGACTGGGCATATTGTGCCAGACCCATATTTTACATTGACCAATCAGCACTCATTGAGGGATGTGGTCAGTATCATGTCAGCTGCCTTTACTTCCCAAGACATTTCCAGGCAACCATGTTAGGTTGTGTCAACATGGGAGAGAAGATCATTGTAACAAATATCAGTACACTCAGGATGCTCTGCTCCCTTCTTCAGTAGCTAGCGAAGAGTTTCCATGCTGATGGTGTCAGTGGCAGCCTGATTGAATGCCTGTATGTGTTTTCCTCTATGCAATGATTGTCATCTAGACTCTTCTGCTCATCCACACTGAATCAGCTTCTCTGCATATGGGACCTTCGTTTGTTTTGCGACACTTTTCACTTGATCCTAGAAAACCATCAACACATTATGCTTGTCACAATCTAGCTTTCTGCCTAAAGGAGCGACAGCAGCCAGTCTATCAACCTGTGCATTTTCTCACATACCTGCACGGCCTTGGCAGAAAATCCATGATATGCTTTGACCTTTGCCTTTTTGAGCAATGCAAGCCATTTGCTCAGAATGTACACAGTGTTGTCTTAATCTGTCTTGAACTTACATCCAGTGACTACCCTTTCATGTTAGTTGTAAAAAGAAACTAAGAACAGTAGTGGTCAGTTACAAGGCAAGAGACACCATTAGTGATTGCTACTTTCAAATGTATGAAAGAAGATAAAAATTTAAAAAATATTAGAATTCCTATATATTTTCCAAAAAGTAAAATACATAGCATGTCTGCCTTGTCAAACTTATTAATATATAGTCATGTCTTGTAGATTTTATTTGTATATATATTTTCAGATTAAAATTCTTTATATAATGTTTTATATTAAGATGTATGTTATATTTTAGGAGTATTCTCCAATTGGTCTTGTTCTTGTGTTGTTGCTTTAAATTTATTGGGTTTATTTATTAAATAATTTGATGTGTGATTATATATAGATTATTTATTTTTAGTTAAACAGCCAACTACATTTTAATTTCTAGACACATCTTAAATGGTTTATGTCCATAATAATGCACCTGTCTTAACAAGGACATGCATGTATCTAAACATAATTCATCAATAGATTTATATAAACAATAGAATGTTAACAATAAATCAGTAGAAAATTAAAAACATTAACAAATATGTAACGAGCTACACAATCATCCACTTCACTATACAAATTGTTTTAAATTGTGCGATTAGACCAGTGGAAAATTATGAATTGCATATATATGTTTATGCACATGCATATACACACACACATTAAATAGAATGGATCGCAAAGATAAAACATAATTGTATCATTAATATGGGAAGAAGAAAAGGATTAAAAAATAAGATTATAAATAAATAGTGTACATTAATAAAAACTTGTGCTTAAAAAGCATTATGCAGTTAACCTGTTTTAGCCTCATGTATGTGAGAAGGTAGAAAATTGTTTGCCTACTGAACGTAAACTTGCCAAGACATCAACAACAGAAACAACAAAAAATACATAATGAGTCAAGAAAATATTGAGTCTTTGGTCGTGTTCACGGTTCAACATATGATGTGTTACTTGATATAGAATGTATTAATACATTATGCACTTCAGTAGATATGTGCAATCACAAAAATTTTATTTTGCATTGATTTGATACAACAATATAAACATCATATTGAACTGAAGAAATATTGACCTAGATAGTAATATTTCTAAGACAAGTTGAAGATAACATTCATAAAAAGTATAGTCTTAAACTGAGTTAAAATAACATAATTAGAATTAAATGACATTTTAGTCCTTAAATCTGCATTCATTTTCTTAAACAAGCCAAGAAATACTTAAATCTGCATTCTTTTTTTAAAATATGCCAAGAAATATATGTTATTTCAATCACTAACCCTTTGACAGTACGAGTATGATCTGTCTATAAACTGGAAGCCCTCTTCTGCATGCTATGAGTGATTCTGTTTTACACTTACCATAAAAAAACATTCAATATTGTCTGATTACAGCATTTCTTTTAATGGAATGATGGGGTAGATGTAAACAACAATGACTGTGCTCAGCAGCAAATATTAAGTGAACTTTGAACTTGATTTTCTCTGTGAAGTTTGCAATGGCTAAGACAGACATAAACAATTCCAGTTGCTAGCTGTATGAAACATAGTAGAGCTAATCTTTTGACTTTATAAGAAATGTTGTAGATGCTAACAAACAATGATGATGAAGACTTTTGCTAGGATTAATCATTAAAAGGGATCATAGATGGCTGAGATGATTAATAGCAACAGGATGATCATGCTAAATTTGAAATAGTTCCCACAAAGCTCCACGGTATCTAAAGGTCAAAGGGTCAAATAGTTATAATCCCTCTGTGTAAGTATCAAGGCACATTTGACCTCGGTGTTGAACCATTGCACAATAAAATGTTACTAATTTATGGTAAGTATAATTTAATGCAATATTACAATTTATAAATGGAATAACAATGTTATATATGTCTCGCATCTTTTTAAGGCAGTAAGTAACATGTGATTGAAGCGGACAAACATAAATACCTCCCACCAATATAGTAGCTTCAGCATTGTGGGTTTGTACTTTATTTACTGAGTCACATTAATTACTTTACTCTTGGCATTTACAATATTTTATGAAGATGTTTTTGAAATATTTTTAATTGACTACTGAAATCTTGCTCACCAATTCAAACATTCATTGTCTAGCATCTATTGTAGATTTACATTCACAGCACAACACCGAAAATGTATGCATACATTCACAATACAGCACATATCATGTATGTATACATTCACAATACAGCACATAACATGTATGTATACATTCACAATTACACCACATGCCATGTATGTATACATTCACAATACAGCACATACTATGTATGTATACATTCACAGTACAGCACATACTATGTATGTATGCATTCACAATACAGCACATATCATGTATGTATACATTCACAATACAGCACATGCCATGTATGTATACATTCACAATACAGTATCTGACTTGTATACATCCACATTACAGTACCTAACATGATAAATTCACAATACAGACCCTGACATGCCAGTATTGACAACACAGCACAGCACCTAATATAAATTACAATGTGTTTGCGAAACAAAAAATATCATAACCGTAAAAATTGTTCAAAGTCAGTAACTGATATAAATACAAAATAGATGAACAGTTCACTACAATACATTGATATGGAGAAACAATATAAATGAAATGTGTTAAACTGTAGTAAAGCTGTGGAAATGTAAACAATTGGGAAACAAAAAGTGTAGGGCAACTTTATAAACTAGAATAAACAAAACAGGGGCCATTGCAGTGATCAGCCTTCATAACCAAATAATAAGAAAACAGCAACCTGCTATCAGTGGAAGTGATACTTTGTGTTTTATTATCTTTATTTATAAATATAAATATGGGTGGTACATTGCAGGATAACATATTGCATTTATATGTCAATATGCCATAGCATTCTAACATCTTTCTAGATAACAGTTTTTAACAGTCGCAGTATGGTGATGTACTGCAGCTATGGAAGTGATGAAGCACAGTGACAAGCATGCTTGCCTGCAGAACTGGTACTCATGGGTTCGAATTTGCAGAAGCAGATTGTAAAAATTAACCTCGGAGGCCACATGAACCCAGCCTAAAATGAGTACCAGGAAATATCTTCAGAAGTAAAGGTGGTCAACAAATTATTGACCCTTGACATGTTGAGTGCCATTTGGCTAATACAAATATGGGGTTAGCACCACAAACATAATTTGCCTTGGAGAAGGTCGTTTATTACCATATATATGAACTAATGCCTCCATGTTATGTTCATGAAATACCTCGGCTGATACCCTATAGTTTGGTGAGTCCACTAGGCTCCATTTCAAAAGTGGGAGCTGAATGCACTTCTGAATTAGGGTTCACAATTTGACTTTCTTTGTACAGATTCCATAGGCTGTTAATAAGGTCTGTTACAACAAGCTCAGAAGTGTTTTTAGCAACAACTTGCAGCACAAACACACCATCGTCTTTCAAATATTCATTGGCAAATTTTTTTGCAAACTTGGAATCTGTTTCATGTTTTAATTTGTCTTTGATTTTCAGGTACTTTTTAACATAATGGGAACGATTATGACTAATTAGAACATGAATAAGCCAAGACAGGTAACTCCAACAGGACACTACTGCAACGATCAAATACCAAAACCAAAGGAAGATGAAAATTTTCTCATTAAAGAGATTAATTGGTAACACACATTGCACTGTATAACGTTGAATGTTCTCAAGCTGTCGAATTTCAAAATCACATAGGGTGATGCGAGGAAATCGTGGTGCATCTGTGAATTCACCTTCTGTCACAAGCATCTTGATCACTTCATATCCATAAACAGTATAATCCATGGACAGAAATGTATTGAGAATAAAAAACTGGAAGACAACATTGGCAGCATACAACAACTTAATAAATAAATAGAATCCAACAAGAAATTTCCCTTCTCGTTTAGCAAACCAGAAGCAGAAGATGTTGCCAAACTTTTGTCGCAGCCGCACAATAAGGTTGAAATGATAATAGTGATGTGTTTTGAGCCATATGTCCAGATACTTGGCAACTTGAAGGATTGTTTTGTCTCTGTCTTCAGGCTTGCTGAGTTGAGTGCTTTCTGCCAATTCAACCAAACGATCTATGCTCACGCCGCCTGTATTGTTCAGCATTCTCCACATTAAATTTGGCAGCTGCAAGACAGTAAAAGCTGTTTATTATTCTGAAAAGACTATTTGTTGCTTGATGTTTGTAAAAAAAATTATTTCAGAGCAGTTTTCTGCTATGGGTCTGTGATCTGATACTGCCATCACATTTTGTAAGCCTGAAATCAAGGAGGAATGGATGACAAATCTTTCCCTCACTTTCGCGGGCGGCAAGCCCAGGCGTTGAACCTTCGTCCAGCCAAGGTCATGACATTATCAGCACAGTTCACTATCAACTTCGCTAATGCGCCCCCTTAGTAGTTTGAAACCATTAGTTATTTGTTTCTTGTCAGTTTTAACCATTATTATTTGTCTATTGTCATGTGTACCATTACTTGTTTTTTTTTTTTTGTAGTTTGTAACCATTACAAATTTGTTTCTTGTGAAATGTAACCATTACTTATTCATATCTTATAATTGAGGTCAACATGGCTGAAAGGATAAGAATGTGTGTTCTTAAACATCCGGTGTGCTGATGCTGAGGTAAGGGGTTCAACCCCTACACCGGACAGTTGGACTAAGACTTTTGCGAGAACCAAGTGATGACTGTGAATCTACAACAATGGCCAGACTGCGAGAGCAGCAAATTAAAAGAGGGGTGGCCAAACAAGAACACTACGCAGGAAGCCAAAGAAGATTGATAAACCAACACAGAACTGGCGTCGTTAGCCGCTACACGTTGCGGGATTTGCTGAGGAGGGGATCCGAGCACTTATGGACTGAATGGTTCGATGTGCAATGAGGATGATCTGTCGACTAACTAACTAACTAGTTGGACTAAACTGTTGACCTCTTGTCTTTGACTTGGGGACGTAAAATACAAGTACCTCTGAAGTTGCAGTGGGTTCGCCTAATGACGAGGGACACTGTTAATAGGGAAAGCTAATCCACACACAAAATTCAGTCCAGCACAACTAGAATTAGTATGTATGGACTACACTTGAGTTCAAAGTTAGCGAGAGCACCAAAAAAAAAAAAAATATAAAACATAAATAAATAACAATATCTTTTAATGTGTAACCATTGCCTATTTGTTTCTTGTGATTTGTAACCATTATTATTTGTTTTTTGTAGTTTGTACCCATTACTTCTCTGTTTCTTGTAATGTGCAGCCATTTGTTATTTCTTGAATTCACGGTCTACTTAGAGGTGTTTCAGTGGAGTAGTCATCGAATCGCATCGGTAACTTTCGGGGTATGTGAGCCGGCCGCTCAGAAAGCAATGGCACACTACTGAGCGTAATCTTGCCAAGAAATCAACATACAGCTGAAAGATGTTGGTGTTGACAGCGATGTCCTGTAAAGGATATGCAAAAAAAAAAAAAAAAGAGTCATCTACTCCATTCTTCAATCCTCTTTTGAGGGAAGTATGTCACACCTAGTGATGCACTTCTCCAGCTCAGAGTGTTCTACTTGGACAGGCATTTGTTTCAGGTTTACTTCTGATAGACAGAATCCAACCATGGGAGTGGGTTCAGTCTAGAAACAGTTAGTGAGTAGGCTTTCTGTCTTCAATGTTTACTAAAGCTCAGTAACCATTCCATTACATACATATAGAATGATTTTGGCCTATCCAGACACAAGCAAACATTACAGTTTTCTTTCTTAACAGTTTTTTTTTTTCTGAGGGCAGTGGCTTTATGACCTACTGTTTCCAATTTCTTACTGGGATATTTGCACAACTGACATGCTTTGTTTTCTTTATTTCAAACATATTAGATATTGGATACAACATGTCTGTTACCATATTAACAATTTTGAAGTCATTATTGTGACACACTCCTATTTCCATTTTTCTGCAAATCCATTTTTGCCTTTTGTTTGGCACTTTGAGTTATAACAATTCAAATGAAAGTGGTTTGTTAATCTATCAAGCACCTGATCAACTTATTGCTTTTGTAAACATGTGTAATGAGCTAAAGTTTAAAATAAAAAGCTATCGCCTAGTCCCCATCAGTCTTCTTATTGTTTTTTTCTTCTTCTCCTTTTTCCCCTTCTTTTTTTTTCAGACTCCTATTAAGGTTGGTGCATCATTATTTTTCATCTTCATCATCACATGCCATGCTGTTAGGCATTGGCGGTCATGGTTTGCCATCTCACAAGGTCACCTGAAAGAAGCCCAGGTATCGAACCCTTGTCTAGCCATGCTCATGGCATTATAGTGCAGTTCCCTTTCACCTTCGCTAACATGCCTGCTTCTAAGCCTAAAGGGTACACCATAACCTCTCAGCTGAACTTCTGCCCCACACAATATTTAAACCATGGCAGTGTTTCTTACCTTGAACATGAAGGCTTGAAACAAGAATATGATTGGAACCCACTGGTAGTAGCTGATTTCTTTGCTCTGTCGTTCACTGATGCTCTTTGGAATGGTATCCTCCTCCGGGATGTGATATGTGTTGCTGATCCAACACACGTTCTTTGTGTAGCTGACATAAGATCCTGTGGGTAACGATGGAATGTTTGTATTAATCCATTAACATCACACATTTATACTCACTGTGGTAGGGTATCTCACGGTAGGGTATCCATTATCAAAGGGGAAGCTGCAGAAGAGGACAAAGCAGTATGGGAATGTCCCAAGTGCTGTTCTTGACTAAACTATACTCAGCTCAGGAGAAGCAAGGTGTCTCCTACCCTCCGCTAGCCTAAGGGAACTCTTGAGCAAGGTGGAGTACCCAATTAGCTCCCAGATCAGGGTCATGTGAAACCTTGCAAGCAGTTGGATAATGGAAGTGGGGAGCAGCCAACAGACAGTTGTTCGTTATGGTCTCAAGTTTCACGATAGTAGGCAGAGAAAAACTTCATCAATACTTCAAGAGCTGAATATTGAAGAGGGCTGGCTATTAAAGATGATAGAACAAAGAAAATTGATATATTTTGGTCACTTGAAATGTCATGAAAATTTGGAGAGAACAATAATGGAGGGGTATATGCCTGGGAATGAGGAAGCGGAATGCCAAAGAGAAAATTGGTGCAAAATGTGGCGGATGATCTTCAGATGGGTGTATTGGACGCAGGACATCTTGCTTGTGATCGAGAAGTTTTCCGGAAGGTTGTTATGGGAGCGAGGTTCTGCAAAGGGCATGCTACTGAATGAATGAATGAATGAGGCAGAGGATCTGTTTATAGAGACAGTGGCTACAGGCAATAACCAGTATGGTCACTGCCAAGAAAGACAGCGATGGCAAACTACCGTCTTTTCAGATGCCCCACACATCATGTCTTTTCAGTCTCAAACAAATCAATGTACTGAAGTATGTGTGTACTTTAATAACAGCAAACGGAATATATAGTGACAAAGTTATATGCAGAATACCCCAAGCAAAGGCAGAATTTGACAAGATGAAGAATATTCTTTGTAATTTATCTTTGACAATCAAAGTGAGGAAAAGAGTTCTTGAGATCTACATTGAGCCAATCCTGATGTTCGGAAATGAATTATGGACAATTAGCAGAAGAGTGAGGAATTATGTGGCAGCTGCGGAGATATGGTTTTATAGAAGAATTATGAAAACGCCTTTGACGGATAGAAAGAGCAATGAAGCATATATGAACACATGCCACCAGGTCAGTATGCTAGCTACTTCTCCCCACAAACTATGTTTCATATATGAATATGTTAAGCTGAATTTTACAAAATACACAGAAAACCATGAGAATGGACAAATACAAGAGAGATTTAAAATATCACCATAACCATGTGCCATGCTGAGCAGCGCAAGTGTTCTTTACTCTGACTAATAAATGATAGACTGAATTTTTAAGAAAACAGTAACTACCACTAGACCTCTGACAGTGGCCTGTGACAGATCATCTTGATGATCTGGACTTCGCTGATGACATCATCCTCCGATCGACACACAAAATCAGATTTAAGATAAATTAAACTCACTTAATGGAAGGTCACAGCAATTAGGTCTAAAATGCACAGTATATGCACAATGTTAATGAGAATTTTTTTTAAAACAACGGATAACCCATCTCCCTTGGTGAAACTACATTTCATGATATGGAATAATAAACTTATTTAGGTAGCTGTATAAACAAAGACAGGGGAACAATCAGAGATATTAAAATCAAAATACAAACGCCAAGAGGGGCTTACATGGTAGTAGGAAATTTGTGGAAATAAAAGGGTGTTAACTCTAGTACCAAACAGAATATTTAACTCTAATGCCAACTCAGTTTTGCTGTATGAGCCAGAAACGAGAAAAACGACTAAAGCAATTATTAATACATCTATTAACAGGTGCTACTCAGAATAGAAGGACTAGAATGATATGGCAGAATCACTAATGTGTAGCTTATGGGGATTGTTAACACATTCCAACCAAGCACTAGGTTGGGACAAACGATGGCGCTGGATAGGATGAAAATTGGCACACACACAAAAACCTGTTTCTGGATCTCACAGAGCGAAATAAATAGAGGCAGACACATAAAGGCAAACAGTGAAAAAGAATTAGAGACATTAATTATGGATAATATGGGAAGGACATGGAGGTAGTTGCTGGAGATGGCATAAAATGGGAGGGTTTGGTTTGCTCATGTAGGCGACCTATGCTTCTTTGAGAGATAAAAGGCAGCGACAAAAGAATGATAATATTTGATTCTATGAAATGAATAACTAATGACTCATTTTGATACATTGATTTCCTTCAGGGATTGCGTCGTTGAAACATTGTAGTTGAAACTTTCAGCAGTGCCATGTCCTGCTTTCTCAGTGGCTTGGCTAGGTTCCATCATTAGGGGGAGTGAGCATGTAAAACGGCGCCATGACACATACAACGGCGCCCAGGATGACTTTCATCGCACACATTATTAACTGGGCACAGCTTTTCAAAAATAGGGCACATGGAAAGCGGGTGCTTCCCTTGCAGGCCACCTGCCTCACCTTTTTTTTAAAAACTACTGTCTCTTTCTTGTGTTTGTGATAACATGTCTTTGTTCTTAGCCTCTTTCAAAAAATGTTGATTACTCATTTTGGCTGTCCAGAGACATTTTAGTATTCTTCTGTTAGTCCGCATCTGTGGGACCTCGGTGGGATTTTACTTGTTTGGTAATTTTAATAACGAAGATACAAACAATAGATTACACAATTTATTGCCTGGCATATTTCGCTGCATCTCATCAGGTACATCTAACTACATCTAAACTCTAGTGAGACCAGTCTGCTCTAGCAAAGGAAAGGTGCTCAAGACGGAGGCAACCAGGTAGGAGGCGCACCACAGAAATCAGGATGCAACGCAATTACGCAAAATGGAATATGTCGACTACTTAGTTAGTTAGTTAGTTAGTCGCAGTTCCAACTTCACAGCAACGGGTCATCCCCATTATGCTCCGTTCCTGTGCCAATGAATATCACACAAAACGCTCCCCACTGCCCAATGTGAAAAGTGGAAAAGATAGGAGTCTTGACAAACAACAGCCCGCACAGATACACTGTGCATAATGCCGCCGCCAGAATGTCAACACAATAGACCCCCCACAAAACACCCAGTTCATTTCTGATGGAATCGGCAGTCATTTTCCCAACTGGATGTTTCCTAGATGTTCACCCACACAGTCCACGAAATGCAGTTCATCGTCGATGGCAGTGGCAGTCAACCAGAAGCCCAGCAGTCACGCATTTCTGCATACGGCAAGAACCGGTCAACTCTGGGACATAGCCATCTGCCATCGCTCCGAGCATGCAGTCACGTTCCAAAAAACCTCGGGCAGATTCAAAAGCATTTCACACGAAACTCACAGCTCACAGTGTCGCGCCACGCAGTCACTCAGTAGCAGGGCGACGGAACCATCAAGCCTCCTTAGTCGCCTCTTACGACATGCGTGGTAGGCTGCAGTGTTGCTATTCTTTGCTTCCATTATGGGCACCGGCAACACACGGGCGATATGTCGACTACTGCTAAATGTTATGGTGCTCGCCCTGCTTTGGACCCCCAGGCAGGTGCAGTGTCGGGCCCTATGTCTCGAAAGGGTCCAACCCCAACTACTGGAGGTCCTTCTCAGATGTCCTTTGGAGCCAGGGGACATGAGAATAGAACGGCTGGCCATACTAAACAAAGACTTAAAATAATGCACTGGAGTGCGAAAGGGAGTCAGCAACAAAAAAAAAAAAAAGGATTGGAAAGCATCCTGGACCAAGAAAAAGTAAGCATATGTTGCTTGCAAGAAACTCACCTCAATGAAAATATAGCCTTCAAAATCAGAGGCTACCAGTGTTACCGATCTGACCTTGTAAAAAATAACATCACTGCTTCCCAAATCGAAGTCTACATGGAAGGGGTTGAGTATCAGACACTTAAACTTAAGACAGGCAATACAGACCTACATCTGATCAATTACTACTGTCCAAGTGTTCGCCCACAGGCACTGGACACACTACCATTAACAGAAAAAATGATTGTGTGTGGCGATTTCAACAGCCACTCGCAGAGTTGGGTCTATGATCACATGGATCAGAGAGGAGAGAGACTGGAAGACTGGCAGGATGAGAATAGATTCATCTTGATTAACAAGCCGTCAGACCCACATACTTTCCACTCGAGATCATGGCACTTTACAACTACACCTGACTTGGCTTTTCATTCACCAGACCTTTAGTGGAACATTCAACGAATTGTTGGGAAACTACTTGGTGGCAGTGACCATCGGCCAGTCTTTCTTACTGTAAAAAATGAGCTTGTAAGTGAAAGCAGCACCTTCTCGAGGTGTAACTACAAGAAAGCAGATTGGGCAATGTACAAGAATCGCACCAGCATACTGGTTAGAAACCTGAACACTGAGAAAGACATAAATAAAGTAGTTGAAGAGTTTGGGAAATGCCTACTACAGGCAGCGCGAGAAACAGTACCAAGAGGAGCCTGTAAACAATATAAATCCTACTGGAGTAGTGAACTGGAACAGTTGCATAATGATGTGGAAGTGTGTAGAAAGCAAGCAGAGGCCATACCCAGCCAAGAGCACCACAATAAATTCCAGCACGCAAAAGCCAAATTTCAAAGGGCGAACCTGGAGGCTAGACGGACAAGCTGGTAGGAGAAAACGGAGTCTCTGAACTTTGAAAGCGACACAAGGAAATTGTGGAAGCTTATAAAACAACTTAACGATGAGGGCACAGGGAGAAACTCCAAAATTGCACTACATAAAGATGGAAACATCTTAACAAGAAAGCAAGCAGCTGACCATTTTGCGGACTTATTCGCACAAGATAACAATATCCAAATTAGACCAGAGAAACAACAAGAGATTCGAGAGAAACAGAACATACAGGACAGAAGGAAATAGTACATGGGGTTCTGGCGGAACCCATCACAATCAGCGAACTGGAGCTAGCCATATAAAAACTGAAAATGAGAAAGTCACCAGGAGCTGATGGTATCTCCAATGAAATGATCAGGAACCTAGGAACAGAGGCCAAAGCAAAGCTGTTGCAGATGGTTCTATGGAGCACAAATGAACATGCATCAGTGGCCACCAGATTGCTACAAAGAGCTGTAGATACATTTGTTGCATGGGCAAATAGATGGTGTGTCAATATAAACACTGACAAGTGCAGCACCACCCCATTCACCCTCTCTCCAAAACAAAAGGCAGGGATGATCCAGATAAATGGAACACCCCTAAGAGAAGATAAAGAACCAACATACCTTGGAGTAACATTTGATGGCAGGCTGACATGGAGAAAGCACATCAACAAAGCAGTAGCAAAAGCCAGAAGGAAAATAGCCATCCTGAGAAAGCTAAGTGGGACCACATGGGGAGTCAGTGGGAAAATACTTATCAAAGTTTATCAACATATCATACGACCACACCTGGAATACGGGTCAACTGCGTGGTGTTCGGCATCAAAAACCACACTACAAGAGCTGGACAAGGTGCAAAATCAGGCACTTAGAGTCACCACAGGAGGGATGAGATCAGCCCCTGTAGTGGAGATGGAGAAGATGGGGAGGACACAAGCGCCGAGAGAGCGCACAGATACGAAAACACAAGTACAAGCAGAAAAGTTCCTCAGCTTGCCAGGCCACCCTATGAAGAACAGATTTGAAAACCTAGCTATGGGGCGGTTGAAAAGAAGTAGTTTTATCCACCAGGCCAAACGACTCTGCAGAGAAACCACCGATCTGCCCACAGTTGGTATCCCCCTAACAACTATTCCAGAGCGAACTCCATGGAAAGATGAACATAGACTATCATTACAAATCCAGACAAAAGTGAGAGGAATATTTTACAAGGAAGAACAGAACAGTGTGCAGCGCAGAAAAGCACTCTCAGCTTCCTTGATGAAGAATACCCGCAGGACCTCTGGATCCGAGTCTACACAGATGGGTCTGCACAAAATGCTGTTCAAAATGGAGGAGCAGGAGTGTACATAGAATACCCAAATAATACTAGGGACACAGCCAGAGTACCGACAGGAAAGTACTGCCATAACTATATTGCTGAAATTGAGGCAATCAAGATACCAGCAGAGATATTACTAAATACCAGCAATGTTACACAACCTGTGGTACTATTGACAGATGCAAAATCAGTACTCGAGGCGCTCCTGTCTGGGAAATTGCTAGTACTAAGGACACTATTTTGTGAACTTAGCAGTCAGCATAAGGTCACCATACAGTGGATACCATCACACCGTGGAGTACCCGGAAACGACAGAGCTGATCAATTGGCTAAGGAAGGAGCCAAAGAAGAACAGCCTGATGTGCCCGTTACATACCACCAAAAGAAAAGAATGATCAAATCAGTCAGAAAGCCACCAAAACCTGCTCAAGATGACTACCACGTTATGGACAGACCAGAACAAGTCATTATTCTGCGCCTCAGAACAGGACACAATAGATTACGCAACCACATGTATACAAAATTCAAGATTGGTGAAACAGTTATGTGCACATGTGGATTGGCATCGCAGACAGCAGAGCACATACTCCAAGCCTGCCCAAATTATAACATGTCCAGGCAAACCTTCTGGGCTAGAGAGACGACAGTGGAAGATAAACTCTATAGACCGCTGTGTGAACTGAAAAAGACAGTTAAATTCATACAAGAGACAGTATTGCAGTTATAGACATATTTCAAGCGAACGAAAGAAGAATAAGAAGAACACCTGAAAGAGGCGCATATGTACCCGTGAGGAATATATATCTGTGAATTCTAGCTGAACCTCTAATGAATAAGGAATAGGGACCTTCTCAACAGTCAAGCAAAAATGACCAAGCCAAATGTCTAGCAGTGATAGAGAAAAATAGCCCTATTATGCTTTTTAACTATGAAGATTTATAAAGAATTGCGCTAAGTCAAATCAGGTACTGGGACAATTAGCGCCACTCCAGTCGCATAGAAATAGGCCTATAAGTACTAAAACAAATCCCATACGAACTATTTTTTGGCCGACTTTATGCTACCAGTGTCAAATATGGACGCTTGCCTCAACTATGGAGCGCAAAATCATAACAACAGTGACAGTTTTAGGTGCCTTAGAAGAGCTGCGGGGGTAACCGTGAGACATAGAATTAGGTATGAGAAAATTAGAAGACGACTAGGTCTGAAACCAGTAATGCACTTCATTAAAGAAGAGCAGATTAAATGGTTTGGCCTCCTCTCAAGAATGTCCTGATACCATCTGCCACAAAGAGTCACACTGAGGAAATATGATGGAAGTAGAGCAAGGGGAAGATCACATAAAAGATGGAGTGATGGTAGCAAGAACAATCTTAGACAAATGAATACCAACTTGCAAAAAGCATTAGAATGAGAACATAAAAGATTGTTGCATCGCCCACAAACTGAGGTAAACGCAGAAAGAGAAGGAGAAAAGACGAAGAGGAAGAAGAAGAAGAACTATGAAGATGTATGCAGTTTCAAGCCAATATCCAATGCCTTCAGTGTTCTTTCAGTATTGCTTCTTGCAATATAAGTTTTACCTCGTTTATTTATTATATTTTCGTACAGGTATTGGTGTTTATTTCGTACCGGCAGAAGATTTTAGATCTTCGTCTTTTTCCTTCTCGTTCGCTTGCAAACCCCCGCTTTAATGATTCCAATAAAAGCGGTAGTGCGTTTCAGGTTCGTGGCATTCCCGTTCAGTTTTAGGTGTTTGTTGATACGACGCTTGTTTACGTAAGATGGGCAGGAAGTAATAATAGGTAGCTAGGTGGCATGCCACTAATGCAACCCCACCCTTTTCCACACACACACACACACACACACACACACACACACACACACACACACACACACACACACACACACACACACACTCCACACATATACACTCAGACGAACCCATTTTAAACTTAGATCTAGACATTCCAATCTGGTGTCCTGTTCGCGATCTAAAACTGGTGACCTGATATTCCCTTGGAAGGTGAAAATATACATTATTAATACTAATAGGCATCATTTTTCCTGTGGTCCAATTTGTCTTGAAATAAACTTTACTTGAAATGTTTTCCGTTTCACTAGTTGTGTTTAAACCGTGGGATTCTGCTGCTGCTGCTGCTGCCCTCGCCACCGCCACTGCCGCTCATCACCACGTAGCATGACCTTTGCAGAACGTCGCTTTCACCACGGCGCGTTCAAATGGCTCTCGATCTCTTGTCATTTCACCTGCCTCATACACTTTCATGGCAAAGGTGACTGTGGTGCCCTGTGTCCATTTACGTGCTGGTGCGGGTGCTGCTATTACTGCTGCCGAGAAATCTACGTTATTGTTACGTCTGATCACTTTGATCTGTACCGGTGTCGTTAGCCGCTACACGCTGCGGGATTTACTGGGGAGGGGATCCGAACACTTATGGAATGAATGGTTCGATGTGCAATGAGGATGATCTGTCAACTAACAAACTAACTAACTTGACTTGCGTTTCCCTTGTTTTCCAGTTGTTATTCCTTTAGTTTTCTTCTGTTGTTTTGCCATCATTATCTCGGAATCCCCGTATTGAGACTTATTTGGATATAAACAGCGTTTGTAGTTGTTGAGAGGACAGTGTGTAGAACATTAGTTAGCGCATTCGCCTGCCTGCTCAAAGGTGCTCAGTTCAAATAATTGTCGAAGGGGGGACATTCTAACGTACCATCTAAGAACAATGGAAGTTAAAGACGGCCGGCGTTATACTGACGAAATTAGCAATTGAATGCAGATTGATGTACAAGTCATGGCCTAGCACCAATACAACACACCCAGAATAAGATCTTTAACAGATTAATTGCCATGGGATGATTAATCGTCTTAAGCGACTTTCGGCATCTGCCAATGGCTTATATACTGTAGTTTTCCCTACGCAGCCGTTTTATGGTTGGTGTCTCTGGGACGGTCAGGGCTGGCAAAGATTAGTTTCATTTTCGTGCCAGGGCATGCGGGTGTACAAGGAAATGAGCGGGCTGACATGCTTGCGGGTAAGACTACTGTGGAGGGCGGGCGAGCCATGGGCCAGGCTGATGTATTGAATGGTCTACGACAGTGGTTCTCAACCGGTGTGGAATCCCTCCCCCCCTTTCCAGGGGGAATTTTGGGGTTTCCAGGGGGGGGGGGGGAAGAAGAATGAAGATTATTTCAAGATCGCGTTAATACAAGAACCGATTACTTGATCTTGTTTTTCCCTTTATACTTTACTGTTCTGTACGTCTCACCCTTCTAAAATTCATTTTATAAATTAAGTAGACCCACAAATCACGTTTTATGTGGACGTCTAGACTTGTTTTAGTATTAGTATGTGCTTCCATTATTAGTATACTGTGTAGGGGCGGGAGGGGGGATGTTTAGGTAGGAAATGCGAAAGGGGGGAAATGACGTTCTGAAAATATGGTGAAGGGGACACGGGCCAAATTTTTAGGTAAGAAATACGAAAAGGGGTGGGAGGGGGGATGACGTTCTGAAAATATGGTGAAGGGGGGCACGGGCCAAAAAAGGTTGAGAACCACTGGTCTACGAGAAGTAAGAATTTTGCGAGAGCCAAGTGATGACTGTGAATCTACAACCATGGTTAGGCTGCCAGAAGGGCAAATTAAAAGAGGTGTGGCCAGACAATAACACTGTGCAGGAAGCCAAAGAAGATTAGTAAACCAACACAGAACTGGTGTCGTGAGCCTCTACACGCTGCGGGATTTAATGATGAGGGGGTTTTGGACTGAATGGTTCAATGTGCAATGAGGATGATCTGTCGACTAACTTTTAATTTGATATATAATACAGCTCGTCTGCTACCATATTAACAACTAACTTGTAAGCCATAACTTTGACAAACTCCTACTTCTTATATTTCGCCATCCATTTTTTTGCTGTTTGTTTGTTTGTTTGTTATGTCCAAACCTACTTTTTATTTGGTACTGAATCTGTTATCATGTACTCACACAAAAGTTTAAAGATGTATGATCGACTACATTGTACCGGATTTTAACCCAAAAAAGCGTAGCACAAAGCACGAATTTCGTAGCTCCAGTGCCACTGTCAAGAGTCTCCTGAAAAAATTTCATCCCTTAACCCTTTGCCGAATAACGGAGCCCAGAATCGAACCCGCAACTTTGGAGCTCTAGGCAGGCAGCTTAACTACTGGGCCACGGAGTCCCTCACATGTATAAACTTGATATTTGAAGAAGAAAAAACTCCAGGGGCAGATTGTGCATTTGATCGTGGGCTTCTAGCAAACAGACCAAATACAAGAGCATATATAGCATAGGTCGATTGTAAGCTATCAAACCATGTAACAAAAAAAAAAAAGACTAGCAAACAAGTTAGATGCGCGTCTTTTACAGGACGTTGCAAGCAACCCAAGCATTTATTTGTTATTGTGATTTACTAGACAATTTTATGTTCAGCAGTTTTCAGAACTGCCGACGCTCATTAGTCTAAATTAACGCACACACAAAAATGTACTTCTAACTCCTCGATCCGGATGTTGGGAACTGTTAAACTGCTATCACTAAACCCAAAGTCACAGATGTTGACAACAAAAAGACTAAGCCCGTCACAAATGTAAACAAAATACAAGAACATCAATAGGCAGGCAGATCAGACATCATCCATCAAGACACTGAAGAGATTTTGAGATCTACACAAGTGGGACAACATTTACACATAGAAGATGAAAAACCACATTAATAAAAATGCTTCCCTTTCTCTTTCTGGCTTTCAATCACTACCTTTTCACTGTGTCTGCCTGCCTGCCTATCTGCCGCCCCCCCCCCCCCCGTCTGTCGGTCAGTTCACCCGTCTGCCTGCCTGCCTGCCTGCCTGCCTGTCTGCCTGCCTGTCTGTCTGTAGGAGCTACAACCGTACAGATAATTTGGTAAGACGAAAGAATCCCTCACCTGTGAAATGAGCCGGGCACCAACATTGTATAGGGTCTCCAACATACTGGGCAGAGCTGACCAGCATGGAGAAGAGAACCAAGAAACATACTGTCCACAGATGGCTGACCCTGTCGGTCCAGTAGTCGTCGTTGCTGCCTTGTAGCTTCGACCAATTGGCGAAAGCAAAAATTGCTGACATTTATCTGTGAAAAAATGTCATGTCAGTATTAATTGACTATTAAAATTGTGCGGTCGCACGTGTTACCGCGTCCCCCATATAGAAATCAAAGAATAATAAAATGTAGCTTCCATGCATGTCGTAATAGACGACTAAGGAGGGTTGGCATGAGACTTTCTAACTCATTTTATAGAAATACTAGCTGACCCGGCCCGGCTTCGCCCAGTCCCTGGAGGGGATCTATCTATCTATCAGTCTGTCTGTCTGTCTGCTTGTTTGTCTGTCTGTCTGGCTGACCCGCCCCGGCTTCACCCAGTCCCTGGTGGGGAGCATCTCATTTAATTCATATAAGTAGTCATATAAGCTCCCGTTCCCGACTATCTGTCTGTCTGTCTGTCTGTCTGACCCGGCCCGGCTTCACCCAGTCCCTGGTGGGGAGCATCTCATTTAATTCATATACGTAGTCATATAAGCTCCCGTTCCTGACTATCTGTCTGTCTGTCTGTCTGTCTGTCAGTCTGAGCCGGCCCGGCTTCACCCAGTCCCTGGTGGGGAGCATCTCATTTAATTCATATAAGTAGTCATATAAGCTCCCGTTCCCGACTATCTGTCTGTCTGTCTATCTATCTGACCCGGCCCGGCTTCACCCAGTCCCTGGTGGGGAGCATCTCATTTAATTCATATACGTAGTCATATAAGCTCCCGTTCCTGACTATCTGTCTGTCTGTCTGTCTGAGCCGGCCTGGCTTCACCCAGTCCCTGGTGGGGAGCATCTCATTTAATTCATATACGTAGTCATATAAGCTCCCGTTCCTGACTATCTGTCTGTCTGTCTGTCTGTCTGAGCCGGCCCGGCTTCACCCAGTCCCTGGTGGGGAGCATCTCATTTAATTCATATAAGTAGTCATATAAGCTCCCGTTCCCGACTATCTGTCTGTCTGTCTGTCTGTCTGTCTGTCTGTCTGTCTGTCTGTATGTCTGTCTGTCTGTCTGTCTGTCTATCTATCTGACCCGGCGTGGCTTCGCCCAGCTCCTGGCGGGGAGCCTCTCATTAAATTCACACAGTAACTTAAAAGAATGTCCTTCCACACACCATCCATTATTCTTAATGAAAACTGTTTCTAATCACCTACATGACTGTAGATAACTTCTTTAAGCATAAAAAGATGAGTTACAATGTTATGCATTATGCATTATTTTTATGAAAACTTTGAAAATGCCTTAAAGATTATATCATTATTTATTATAACTCATATGCCTGAAAATAACTATAGACAAAGAGTTTATAAATCTTTGAAAGCGATGCAACAATATGACTATAAAGTATATAGAAATGTTATTAAAAGTTATGCCCCTTGAAACAACTTTTCTAGAGTTAAGTCCCCTTGCTATATAGAATTATATAATGACAAATGAAACATTAAATTTTAGTGAGTAAGTAGCCGGAAAAAAAAAAACTAAAAAACTATGACAGTAAGTTGCACAGGAATGAAAGGAAAACGTGTAGAAAATTTCATCACAATCGGATGGACCGTTCGCGAACGCATAAAGGACGGACGGAAATACATACATTGTGTTTTATATATATAAATTCAGCTGCAAATTCCAACCAATCATGAGCAAGTGTACAAAGGGCTTGGTGGGAGTTGGTTGAGGGCCCATGCTCCACTCCAATATGAAAAGAAGAAGAAGAAGAAGAAGAAGAAGAAGAAGAAGAAGAAGAAGAAGAAGAAGAAGAAGAAGAAGAAGAAGAAGAAGAAGAAGAAGATAGGAAGGTGTAGGCGGTGAAGGAGGAAGAGGAGGATGAGGAGGCGGAGGAGGAGGAGGAGGAGGAGGAGGAGGAGGAGGAGGAGGAGGAGGAGGACGACGACGACGACAAGGAGATATTCAGTTGTAGTGACACAGTGAGCAACTAGGGTAAAAATTAAATTGTAAGAAAGCAGACATTATTATCATCCCCAAGAAGACAGACATACCACAATGCAGCTAACTTCACACAGTCTTTATCTTTTTGATGTTATCTCTCCCCCCCCTCTCTCTCTCTCTCTCTCCCTCTCTCTGGCTCTCTCTCTCCCTCTTTCCCTCACTCATTCACTCTCTCCCTCTTTCACTCACTATTTTACTCACTCATTCGCTCCCTCCCTCCCTCCCTCCCTCGCTCGCTCGCTCCCTCCCTCATTCATTCACTCACTCACTCACCCACTACCTCACTCACTCACTCATTCATTCACTCACTCACTCACCCACTACCTCACTCACTCACTCATTCATTCACTCACTCTGTCTGTCTCTCTCTCTCTCTCATGCGCGCGTGTGAAAGCTGAAATGCCACACACCTGTTTTCAATTTACTTTGTAAAAATGACGTTAGTTGCAATGTTTATTATATGATCCACTTGGGTGGTACTGTTAAACTTGTTGAAATCCGAACATTTCTAATTTTCATTATGTTAAATTTTAAGAAAAATGTTTTGATCATAACACCTAAGCAAATGTCGGTTCTTAAATCAATCAATCAATCAATCAATCAATCAATCATTCAATCAATCAATCATTCAATCAAACCTTAGCAAATGGGACAATCCAGAGGCACGTTTGTGTTTCATAAATGTACCCTCACTTTGAAATCAAGCGTAGTCCATACACGTGCTGGTGCACTGGACTGATTTTTGTGTGTGTATTAACTTTCCCTATTACCAATGCCCCTCGCCATCAGGCGAATCCACACTGACTTCAGATGCACTTGCAATGTACGTCTCCAAGTCAAGGACGAGAAGTGAACATGTTAGTCCAACTGACCGGAGTAGGGGGTTGAACCAGCTATCTCGGCATCCGCACACCGGATGTTTAATCTTATCCATTCGGTCATGCTGTTTGAAACCAGTGAATCGAGATATTACAAATGTATCTAATTTGGAGATGACTTCAAAAAGGAAAAGTTTACAAGCATAATATGGCTTGGCTTTTTCTTCTTGATAAAGATCCCTTTAATCCCACAGATATCTTTACAAGCATAATATAGCTTGGCTTTTTTTCGTTTTTATAAAGATCACTTTAATTGCACACGGATATCTCCATAGATGTCCCAGTCTCCTTCCATAGACAACACAAGGAGGTCTTATTCACTGTGCACGAACTTCTAAGTCCCTGCTAGGACCCACATGTGTGTAATCCAGAAATATGCACGAATATTCTTTCCGTGGGTAGCGTTATAATGTTGAAATATAGCCGGGTCGGAAGCTTATCTGGCATGCTATGTTCCACTTGGTACTGCCAATGCGATATCAATGTTCCCACGGGCTCTACGAGTTTCTCGCCATTGTCAGGGAAGGCTAAGCGAATGATACACTATCACGGGATCAGGGTGGGAGAAAGTATACCACGTTTCTTTTTTGTAAAACTCCACATCGTCTACACCGAGAACTGAACCAGGCTTGCGGGGGCAAGAGCCGGATGTTATAACTTTTTAACCACTCCTGGACAGAAGGGTTACAATTAAAAGCTCCCTTACCCAGCACACACCAGCGCGCGCACACACACACCTGTGTGTGTCACTTCTACACTGTGCACGAACTTCGAAGTCCCTGCTACGACCCACATGTGTGTAATCCAGAATTATACACGAATATTCTTTCCGTGGGTAGCGTTATAATCTTATATATAAAAAAGACTTGTGCGTATCTCTGTCCGTATGTCCTTTATTTGTTCGCGAACGGCCCATCCGATTGAGATGAAATTTTCTACACGCCTTCCTTTCATTCCAGAGCTGTCAACTGTGATATTTTGTTAGTGTGAAATCGCCTGCTTACTCAGTATTATTTCATTTTTCATTTTTCATCATAATTTCATATATCTCAGGGGACCTAACTCTGTAAAAGTTATTTCAAGGGGCATAACTTTTCTGTATAACTTATAGTCATATTGTGGCATCGTTTTCAAAGATTTATAAACTCTTTGTCCATAGTTATGTACCGGCATATGAGTTATAATAAATAATGATACAATCTGTAAGGCATTTTCAAAGTTTTCATAAAAATGATGCACAATGCATAACATTGTAACTCATCTTTTTTTGCTTAAGAAGTTACTGTAGTCATGCAGGTGATTAGAAAGAGTTTTCATTAAAAATAATGGATGGTGTGTGGTAGAACGTTCTTTTAAGTTACATTTTTTGTTGTTGTATGAATTTAATGAAGCCGGACAGGGTCAGGCAGACAGATAGA
This sequence comes from Cepaea hortensis, assembly GCA_963921405.1. Taxonomy (NCBI): domain Eukaryota; kingdom Metazoa; phylum Mollusca; class Gastropoda; order Stylommatophora; family Helicidae; genus Cepaea; species Cepaea hortensis. The sequence goes on along the minus strand of OY992892.1, from coordinate 62,349,983 downwards.
CAGACAGACAGACAGATAGACAGTCGGGAACAGGAACTTATATGACTACTTATATAAATTAAATGAGATGCTTCACACCAGGAGCTGGGCGATGTCGGGCCGGGTCAGACAGACAGACAGACAGACAGACAGACAGACAGATAGTCGGTAACGGGAACGGGAACTTATATGACTACTTATATGAATTAAATGAGATGCTTCCCACCAGGGACTGGGCGGAGCCGGGCAGGGTCAGCTAGTGTTGAAATATAGCCGGGTCGGAAGCTTATCTGGCATGCTATGTTCCACTTGGTACTGCCAATGCGATATCAATGTTCCCACGGGCTCTACGAGTTTCTCGCCATTGTCAGGGAAGGCTAAGCGAATGATACACTATCACAGGATCAGGGTGGGAGAAAGTATACCACGTTTCTTTTTTGTAAAACTCCACATCGTCTACACCGAGAATTGAACCAGGCTTGCGGGGGCAAGAGTCGGATGTTATAACGTTTTAACCACTCCTGGACAGAAGGGTTACAATTAAAAGCTCCCTTACCCAGCACACACCAGCGCGCGCGCACACACACACACACACGCGCGCGCGTACGCATAGACACACTTTCACACATCCAACTTTCAATAATAAAATAAGGGAGTGGCATATTAAAATACACACACACACACACACACACACACACACACACACACACACACACACACACACACACACATACACAGCAGTCTACGAACGAATAATATGAAATGTTTGTCAATTGATTTAGAATCAACGAATGTCAACTCTCACGTGTCATTGAAAGATTAAACACCATAATTAGATCTATTGTGACCAGAGAAAGATATACATGTCAACTTGTGACAACAACTGACACGAAAAACCTCCAGGGAAATCAAAGAATTTTGAATACATCACTCAAACAAATGGACCAAAAATTGCAATCTGAAAACGTGAATCAACGATAATTTGTTTTTAAAAGCAGGCCATCAGACGTCCAGTTATGAATGTATGAACACAAACCGCTTACCTTTGTTGGCACCGACCAGGGGCGTCAGATATAATATAACTTAGATGGGTACGTCCTATCGTTACAGAAAACTCATCTGAAAACATGCACGTGGAGTTATTAAAATCCAGAAAACGACACGAATGGATAGTTTGTGACAATTATGAAAGTGCGGAGCGTTTGGTTAAGACACGCAAGCGGGTTGGGTACTTTCATTTAAATGACAGGCAGTGAACAAAGGACCGAGAATGGACAGATAGAGGGAGAGGAAGAAAGACAGGGATGGAGCGGCGGGAGGAAGTGTAACCAGTAGTAGGCGCCATCTGCGACCGACGTTTGACAGGGAAATCTGCTGCGGCAAGGAAGAAAGAATATTGTTGGTACTGCACTGAAGCGGGTGAAGGAGGGTTTTCAGGTGTCGTTGGTCTCAACAAGAAACAATTGAGCGAGCCATTGTTTTCTGTTATTGCTTTGTAGATTGCATTTAGGTTGAACAACATGCATTTTCTTAAGGGAACGACTACATTGAAGATGATAATATGATTATATCCTTCAACCGTGGGTTACGTGGCTATACAATTAATCCTTAGTTAAGGAAATATTTCTCTATTTCTTTCGTCAGGATTTCTGCCATGTTAAAAGACATATCACTCTTATAAAAACTAAACTGGGTAGGGGGAGGGGGGAGTAAGGTACTACTAAAAATCATAATGGGCAGACGTCGTAAAAAATATAAGAAGAAATTAACGTGGTTCAAGCTGGATTTGGACAAGGAAGAGGAACAAGAGATCACATACTCAACATGCGTTTAATAATAGAAAAGTGCAGAGAATTTAATGTAAACCTATTCTCATGTTTCGTCGATTATTCAAAGGCATTTGACTGTGTACAACATCAGAAACTTTGGGAAATCATGAGGAATATGGGCTTTCCATCACATATAATACAACTCATGAAAATGCTCTATCTAGACCAACAAGCAGCGATTAGGATAGATGGCGAAACATCAGATTGGTTTGACATCAAGCAAGGAGGCCGTCAGGGCTTTATGCTGCCCCCTGTTTGTTTAACCTGTACGCCGAAAATATAATGATAAATGTCAGAGATAATATAAACAGGGAGCAATATAATGCCCTAAATATCGATGGTCATGACATACCAGAGATTCGATATGATGATGATGCAGTATTGCTATCCACAACACAGAATGGTTTAGAAAACCTAATAACTTCAACCCAATTGAATAGTGAAAATCACAACTTATATCTTAACATAGCAAAAACAAAGATAATGCAAACGGATAAACTACTACTGATAAAGAAGTATATGTTAATGAGGAAAAATTTGAGATGGTAGAAAATTTCGAATATCTTGGGTCAGAGATTACCAACAATGGTGACACAATAAAAGAAATTAAAAGACGAATGTTTATTGCTCTTCAAAAACTGAAACAGCTGAATAAAGTGCGGATTGGGACAGATAGAGCTACAAAAATTAGATTTTTAAGAGCATGCATCTTTCCCATAGCAACATACGCCTATGAGACCTGGACATTTACTAAACAAGCTGAAAAGTGCATAAATTCCTTTGAATATAAATGTTATAGACGAGTTAAGAATATCTTGGATAAAGAAAAGAAATGCATGCATACTTCAAAAGCTGAATATTGAAGAATATTGGCTATTAAAGACGATAAAACAAAGAAAACTGAAATATCTTGGTCACTTGAAACGTCACGAAAGTTAGGAGAGAACAATAATGGAGGGGTATATGCCCGGGAAGAGAGGAAGTTTGTTTAGTTTTAGTTTAGTTGAGTCTGGAGAAACTCAGCTCAATGCACGAACTCCGTTGCATCGGTGAGGATCCTGAAGTACTTTGGGTAGATTTTTAACTCGAAATTTTGCCCGGGCGGCGCCGTTAGGCTACTCTTTTTCTATTTCCAACTGCCAAGGAATTTTTTGCGTGCGCAACAATACACACGGGCGTCCGATCTCACTACCCAGAGACCAGGGGAAATTTTATTACTGGAAGTCCAGGTGGATTTTTTAAATATATCCCGGTCCTCACCGGGGCCTGAACCCGGGACCTCCAGCACTCGAGGCGGACACCATATCTCGAGACCACTCAGCCCCCTAAGAGAGGAAGAGGAAGGCCAAAGAGAAGATGGGTGCAGGATGTGACAGATGATCTCCAGCGGTGATGATATTACTGTGCGAACATGTGTATATTTCGGCTTGAACGATGAATCTAATTATTTTACTCTACGTTGTGTGACATCTGCAGTAAGTACCTGACGAGATGCAGCGAAATGTGCCAGGCAATAAATCGTACTATATATGGTTTGTGTCTTCGTTATTCAAATTCACTACGGGAAACCATTGTTTTGATGTTCAGCTGTTTGTCATTGCTTTCTGAACAAGACGTCAACGTTGAGTCCAACTGAACGCTGTAGGGGTTGATCCTGCTACTCCGCTGTCAGCAACATTGACCTCTTATCTATAGCATAGCTATCTCATCTCATCTCATCAGGTTCCTCTGGTACCTTGCGGTGTCGTTCCTCTGGTACCTTGCAGTGTCGAGGTGAAGCATAACCAGCGGGAGAGTGCCCGTGTATGGGCTTCATATATCCAGGTTCCCATGGTCTCTGTAATTCCCTCTATCCAACGTTTACGTACCCGGCCTCTTCCTCTGCTTCCATTTGGTCTGTGCATCATTGCGTTGTGGTATACTGATAGTTGGTAATCTAGTTATATGGCCAAACCATTTAACCTGCTGATTTCTGATAAAATCTAGCACTGATATAACCCCAACATTCCGGTGGCTAGAAGAGACTACTGCAACTCACGTTGTGTTCATTACGGATTCAAAGAATATGCTTAGCAAGGTGGAGAAAGGAATGTTTCGTGTGGAATGGCTCTCGTCGCTTCAGAGGTCACAGATTGTGAGAATTGTATGGATATTTTGCCCTGGCCATTCGGGTGTACGGGGGAATGAACAGGCTGATTGGCTAGCAGGTAATGCACCTCTTGGTGGTATCTTGCCTATGGACAAGGGGAGGGGGTGGTCGTGCGCTTGAGGGGCCAGGTGGAGAAGGCGGAGGAACAGATTGAGAACCCATATGTGGAAAGAATGAGATTGCGGGGGATCGGCAGGGGTTCTGGAAGAATCTCAAAACTGAAAGGGAAGACCAGGAGAACATTTAATCAGATAGTGGTGGGAACGATTAGTAGTATGACTCTCCGCTGGCTGTTGAACGAGGGGACTGAGCACGTATGGGAATGTCCTGAGTGCAGTGATGTCCTTAACTCAACTCAACTCAACTCCTGATTTCTTCATTTCTGATTTTCTCTCTTCTTGATACAAGGAGTATTCTTCTCAGGGATCTCATTTCTGTTGTTGTGATTTTTCTTTTCTCTTTTTCTGTCATTGTCCAGGTTTGGCATTGGTAACATAGAGTTGGTAGAAAGATTGTGTTGTAAAGTGCTTTCTTAGTAGTTATTGATACATTTGTTCTTTAGTATTGGTGCCATTTATTCAGTGAGTTGGTTTGCCTTATTTCATCTTGCTTCTTTGCTTGTGTTCTCTGGCTGTGAACTCCAGCACGAAGTCCTGTATGCCGGATGAAGCCATCCTATTGTCCAACATCAGTGTGATGTCATACCGGACTGAGGTTTGCGTGAGTATCCGTTGTCCCTTGTCTGGCTTATTGGTGTGCAGACTGGTGGTTCTTCGCCGTGCAGGCAGATATTCTCATCTATTTGCGATCTCGTCTACTGATTTGATGATATTATACTTCCTAGACACTTGAAGCTCTTTATTTGATTCAGGGAGTGTACTTCTAGATGAATGTTTATTGTGCTTTCTTTTTTGGTTATAATCGTAAAAACTCCGACGTGGAGCAAACACGTCAGAAAAGTACCTCCTTCCCCAAGTATTTCGGACACTTTAAAACTCTTCATACTCTCTGGTGGCTGTCCCGTCCGGGTCATGACTCCGGGCGTCTTACCCCTGCCGTGGAGACGTTCGTTCGGTCACATTAGTTATCCCTAATGTTATGCTTGTCCCTTCGCTGTTACCTTGTCTACTCGCAAGCCCTCCCACCCTTGGTAAGGAGAGCCTTCTGTTTTCATTACCTCTGTTTTACTTGTGCTAATTTTAACATTATGTTCCATACACACTTCAGACTATTTAGCTATAGGAGTTTGATATACAGTAATAATCTTCAGACTCCAGGCAGGACACAGCCGGATGAAATACTGCATGTTTCATAAACTAAAGATATTATAGACTGATGTGCACATAATGATGATGATATATAATGCAAATGAAACTATTATACATGACCTTGTATAAACTATTTTAAACATTGACTTGCCAAAACCTAAAATAAAGCTGCAGGTTTCTGCCGGTCTATGTTTTATACGAATCTCGGGTCATAGGGTTTAATGTTTACGAGTCCCAACACGCTGAATTTTCCTATTCGATCGAATTTCAAAAGCTGCTTGTTAGAGTTTAAGCCAGGCAGATTATTTCAATGGAATGCGGGCGTCGTTAGCGAAGTTGCTGTCATGAGCACGGTCGGGTGCGGTTCGATGCCTTGGCTCGTCGCCTGCGAAAGTGAGGAAAAGACTGAGCACTTATTCCTCTGTGGATTAAGGTCTACAAAATGTGACGGCGCTGTCACATCAAAGCCCCATAGCAGGAACATGCTTCGGGACAAATTACTTATATTTTTTTTAAATTTCATTCCATATATATGGATGTAATTATAAAGAACTTGAAGAGGTGGAGATGTGGTTGCTGAGATGAATGTTGCGAATACCCTGAACGGGTAACTAACAACGGTTGTCTGGAAGAGGCTATTGAAAGTAAAACATTATATCACAACTATACGAAAAACAAAACAGCTCTGTGATTATGTAACGAGAAAAGTGACACCGGAAAACACCTCAACGACCTAAAGATCACAGGTTGAAGAGGCCGAGGCAGTTGTACCTGATGGTCTAAGACTTTGGAGGGGTGTCAACATAAGAATTAACCAGAACACCAGGGTCCTGTATCTATGGAGGGGGATTAACACTGACGCCATTTTGGAAGGCACGTAATGACAATGGTGATAGTGTATGGGTGACGCTGTACACATGTTTCCGGTTGTGTGCTTCTCTCTTTTTTTTTTTAAACGTCTAACCATTGAAAACTAGAGGAAAAAAACACATCAAAACGTTGCTATGTTTACTTGTTTCCTTGTGGGTGCATAGTCCAGCGTGGTCAACAGATCATCCCCATTGCACATCGAACTATTTATTAGTTCAAAACTGCTCAGATCCCTTCCTCAGTATCTCCCGCTGCATCTCGCCAGGTGCATACTGCTAAGTTATATATCATATGAAGTGAATAAATGAACTAACTGAAATACTTAAAACACAAAGTCACTGATATTAATCGAACGGGGTGACAAATGCGCCCCATCTGAACAATATCAGTGATTGTGTTTTAAGGATTTCAACTAAAGTATAATTCATATATTCTCATCATATGATATATAACTCTACAGTATGCACCCGACGAGACGCGGCGAAACATGCCAGGCAATAAATCGTGCAACCTTTTGTTTGCAGCATTTGAATTTAAATTCACCAAAGTTTTGAAGAAAGGGACAGTATTTTCCGCCCTCGGTCAGTCAAGGTGGGAAAACTCGAGTGTCCCGTGTGCACGTTGCATAAAATTAAACTTTTATAGGCAGTTGGACATCGGGAAAAAAAAAAAAAACGTTGAACAGGCCCCTGTCCGCGTTTAATAAGAACATTAGAAAAGCTACCCATAAAAATAATATTTATAGCACGTGTTTATGGTTTACACATATCTGAATCATTGTTGTCGGCGCGTAGTCCGAGCAATGTTCTGAACATATCCTGGTGTGATCAATGGGTGGAGACAAGAGCACACGTGGCGATATCTCCGTGAAGTGAAAGTGATTCTTTACCAAACTAGTTTTTTGTTGCTTGCGGTGCGCTACATTTAAAAAGAAAGGGTCGTGCCAGTGCAGTGGTTAGCACGCCTGCCTGCCCGCCCAGTGCTAGTCTGCTCGAATCCCCATTGGAGTGGACATTTGTAAATTAGCCTAGGCTCCTAGATTTCTACAAACACAATTGCTACCAAACAACAAACATTCATTAATAGAAGGACTGAAATGGTATGACTCACCAATGTGGAGCTCATGGAGAGAACTAAACAAATATCAGTAAATTCAGATATGAGGAAAAAATACGGGAACAAGATAGGATATGCACTGAGACAACCTGAGAATAGTGTAACTAGAATGCCATTTGTCTGAAATCCACATGCACACGGAAAAGAGTAAGAACTAAAAATACAAGAGAAGATAATCAGAGACAGAAGTGAATAAAATGGGGAGGGCATGAACGGGGCTACATGGGATAGCAAAGGATTAGGCGCCTTGGGGTGAGTTGGTTGAATGTCCCATTCGGCAAAACTAGCCCAAAGAAGAAGAAGGCTTACACGTCAACTGAGCCTAAAATGGGTGCCTGGGATGTAGGAGGCAATAACAAACACACATTAATACATTCGTGAGCTATTGTGGTGGAAGCAAGTATACTCAGTGCAAGCCAGCCATCATAGTATTTCCATGAGCAGGACATCTACATGGCGGCACTTATCTCTTCATCAAAAGGTAACTGACTATCATGATTGGTTGATTTCTTGGTGAATCCTCAGAAAACTGCGAGTTTTACCTCTTCAGTCCGCTACGCGGGCGTTCAAATTGTGTAGTTGATTGGTTGATTACTTGGTGAATCCTCTTGCTTGCTTGCTTGATTCAAAAACAAAAATTCCAAATTCGGCCTCGTTCAACCTGCTTCTTCAGCCTTGGTTAGAATTGAGGTACGTGGTTTTTGTGGGTTTTATCCTATTTCTGTCTGTGTGGGCTGTTAGTCCTACTTCGGACTGGTTATATTGGTTCCGCTCTGGTTGTCGGGAAAGGTTGGTCTTTAAACTTATACTGGCTGGTAATTTCATTATTGTCGTATGTTGGTCATGATAAAGACCGGGCCTCAGTCGGTGCATGCATCAACAAGACGACCCGACCCACCTGCCAGCATTGTCCAGGAGCCCTCCAAGAAGAGCCAAGCCACCATCATGTCATTCACCCGACCGCACCCAAATGTCCCTCTCAGGACAACCAGGACATCCATCACAAGAGTTGATTGGTTGATTACAAGGTGAAGCCTCTAGAAAACTGCGAAGTTAACCTCTTCAGTCCATTACATTGGCGTTCAAATAATCTAGGACCCGAAAAAGAATTGAGTATATCGGCGTGAGGCGAGTATAGAGACAGCCATCTCAACACAGTACCAAAATTCCATCTCCGCGGGGAATGTGTTGCGGAACTCTCCCCCTCTCTCCAAGTTTAAATACCACAAGGATGTGCTAGACTAGTACTGAAGCTTCATAGCTGAAGTACATAAGAATGTGACCAGGTCTTGATTCAGACAACACGTACGGGCAGGCTGGGATTAGCCCTGGGTTGGTAATGTTTCTTACACGGGGTTTAAGTGTCATAACAACATACGCTAACACAAAATCCCAGAGAGACATGCTAGTTATAAGATGATAATTTCTATGCCCACAAAGAAAAACGGAATGAGAAAACTGATAATACTTACAGAGAATGTTTGAACAAATGTCTCAGAAGTTGATAACATAAAGTCTATCCCACAGAAAACTATACATATTTGTAGAACACACTGCACCCCTTAACAACACATCAAACGCATTATTGTTCTATGTTAACGCTTTGTTGCCCGTATAAGATTCGTACCCTTATTTGCCAGTGAAAATTATCCTAATAACAAGCTATACACATTCGTAGAACGCACTACGCTCCTTTATATCACATCGAACCCATTACTGCTCTATGTTAACGCTGTTTTGCCCTTATAAGATTCGTACCCTTATTTGCTAGTGAGAATTATCCTTTCAAATTTTCACGCATGAAGTGCGCCACAGAGCAGGTTGTGACATGAGTGAAAACATAGACATCTCTTAGTGAATCTGTCTCCATTTATACTGTCGTTCACGTCAGCCAACAGTTTCATAAAACCCACACGACTTAACCTTTCAGAAACCAGCGCTGAAGTCTATAAGCCACCCCAGTCTGAATTTAAAGTATCTTCCCATATTTTCCTCTCCACTGCCCCCCTCCCCTCCCCCCCCCACACACACGCACCATCTTATCGCTTTCTAAAGTCACTGAAGCAAAACTAAGCGTTAGCAAGGACACTTATCAATATATAATACAATAGCTTTCTAAATATAAGATTTGAATAGCGTGGAAAGGCGTGTTAAAATGATTTAACATCCACTGCCTAAAATATTTTAATTGCGCTTGGTTTTTCTGCGGTCTAAAGGATATAAGAGAAAATCAATTATTGGAAATAAAGTAATATGTATAATCGAAATTAAAAGATTAGTATCATACATTAATGAATAAAGAAACATAACTGATGGCCATTACGACCATACAGTACGCATGAATTCTTTGAATAGATTGCAGCTAATTTTCTGTACAGGTGTAGGCCTATGGGTAGCATACCCAGAAACGATGGGTAGCAGGACGAAGACAGATGTTGCCATCGTCAGAATATCTAGATAAAAATGTCTGGTATTTATCCGGACAGTCAAGAGAGGGGTATAAGCATGTGGGTTGTTGTTGGTGTTGTCGGGTCTCGTCGTAACGAGTTGTTTGCTCTTAATAAGCATAATTATGGATACGTAAACTTGTCATATAGTGGCTGAAATATTAGTTTATTGATTCGGAATCTTGCCATATAGTAAATAAATCCATGTAGATTATAGATTCGCCAGTTTATCAAGACGTAGTTGAATCTCTGCAGATTTTGATTCGTGAACTGGTCATGTTGTGGTTGATTCTCTGTAGACTAGATTTTTGAACTGTTCATGAAATGGTTGATTCTCTGTAGACTATAGAATAGATTTGTGAACTGGTCATGTCGTGGTTGATTCGCCGTAGACTATAGATTTGTGAACTGTTCATGAAATGGTTGATTCTCTATAGACTATAGATCTGTGAACTGGTCATGAAGTGGTTGATTCTCTATAGACTATAGATTCGTGATGTGATCATGTCGTGGTTGATTCTCTGTAGACTATAGATATGTTAACTGATCATGTCGTGGTTGATTCTCTGTAGACTATAGATTTATGAACTAGTCATGAAGTGGTTGGTTCTCTGTAGACTATAGATTAGTGAACTGATCATGTCGTGGTTGATTCTCTGTAGACTATAGACTAGATGTGTGAACTGGTCATGTCATGGTTGATTCTCTGCAGACTATAGATTTGTTAACTGATCATGTCGTGGTTAATTCTCTGTAGACTATAGATTTGTGAATTGGTCGGTTCTCTGTAGACTATAGATTCGTAAACTGATCATGTCGTGGTTAATTCTCCGTAGACTATAGATTCGTGAACTGATCATGTCGTGGTTGATTTTCTGTAGGACTATAGATTTGTGAACTGATCATGTCGTGGTTGATTCTCTGTAGACTATAGATTTGTGAACTGATCATGTCGTGGTTGATTCTCTGTAGACTATATTTATGAACTTGTCATGAAGTGGTTGGTTCACTGTAGACTATAGATTTGTGAACTAGTCATGTCGTGGTTGATTCTCTGTAGACTATAGATTTGTGAACTGACCATGAAGTGGTTGATTCTCTGTAGAATATAGATTTGTAAACAGGTCATACCATAGTTGATTCTCTGTAGACTATAGATTTGTGAACTAGCAATGAAGTGGTTGATTATCTGAAGACTATAGATTTATGAACTGGTCATGAAGTGGTTGATTCTCTGAAGACTATAGATTCGTTAACTGTTCATTACGTGGCTGATTCTCTGTAGACTATATACATTTGTGAACTGGTCACGAAGTGGTTGATTCTCTGTAGACTATAGATTTGTGAACTGGTCACGAAGTGGTTGATTCTCTGAAGACTATAGATTCGTTAACAGTTCATTATGTGGCTGATTCTCTGTAGACTATATACATTTGTGAACTGGTCACGAAGTGGTTGATTCTCTGTAGACTATAGATTCGTGATCTGGCATTGAAGTGGTTGATTCTCTGAAGACTATAGATTCGTGAACTGGTCATGAAGTGGTTGATTCTCTGTAGACTATAGATTTGTAATCTGGCAATGAAGTGATTGATTCTCTGAAGACTATAGATTTGTGAACTGGTCACGAAGTGGTTGATTCTCTGTAGACTATAGATTTGTGAACTGGTCACGAAGTGGTTGATTCTCTGTAGACTATAGATTCGTGATCTGGCATTGAAGTGGTTGATTCTCTGAAGACTATAGATTCGTGAACTGGTCATGAAGTGGTTGATTCTCTGTAGACTATAGATTCGTGAACTGGTCATGAAGTGGTTGATTCTCTGTAGACTATAGATTCGTGAACTGGTCATGAAGTGGTTGATTCTCTGTAGACTATAGATTCGTGAACTGGTCATGAAGTGGTTGATTCTCTGTAGACTATAGATTTGTTAACTGGTTGTGACAGGTTGGCCCACCTCTCAGATCGTTTTGTTACTAGATGGAGATAGCCCTCAGTAAACCCCTCTATGTATCCTGTATTCTTTTTAATTTTTATCTATATTTTCAAATATTAGATAAAATCGTCTTTGGTTAGTGTATTTATATACATAAAACTATAGAGAGAGTTAAATGCTATTTCTTCTTATAGTTAGAAGTAGATGTAGGGTAGAGTTCGTTTACAAGCCAAGAAATCCAGTCAGGCTGAATTTTATATTCAGGTTTGGCTGTGAATAATAATTTGGCCACAGGAAGGGAACTCTCCTGGATGAGAAGTTAACTTCCGGTAGCACCCTAACCTCTGCCATTTTTCTGACAGCAACCTGGAGGGAGCAGGAGCTACTATCACGTCAATTGGCTAAAATTGAACACCTGTCTGTGTTTAAACATATTTTATTGCTGGCTCTTGTTAAGCCGAACAACACTCTAAAACATAGAAAAGCCAATGATAGTCTCCACTCCCGATAGGCCAGTCAAAATCTAGTTGCAGGGTGAGTTAATAATAATTTTGTTAAATATTTTTCTGTGTGTCAATCTGCCGGCAAAATCTAAAGGCCATGCCGATCGATAATAGATACTATTAATTAAAACTAGTGTTAGTTAACTAATAGTAGAATTAGGACCATGTTTATGCCATGTGGCTTGCCGACAAGGGTAAAACGCAAAGCTCGTCACATGTGGCATGCAAAACATGGATAAATTACATTACGTGATTCTCGAAATTAGGTATCCGCCTGCGGAAGGACACCTGAGTTAGTAGACGATTAGAGTTAAGATAAATTAATTATGTGCTTAACTTCGGAACTAGCGTATTTCTCTAGATAAAATACTTATTAGTTGAAGGAATTAGTTCAGAGAGTGAATAGTTACAATCAATTATTCTTTATTAATCTCTTATCTTGCCCATAGTCAGATTACTACCATGTGGTCCAATATGGCCCACTTAACAAAGTTCAAACCTTGGGGGAATTCTCCAACCCTAATATTGTTCTTGTATTTAGTGAAAGTAATCTTAAACCTAGCTAAGAAATCTTCTAGATAATTAATTAGGCTTAATAAAATATAAGGAAGAATATTGCTATTAGTACAACTCATAACTCTTTAAGTGAACTTGTGGTGGTTCATGGATGTAATGGTTCACTCGTGTACATCGTGACATTATAGTTGTTGTGTGTGATTTCATTTCATTCTATGGAATTCATCAATATGTGATGTTAATTCATTGTGTGGAGTGTAGTTTGTGTGTTTCCATACTTGGAAAATGATGTGTGGTGTTTCATCGATTTAATGGTTTGTTAATGTATATGTGATGTCGGAGTTGTGGCGTCTGAGTTTCATTCCATTGAAGTCATCCTATATGCACTCATAATTCATTATGTGAATTGTGGTTCATGTTTCCATGATTAATCATGACTTAGAATATATATTTGGAATGTGGTCTTTGACGTAGAGCATTGTGATTGTACATGTTTGATCTAAATATCAGCAGAGAGAATAGGATATAATTTGTGTGCTGTTTCCATTAGATCAGTGTGCTGTTGTAGATTTCAGATAAGGAATCAAAATATGTAAATTGAGATAATACATGCTAGTGAAATTTATGAGACAAGCATGCCATGCAGGACATGGCCAAAAGAATTTACAATTCTGTCTTGAAGGATTATTCACTCCTTCTCACTGTCATTCACAGAGCCTGCACCCTGATCATCTGTAGCCGTAGTCACGAACGGTGATTGAGCTACGAACCACTCACTTGATGCAGCAGAGAGTGGAGTCCATACCACGATCCAGTCAGCACTGACAGCTTACCATCCAGGAGGCTAAGGATTATCAGATGAGTGGCTACCCACCCGTTTGCCACTGCACAGCAATCACAAAATTTGTCTGCTATCGGCTAGAAGTCTATGATATTATCCTCTAGCTGAACATTATCTTGTAGAAATTTCAGGGATCTGCGTATCTCTTATGTGTCAGTGAGTTCCCAGTGGGGCTCACGTAGTGTTCTTTAGGATTAAACGTTATGTTATATTTGTAATTTTAACAACTGCGTCTGTCATTATAGAATTAGCATCATCAGATTGTGTGACGAGTGAAAGGACTACATCTATACTTATCATTCTGTCTTATCTCCTGTTGTGTGAGAATACATTAGGCAGTGGGGGCTCATTATTCATCCAGGCACGTTAGCAGGAATAACTTGACATACTGTCTTCGTGTGTTAGTACAGTTAATCGTCATAACTTTCCGCCTGGCACTGTTTAGAAGTAGTGATCCATTCTGGGACTTTGATAATAATTCTTCTAGAATTGCGAGCCATTTGATCGCTTCTTCAGCAGTGGTTAGATTCTCTATTCGTAGAAGTCTATTTAGTATCTACTTTGATCCAATTCCATCCTAGTAGTATACGCTACGCGACACTGGTCACGAAGTGGTTGATTCTCTGAAGACTATAGATTCGTGATCTGGCATTGAAGTGGTTGATTCTCTGAAGACTATAGATTCGTGAACTGGTCATGAAGTGGTTGATTCTCTGTAGACTATAGATTTGTGAACTGGTCACGAAGTGGTTGATTCTCTGAAGACTATAGATTCGTTAACTGTTCATTACGTGGCTGATTCTCTGTAGACTATATACATTTGTGAACTGGTCACGAAGTGGTTGATTCTCTGTAGACTATAGATTCGTGATCTGGCATTGAAGTGGTTGATTCTCTGAAGACTATAGATTCGTGAACTGGTCATGAAGTTGTTGATTCTCTGTAGACTATAGATTCGTGATCTAGCAATGAAGTGATTGATTCTCTGAAGACTATAGATTCGTGATCTGTCATTGAAGTGGTTGATTCTCTGAAGTTTATAGATTCGTGAACTGGTCATGAAGTGGTTGATTCTCTGTAGACTATAGATTCGTGAACTGGTCATGAAGTGGTTGATTCTCTGTAGACTATAGATTCGTGAACTGGTCATGAAGTGGTTGATTCTCTGTAGACTATAGATTTGTGAACTGGTCACGAAGTGGTTGATTCTCTGAAGACTATAGATTCGTTAACTGTTCATTATGTGGCTGATTCTCTGTAGACTATATACATTTGTGAACTGGTCACGAAGTGGTTGATTCTCTGTAGACTATAGATTCGTGATCTGGCATTGAAGTGGTTGATTCTCTGAAGACTATAGATTCGTGAACTGGTCATGAAGTGGTTGATTCTCTGTAGACTATAGATTCGTGAACTGGTCATGAAGTGGTTGATTCTCTGTAGACTATAGATTCGTGAACTGGTCATGAAGTGGTTGATTCTCTGTAGACTATAGATTCGTGAACTGGTCATGAAGTGGTTGATTCTCTGTAGACTATAGATTTGTGAACTGATTGTGACAGGTTGGCCCACCTCTCAGATCGTTTTGTTACTAGATGGAGATAGCCCTCAGTAAACCCCTCTATGTATCCTGTATTCTTTTTTATTTTTATCTATATTTTCAAATATTAGATAAAATCGTCTTTGGTTAGTGTATTTATATACATAAAACTATAGAGAGAGTTAAATACTATTTCTTCTTATAGTTAGAAGTAGATGTAGGGTAGAGTTCGTTTACAAGCCAAGAAATCCAGTCAGGCTGAATTTTATATTCAGGTTTGGCTGTGAATAATAATTTGGCCACAGGAAGGGAACTCTCCTGGATGAGAAGTTAACTTCCGGTAGCACCCTAACCTCTGCCATTTTTCTGACAGCAACCTGGAGGGAGCAGGAGCTACTATCACGTCAATTGGCTAAAATTGAACACCTGTCTGTGTTTAAACATATTTTATTGCTGGCTCTTGTTAAGCCGAACAACACTCTAAAACATAGAAAAGCCAATGATAGTCTCCACTCCCGATAGGCCAGTCAAAATCTAGTTGCAGGGTGAGTTAATAATAATTTTGTTAAATATTTTTCTGTGTGTCAATCTGCCGGCAAAATCTAAAGGCCATGCCGATCGATAATAGATACTATTAATTAAAACTAGTGTTAGTTAACTAATAGTAGAATTAGGACCATGTTTATGCCATGTGGCTTGCCGACAAGGGTAAAACGCAAAGCTCGTCACATGTGGCATGCAAAACATGGATAAATTACATTACGTGATTCTCGAAATTAGGTATCCGCCTGCGGAAGGACACCTGAGTTAGTAGACGATTAGAGTTAAGATAAATTAATTATGTGCTTAACTTCGGAACTAGCGTATTTCTCTAGATAAAATACTTATTAGTTGAAGGAATTAGTTCAGAGAGTGAATAGTTACAATCAATTATTCTTTATTAATCTCTTATCTTGCCCATAGTCAGATTACTACCATGTGGTCCAATATGGCCCACTTAACAAAGTTCAAACCTTGGGGGAATTCTCCAACCCTAATATTGTTCTTGTATTTAGTGAAAGTAATCTTAAACCTAGCTAAGAAATCTTCTAGATAATTAATTAGGCTTAATAAAATATAAGGAAGAATATTGCTATTAGTACAACTCATAACTCTTTAAGTGAACTTGTGGTGGTTCATGGATGTAATGGTTCACTCGTGTACATCGTGACATTATAGTTGTTGTGTGTGATTTCATTTCATTCTATGGAATTCATCAATATGTGATGTTAATTCATTGTGTGGAGTGTAGTTTGTGTGTTTCCATACTTGGAAAATGATGTGTGGTGTTTCATCGATTTAATGGTTTGTTAATGTATATGTGATGTCGGAGTTGTGGCGTCTGAGTTTCATTCCATTGAAGTCATCCTATATGCACTCATAATTCATTATGTGAATTGTGGTTCATGTTTCCATGATTAATCATGACTTAGAATATATATTTGGAATGTGGTCTTTGACGTAGAGCATTGTGATTGTACATGTTTGATCTAAATATCAGCAGAGAGAATAGGATATAATTTGTGTGCTGTTTCCATTAGATCAGTGTGCTGTTGTAGATTTCAGATAAGGAATCAAAATATGTAAATTGAGATAATACATGCTAGTGAAATTTATGAGACAAGCATGCCATGCAGGACATGGCCAAAAGAATTTACAATTCTGTCTTGAAGGATTATTCACTCCTTCTCACTGTCATTCACAGAGCCTGCACCCTGATCATCTGTAGCCGTAGTCACGAACGGTGATTGAGCTACGAACCACTCACTTGATGCAGCAGAGAGTGGAGTCCATACCACGATCCAGTCAGCACTGACAGCTTACCATCCAGGAGGCTAAGGATTATCAGATGAGTGGCTACCCACCCGTTTGCCACTGCACAGCAATCACAAAATTTGTCTGCTATCGGCTAGAAGTCTATGATATTATCCTCTAGCTGAACATTATCTTGTAGAAATTTCAGGGATCTGCGTATCTCTTATGTGTCAGTGAGTTCCCAGTGGGGCTCACGTAGTGTTCTTTAGGATTAAACGTTATGTTATATTTGTAATTTTAACAACTGCGTCTGTCATTATAGAATTAGCATCATCAGATTGTGTGACGAGTGAAAGGACTACATCTATACTTATCATTCTGTCTTATCTCCTGCTGTGTGAGAATACATTAGGCAGTGGGGGCTCATTATTCATCCAGGCACGTTAGCAGGAATAACTTGACATACTGTCTTCGTGTGTTAGTACAGTTAATCGTCATAACTTTCCGCCTGGCACTGTTTAGAAGTAGTGATCCATTCTGGGACTTTGATAATAATTCTTCTAGAATTGCGAGCCATTTGATCGCTTCTTCAGCAGTGGTTAGATTCTCTATTCGTAGAAGTCTATTTAGTATCTACTTTGATCCAATTCCATCCTAGTAGTATACGCTACGCGACACTGGTCACGAAGTGGTTGATTCTCTGAAGACTATAGATTCGTGATCTGGCATTGAAGTGGTTGATTCTCTGAAGACTATAGATTCGTGAACTGGTCATGAAGTGGTTGATTCTCTGTAGACTATAGATTCGTGAACTGGTCATGAAGTGGTTGATTCTCTTTAGACTATAGATTCGTGAACTGGTCATGAAGTGGTTGATTCTCTGTAGACTATAGATTTGTGAACTGGTCACGAAGTGGTTGATTCTCTGAAGACTATAGATTCGTTAACTGTTCATTACGTGGCTGATTCTCTGTAGACTATATACATTTGTGAACTGGTCACGAAGTGGTTGATTCTCTGTAGACTATAGATTCGTGATCTGGCATTGAAGTGGTTGATTCTCTGAAGACTATAGATTCGTGAACTTGTCATGAAGTTGTTGATTCTCTGTAGACTATAGATTCGTGATCTGGCAATGAAGTGATTGATTCTCTGAAGACTATAGATTTGTGAACTGGCAATGAAGTGGTTGATTCTCTGAAGACTATAGATTCATCAACGTGCCATGTCATTATTGGATCGCTGTAGTCTATGGATTCGACATCTTGTCACCATTTTTTTCAGTATCTGAAGACAATCGACATTTATTCCTAATATGTAATAGCCCCAAGACGGCCAGTCACCCTCTAAAGTCTTGTTCAACAATAAAAGCAAACAAATATGGCTTCCGTCATTTAAACTGTCATTTACTGCCTATAGTACTTTCGCGGTATAGGACAGGGGGGAATTTGAGCCTGTGGAATTAAGACCGCCTGGCTAGTGCAGTCGCCGCGAACTGTGCAGGTTAGTTTTCTTTTTGCCCCGGACATTAAAAAAAAAACTTCACGCCTTACCGAGGATTCGAATCCGGGTCTCCCGATCTTTATCCAAAAACTGTACCGGAATGCCACGAATGTGAAACTACTTCTTTTATTAGAGACATTCGGATAGATTTCTAACGAGAAGAAGTTCCCAATATTCTCGTGAGCTCTCTCTACGTGGTGTGGGAGGCACGGGTGTTACGAGTCCCTTACAATCTCGTCGCGTGCATGTAGACATCAGCTGACTGCATCATCAAGATGAGTTCATGATGGAACATATTTACCCATTTTCGTTGGTCAGTGTCCTAAAATGACATGCTGGCAGATCAAGAAAGGTTTTGGTTTGTCTGGCACCTGAAACTGACGCACCAGAGTCTCTAAATCTCACATTGAAATGACGTGTTGTGGGTATTGTTAGTTTTATTTTTTGTCTACAAAAAGACTACGTTAACTGTGTCATATCGAATCTGAACTGTGCCAAATATTAAATAATTACAGCTCAATCAATCAATCAGGTGCCGTCTCCGCAATGAAGGTTGGCTGCAATAGATCTCCAACACTGTCTGTCTCTCGCCTTGACTGTACATTCTGTCAGGCTGATGTTCGTCGATCTCTTGATGTTATCCTCCCACTTGTATCATTGTCTACCTCTTGCTTGCTTGCCCTCAACCTTGCCTTCCAGTATGGTTTTTATAAGAGAATCATGTCTTTTAACGTGGCCAAAATATTTCACTTGCATCCTCTTTATTTCTCCCATCAACTCTCTCTTAATTCCCATTTTTTCTAGGACCTCTGCATTTGATTGTTTTTGTTTCCATGAAATACGACCTATTCGTCTGTATATCCACATCTCCAGGGCGTCTATGCGACTTTCTAGCTGCTTGTTCAATGTTCAGGATTCCGCGCCATACAGAAGTGTCGAATATACGTAGCATTTGACACTTCTCATTTGTAATGCGTCTCTCTAGATGTTAATACTGATTTCATGCCATTGAAAGCATTTTTGGCCATTCTTATTCACTTTTTGATGTTCATTTCACTTCTGCCATAATCTGATATTATATGTCCAAGATAAGAGAAATTTGTTACTTGTTCTAGTATCTGCCCGTTTACTGTGATATTCATTGATGACCTCTCCTTTTCACTGCTAATTATCATAGTTTTTGTTTGTTGGATGTTAATATCTAAGCCACATTCTGCACTGTGCCTGTTTACTTCTTTCACTAGGTCCTGCAACTCATGCTCACTTTCTGCTAGTAACACGGTATCGTCAGCATATCTAAGATTGTTTATGATTCTTCCATTGATGTTGAGTCTGAGCATTTCAACTTGTTTACAAATTCTTTCTGTAATTACAGCTACGCTACCACAAAGGACTCTGTTCTCCGTCTTGAGGCGTCTTAGTCTTCTGCTGCTCTTTATTCCCTATATGAACATAAACCCATAATAAGCCCTCAACCAGCTCACTGCCAGATCATCCTATATTTTGCTACTCCTGCGGTTTCCTCAATGTCATCCCCACATTATTAATTATGTCTCTAATTTTCTTCGGTCTTGTTCTCTCCATTAAATTCAGATAAGCCATATCACGTTATTCCTATTCTGCGCAGGCACAAATTAATACACGTAGTTTATTAGTACTTGTTTCAGTATTTTTTCCCCCGATGGTGTTTCCACCTTGTCGTGGTGGGGGAGCTTGAGTTTCTCAATGACCCTGAGAGCTATGCCGGCGGTAGCGTAGCTACCAGAAGTGCCTCCCAAGCCGGACAGGTCAAAGGGTAGAGAACAGACAAAGAGAAACACCCTGGTCCTCCAGGTTGGGGGTTGAAGCGTGGGGTTAACATCCCCACCTTTGTAAAAACCTTTCTTTGTTACGAAACAAATACATGAGCCTCGATATCGGACTGACTTATCTGGACAACGACCTTGGAACGTTAAAGGACTTTTGAGATTTGGAACATGGAATGTACGGACACTATATCGAGCTGGAGCGACCGAAGAACTAACCCGGGAGCTGATTGAATATCAAATGGATATAACAGCAATTCAAGAAATAAGATGGCCAGGAGAGGGTACTTTAGAGCAAAATGGACTGATTATAATATATGGAGGAAACACCCAAAATAAACATGAATTAGGAACAGGATTTGTCATCAAAAAAGAGTTATGGGGGAACGTTCTAAACTTTAAAGCTTTTAATGACAGGATTAGTAAATTACGAATAAAAGGTAAATGGAAAAATATAACGATGATTAATGTACATGCACCTACTGAAGAGAAAGAAGATGATATTAAAGAAGACTTTTATAATGATCTGGAAGATGTCATAGAAGAAACCCCCAAACAGGACATCCTGATTGTGCTGGGAGACTTTAATGCAAAAATAGGTAGAGAGCAAACTAATAAAAAAGTGGCTGGTATGGAAAGCCTACATACAACTTCAAATGATAATGGATGGAGAGTCATCAACCTGGCAGAAGCCAAAGGACTGCAGATTAGCAGTACCAGACTACAAAGAAAGGATATACACAAACAAACTTGGAAATCATGTGACAAGAGAACCTATAATCAAATAGATCACATTTTAATTAACAACAGAAATGCATCAAACATACAGCAAGTCAGAAGTTATAGAGGAGCTGAGTGCCACAGTGACCACTTCCTCGTTGGAGCAAAATTTAAAAAAATAAAACTTAAAACTTAAGAGAGCTTTCTATACTAAATTACAAAGATTACACCCAACATATAACAGAGAAAAACTGCAAGACATTACAGTCAAAGAGAAATTTACAGATGAAATAAAATGTAAACTTGAAACTCTGCAAAACCCTTTGGAGGAAAGCATTGACCAAACTTGGTTGAACATCAAGAATACAATTCAGTCTACCGCAGAAGAATGTCTCGGTGTGTTAACCACGCATAGCAAGAACAGATGGTTCAATCAAAAATGTGAAGAAGCAGTCATTAGGAAGAAGAATGCCAGACATGTATGGTTAAATGACATCAATAACATCCAAAAGGAAGAGCATTATAGAAATGAATGTAAAGAGGCTACAAAAATAGTCAGACAGCAGAAGCGAGAATATATGAGTAATATAATCAAAGATATGGAAACTAATCACCAGAAAAATGAATCCAGAAAATTTTTTAAAGAACTGAAGTCAATGAAACGAGGGCACCAACAAAACACATATGGTTTAAAAGACAAAAATGGGAATATGATAAATACCAATGAGGAAATGTGCAACACATGGAAAGAATATTTTATTGAATTACTAAATTGTGAAGCTCCAAGTAACATTTTCTCACAGGAAGAGGTTCTAACATGCGAACCACAAATTGAAGAACCTACATTTGAAGAAATCCTATATGTAATCACACGACTTAAAAACAATAAGGCAACTGGGACTGATGGAATTGCTGCTGAATGTATAAAGGCAGGTGGCCATGCATTACATCTAAAGCTATACGAACTAATAATAAAAATCTGGAGGACAGAAGAATTACCCCATGACTGGAAAGAGTCATTATTGATACCTATCTTTAAGAAAGGAGACAAGTTCCAATGTGGAAATTATAGAGGAATATCACTACTGTCCACAAGCTATAAGATACTATCCGCAGTATTACTAAATAGACTAAAACCATATTCAGAAGACATATTAGGTGACTACCAGGCGGGTTTTAGACAAAACAGATCAACAATAGATCAGATATTTACCTTACGACAAATAGCCGAGAAACATTGGGAATATAAAAGAGATCTCCATAACATTTTTGTGGATTTTAAAAAGGCTTATGATAGTGTCCATAGGAATAGTCTATGGAATGCTATGCAGGAATTTGGAATACCAAGGAAGTTAATCAACATGACCAGACTATGCTTGGAAGATACTTATAATATAGTAACATATAAAGGCAGGAAATCAGACCCCTTCCAAATAACATCTGGCTTGAAACAGGGTGATGCCGCTACTCTTCAATCTGGCTCTAGAGAAAGTTGTAAGGAAGGTAAAGGAGGAATGTGATATTGGAGGAACGTCCAAGCTGCTTGGTTATGCAGATGATATAGATATTATAGGGCAAAGTGAACAAAAGACATTGGAAATATTGACTCACTTAAAGGAAAAAAGCCCAACAGATGGGGCTGGTTATCAACCAAGATAAGACAGAATATATGGTAATTTCAAGAGACGGAATGGCTAGAAACTCTGGCCACATACAAATAGATAATATGACCATTAAAAGAACGGAAACATACAAATACCTGGGTACGATCTTCAACTGCTCCAACATCATAAGGGAAGAAATAAAAACTAGAATCAACTCTGGAAATAAGATATACTATGCACTACAACATCTACTAAAATCAAAGGCGCTATCTCGTAACACCAAAATCACAATATACAAAACACTGATCAGACCAGTTGTGCTGTATGGCTCTGAAACCTGGAGTACAACGAAAGGAGACGAAGCCTTGTTACAAACCTTTGAGAACAAAATTTTAAGACGCATCTTTGGACCCATTAGGGATACACAAAGTGGAGAGTGGAAAAGAAGAAGTAACAAACACATTTATGATCTGTTTAAGTCCCCGCTAATCACTGGTATCATGAAGGCTAATAGACTACAATGGCTGGGGCATATAGAAAGAATGGAAGATAATAGGGAAACAAAACTCGCTTACACTCAGGAAATAAATGACCGTAGACCCCGGGGTAGACCAAGAAGGCGGTGGAGAGATAATACATGTACAGACCTACAAGCACTTGGAATCAACGACTGGCAAGAGAAGGTCCACCAGAGAGACGAATGGAGACGGATTGTATTTGCAGAAAAGAACCTCAATGGCTCGGAACGCTGAAGAAGAAGAAGAAGAAGAAGAAGAAGAAGAAGAAGAAGAAGAAGAAGAAGAAGAAGAAGATTTTTTCCACGTTTCTGATCCATATTCTACTTTTACCCTTTACCCCGTCTCATCTCATCTTTTCCTTCTCCTGCAGTTCCGTCTATCTTCTCCCCATACTATTTATGCATCTCGAATCCTTTTCTCCACATATTTTAATATCCCCCTCTATTTCGCTTGCCATGTGGGTTCCTTTCTAGTTGTACTATTCGTCGAACATAATAGTAAAACTCAGTGGTCTAGAGAATTATTCACCAGTTTGCCAACTAACCGCCCATCTGCACATAGGTTATCTAGATCTGCCATGTGGTTTAGAACCAGATTTTGGGGGGGGGGGGAAGCCGTGGCTCAGTACGTATCAGGTTCGATCCCAACATAGGGCTGTGCATTTTTCCAAGAACCACTGGTATCTAATGATATCATAGTCCTGATACCTAGTCCTCTCAGATATTAACGAAAAACAGGAGCTCCCGTGAGCAAACGGTTCACCTTAAACCCCATGGCAGTTATATATCGCAAAGAGTAGATCGCAAGTCCGCTGCCTTGACACAATCGTTAGGAAATATAAACCTACCCATGGGTAGATAGAGCCCATTTCTCCACAGAAATGTAGTCTGTCTAGAGCAGTGGTTCTCAACCTTTTTTTTTTGGCCCGTGCCCCCCCCCCTTTTCACCATATTTTCATTACGTCATTCCCCCCTTTCGTATTTCCTCCCTAAAAAATCCACCCCCCCCCTTTTTTTTTTTACACAGTATACGTAATAATGGAAGCTAAATTTAATAGGGCGGCTTCGTGGCTTAGAGATTATGACTTTTCTCCGTAATCTCGTATACTCTCGTGGGTTAACGTGATGACGGTAAGAATCAGCGGTGGTTCGAATCGCATCGATAACTTGCGGGGTATGTGAGCCGGCCGCTCAGAAAGCAATGGCAAACTACTGAGCGTAATCTTGCCAAGAAATCAACAAGCAACTGAAAGATGCTGGTGTTGACAGCAATGTCCTGTAAAGGATATGCAAAAAAAAAAAAAAAAAAAAAAAAAATTAATAGCACATACTAATACTAAAACAAGTCTAGACATCTACACAAAACGTGATTTGCGGGTCTACTTACGTTATAAAATGAATTTCAGAAGGGCGAGACGTACAGAACTGTAAAGTATGAAGGGAGAAACAATATCAAATAATCGGTTTTTGTATTAACGCGATTTTGAAATAATCTTAATTCTCCCCCCCCCCCGAAACCTTAAAATTCCCCCCTGGGGTGGGGGGAGGGGGGGAATTCCCCACCGGTTGACAACCACTGGTCTAGAGGAAACAAACTATACACAAATGTATGCCAAAGTCAGACCCACTCACCTGTGAGTTGCTTAACCAGGTGTGAAGCACCCCCTTTGAAAGAGGAACAAAGAAGGGGAAGAGAAGAACTAGGTGTTTAACTGTTGTAGGCAAAGAAGGGGCAGTTGGTCAGCCTTCATTTGCTTCAGATGCCACATTGTATATTCTGTATAAAATATTGCTCCTGTGATTCCCATAACGTCAGCAAAGCAACTTGTGTTTTCATTTAATAGTTTTCGGTTGCACACGTTTATGTGTGGGTTTATTTGTAAATGTTGTATGTGTGTGTATGTTTGTATGCATGCATGTATTTATGTGTGTGCACGTATGCGAATGTCTATGTATATGGATGCATGTATGTATGCATGTTTAATATTTAATAACATCTTTAGTATTTACTGTGTGTTTGGGAGTCATGGTAGTGCAGTGGTTAACATGCTTGCCTGCCTGCCTGCCAGCCCTCTCGCCCACCTGACCACCCGTCTGCCTGCTCACCGCCAACATTCTCGCCCGTCCGTCTGCCTGCCTGCCTTCTCCCCCGCCCGTCCGACCACCCGCCATCTGCCTGCCCACCCAGTGGTCATGTATTCGAAACTCCATTGATCTGAGTGATAAACCCATGTTGTTAGATCAATCAGCATTCTATGGGTGATGTGGTCAATATCACAATATGCTGGGGGGAGGATCTGAGCACCTATGGGCATGTCCGGAGTGCAATGAAGATACCCCAACTGATAACTGATAACAATGGCTGAGTTTACCCTCCAAGAACATTTCCTGGGTGCTGTGGTCAATATCACAATGGCTAATTTTACCCCCCAAGAACATTTCCTGGGTGATGAGGTCAATATCACAATGGCTGAGTTTACCCTCCAAGAACATTTCCTGGGTGCTGTGGTCAATATCACAATGGCTGAGTTTACCCTCCAAGAACATTTCCTGGGTGATGAGGTCAATATCACAATGGCTGAGTTTACCCTCCAAGAACATTTCCTGGGTGCTGTGGTCAATATCACAATGGCTGAGTTTACCCTCCAAGAACATTTCCTGGGTGCTGTGGTCAATATCACAATGGCTGAGTTTACCCTCCAAGAACATTTCCTGCGTGATGAGGTCAATATCACAATGGCTGAGTTTACCCTCCAAGAACATTTCCTGGGTGATGAGGTCAATATCACAATGGCTGAGTTTACCCTCCAAGAACATTTCCTGGGTGATGAGGTCAATATCACAATGGCTGAGTTTACCCTCCAAGAACATTTCCTGGGTGATGAGGTCAATATCACAATGGCTGAGTTTACCCTCCAAGAGCATTTCCTGGCACCTATTTTTAGGCTGGGTTGACCTGGAAGCTCAATCATTAAAAACAATTTCCTTTTACTAAGGGGATTTGAACACATGCTCAGTGGGCAGGTATGTAAGCATGCTAGTCACTGTGTTACCAGAGCTCCCTAACATTCATAATACTAAATATATCATTGGTGATTGTAACATGCCTGGGTTCATTAACATTACCGGCCCTAAGAAATAATAGACGGAGTAAAATGGGGCTGGGTAGTAGGTCCCTGGAGGGGGCAAATGAGAGGACAGACAAGGAAGGTTGGAGACAGTGAATTAAGGGGGAGTTGAGGAGAAGTCAGCCTGCTAGTGTAATGGAGGGGCAGACAGTTTTAGCTGTGGGGTAGTGTTGTGTGGAGCCTGGGGAGGGCTGCAAAGAAAGGAAAAAAGAGAGTGGAAAACATTGACTGGGGACAGTTGAGTTTTGGGACCGGACAGTGAGGTCGGTGGTCTGGGAAATGGAATGATAGCGGAGTTGGGGAGAGAGCTCCGAGCTGTGTTTTTTTTCAGGGATGGTTAGTTGAAGTTTAGACCCAGAGTGGGGTGGATCGAGTGAGTTCGGGCCGAGAGAGAGGCTGATTAACTGTCGTGTTGGATGAGATGAAGTAGGCCTTGAGAAGGCAGTGTTATTCGAGTGTGAGGAGGATATATTTTGGAAGTTCTGTTACTGGAGTTATTTGTGTTGTGTGTTTCCGTGTTCATTCATTATTAAATGGATATTATGTGCACAAACGGAATCTTGTTCAGTGACTGATACATGTGTACTACAGTAATGACTTGTGTTGTGGGATATGTGCTAACCCAGCTTACCCTCTGAGTGCTACAGAAGGAGCATTAGAATCTTGACAACGACCAATCTCATTCTGTCACAAAAGAGCTTGTATCAGTGATATATAAGTGGTAAGAAAGGTCAAATTTAAAATGGGCCTGTAGACTCAATTTGTAGCGTTTGTTTGTTTGGTCTCTCTCTCTCTCTCTCTCTCTCTCTCTCTCTCTCTCTCTCTCTCTCTCTCTTTCACATATAAGCGAATTTGTGGATTAGGGAATGGTGAAATTATTTTAGGATTCTCTGAAACATCGAGTTAAGGTTCCAAATCAGGCGCAAGTGATATGTTAGCAGACCACTTTGCATTGATTTCGTTGGTATGAGGTGTTGGCTGTTCAGAAATCAATGGCAAACTACTGAATAACATTGCCTAGCATTGTCCTGTAAAGGTCCTGCAATTAACTAATGTAGACACATGCACACTCTCTGCATATGGCAACAAACACAGCATTTTAAAAATTAACAGAATACCCATGATTGCAAAATATTATAATTGCTGAGTGGTAGCACCATGACAATTTCACATTGGCTTAAAACTAATACTGTATTTTGCTGATTTTATACAGAAACTATCTCTTCAAAATCTATTTCTATTTTCTGTCAGCTTGTGATTACAGTTTTATTTAGCATTTAATTTGTACTGTAGGTTATGCTGCGTGGTCTTCAATAGATGTAAACCAAACAATTAATCAGAATAGAAAAACACTACAGCAAAAAAAAACCCACCTGGCATGCCAATATTAGCCAGATTTAAGAAAATCTCTCAGCTAAATAGACTGCTGAGTGAAAATAATGGTAAAATATTAGAAAAGTTTGGTTTAGTAATACTGTTCACAGATATATTTAAGACATTTAGCTTGTGAAGAACTGCAGACTAGAATTCTTGCCAGTAGTACAGCCTACTATGCTCTGCACAGATATATTTCAGACATTTAGCTTGTGAAGAACTGCAGGCTAGAATTCTTGCCAGTAGTACAGCCTACCATGCTCTGCACAGATATATTTCAGACATTTAGCTTGTGAAGAACTGCAGACTAGAATTCTTGCCAATAGTACAGCCTACTATGCTCTGCACAGATATATTTCAGACATTTAGCTTGTGAAGAACTGCAGACTAGAGTTCTTGCCAATAGTACAGCCTACTATGCTCTGCACAGATATATCTCAGACATTTAGCTTGTGAAGAACTGCAGACTAGAATTCTTGCCAGTAGTACAGCCTACTATGCTCTGCAAGATGATTTTAACATGATGATTACATAGCATGCAGCAAAGTTTAAAAAGTAAAGCTCAAAATTGCTTAGGGACCTGAGACTTGTAGTACATGCAGGCCGTTACCTTGCGTTATCTAAATAATAATAACAATAATATTAAAAGCATTGTTACCTCATTTTCTTATTATAGATTGATGCATTCTTATTGGAACAAGAATTATCATTATTATCACCAGCATGTAAGATGCCGATAATGTGAGCAGTCACGGATCACCATCTCATACGATCATCATTATCTCTGATAAGGTCTGTGTTCTTTTCCTGATTATACCAAACCATCCAGGTACTTATCTCTTTATCTTAATTTGACTCTTTTCCCTTACTGACCAGGTCCTCCAGGTCAGCTCAGCCTAAAATAGGCAATTTTCTGGGTATAATGGCAGCTATCATGATACTGGCCACATCACCATCCAGTGCTGCTTGGTCAAAAGTATGGGGTGAGCATCATGGACTCAGTAAGCCTCATTGGCCTGACAAGGGGTCCATTAGTTTACTTAGAGGTGGTATCATTTGTAAATATCCAACACAGTTGAAACTTGCCAAATTTGACAAGAAAAATGCCTAATGTTCACAGATCTATGAAGTATATATTTCAATGATTTTAAAATTGTGTCTACAGGCAGTTTTCAACTATGGGTCTGTGATGTTATAGTGCCATCACATTTTATAGGCCTGAGAGCAAAGAGGAATAGGTGTCCAATCTTCCCCTAGCATTGGCAGGTGACGAGCCGAGGCGTTGAACCCACATCCAACCATATGCAAGGTCTTACCAGCACATTTCTCTATCAACTTCGCTAGCATGCCCGCCATATTTTAATAACTCTGTATGAATTTATCTTTGAACTGATTTAAGTAATATAACACAGATGCTAGAATATTTGCATGTGATTTGTACACAATAATGCTTAGTCATTTAAAAATAATTCTTTGATAAGTAGAGTAAGCTATATTTTCTCCTAATTGCAAATCTCACAGTGCAATTGTCAAACTTCCTAATCCTTTTTTTTTTTTTAAAAAATACACACACTTTAAATTCACGATTAATTTGTTTCAAAAGCTGGCAAGTAATGTTTACATTTTTGGTCTTAGATACTAATATCTGTATTTACTGAATTTATCAAACTGAGCATCTTAATTTCTTGTAAATGAGCAAAATAAAGACTGCTATGGCCAAATTATAAAACAAAAATGCTAAGCATGTTTAAGACCACACAACAAGTGAGCATTAACTGGTTGAATGTTTTGAGTCGTGTTTAAATTAAGGAATATAATGCATGCTACAAACTGACATATCAGTAAATATCATAAACAACTCAGACAACACATTCAGTGAGTATGTATGTAATAAATCAACAAAATAACATTTTTAAGCATATATATCAATCAATTAAAATGTATAGAGAAGATAAACGTCTTTATTTTCAAGGACAAATAACAAGATACAATGTAAAAAGATAGATGATAGTCTAGGAAACAAAATATTTCATATTTGAATCAACTGTGACCAAGGTATTTCTAACAATGAAATCTTCTTGTTGAAGCAAAGCCTACACTTTCTATGTCATAAAATATTATTGGAAATACTCACATCACTTGGACTACATTAAACAAAGAAGTTTAAGGTGAAGTGTCATTGTTACAGGTATAGCCTTTCTGCACTGCTGGTTTCTTATTAACTGAAGTGATCTGACTGAACACATGGCATGCTCATTAGTATTCCAGCTTTCTCAGCTGACGTACAAGTGTATGAACTACTCCCATCACTTGCTAGTTGGACATGCACAACACATCCTTATAATTAACATGTAGCACCAATATTCTTTTGTATTTTATATTATTGTTTATTTAAGATTGCACAGACCAAAATCTTCAGACTCAGGCAAGGACATTGCGGACTCAGAGCACACCTCTACTGACTGGCTCTCACTGACTCTGCATTTTGCAAACGTGAAGCACTCAAGCAAACCCGAAAATATGTCCTACTAGACTGCCCTGAAGAAATCTGGCCGACTGGAGCGATCCAATGAGAAAAACTCTGGGGAATTAGTGAAGACATCAAGCAAACCCACCTGTTTGTGACCCATGCCAGAATAGATGCATAGCAAACATTGATCACAAGAAGAAAAAGCAGTTTATTTAATCATCTTGCCACAGGTTGTATTATTACACTAAGTTCTTCTGCAGATTTGTCTATGTTGTCCAATAAAGTTATACTTAAGCACTGTGGTCTGCAGATTCTTGTACTAAGTATTTCAAATGAACTGAACTTTGTAGTATGTTCTGCAGCCTTTACTCAGTTTTAGAAGACAAGGTTTCTAGAAAAGCTAGAAGAATAGAGGATAACTGCATTCTTAAAGAAGTATTAAATGGCCAGCTTTCAGAGGTAGGGACAATAAGAAGCAGTCTACGTTTAAGATTCAAAGAAGTATGGAAACAATCACTAAGGCACTTCTCTATCAGCTCTATTAACTGATACACATTGGTAGAAGATTGTACTGTATGGAGATTGTGTCTTTGCCAGGGCACTACAAAATGTGAATGTGGGAAGAAAGATGGGCAATAGAATAATCAAACACAAATAGGATCTGCCTCTATGTCTGAAATAACTGACAGACACATATTCTACAGTAAACACCAATACTCAAAACACTTTGGCTTCTGACCGTCTGTAAAGAGCCAACAAGGATAATATTTCCAAGAAATTATTCTTTCTTCTGCAACATTTCACTGACTGAACACATGTATATGAAGATATTATCACAATAATACATGACATCGATCTCTTGTTCAAATTTGAGCTTGTTTTTGAAAAATAAAATGAAATTTATTTACAAGAATATACATGACTTTCATTAACCAGCATTGAGGGCAAATGTTCATAAGGCACACTTCATGTCAAGCAAACTTGCAGAGAATATTCCATAGCAAAGAGGAAAATAAAACCAAGGTTTAACCCTACCAGACCTGAGGCCCTGAACCTAACTGTCCCTATTACCTGGGCTTCTGAGCATTAAAGAGGAAAAAAACCAACCTGATATAGAAAAATCTTAGTTAATGCAAACAAATGGTTAAAATAATTTTTAACTTGGCGACATTGTAGAAAATAGGTCTACCTTTCATCTAGCGCCAATATTCCACCTTTGTGTGCCAATCCAGTCTGAATAAACAAAGTATCGATCACCTGTTGGACTGCGAAAATCCTAGACCTACTTCGCTTTCTTGTTGAAGTGCTTGTTTCGCGTTAAACCACACAAAGTCAATTCAAACCTATGGGGGAAGACATTTGCAATGGCTAACCATGAGGTTTGACCACGATTGGTTGGTTATTTTTAGTTTGTGATGCTTTTTTTCACGTACTAGGCAAAATACCGAAAATTGGGTACAGCGGTATAGCAGCAGATTAGGAAATTACCGAAAAATCGGTTCAGCGGTCTGGTAGGGTTAATATTATGGCAAGATGAATATCATTATTAATGTTTGTGTACAAAGAAATGTGGATGCTTTAATAATTTCACTTAAACGTGTCATCAAATTTCCTAGCATATGAGATTTAAGCTGAATGTGACACAGTATATAAACTAATGATGCAGTTGAAATGATACAATGCAATTGCACATGATAGTTGTACTGATACAACTTAGCATTTTAAAAGCAATGCAAATTCAGGTAAATTGTGATTTGAAAGATTTCAATCAGATTATTACATTAACCTATCAATATTTTTAGACATATTAAAAATAAAACAAAACTAGTGACAATAATATTTTTGCTACTTTAATAAACACTCTATTATAGAAATAATTTATAATAATCCCAAACATAATTCAATTGTACGGTTTGTTTCTTCAAATTGTCCTTATCTGAGTATTAATAATTTGGATAAGAAACATTTGTTTCTATTAACTTTAGTAGTTATTTACAAAGTTTATTAATTAAACGACCCAAAAAAAAAATATAAACAACTTGAAACTTGTGAAAGATATTCCTACATCTCTACACTATGGATCTCACTGATTTTACCTCTTGCAAATGTGGAGTACTCAAGCAAACCCCAAAGCATATCCTACTGTATGGGTCTCACTTATTCAACCTCTTGCAAACGAGGAGTACTCAAGCAAACCCCAAAGCATATCCTACAAGACCACCCTGACTTCCCAAACTGAGGGAGGAAATAGGGCCGACTGGAGTGACCCTCCAAGAAAAACTTGGGGACTGGTGAAGACCTCAAGTGAACCATCTTGCTAGCGAGCCACACAAAAATAGATACGTAGCAAATTTTCATGACACAAGAAAATGAAGAATGATATTCCTCAAAGGTTGCCTCATTTTCAGAAATGAATGTCCACAATAATACTACATGCTAATATGGCAGAACATGCTTAATGTTAACATATCATTTCCAGCAAAGAGTTAAATGAGCCAGAAAGAATTAAAACCATAAATAGGATTTAAAAAAAACAAACACTTGATGTGAGAACAAAGTGTGAAGTGAAAGAAGATAATTATCAGTCAAGATATTGTTTGCTTTCATGTTTACTGTATCAGTCACAACAGCACTCATATTTGTGTCCACATCTTCAGGACATGTTGTATCATTCAGTCATCCATGCTAGTTGTGTCGTGCAGAGTTCTCCACACAGAGAACAATGAAAGCGTTGTTACAAGTGTATTCCTCCTGATCAAGCAGTTTGTGCTTCAGTAGAGAACTGGCTCTTCCCATGCTGTTTGATGCACTTGAGTGCCATTTGTTGCAGAACTGGTTTTCCATAAAGTCACCTTTCCCATTAGACCCATGCCATATAATCTTCTGTGGCCTGTGAAGACAAAGGAAGAAAATATCATTATTGATTTGTTTAGGGACATTTAATTAGATTATTCAATATAAATGCACATATATAATCTTTCATAGTAAAAGTTAGTTGCATATCCTTTACAGGATGTCACAGTCAACTCCAGCATGTGTTGGCTATTTGTGATTTCTTGGCAAGTTTACGTTCAATAGTTTACCATTGCTGTCTGAACGATTAGCACTTAAACCATTTTATGAAAACCAATGCAAGGTGGTCTGCTGCCAAATCATCCACAAATGTGTTTCCAATGTAGTGTGCAGGATTACGAATTGCACCAGTAACCCATTTGCCACAGTGCCAGCTGTAAAGTAAAGTTCACAGTAAAGTGAGCCAACAATTATTGAGATGTTTTCTCATGCTCTCACCATAAACTAATCTTATATGTGTGTGAGTATTTTTATTTTTTATTTTTCAGTGTGGAAAATTAAGTCAATTCCAATCTGCTCACCGTTTGTTGGGTATTCCACATGTCAGACATTTCTTACAAGGTGTATATAATAAAATATGTTGGTTGCCTCTTTGAAAATAATACACTAATGGTATTTTTATTGTGGCTATTATTCCCTGTGGGGAAACTTTTACAAAATTCTCTGGGACTGAAAGAAATAATAAATCATCACCTAAAGTCTTCAAGTTTATATTCTATATTGCCAACCTCTATTCTACATTGTCAATGTTTATTCAATATTAACTTAATTAATGAGGTAAGAAACAGAATTCTTAAGAGCTATACTGAGCCAATCTTGATGTACAGAAGCAAATCATCATGGACAATGAGCAAACAAGTGATATATTATGAGGAAGCTGCGGAGATGTGGATTTACAGAACACAGTGGACAGATAGAAAGAGTAATGAAGATATCCTGCAAGCAGTTAACTCACAAGAGAACTGGTTACTCACATCAGAAGAATACAGTCCACATTTTATGGGTATATGTTTTGACAACAGGAAAGCTGAAAGGGAGGAGAGGCAGGGGGAGGCCAAGAGAGAAGATGCTGGACAGTTTTTTTATTTTGTTTTTGTGCTTGCTTGCTTGAACTCAAGAGTAGTCCCCACACACTATGTCTAGTACTGCTGGACTGAATTTTGCATGTGGATTAGCTTTCCCTATTAGTAGTGTCCCTCACTATCAGGCAAACCCACTCTGACTTCAGAAGTACTTGTAATCTACGTCTCAAAGTCAAGGACAACAGGTCAACATTTTAGTCTAACTGTCTGGTTTAGGGGTTGAACCTCATACCTCAGCATCAGCACACCGGATGGCTGGACAGTTTTACATCATGGCATGAAGGAACATCAGTATCAGAAATAATTTGGCAATACATGAGACAGAAGACTGGACTGACATGATCACCAATGCCACAAGACATTAATTAAAAGAAGAAGATTGTCCTCTTAGAAATGGAAAACAAATCCCATTTGAAAGCTACGCTTACAATGAAAAGTGAAATGCTGAAAACGTTCAGCAGAATCTGCTAACTAATCTATATATGATGTATTTGACAACTTCCTGACAGCAAGTGCTACATACCATTGTCCATCTGACATGACGTCCCTGCCATCAAATGAGTATATTGTAGCCTCGCCATTCATGTGAGCACCATTACCATTGATGATATCATTCCAAGATGAAAACAAAACTTGGTTCTGCAATAAGAGGGGAGTAACTCTCTGAGCAACATGTCACTATGTTAAGGCTAAAAGCATTAAGTAAAAGTTAATAATAAAAGAAACAACAAATTAATATAATCGTAAGTAAAATAAGTAAAGGACCCTTTTTCCTTTATACACACCATAAAGTATATTGAGTATATGGTGCTAGATCTATATTTTTGTAGAACATAGAACAATCAGCCATTCATTGATGATGTGGTCAATATCACAGATTGATTTTACTTCCCAAGCCATTTCCTGGTTCCCATTTTAGGCAGGGTCGGCCTGGGTAAAGGTAAAAAAAAATCTCGATGTGAATTTGAACACATGACCCCGGGCCAGAAGGCAGGCCCCTAGCCACTCCGCTACTGCAGCTCCCTAATATAATTGACTTAGTTATAATTATAAATGTTTTCAAAAGTGACTGAACATATACATTTTCAAACGTGATATGTGATGCAGAGGTGCTGATGTTGCAGGCATTAAACTGACCTAAACCTCTCTTCACCTTAGGCAAGGGCATCCTAGGAAACAGACCCTAGTCTGGTTTACAAGGGAGGATTGACCATGGCTTCCTCTGTGATGAAGTCTGCCAAATACTAAACACTAGGCATGCTGTGAGAGTGCAAGAGAGTCACAGTAAATCTCCACAGTGTTGATGGTAGATCATCAGCACCCAGGTCTTGCATTCACCACTTTAAAGAATACATAGTTATCCTAGAAATTAGTGCATTGCTTGCCTATCAAGATGAAACAGTATGGAACTGGAACAATGTCAACATCGGTTTTCAATTCTTCAAGTCGTACAAGGCTGAACAACCCAAATAGACAAAGTTCAGACAACAACATTATGTGGAGCCATGATTCCTCATGATTTATATTCTGTTCTTAATCATGAAAACATCATCATGATCAGGTCGTTTGCAGAACATTGCTCTCATCACAGCCCATCAACATGTCTTCCAGTGCCTGGCCAGTTCTCCTGCCTCATGTACCCTCATGCCAATGTAAATTCAATGCCAAGTGTCTATCATCGTGCTGGTTGACCACTGCCTAATCTTCCAGGAACCATGCTTCCATAGCTGTTCTTAACAAACCACTGGGACATATAATATGGCCAACGTATTTCAGTTTCTGAAACATGATTCTGTTTGTGAGCTAGTTTTCTTCCATGTTCTAATCTTGTAGAATAACACTATTGTCCTTCTTCTTGGAGCACCATATTCTAAGAATTTGTCTCTAGCATGTTCCAAATTTATGTGACAATTTCTGTAGAGTGTTCTACAAGCAACTCTTATTTATGTTTACATATTTATTTTGACAAACTGTATTTGTTAAAAATGTGTTTACAGACAGGATAATCACTCTGAAGATAGGTATACAGATTTTTTTCAGCCATAATTGTAGCTTTTTAAATGCCTATAAATTTGTTCTTAAAGACAATAATGTGATGGTTTCCCCTTACCTACCACATCCACATAAAAGTAACCATGTTTATGGCATATTTAAAATATTGTGTGTGGCCTACAATTTTAGTGACTAAACAGCAAA
The DNA here is from genome assembly GCA_963921405.1 of Cepaea hortensis. Taxonomy (NCBI): domain Eukaryota; kingdom Metazoa; phylum Mollusca; class Gastropoda; order Stylommatophora; family Helicidae; genus Cepaea; species Cepaea hortensis. Next base: position 62,313,942 of record OY992892.1, on the reverse strand, counting down.
TGAAGGATAATATGATCAGTATTATGTCGGCCATCTTATCATTCTCACACAGATCTCTGGTACCTATGCTATGAGGCTAGGCTAACCCCAGAGCCATACTTGGCAGAAAATGAAAACTCACCAAAACAGGGGCCTAAACTCTGGATAACTATGATAATAGGTCAATGCATTAACCACTGATCTGCCATGACACCCAATCTACCATGGTGTGTTTTAAACCCAATTACATTCATAACCTCTTTGCTCAGAATCCATTTTTGGTTTATTTGATGACTATGCTATACGAAAATACCTTTGAGTTGACGATTGGAATCTGTCGATCTCTGGAGTAGTTAATGATGGAACTGAGGCTCTGAGTGTCTGAGGACAAGAAGGCCCTGTAGGTTCCATCCAAGCCGCTTCTTCTGGCCTGTCTGTGACACTCATAGTCTGCACCACGGATGCCTCTCATTTTCCCAGCCATTGGTTTGTCCAGTGCCATCATGTGAAGCTGTGAAACATATCAACAAATTTTAGAGATTTATGCTTCACTATACAAAAACAATTACTGCTTTGAAATAAAAACATAATACATACAGAAAAAAAAATATTATAGTTTTATAAAAAAAAATGTGACGTAGTGACAGATATAACTTCTCAGACAATAACATGCATCTTCTGCTTCTTCATTATTTTGGGTGTGTCACAACAAATTATGCACTTCAAAGTTTGTGTGTCTGATTTAAAAATGCATTTGTTATGGTTTGATTCTTCTAGATAGATTACATTCAAATTAACAGGCTCTATCTACCCATGAGTAGGCTTTCTTTCCTAAAAATGTTGCCTGAGCAGTGGCCTTATAGCCTACTCTTTGTGACTGCCACGTGCTGATTGATTATTAAAATGTACAGCTTGCGCACAGGACCTCCTTTTTTGTTTTGTTGTCGTTATCCAAGAAGGCTAGGTATGCCTGGCATGGCAAAGAATGATGATTATACACTGATGTAGAAACAAAGTGCTTTTATTCTGATAATAAACAATGCCAAAACAATGTAATCATTGGCTATTGATGTTGCATCTAATGGGAAGCATCACGGCCATCCTGTGTACCCTTCAGGCTGTTAGAATCAGTAACTATAGCTATTTTTATTTGTATAATGGACACTACATTAATTGATAACTTTCTTCACATACAGACCACACAGGTTATTTGCATTCTGCTATTACAATTATCATGAAACAAGCTTAGATTTCCCACTGCTAAAACTGTATTATACAATTCCTATAAATCTTCTTTCAGCATGCTATAACACTGATTCTTTGAGTTGAGTTGAGTCAAAAACCGATATCACTGTAATCGAGACACTCATTATCATCTTCAATAGTCAGTGAAGAGTCCCATTACTAATGGTATCAGTTGCAGATTGATTATGTGTCCATCTGACCTTTTCTTGTTCTCGGAGTACTGATTGTCAGCCAGATTATCCTCTAGAGCCATTCATAAAGCTGTAATACTGTGATATCAAGCAATATTGCTTGCTCCTGTCAACATGAAGTTACAAACCCTGTGCAGAATATTGTTCTCATCACAGCCTATCTGAAAGTTTCTCGATATCTTGCCATTTCTCCCGCCTCATGCACCCCCATGTCTAAGGTGTATGCATGTTCTAGGTCCATCTTCATCTTTTGCCTCTTTTTCCATAACTGCCCTTTCCAGGCCATTGTAACATTTAATATGGCCAAAGTACTGAGATATGATGTTGTTAATGATCCAGTTTCCTTTGATGTTCAGATTTGGTAGAATTTCAGTATTTTTCTTCTTCTTATTCCACATTCTTAGATCTTTTCTGTAGCATTTAATCTGAAAAGCACCAATTTACTTCTTTATTGATTATAAAATGGTTTATCACTAACATCCACATGTTGCCACAAGAAATGTTACTTTAACTTGCTTGCTGGTATAGTGCCATACCTTCTCAACTGATTCAGTGCCAAAGGATAATATATTGCCATACTAGGGTCATTGTGTTATATGTTTTTTGTTTGTTTTGGTGTCTCTCTCACAATTTTAATGCTCAGTGAATAGAAATTTACATTATAATACTTGTTCATTTTATTGTGCACCATATTTGGTGCAAACCTACTTTATGTGTTGGCACTGAATCAGTTAATACTGATTAACCTCTGCAGTGCATGGAAAGCCTGCTTCTGACTTCTTTTTGAACAGAGTCCACAATTGTTGATTATGTGGTCATGATATTCAAAGTCAATTTCTTACTTCTTGAATGTGAGCACTTGCTCCTATATATATACAACAATTTAAATAATATTTCAGTTAAAGTTCTATATATTAAAATGAACAAATGTGTATTCCTGCAGCACTGTTGTAGGTAGGATAACCTACTATAATGGTCTGCTTGAAATTGTTCCAGATGTGACACTCTAAAATTTTGTCTACCTGACAAACTCTTCCATAGTTTCCCCATCTAGACCCTGAAAAGGATTTACATCTTTTGGAATGAATTTGAGTAGAGACTTTGCTCCTGGCCTGTTGCTAAATTACCATTTCAACAGGGACCTATTTTGCAGAGCTCTTCTTCCCACCTAACACTACTTTTGTGGCGTCGAAGCCTGGACAAAGAACAAGCAATTAGAAAGTAGAATAGAGGCCCTGGAGATGTGGATATACAGAAGTAGTCTTATTTCATGGGGGAAAAAATCAAATAAAGAGGTTTGTCATGTGGCAGAAATGAGTTAATTAGTTTGCACACACATAAACTAATAATAGAAATAGAAGAATAGAAGTTAAGCACCAAAAGTAACTTTAAAATGCACCACGATAGAAATAAGTCATAGATGTTTATGTGTGTGCAAACTAATTAACTCATTTCTGCCACATGACAAGGTTCCAGAAAAACTGGGACTGAAAAGAGAGTTGATGAAAGAAATAAAAAAAGAGGCAAGTGAAATAATTGGCCACGTTAAGAGACATAAGACTCTTATAAAAACCATGCTGGAGGGTAAGGTTGAAGGCAAGCAAGCAAAAGATAGACAACAATACAAGTGGGAAGGTAACATTAAGAAGTAGATGAAAAGAATTTTGATATGATAGAATGTACAATCAAGGCGACAGACAGACAGTATTGAAGATCCACAGCAGTCAACCTTCATTGTAGAGAAGGCACCTGGTTGATTGATTGATATTCCTATGTGAAGCTCCAGAAACCAGCGAGATGTACAAGACTGTTTCTGGAGCTTCACGTCTGATGAGAAGCGCATTAGTATGCAACCAGGTCATGATTCAGCACAGAATTGATGGACTGATCGTGATCAGGTCTAGGTCGGTAATGTTTCCTTCATGGGTGTTAGGCATTTCATTGTCAAAGATTCCACCCCAATTTGCCCTGGGTTGACCCTATAAGATGGTAGGCTCACCTAAGGATTCTGTTATGTCACACATTAGCACCACCTGCACTTGTTTCTCCAACTCTTAGAGTGTTTAACAAACTGTGTTGCCAGCTGGAGAAAGAACAGCAGCAAGAAACATGAAAACTGTGTTGCCAGCTGGAGAAAGAAGAGCAGCAAGAAACATGAAAACTGTGTTGCCAGCTGGAGAAAGAACAGCAGCAAGAAACATGAAAACTGTGTTGCCAGCTGGAGAAAGAACAGCAGCAAGAAACATGAAAACTGTGTTGCCAGCTGGAGAAAGAACAGCAGCAAGAAACATGAAAACTGTGTTGCCAGCTGGAGAAAGAAGAGCAGCAAGGAACATGAAAACAAGGGGGGGTCCATGCTTACCACAGGGCCTTTGACCACACTTGGCTGAACGTTGGCAACATTCGGAGACTCTGTCACCTACAGAGCAAGCGAACAAAACATGTGATGGATATGTTGTATTATATATCTCACATCTCACTTTTACACAGGTAATAATTGTGCACCTGTGTAATAATAGCTTTTATCTTACCGTTGATGTTAATAATGAAGCTGGTCAGTTTGTACAATACTATTGCTAATGAAATTTTGTTTGTAAACTGCACTTCTGTACCAAGATAGGGATCTGGATTCAATCCCCAGCAGAGCAGCAAGATTCCTTCCCCCCAACCCATACAGTTCTAGTGCGTACCCAGTCTCATAAAATGGGTACTGGATTACCTCCAGAATTTTCTGGGAACTGTCTGGGAAAGAAAGTGATGAGGAAGGGAAATGACCACCACACCTCAATATGCCATTTTCTAGAACACGTGAGAGGCCTTACCCTTCACACCCCAATGGCAGTATCTGCTCTCTCTCTTTTTCTCCATTTATCCCTTGAGACACAGACCCTCCACCAACTCATTCCACTCCATCCTGTCCTAAGCTATGCATTACAGCCACGTCCATATCACCCCCATATTTTTCATTTCTGTCTCTACTTCTTTTCTCCGTGTGTCTTTAGGTCTTCTTTATTTATTTTACCCGGCAGATTCCAGACAAAGGCCTTTCTAGTTAGACAATTCTCAGGTTTTCTCAATGTGTGTTCTATCCAGCATTGGCATCTTTTCTTCACCTCTTGATTCACTGCTTTTTGTTTAGTTCTCTCCATGAGCTCCTCATCTGTGATTTCATCATATCATTTTAGCCCTTCTCTTTTGTGCAGGCACCAATTAATGAATGAATGTGGTTTATTAGTAAGTATCTGCTACCACCTGGTAAATGACTTATTTACTTCACGCTGCCATGTTTGCATACTTCTGATGCTGGAGATCTATATATCTGTTAACTTTAGTAAATAAAGGAACATGTGAATAAGATAGCAAGATGTCTTCTCTTTCATTAGAAAAGCAACTGACAAAACTAAAAACATCAAGTACTCATTTTTATAGCCATTACATATTTAGAAATGCAATAAGCACATCATCATCATCATCATCATTATGTGGCAGAATGTCGCTCTCCTCATGGCCCGATAACAAGTTTCTCCATCTCTGGCCATGTTTCCTGCCTCCTGCATCCTCAATATCCTGTGTCCATCACCATGTTGGTTGACCTCTGCCTCTATTTCCAGTATCCACGCCTTCCAGCACAGTTTTTCCAAACTACTGTGATGTTTCATATAGCCAATGTGAGGTCAGCAGGGTCAAATTGATACAACGGTTTGCTCTTAAACTTTCAGTTTACTAATGCTGTGCTAGTGTGTTCAACCCCTATACGGTCATTTGGACAAAACTGTTGACTTCTCGTCCTTGACTTGGGGATGTAAATTACAAGAAGTCGGAGTGGATTCGCCTGATGGTTGGGACACTGGTAATAGGGAAAGCTAATCCAGACACAAAATCAATCAAATGTACAAGAAGTAGTAGCACATGTGTGGATTATGCTTGAAATCAAAAGCAAACAACAAATATGGCTAATGTATATCAGCTTCCAAGACATGATTCTGTTTATAGACAGTTTTCTTCGATGTTCAAATCATATATAATGTCAGTGTTTGTCTTCTTGGTCCATGATATTCTAAGAACTTAGCTAATAATTTTCTTCTTTAGTGATTGTGAAATCAGCAGACAGTCTACATATAAGATCACATATTTTGATATAACACTTCAATATGGAGTTCTGCTGAGCCAGAGTGGAAACCTCTCTACACGTGCAAACAATTAGTGGAGAAGAGTTATTGATGTTACCACAATAAACAGAATGTGAAATAGTGAAAGCTGAAAAATTGTTGCTGTGTGCAGATTTCAAACATAGAAAATATTGTTTTTAAAGCACTATATAAACATTTCTGCTAAAATTCTGAGAATATGTGCAAATAAAGACTAAGAGGCAGACAGGTCACTTATTTAGCAGAAATAGTACAAAAATCAAGGCTCATAAAAACTAAGACAATAAACTTTCTAGGATGAAACATAAAATGTCTTTTATAACATTTCATAGCAAAAGAGAGAAAAAAAAAAAGATAGCTGAGGTTCATTTGGTAGTGACAAAAGGCTTGAAACAGAATACATGCAGTTTTCCAGTACATGCCTGATGTGTGTGATAATAGCCAGACAAAACAAGGAATGAAGGGACACTTTTAAGACATAATAGACTAGACTCAAACTAACTTGTAAATATTTAACAGAACAGTGCCCGAGCTTTCATTGTCAAGTAAACAAAAGAGGAACTAACAACTTTAGCGCTAAAAGAAGAGAAACTTTGAAGAAGAGTGTTAAAGTAGAACAGATTAACATGAGAAAACCATCATTGAAAATGAAATAGAATGCATAAAAACAAAAAAACATGAGTCAGAAAGAAGAAAGAGGCAGTCAGGAGAATGGCAGCTACTATTGTTGACCACAAGCATTCAGATGGTGTGCAACATGACAAAAGTGGGGCAGCAGTCTGCCACTTTAAAACATATTCAACTGCAAGTCTTTTTGTGGCAGTGGCAGCAAACTCCTGTGAATAAGTACTTAATGACAAAATATTTGTAAGGTCATGACATGTTGCAAAATGTCAAAGAGGTGTCAATAAATATACAATTAAATAACAATGATACAACTGTAAAAACTAAGCTCAGAAAGTGAAAACAACTGGGAACAACTAAAACTGTTTAAAATAGAATTTTCAAGAAATGAATGTTGCAGCTGTTGTAAAAGCAAATTATTTTAGCAATTCTACATATTTAAACATTAACAAGGAAATAATGTAAATTAGTAATCCAATAAATAAAGATATTTTCAAGATCTAGCTATCAAAATTAAATATGAGGAAATATAACAACCTATTTGGTTCTAAAAAATATAAATATTTACAGCAACAATTTTACAATATAGACTATAAAGAGCTTCAATAACACTGAGAAAGACAATTTGTTTAGTTTTTTCATCATAAGAACAACTTCTTATAGTGGCTACAAACTCAATGAAATAATAAAAGCTCTTTCTTCTCATGCGTAATTTAGATTTCAGAAACTTCTTCTTATAGTCCATGCCATGTGAAGTTGGTGATCATGTCTGTCCACAGCCTTCTGTCGTGCATGCTGCCAATCATTTCTGATACTGATGTTCCTCCATGCCATCATGTCAAACTATCCAGCATCTTCTCTCTTGATCTTCCCCTGTCTCTCTTCCCCTCCAACTTTCCCACTGTGTTGACTCACTCCAACATTCCCCTTCTCATAACATACCCAAAGAACGTGGACTGTCTTCTTCTGATACAAGTAACCAGTTCTCTTTGTAATATAACTTCCTTCAAGATGTCTTCATTGGTCTTTATATCCATCCACAGCATTCTCATCATTCCTCTGTAATACCACATTTTCACTGCCTCTACATAATTCCTCACTTGTCTGCTGATTTTCCATGATTTGCTTCAATACATCAGAATTGACTCAATGTAGTGCTTAAAAATTATTTTCATCACCTTGATTGACAAAGATAAATTGCAGAGAATATTCTGCTGTCTTTGCATTTAACATCCTTAATAGATCTTCCAACTGCTGTTATTAAAGTACTCATATAATTAAACACATTGACTTGTTTCAGATTGGTTCCATGAACTTGAATGTTGGCCACAGAGATCCCCAATTATTATCAATATCATGTAAGGGAAAGGATGGCATCAACATTAACCCCTGTGCTACTGCGGCTCCCATGCTTATCTGTCTTACCAGTGGTCACATGTTTGAAACCCCATTGAAGTGTAGATTTCAAACATATGGTCTGGGTTTCCAAATTTACCTGGTCTAAAATGGTTATGAGGAAATTTTCTGTGAAATGCCAGTTGGTCTAAAAATATTGGGCTAGTACCGTATACTGAATACTCATCTTGGTGTGAAAAAGGTTCATTTATTTTACTTATCATCATCATGTAGCATATTCTGTGTAGAATGCCACTTGCTATTTCACCTGTTTCGATGCCTCATGTACTTTCATGTCCAGCGCATCGTTAATGTATTGTGTCCACCTTTGTGTGTTAGTCGACCCTTGTCTCTTCTTCAGGAACCCTGCCTTCCATTATTGTTCTTTCTAAACTACTGTGATGTGTAATATGGCAGAAGTATCTCAGTTTCTTTAACATTATACTATTTATGAGCCAGCTTTCTTCAACGGGTACAAAACTCAGAACTTGCTAGATAATGAAAGTTAAAAAACTTCAAATGAAAAACATATCTTATAGATGATTCTGAGTTCATAGCAAAGCAAATGGGCAAATAAAATCAGCAGTAGTAAACAATATGAGCAATCATGCGGCACTTCTCAGAAAAAAAGGACTAAGAATGTAAACATAAATATTAGAAATAAGAGAAAAAGAATTTGTGAACCAAAGAAGGCTACCATTTGTGAAGCAGAAAATCAGAGCATGCAACAGATGGTGAACCTAATGTTTGATACCCTTTTCCCACGCTGAAAGACTGGGATTGACTGAAAAGAATATATTGTTTGTGAAGATGTTCGTTCATCAGGGTTATAATATACACACAAATTAGGTTTACTTTGTAAAAACAGTTAACATGTAACAAATTCACGATACTTTATTTCAATAATTGTTATAGTTTTTTAATCAGTAAAAGGTAAAGGTAGTCACATGACAGATACTGCCCTTGTGGGTATGAAGTGCTGGGCCTTGACATATTCTAAACCATAGATTAATGAAGATGAAGTGGAGTAATCATCTCCCTTCTTCACTACCTTTCGTACCCAGATAATACTGAAAATAGTCTGGCATGCATTTATTAGACTGGGTCGACCTCACAGTCATAGGAAAAATGAATCCTGCCACAACCGGGGATGGAGTCTGGACCCCTGTCTTGGCAGGCAGGTAATTTAACCATTCATCATCATGATCTTCATCATCATCATCCAGTGGCCTGTCCTATGCTGAACTATGCAGGACCCAATGTAACCCAGACAACAAACACCCGCAGATGTTGGATGTGTTGGCCAAAAGGTGCAAATATTGCAGCCCTGCTGTAAACCCACATAACACTATTACATCCAAAACACAAAAAATATCAGATGAACAAAGAAGAAGAAGAAGAAGAATTAAGCAGGACTCATAACAATCTTTCAAAGTTTCTCTCTATCATAAGCCAGTTTGTTCTTCCTATGTTGCTGTCATGTCTAAATTATCTGTGACATCTTGAACCCAACAATATTGTGGGCTTCCTCTTCTCTGGTACACCTTCTTCCATAGTTATCTTTCACAGACTTCCATAGGTGTCCATAAATTTGCCTTGGCAAGTGGTTCTCAACCTTTAGGAGCCCTTGGCTTCCTTGATCAACTACATTCTGTCTGTGAGTCTCCTGTGAGACTCTCAGCAGAGGTAACTCTAAAACTAAAAACACAACAAGACAAAACAGTAATGTTTATAAACATGCATACATTTAATCAACACAATCAAAAAATTACTACTTGTCAACAATAAATGATATTAAAACAATTTGGTGACATTATTTCACCGAACTTTTATGAAATAAAGATCATGGACATCAGAAAACACTAAATACTCACATTGACTTTAATCAGCTGGTTAGGTATGATGCTACCAAGCTGTGGAATATATCAACAGTGTAAGAGTTTGTTTATTTATCAAAAATGTTAAAGTGGCTATATATTTTCAGTTAATTCAATATATATAATGCAAAATGAGATATATAATCTGTCCTGTTTGTGCAGAGAAACTGTTAACGGACTTGAAAAATTTAAATTAAATGCCATACTTGCTTAACAATGTCTCCAGCTGTAGCAAACTTTAAAAAAAAAATATGGAAATCACATACTGAGACAAAACAGAACCAAATGGGCACAGCTTAGTTAATTCCACCAAGAACTATAACCAAGGCATGTAACAAATTAGTCAGACTAACAAACAAAAAATAATTTTACAAAATATGTTGTATAACTTTTCTTCTGGGATAAAAAAAAAAAAAATTGCATTTACATAATAATTTCTGCTTACTTACTGATTATCAAAGAAAGAATTCTAAATGATCATATGTAAAATTTAATTATGATCCACACCATTCAAAACACTATATGTTTGTTAACTTCCCCACTACCAAAATATTTTTAGTTTTATTCCGAAAAAAAATGTTATATATGCATTAGCCAAGAAACAGTTTATGAGTTGCTTGATGTAGAATGAGTGAATGAATTAATTAATCAATCAAATGCCTTTGCCACAATGAGTGAAAAAAATGGCTGAATAAAGTGGATAGAAATTAATAAGCTTTAAACTGCACTTGCTTTATTTCAGTACCTTACTGAAGCATATTTACGTGCAGATAAATAAATGTATTCATTAAAATTGTTCACTTACAACATTGCATATGTCAAGCTCATGAGGTAAAGAATAAACCAAACATCACGACAGTCTTCTTCACTCATCTTTCAAAGGAAGTATGTCACATTTGGTTATGCATCTCTCTAACTCATAGGTCAGTGTGTCTGACTTTAGCATATATTTGTGTAAGGTTTACTACCTATGTACATATTTCATTCAAGGTAATGAGTTGTTTGGGTTCTATCTGTGATTAGTTTCCCTCTCTAACAATTTCTGCAGGTTGCAACTTCTTGTTTTTGCCATTAACTGATAATGCTAGGTTTCTGATCTCACCATGCAAAAAACCATGAGGAAATATGATGTCATTAGGAATCAATAGTTCTTACATAATATCCAGTCCATGGTGGAAGCAAATCTGTTAATTTCTGAGCCAGAGATGGACACCTGAAACCAATCAGTCATCATACCATACCCACACCATACCAACAAAAACTGTACACAGTCAAACAAAATACAACAATAAAAGCATACACTGGGATAAAGCCCAGTGCAATAAGTTCATCCTCTTTCCTTTTAAATACAGATTTTTGATTTCCTTTTCTTAAAATTAATGTTTTTATTTGAAAATGCAAATATGTCAGCATGTCTGCAAATGCATTATTTGGTGGAAATGATCTTATTTGCTTACTAAAAATTCATTTAAAATGTAGTGTTATGAACAATGTTCTCTAAAAGAATAACATATCACAAACCTGAATGGTTCTCCATCCATTTCTAACACGTAAGTACATCAAATCCTGGTCCGTAATGTAAGCCAAAACTCCAACTGGCAAATTATGTGATACTTTCAACAATGCATCCAAATTCTGGTAGATCTCAGCTCCCTGCATAAGAAAACAAAAATGTAAACAATTTTAACAAAGAAAATAAGTTAAAATTGTAGAAAGAACCAGTCCCATAAAATAAGTAACATCATTTTAAGAATGTTCTGGAAATTGTCTGAGAGGTAAACTATGATTACACCATCTCACACCAATTCTCCTTAGTCTCGGTAAATAATGTTAGCAAAGAAAATAAGTTAAAGATGTGAAAAGAACCAATCTCATCAAATAAGTAACATCATTTTAAGAATGTGTGGAAAACTAAAGCACACTCTTCTGTCTTTCATCCTTCAATGGAACACAGACCATCAACTAACAAGCACCAAGTCCTTTGTAGACTTGTTCATGATTGGAAGGATTCTGTAGTGAAAGTTGTATACAAGATTACAAGATGAAGTTGTCAGTCTCATGTTACCCCTACTTAGTCACCTCTTATAACATCCATGGTAGTCTACAGCATTACTATTCTTTGCTTATATGATGCGCATCATACCACATTTCAGTCTATGCCATTTCAAAATTGAGTTGATATTGAATTCAACAGTGGTGCATCCTCAATGCTCTTTGCCTAAAATTATATTATCTTAATAAAGATATCACTGCTACGGAAGCATCTATATTTAAAAATCAGAGTTTAACTTGATCTGCACCAAGTAGATCATCAGATGTTTATTAGCACATACATAAGCCTAACAACTGAAGTTTGCTTCAAGAAAGCATGTAGTGTATGCAGAAAACACTGCACATATAGTAGTTCCTTAGTATAGAATGAGACAAGAACACCACAAAGTGTTTGGTGTCAGTTACTGAGCTGCACTCATTATATAGCGTTGTATAGAATTCTTCATATTAATGCATAGAATTCTTCATATGCTTGTACTGACCCCATGACTTTCAATCTTGAGATTGTTTAACATGTTCTCCAATCTCTGCTTCTTTCTTTTACTTTCATGAGTGCTCATCAATGTCTGTGAGTTTATTTTTCATGCTATTTCAATTACTTAATGTGCTAGCCAGCTGGTAAGGAGACCCAAATCCCCTCTGGTTTTTTATATTTGAATGAAGTTGATTATTATGTGTTGCCCTTATCATGGTGTGAGGAAACGTCATGATAGGGGTGACCAGGCATTAATCCTTGGTTGGCAACTGGTCTAGGATCAAACCTCTGACAGGCAGATGGTTAGAGCATTGTTTTGCTGATCCAGCAGCTTCTGCAACTTGTCTAGTTCCAGACGTATTGGTGTTACATTTCCTCTGGAGTAAACTAGGCCTGCTGAGATGGGGATCATGCTGTATGGACAACACATGGTCTGTACAGTTCAGCCCAGGCTTTGTGCTATGGAGAGGAATAACTTCATCCCTGGTCCCTGCTAAGGATTGCAGTTATTATGTCCTTTTTGAAGCACAATGTAACAAACTAGCATCTAGAAAGACAGCAAGTTGCCAGCAACATTTGTTGTCCATCTGTTTTAATTTCCCCACACATCTCTCTCTATTGTCCCATGCTTCCACTGCCTAGTATTTTTCATTCACAAGGCTAATCACTCTCTTCCACTTCTTTTGTTGATATAGCAAATATATTTTATTTGCTTTTCCTCGTGGTTTTTACGTGTGATCAGTAACACCAGCAGATTTCAATACATTGACACTCTTTTCTTCTCTCCCCACAATATTCTCAACATTCTCCAATAAATGCACACCTCCATTACCTCCAGCTTCTCCAACACTGTGTTACACATTGTACAACATTCACACCCACACAAAAGAACAGACCACACGTAATCCATTTTTGTGTGTTTATATTTCACGTTCATGTTTCCGCTTACGACACATTACTCATTCTTGTGAACAAGTCCTAGACATATCAATTATTCTGACATATCATACGTTTTTTAATGTTAAAAATACTCACCAAACTGGTTGACCCAATTCTTGTGTCTACGCCAACCCCGCTGGGTCCTGGTGGACCAGGGGGTCCCGGTGGGCCAGGGAGACCTCGAAGACCTTGCTCAAATCCTCCACCAATGGGATAATCACTTGTAGAACCAGGAGGGCCTGGCGGACCTGGTGGGCCGACAATTCCTAAGCCAGGCAAACCTGGTGGACCAGCAGGTCCTGGCAAACCAGGTTTGCCTTGTGATCCCTCAGCACCAAAACCTGGAGGCCCAGCTGGTCCCTAAAAATAAACACACCGCTGTTAATTATGACAACATTTTAAACCAAGCAGAGACAGCTTTTTTAGTAATTGCATTTAAAACAATCAAACTTTCTAAAACAGCTCAAATTTGTTAATTTATTTACACCTCATCATCATGTGCTCTGTCAACTGGCATGTATGTTCATGTCTCTCTACAAGTCTCAGACTTGCTTGTGACTTGGAACAACTCGACTGCTTCCCGCCCACACTTGGAGGATACAGACGTAACAAAGAGTCATGGCTGAATGCGGCGGTCTTTGCTCAAGATGTCTACGAAGGATTTCAGGTCAGAGAAGAGACATGTGTGACCGCCATAGACTTAGAGGACACATACAATAGAGTATCCTTCGAGTACTTGATGCAAAGCCTCCTCAGAATGAAAGTGCACCCTCATCTTATACGATGGATAGCAGCAGTTCTGCTCCAAAGTAAAGTGGTGCTAAGATGCGGGAGTTGGTCTTCTGAGCCAATAACAATACGTCCAGGATTGCCACAGGGTTCACCACTGTCATCAGTCCTATTCAATGCATATACGGTGCCGGTCACTGAACAACAGTTGGACGGGAGGGGTAGGACTCTGTCATTTGCTGACGACATTCTCATGTATCGACAAGGTCAAGATAGACAGGCGGTTGCGAATGATATGTAGGGTGAACTAGATCAAATTTCCTCATGGTGTGCTGATGCCGTTGAGCTTGTCAACCCTGCAAAGGCATGGTTCTCCCTAAACAACCATATTGTGAACACAGACCTGCCAGCAGTAAGAATGGATGGGAGCATTTTGAGTAGAACCCAGTCAATGACATATCTTGGTGTGAAGCCTTATCGTAGCCTGTCCTTCAGAGATCATGTTGATTATGTCATAACGAAAGCTCGAAAAGGTTTGTCAGCAATGAGAGTCATGGCGACTGCCAATATCGAGCAAAGACTGCTAATACTTCTGTTCCAAGGACGTGCTTTCACGCATCGAGTATGCCCTGGCCATCCTCACTGTCAGCCCTACACAGATTGGAAGACTTGAAAAGGTACAAAATGAAGCCATGCGCATCATTTTGGGCTGCATGAGAGACACCAGCTGTGTAGCAATGAGATACCTCCTTGACTTCCCGACAATGGAACACAGGATCAAGATCTGGAGAGCTCGTGCATACTTAAAAATAAGTGCATATGAGCAGCACGCTCTGCATGAAGCTATATTCAGAGAAAAGGGTGACAGGCTAAAGAGGGGCAAATCATGGGTGGGTCGGGAGGAAGATGTCGTCAGACAGGTCTGCAGTCTTAGCAGTATCAACCCCGGCAAGAAATGGGTGCCAGTGCCTCCGGCTTTTAAGTGCACTTTCTCCAGCATTAACACACTCGACAGATGGTGCAGAGAACAGAACCCTGCCGCTGTCAATGCAGAGGTCAACGCGCTCATCTATGAACACTCAGACAGCCCCGAAGTGCTCATCTATACAGATGGATCTGTTGTAAAGCAGCAGAGAAGTGCGTGGGCATTTACAGCCCGTTCAGCGGGCCGAACCGTTCAAGAATCCAGTGGTGCCCACTTTATGACCAAGAGCAGCATGACGATGGAGGTGATGGCAGTTACACAGGCTTTCATATGGCTGGAATCACAGCATTATACCAACGTGTGTGTACTAAGTGACTCAATGAGCATGATTCAGAAGGTCGAAGCTGGAGCTGTACGCAGACAGTGGACTGAGTCGCTGCGGAAGTCTGTTGTCCGTAAAGTCACCTTCATCTTCGTCCCGGGACATGCGGGAGTCGAGGGAAATGAACGAGCTGATAAACTGGCTGGCTCTGCACCCCCTGCAGATGGCCAGCCCATGGATCGTGCCGATGTTATTAACGCCCTTTGTCATAATCCCCCATAGTTGTGCCGCGGCGTCGCTACGCGCGCCAGGCAAACCACAGGTACCCATCGACAGGTTGGTGGGTGAGCTAGAGTAACCGACAAGGGTAGAGCCAGTGCAAGTGTGATGCACGCAGTTCCCGCTGGACTCAATCCCACAAGGCAAGCGCTCAGGGAGAGAAACGCCAGACGAGGCTTGGGTTTCGGACTGGACAGACGTTGTATGAGAGAGGCTTGTATTCGTTGCTGTGCCTGAATGCCGATTGCTAATAGATCTTGTGAGAGGATGGAAGACTGTGCGGCTGTGGTTTGAGTCTGTGAGTGCATTGTTTCATCGACTGGATGTGTTAGTGTATTCACATCATGTCGAAGTAGAGTGTGTTGCGTATAGAGTGTAAATAAACTATTGAACTTCATGTTACCGTGTGTCCAGTCAAATCATTCTGTGACTGTGTATGTCTCGCATATGTTAGGTTAAGCGAGCCAGATTCATCATTCAATATAAGAACCTGACATGTGTGAACGTGGGTAGCTCGTCCTTGTTGAATTTAAACCATATATGTGATCATTAATAACTTGTTACGATAGGAAATGGATGTGTAGAGGTCTATAGCTCATTCTTGTTGATTTATTTCAGCCAAACGTAGAAACGTGATAGCTGTTGTCTAGTCTTAAATAAATCATAAGTGAGCATAGTTTGTTTGTCTGTGTTGGAGTAATTAAACTTAAAATTGTGATCGTATGTAACTTGTCCACGTGGAATGTTAAATATGATGTCTATGTCCTTACTAAAGTTGATTTGTTTGTAAGTGATGTACCATCATAGTTACTGAACGTTTAAACATGGCTAACTTGTCTTCGTGAAAGTAGTTGTGTAGCGCGTGGAAGCAGAAAGTTCAGGAAAGAAAGATACTTGTGGAAATTGTTGAACAGACGACATTACGACCAACAATAACACTTGACGACATACAAACCTAAACCAAAACTTAGTGACAAGCATACACCTCACAAACACACAGATTCTAAAATTTTTTCCTCCAAAAGTAAACAGGTTGTCGTGTGTCACCTGACACTGTTACTCGTAGAGGTCATTTGTTCGAACGGTAACAACCCTACAGTCTCTGGTCCTGTGTTCACTATTCTCCAGAGCACTTAAGTATTATCTTTTTCATATACTTTTGTATGCAAGTTTAGGCACGTGCTGTAAATTTTAAAATATTGTATAAATTGTTCAATTTACTAACACTTTATAACAACATTGCGTGTGTGTAAATTTATTTTCATTGAAGCATTCCATCATGTCGACTTTAAATGATTTCATTGAGATGGGTTTAAAGTTAAAGTTAACGGGTGATGAGTTAACAAAATGGAGTGAAACAAAATATTCAGAACATTTCCTAGCACAGGAAAAAGCTAGGGACCGCGATGAAAGAGCGGCTGAAAGAGCTGCCAAACAGGTGGAACTAGAAGCAAAATCTAAGCAGGCAGAATTGGAGTTGGCTGCAAAAACTAAGCAGGCAGAAATAGATGCTGAATTGAAAAAAGCAGAAATCTCAGCTCAAAGTAAACGAGAAGAGCTTGAACTCCAACTGAAAATCAAACAGCTTGAAGCCGAAACTGCTGTTGAAAAAGAGTCTCGTAAATCTGAAAGACTGGAAAAAGAAAACCAGTACAAAAAGTACCAAGGGATTGTCAGAAAGTATACCTCGGGAGACTGCATAGCAGCCTTTACCCAAATCTTTGAAACATTAATGGACCATTACCAGATTCCAGATACAGAATGGAACATATAATACATGAAAAGTTTATCAGGGGAGCCTCTGAAAGTCATAGAGACCATCCCTAAAGACCTCAGAAAAGATTATCAGTACATAAAGTCAAAAATTATGTCACATTTCCTGTTAGATGAAGCAGGCTACAGAGAACAATTTAGTAAGTTATCTCCAAAACCTACACAAACGTTCTCTGACTACATCTCTGTAGTACAGGATATTTTCTGTAAATGGCTGTCTGCGGCCAAGATTAATTAGAACTTTCATAAACTTAAAAGATCTCATCCTCAGAGATAAAATCATCTCATCTCTTCCACCTCCATTTTCCAAATTTCTGCTAGAGTGTCAGTGTGAGAGTGTAGAACAGATAGAGAAGCGTAGTTCTGGCTATTTTACAGCCAATAAGCATTGTTTCGCCAGTGGGTTGAATGACTTAAGTTTTGTGGCAGCTGCTACACATGACAAACCAAGATCAGATCCCTACAATAGGCAACAATCATTCAAGCCTAATACTGAGAAATACCAGCAATGTCGATTTTGCAAATTTGAACACAACCAGACAGAGATGTGTGATAAGAACCCAGAATATTTAAAGTACTTGCAAAACTACGTAAATAAGCAAGACAAAGGGCGAAGAAGCTACAAACGCCTAACTAAATGCTTCCTCTGTAAGGCGTATGGTCACTGGCGCCAGTCTTGTTTAGGCAAACAGATGACCAAGAAAGCTAATGCAGCCATGTTCGATAGCTCTTCCTCAGAAGATGAAGAGGTTGAAGATCACCCTGTGAACTCAGCACAGACTATTGACATGTTTAAAGTAGAAAAATGTACCACCTGTAACCAATTTCACGAAGATGGCATTTTGACATGTGGCCACTCGATACCGATCACCAACGTAGAAGCTAACTTGGTGATTGATTCCAAGGGCAAGATTAACATCCACCAGGGATATGTTAATGGCAAATCAGCTACAGTCCTTCGGGACAGCGGCAGCACTCTTATCGGTGTAAAAAGACGTTTCATATTGTCTACAGACTATACAGGCAAGCACATAACATGCAGAACCTTCTCGGGAAACATTGAGAAGTATCCACTTGCATGGGCATACATTAACACCCCATTCATCACAGAAAGGGTAAAATGTGCAGCATTATCAAACCCATGTTGTGATGTTATTGTGGGAAACCTTCCGGAAGTGAATAATATGCCTCATAACACCATAACATCGAATGCCAAGTGTGTTAATGATGATGCATTACCATCTCCATCTAACTGCAGTAGTGAGAATGTAATATCATTGAATGAATGCAATTTAACCAATGCTGTAATATCATCACATGAATCCATTGATGTAATTCATTCACCACCATGTCATGTTACCGATAACGTTAACGCAGTGACTAGATCCGCTGCTCGAGTGCAAGATCAAATTGATCAAACTGAAGCACTACAAATGCTTAGCCCAGTGTTACTTCCTTCGAAAACAATGCAGGATAACTTAATAAAAGCCCAAAAGGCTGATCCATCATTGAGTAAATATTGTAATCTGATAGGCCAAAAGCCAAGGTTAACCAAAAATGCAAGATGGCATTTTGCTCTTAAAGATTGTATCCTCACAAGGTACTATACCAGAGGCAACCATACCACAGAGCAAACGGTACTGCCAGTTGACTACCATAAACAGGCCTTGCATCTTGCACATGATATACCTTTTGCAGGGCATATGGCATATTCAAAAACCAGATCTAGATTGTTAACAGTTTTATTGGCCAAAGTTCTGCAATGACACAAAACAATATTGTAGATCCTGTGACATCTGCCAAAAACTGGTGAAAAAGGGTAAACACCCACAGGCTGAATTACAGGTTACAGATTTAGCCAGTAGACCCTTTGAGAAGATCTCAGTTGACATTGTAGGTCCTCTAAATCACGTTACATCTAGAGGTAACAAATACATAATGACGACAATTGATCTTTGTAGTCGATGGCCAGAAGCGATTCCCCTAAAGAACATAACTGCCAAGGAAGTGATGGAAGTTTTCTTCCATATATTTTCAAGAGTAGGGTTCCCTGACACTATTCTATCTGATCGTGGAAGTCAATTAATAGCGACAGCAACGCAAGCTTTCACCAAAATGCTAGGTGTTAAGCAATGCTTTAACAGCCCATATCATCCCCACTCCACTGGGATTATAGAGAAAATTAATGGGGACTTAAAGCATATGCTAGCTAAAGCCACAGAAGAACATCCCGAAGACTGGGATACCTATTTGCCTGCGATATTGGTTGCTTATCGTGAAGTTCCGCATGCCAGCACTGGGTTTTCACCATTTGAGTTTGTGTATGGTGCAAAACCACGCGGCCCATTATATATATATATATAACTCCATGTTAACTGAAACTACACCTGTAAATAGACCCATACCATCATACGAGCATGTAACATCATTGCGTGAAAGAATAATGAGATCCTGTATTATAGCTAAAGAAGCACTTAAGAAATCTGGTGCAATCTACAGACAATACGCAAACAGAGGAAACAGGACGATAACGCTGACACCTGGACAGGACGTTCTTCTTCTTCTACCGAGCGACCGACATTTACTAACAGACTCATGGCAAGGACCGTTCAAGGTACTAAGACAGATTTTGACAGTTGACTATGAAATTGCAGTCAAAGACAAACATAAAATATTCCATGTCAACATGCTAAAACCATACTACAACAGAGACGAAGACCAAGACGAGACAGCAGCCAGCACCACCATAATTGACCATGAAGACGACTAAGAGACAGACGAAATACCAACACCAGCACTAGACACGACAAAGTGTTTACAAGACATTAAGATCAACCCTCAGTTAACACAAGCAGAGACTGACAGTTGCAGACAATTAATACAGGACTACAAGACCATCTTTTCTAACCAACCAGGACAGACAGACTTAGTACACCACCACATCACCTTGACATCCAGCACACCAATAAAATGCAGACCATACTCCATTCCCATACATTACAAAGAACAGCTACATCAAGAAATTATAGATTTAGAAAAGAATCACATCATCAGAAGATCGCAGTCACATTTTTGCTCTCCAATAGTCCTAGTACGCAAAAAGGATAAAACAATAAGACTGTGTAGATTTTTTTTTTTTTTTGTTGCGTATCCCTTACGGGACGTTGCAGTCAACACCAGCATTTTCAGCTGGTGTTGATGTACTAGGCAAGTGTTACGTCCAGTAGTTTTCCATTGCTTTCTGAACGACCGGCCCCTATACCTTTTTCGAAAAAACCAGCACCACCGTGTTTCGAACCCGGGTATACGGGCTCACAAACCGCGTTCGCAAGCCCTTAGCCACAGAGACCGGTTGTGTAGATTACAGACGGTTAAATAAGATTACACAGTTGGATTTAGAACCAATGACCAACTGTGAAGAACTACTGACAGAACTGACAGACTCTAGTTACTTTACGAAACTGGACATGACAAAAGGTTACTGGCAAATACCGGTAGATGAACAGAGCAGACATTTGACAGCATTTGCCACACCTTGGGGACTGTACGAATGGTGCAAATTACCATTCGGACTTGTAAATGCACCCGCAACATTCGTACGCATGACCAGACTATTACTGACAGACATAACGAATATCATCTCGTACATGGACGACATTTGTGTACACACAAAGACAATGACAGATCATATAACATTACAAAAGACGTTTGACAGCATTAGACAACACGGACTGACAGTTAAACCTGCCAAAGTTGACATAGCCTACCAAGAAATCTCCTTTTTGGGATATAAAATCTCTAATGGCTTTGTCACACCTGACGACAACATCGTGTCAAAGATTCTAAAACTATCACTTCCGACTACGAAGAAACAAGTCAGAAGTGTGTTAGGACTACTAAACTACTACAGACAGTTCATACCAGATTTCGCTGAACTGACTGAAAGTTTTACTAACATACTAAAAAAAGAACACCCAAATAAGATTGTGAACAACGAATGCCTAAAACTTGCATTTGATAAAGTATTGTCCTATTTTTCCGAGAATACTTCAAAGAATCCTATTCTCAAATTGCCAAATTTGCATATTCCTTTCATATTGCACACAGATGCGAGCTCCGTGGTGATTGGGGCGGTATTATTACAGGAACATGACGCCATTCTGCACCCTGTATATTGCATTGCCTAAGCCGAAAGCTTAAAGCAAGAGAACGGAAATGGTCCACACCTCAAAAAGAGGTCCTAGCTCTTGTTTTTGGCATCACAAAATTGTCCAGATTCCTCCTTGGGAGGCACTTTATTGTGGAAACAGATAATATTAATAGCCCTTTGACGATTATTACATCAGGTGCTCCGACCAACCACATGATAGCTCGATGGTCTCTTGTGCTCCAAGATTATAGTTTTGAAGTGCGGTTCATCCCAGGCAAGCTTAATACATTAGCCGATCTTTTGTCACGTTGTCCCGATGATACCCAGTAGCCACTCATTGTCTGAGTGCAGTGTGTCAAAACACTCAGACCATCACAGCCAATAATGAAGTTTTTTTCAGGGAAGCTGTGAAGTATGTGATAGGGACCAGATCCCAGTGTAAATAATGCTATATTTTATAATATGATAATTGTGTTGTATAAGTGCGTAGTATGTGGTAGAAAGTGAACATTATTAATTGTAAATACGAACAGAGAACAGTGCCACAAGTGTTCATTACTTACCTCAAGTGAACAATTTAAGTTATCCGTGGTACCTGTCAACATGACGTATCCAGCGATATTTTAATCCAATTGAGTCGTACGAGTGATTGAAACAAACTGTGACAGTTAAACTACCTTAAAACAGTGTAATCCAGAAGTTTTCAACGAAACATCGAACACACAGCCTTGCTAGAACTACTTCACATTCCGATTATATCCATACGGAACAAGTGTGTTATTACCAGGTCATCGAACACACCAACTAGTGAAATCAACCTGACATTCCGAGTATTATTACATCCTTACGGAACATGTGTGTGAAGAACTTTCGTTTACATCAGCTTTGCGTGTGTACTTCCGGGAAGTTAGAAATTTATTCCAAATTGTAGCAGACGATAAACAAAAATCCAAAAAGCAATGACGCATGTAAAATATTTGTGAAACTCAATTTCAAAATACGCGAATTGTGTATTACGATTTTTGTAGTATTTTAATCTGAGAATCATATCTTGATCAACTTGTTCACAGTAGCGACACTTATTTCGCTATTGTAAAGAAGCATCAAGCTATGACGCTGAGAAATAAATAGATAAATTAAATTTATTGTATGTGATACATGTTTAAATTATTTCCCTTTCAATTAATTGTTGTCTAAGATTACACCAAAGGGCAGTAAATCGAAATAGATGGTAATGTGTAAGGTATAAAAATAGCCGTTGTGTTGCCACTCACTGTTGTTAACACTCCAAGAAGACATCAGCTGGGCATGGAGAAAATGGCTAATGTTGTAGACCAACATGAAAAGTCACTGCAAAAGTAGGTAGGGCTCTATTGTTGAAATCGCCCCATTTTGGGACGATTTACAGTTTAACCTGACGTCTTCGGACGTATTTGAATTTTTTAAAATTTTGGTTGCGAGGTAGTTGCATGGAATACTGGTGCTACCGGTCTGACTGGGTCAAAAATTGCAACATACGTCATCATCCATCGAGAGGATGAAACTTGGGAGGTGTTACTGGTTGACACCACTTGAGTTAGAATACATATATCATACATTACCCATGTATTTCAATTGAATCTATGCCAATGCATTAACGACAACTAATGGGATGATTCTGACAAGGTTAAAAGATTAACCCTAAAGTTACAGAGTGCTTACATAAAAGGTCATACCTTTTATGAAGGTGGGGTGGGCAGCATGTCATAATCCCCCATAGTTGTGCCGCGGCGTCGCAACGCGCGCCAGGCAAACCACAGGTACCCATCCACAGGTTGGTGGGTGAGCTAGAGTAACCGACAAGGGTCAAGCCAGTGCAAGTGTGATGCACGCAGTTCCCGCTGGACTCGATCTCACAAGGCAAGCGCTCAGGGAGAGAAACGCCAGACGAGGCTTGGGTTTCGGACCGGACAGACGTTGTATGAGAGAGGCTTGTATTCGTTGCTGTGCCTGAATGCCGATTGCTAATAGATCTTGTGAGAGGATGGAAGACTGTGCGGCTGTGGTTTGAGTCTGTGAGTGCATTGTTTCATCGACTGGATGTGTTAGTGTATTCACATCATGTCGAAGTAGAGTGTGTTGCGTATAGAGTGTAAATAAACTATTGAACTTCGTGTTACCGTGTGTCCAGTCAAATCATTCTGTGACTGTGTATGTCTCGCATATGTTAGGTTAAGCGAGCCAGATTCATCATTCAATATAAGAACCTGACACCCTTAAAGATATGGTGAGAACAGAGGACTTTGACGTCAGTGAATCCACATCGCTGTCCAGGATGAAAGACTTGGGAGTAAGAATCGGCACGGCCAAGCGCAAGAGGTACATTGGGAAAACGAGGTGCCTCGTCAACCAACACAGAACTGGCACTATTAGCCACCGGATGCTGATGCATATGCTGGGGGGAGGATCTGAGCACCTATGGACCTGTCCGGAGTGCAATGAAGATACTCCAACTGATAATTGATAACTGAAGTCTCAGTCCCCGGTGTGCTAGATGAATCGTACCAATGATATGCCTCCATGCCATTGTCATAGTCCAACAAGCACCTCTCTCTCTCTCTCTCTCTCTCTCTCTCTCTCTGTGCCTCTTCTACTGCTGATCTTCCCCACCATCACTTGTTATTCAATGCCTCTTTTCTCATTATATGCCATCACAGCTCTGTCTCTTTCTTATAGTTTTGTATACTGTTCCACTTTCATTTGCCTCTTCCAGACAATCATTGTTAGTTACTGTGGCCATCAATGGTATTAGCAACATTTGTTTCTGAAACCACATTTCCCCTGCCTCCAAGTTTTTAATAATTTCATTCACATTCCAACATTCACTGCCACAGGACAGAACCTACAAGTATGTCAACTTAAGGGTTATTTTTTTTTTAAATAATTAAAAACAGTGTAAAACACCTGAATCATATCTAAGCAAAACCATATTACTCAGTAATGAAAACTTATGAGCTTGATTAAAAAAGAAAAACAAAACAGGTATATAAATGTATAGTATATGCTAATATGAATGAATCACAAAAACATGAAAAGACAAAAATACTCATACATGTACAAACTTTGAATAATAAACAGTATTAAATATGAAGATGGCAGATTGGATAGAGAAATCAAAATGACATATGCCAAAAAGCTAGTGCACTTACATATCAACTATCACCCTTACTGAAACATCCAAATATACCCATGTCCGCAAAATGACAGATAATAAACAGCATATTCACACCAACCCTTTGCTACCAATCTCAAACTTGGACTTTATCCAAATCACACTTTTGCAAAATCAACACCTGCGAGATGAGATGCCTGAGGAGAGCTGCCAACATAACAATCCAAGACCGAGTAAGAAATGCTGTTATCAGACAGACAGTGGGAACAACATCTTGTGCCACATTTATTGAAAGACAGAATATCAAGTGGTTTGGCCATGTCATTAGAATGCAACACCAACAACTACCATCACTGGCCTTACATCAAAGATCATCTGCAACAAGACCAAGAGGACGTCCAAGAAGAAAATGGGTTGACAACATAAAAGACATTGTACAATGACATTATCCAGTGCCACCCATCGGGTACTGGTGCGCAAATTATTCCTCCCCACGACGCTTGACGGCAGAAGTGGATGATGATGATGATGAAATATGAAAAAGCTTGGGGGAAAAGTCTGGCCATCCATATTTATAGAAATGGCAACAATTACTATACATGCATTGTACATTGTTTTAAAATAAAAAAAAATAAAAACATTGCTCTAAAGAAACAACTACATCATACAGGCATACAAATAACAACCACACCAGATTGACAGACAAGAAATAACTACAGCACATAGACATAGAAACAGCTAGATGACACAGACAGACAAGAAATAAATACATCAAATAGGTAGACAAAAAATAACTACAGCACAAGACGATTTATATCCAGACAGTACATGCTCCACTGTCTGGACTATTTGGGCTTTCGTACAGAGGGGACAGAACGGGTCGGTGGGTTTCCCCCACTTGACCAAGTTGGCAGCAGATGGCAGGACATCGTAGAGGGATTGGAAAACGAAACTTAGATGCAGTGGTGCCATGCGCCAGATCTCATTCCAGGTAAGAGATTTCTGCACTACCGCCTCCCATGACATCCACTGTGCCTACTGCGCCTGTTGGGCAGCTGTTTTGACTCTTTTGTCATCTTCCCCCTTGTGGATCTCCTTAACCACCAGGTCCCTGCATTCCTTGGTTGCCGCCTGGGACCACATCGGATCGTTTCTTTGGAAGTTGAACCCTTTCTTGTCAAATTGGTTGTGGCCCATGATCTCCTTCAGCTGGAGTGCCACCTGGGCTTCTTCAATAGCGCTGGCTACTTTCCACTTCCTTCCCGTTTTCAAGGTGGGGACTGAGGCACTAACCGTTATGTCCGGAGACTCGTGCAGCATCATTGCATGACTGGTTTTTCTGGCTTTGAACTCTTCCATGAGGGACGGGAATGGGAGGAAGGGGCTTACTCTGCTTGCAATACAGTGCGACAGTCGTGAGGCATGTTGGTATTCCAAGCCACTTTCTTATTTAGCTGCTTATCTTCGATTCCATAGTGCTCACTGTGGTTGTGCCAATATCATATATCAGCAGCAGCCACAGGAGTTTTGGAATGAGCATGAATTGGAGGCACCAAATTTTGAACTTGCCTATCAGCTTGGTTTTGCCGATGGTACCCAGGCCGTTCGTCAGCATTGCTTGTATCTCTACCTCCGCATTTCTGTCCATCAGGGTTGAGTCATACACATGACCGAGACTCTTCACGGGTTCCGCCATCACCATGGAAATCACTTGTACAGCTACCACGAACACCTTTTCCACCGCCTTACCCTTCAATGATCGACAGGCTTCTCGATTTCTTAGGCTTGAAGCTCATCCTGCACCAGCGAATCAGATCGTCCAGTCTGAGGAGAATCCTGCGAGCACCACTCTCCTTCAGGGTCAAGATTGTTGTATCATCCATGAAGGCATTCAGCGGTGGCATGTTCTTCCCTTCGCTGAGTTTCGGACCGTGTGCATAGCCGCATGCCGCATCCAGGATGACCTGCATGGCCATGACAAATAGTATTGGCGAAATCATACATCCCATGGCAATACCCACTTCCAGGTCGATCCATCTGGTCATGAACGTTTTGGTCGAGAACTGAAGAGAGAAGCCCGAGAAATACTGCACAAGCATTTCCATGATGTTCTCGGGCACGTGATAAGCTTTGAGTGCATGCCACAACAATTGGTGGGTCACTGACCCATAAGCGTTGGCCAGATCCAACCATATCCCATGGAGTTCCTCCTTCTTCATCTTTGCTCTCTGAATAGCATCCCAGATCATGGTACTGTGTTCGAGACAACCAGGGACTCCAGGCAGCCCCCCTTTTTCAACTGCTGTCTCGATGTACTTGTTCCCCATCAAGTACTTCGTGATTTGACTAGCCATGATCAAGAAGAATATTTTTCCCTCAACATTCAGAAGAGAGATCGGCCTGAATTGGGCAATACCAGTTGAGTTTTGCTCTTTTGGAATGTAGATTTCGTTGGCAGTCGTCCATTCTGTGCTGACATGCTTCTGTTTCCACGCGGATCTCAGTATCCTGTGTACTTTCATAAGGACTTTCGGGCATCTTTTGTAGACTGTGTAAGGCACTACATTGGGCCCCAGTGCCGACTTACCTCTCGCTTTCTTCACTCCTGCAACCACCTCGCTCCACATCGGAGGCCTGGCAATGAACTCCACCATTGGTTCTGCCGGGCATTTGAGCCCTTCAATCCCTCCGAGTGGGACGTTCCATTGGGCATCAGAGTACGTCATCACGAGGTGGTTCTCCAACTCCTCTTTGCTGACACTGTGGATGCCGGATTGCGGCTGCTTTAACAAGTCCCATACAAACTTGTATGGTTCTCGGAAGAACCTCTTACGTTCCTTCTGGATTTTCCGCCTGTTCCTGCAGAATCTTTCCGCTCAGGATAGGGCATTGTGCCTGGCTTTCAGATGTTGCAACACCTGGCACAAGCCCTCTTTCTCATGGTCCACTGATGTTTTCCACCGTTTCTGAGCGTCATTCGTCTGCTTCTTAACTTCCTCCAGCAGTCTTTACCACCTGGTCTTCTGCGGCAAAGCTGCTTCCCTCCTCTCGCAGCAACCTTCTTCTAAACCACGGGATAACGTATCGTCAAATAGTGCCCACTCTTCCTTCCTGGTGGCATTAGGGAACTTGATCTTCAACCTGGGACTTTCAGAAGGTTACTCGGGTACGTCACAGGTGACCTCAACTTGAGTATTCTCAGCTACAGAACTTTGGAATTCTCTGTGGGGTTCTCCCTGACTGAGGTCCTCTTGTGTCTTATCATCCCTTTCAGGACAGTGCTGTCGTGCCTCCTGTGATGTACTCTCGCACTTCTTACGTTCAGCGTGAATTCTCATTACCTGGAAGGATGGGAAGCTTCTACCACACATGCATGGATAGCCTGGTCGTTGGGCTAAAATTATGGTCTATGGGACAGTCCGTATCATCGCTGCGTGGTTGCCAATGGATCCTTCATGCTCCCCCGCTTTCGCAGGATCCTGGGGGAATCTTTTCTTACTTGATGACGAAATAGGCTTATTATACAGCGTTAGGGGTTATCAGCCCGGTCCGCTGTCAGCCCCACCGCTGCACTGGTAGGGCCAATTTTACTACTGTGCTACAACAGCTGCAGCAGCATTCCATCTATCTGGAAATGTCTGGTGGACTAGCCACATGACCACACAGGCAGCCAAGAAATTACATCACACAGACATACAATAAATAGCTAGGCCACACATACATACAAGAAATAACTACTTCACACAGACAAAGAATAAGCAGGTAGGTCACATGGACATACAAAAGAAATAATTAGATCACATAGGCAGACAAGACACAACTAGTCCACAAGGACGTGCAAGAAAATTGAAGTTCAGATTTTTACTGAGTTAAAGAGAACTTTAACTTCTGAGGACATGGGGTAGTGACATGACTTTAGTACCAGTCTTTGATCTTACTATGATGACAATGATAAAGTTGATGCTAGTGATGATAACTAGGACATTAAATACATATATATTTTTCTAAACAAAACTTACTACTGCAATAATGGAATGCTAAACTTGTATGAAGTTACAATATGAGTAACAAGGCACAAAGTAATTATTCTTCATTTGTAGCGTAATGCTTAAGTTACTTACAGCTCAGCCTGTAGACAAGGAACAGTAAATACACATAAATTCTTCTCAAGGAAGTTCTACAGTAAATTATGGCAATAATGAAGTGTCAAACAGTATTATGAAGATAAAGCATGAGTAATGATACAATAATAATTACTCTTCATACTGTAGTTTAGTTCTTAATTTACTTACAACTGGGCCTGGAGGACCAGGAGGTCCCTGAGGGCCTCTTAAGGCTGCTAGATCAACACCACTAAAATTACTTGGTCCTGGAGGTCCCCTAAGACCAGGTAAACCTGGCAGGCCCTAAAAAACAGTTGAAATCAATTATATTGCTTTCTCATAAATTAGAACAAGAGAGAGAGAGAGAGAGAGAGAGAGAGAGAGAGAGAGAGAGAGAGAGAGAGAGAGAGAGAGAGAGAGAGAGAGAGAGAGAGAGAGAGAGAGAGTGAGAATGAGTGAGAGTGAGTGAGCGTGCGTGCGTGCGTGGTTGGTTTGTTTTTTTTCGTTTTTTTTCAGTGCAGACCTGATAAGGAGAACTAGGGGGACCCAAGAAATAGTTCTTATCAGAAATTCCTCTTATCCAGATAAGAGTTCAAGCATATGGTAATGCATTTATAATGTACACTACAAAAATGAATTAGCATTGAATATGACAGGGATAAACAAATTGTTCTTCACATCAGAAATTACCACATCCGAGATTGCCTTAAGCAGTCTGTACTGTATGTATGCGTTGGTTTTTATATATATAAATAGGATAGCACACTTATATGAATAATACCAGAAGCATGTCAAAGTCATGTGGCTGAATCGACATAATCAATCTGAAATTACCCAGTAGCCTACATATTGTAATAGGTCTTTTTCACCATAGCAAACTAGTTGTGCATATAAAACCAGAAACAGCAATAAAAATACATTAGACATTTGTCAATTTGACAGTAATGTTGTGTCATTTAACTATAATTTCTCAATGCATCACTAGATCTGTTTTACTTCAGTATTTTAACTCTTAAATAATATCAAGGGTTGCACATACTTGGATTTGGAGTTAATTCTTTCACTGAATTTACTGTGTCCATGTTTAAGGGTTATTATATCAAAGTTTTTACAAATTAAACAATTGTCTTAATGTAACATAACAATAAAGGGAATATTTAAAAATTATAAACATGACAAAATGAAACAAAATGTTACTGGGCACAAACATAAAATTCCCTTCACAAATAATTGGAAATATTGGCCCCAATACTGTTCTTTAACCTTTCAACTTTCTGTCTCAGAAGGTGAATTCATTCTATTCGATACAGTTGTTACCTTTAAATAATGAAAGTTTGGATGTAAAGAAGTTAAAAAACACAGCGGCACGCAAGGAGTTAAGTAACCATCAGGATAGAGTGGGTTAATACAACAATTACATTGGGAAGAAAGTGGTAAGAAAAGTATATCATCCAAGGAGTGACCAATGAATGTGTGAAGGGTTGCCTGGTACAGAAAGATTTCAGAGTGATTTTAGAAATTAGAAGTCAATAAGAATGTATAACAATATATAAGTATAAGTATAACAATTAATGTGTATTATTGTTTATCATTGTTTCAGGTTGTAAACTGTTTATTGAGAACTGCTGTAGAACACATGTACTTGGGTTATGGGACAGTATTTTCAAATCTACTTCTGTTCTTTATCCCCTACTGGGGCATAGGGGCTTCAACCAACTTATGTCAAGCCATCCGATCTTTTGCTATCTCTTTGCAGTTTGCACCCTCCCCCTCCATATTATACTTCTCTGTTTCTAATTCTCTTCTCTGTGTATTTTTAGGTCTCCCAATATTTCATGCCGGCTCCATGGTGATGGCGTTACGGACTCAGTTCGTAATTCTGCTTACCCGCATTCAAAACACAGCTGCAGACAATTTGGCAGCAAATCGTCTTGCGATGGTTTTTATGAAATGGTATGTGTACCGGTTGTTCAGAAAGCAATGGCAAACTACTGAATGTAAATTTGCCAAGAGATCACAACAGCAAACTATGCTGGTGTTGACTGCAATGTCCAGTAAAGGATATGCAACTAACACTATTTCATTAATCTGTGGGTTCATGTGTCTGTGGGTCTCCAAATACTTCACTGGTCTGTGGGTTCATTTTTTTTAAATGTTGCATATCCCTTACAGGATGTTGCAGTCAACACCAGCATTATTCAGCTGCTGTTGATGTACTAGACAAGTTTTACATTTAGTAGTTTACCATTGCTTTCTGAACGACTGGCTCACATACCCCCATAAGTTACCCGTGCGGCGTGAACCGCTGCCGATTCTTGCAGCTGCTGTTTTCCCCACGGTGTATTCCATGCTCAGTCTTCGTAGACTTAGATGGATAGGACATCTTAGGAGGATGGATGATGGTAGAATACCAAAGGACATCTTTTTTGGTGAATTACAGACGGGTAAGAGATCTCAGGGTCGGCCTCTACTATGATACAAAGATGTGTGTAAGCGGGACATGATTGATACAGGCATTGATAATGCACATTGGGAGCACGTCGCCGCTGAACGTCTTGCATGGAGGGCAAACATCAGAAATGGAATAAAGACAAAGGAGAAAATGATTGCAGATAAAGCACACACAGAGCGAGAGAGACGTAAGATGGTGCAGAATGGTGGAAATGACCATGTTTTCACATGCACCTACTGTGGGCAAACATTTGCAGCAAGAATTGGCCTTACCAGCCACACTCACCATCACCATGGATCGTAGTTATTAAGCCTTTTTGAAGCACAATGTACCAAACTATCGTCTGTCAAGACGGAAAGGTGCCAATGATGAATGTTTTCCCCACGTGGATATACAGGATTACAAACAATGTCGTTAACCCCTTGGCCATGGAGTCTGGCCATTTATTTTTGGGTCTCCCAATATTTCACTGGTCTGTGGGTTTGTGTGTTTTTGGGACACCAAATATTTAACTGGTCTGTGGGTTCATGTGTTTTTGGGTCTCCCAATATTTCCCGGGTCTGTGGGTTCATGTTTTTTTTGTGTCTCCCAATATTTCACTGGTCTGTGGTTTCATGCATTTTTTTTTGGTCTTCTGTATTTAATTTTCCCTGTGGGTTTGAGTGAAAAAATTTCTAGTTATAATATTCTGAAGTTTTTTCAGTATGTGTCCTCTCCAATGACAGGGTCTTTATATCACCTCATGATTTATTGGAATTAGTACTTTTAAATACAAAATAACATATTCAGTGGTAAACAAAAATCAGGTTTGGAACAAACAAAAAAGGATGGTGGAAAATGGGAAGGTAGAGTGTGTCACAATTATGACTTAAAAGTTGTTAATATGGTAGCAGAGATGTTGTATTATATATCAAATTAAAGGTGTTTGTAAAAAGAAAAACTACTGTATTGACATTTTAACTATAGTTTGGTTTATAAGCCCATGGCAGTTATGGGAAGTTTGAATAAGATGATTATCATCCCATGGCAATAAATCAGTTAGTCTACTCAAAACTACCAGCATTAGGAATTAAAAGCTGTTTATTGAGAACTGTTATAGAACACATGTACTTGGGTTCTGGGGCAGTACTTTCAAATCTGCATCTGTCCTTTATACTGTCCTCCATAGGCCTTAATAAGACAAACCAACTCATTGGACAAATGGCATCAACACTAAAGAACAAATATGCATCAGTAGATACTAAAAGCAGCACACTACAACACAATCATCCTTCAAATTCTATGCTACCAATAACAGAAAAAGAGAAAAGAGAAATGACAACAATAGAAATGAGATTCCTGAGAAGAATACTCAATGTATAAAAAAAAAGAGAAAATCAAAAATGATGAAATTGGGAATAAAGTGGAGGTTATAGCAGTACTAGGTTTCATTAGAAAACAGCAAGTTAAATCATTTGGCCATATAACTAGTCTACCAACTGACAGTATACCACAACAAGCAATGATGTGCAGACTAAATGGAACTAGAAGAGGCCGACAATGTAAACAAAGGACAAAGGGAATAACAGAGCCCATGGGAGTCTCAATAAATGAAGCCCATAAACAGGCACTCTCCTGCTGTTTATGCTTCACCTCAACACTGCAAGGTACAATAGGAACAAGATGAGATGAGATTAGGACTTATAATGGATCTCTGAAATCTTCAGCTAACAGAACAAACGTAGAAACATCATTAGCTATGCTTACAATATGGCTTGACATTGTTAACACCCTGCTATCCACGGCACCATCTTTAAACATAGAAGGCATGCATTAGTAGCCCTGGGTTTTCTACTGTTCCCTGATTTCAGCAAGTCTGTTAAGTGTAGTAATTAAGCAGACCTGAGGTAACAATGGTTTGCTTACCAAGACAGCGGTCTGGGTTCAATCCCCAGTAGTAGCAGAATTATTTTTTGTTCTAACTAGTACCTCTCTGGGATCTACCAAGCCTACTAAAATAGACTATCATCATCATCATCATGTGCCCTGCTAACTGGCGTAGGTGTTCATGTCTCTCCACAGATCTTGGTCTTTTGTGTTTTGGATAAACTGTACTGATGAAATTCCACCATGCCACCATCTCAATATCCTTTTTCGATCTTCTTGTCTCCTTTCTCACTGTTGTCACGATGTTCTCCAATGCTTCTTTTTTCATCCATCATGTGCCATGTCAATAAATATGGGCGATCATGTTTTGCCATCTCACTCGATCACCAGAATCGTGGATCAGCTCCGTGTTTCTGTCTCAACCATGCCACGTGGTCAAGCCATCCAGGTATTTACTTCTTGGTCTTCCCCTTGGTCTCTCCCTTCGATCTTGCCAGTTGTCACCAAGTTCTCCAATTCATTTCTTCTCATAACATGAGCACAACATTTTGACTGTCTACGTCTAATGTCTCTAATCAGTTTACTATCTTCATTTTTTTCTTGTAGGACTTGTTTGTTGGTTTTTCTGTCTGTCCATGGTATTCTTTGCATTTTCCTCAGAAACCACATTTCCACAACCACCAGATGTTTTTCATCTTGTCTGCTCATTGTCCACGCTTCACATCCATATAAAAGTACAGGTTCTATGTAGAACTTCAACACTCTTTTTTTCAATTCAATTGATATAGATTTTAATTGGTCAGTATGTTTATCATCTTGCAAAAGGCTACCTTTCATATCATGTCAAAAAAATGCTGTTAGGTCTTTTTCTTATATTTGTATATAATGTTCCAGTTTGATTAGCCTTTCACTGTTAGTTACTCTGGCAGTTTAAGGTATCTGCAACATTCATTCCAGGAACGACATTTCTGTTGCTCCTAAGCTCTTCCTGATTTATTCATTTACATTCCATGATTTACATGAATAAGAACAAGTATAGGCTTGCCACTTAACAAGACAATTTCAGTGTTTGCCATGGGACTACTTTTCAGTGTTAATGTTATAGCCTGTCTATTCTTTAAAAGCTAGCACACTTGCCTGTCAGTCCGATGGTTATGTATTCAAATCCTCATTCAGGCAAAGTTTTGATAACGTGCCCAAGAAATCTTGACTGTTTAATTTCTCAAGGATATGTTTATGAGCAACCAGAAAGCTTTATGTGGAGTAACATGTTTACAGAAGCTTATACCAGTTTTTGCACTAATATAACCACTAGTGGAACAATACAAAATTAAGCTTCTGTCTGATAAAAGCACGTAGTGATAAGTATGCTTTTTAGTTGCATGTCCTTCACAGGATGTAGCAGTCAACCCCGGCATTTTTGCTGTTTGTGATTCCTGAGAAAATTATAATGTATATACACAAAAAATATTCGACTAGCTTACCTGAAAGCCGGGCGCACCATCTAATCCAGGTATTCCAGGTAATCCCCTACCTCCCTTATCTCCTTTAACAGCTGAAATAGAAATAACAGCGTCCTTTGTTATTTCAGCAGTATCAGGACAATCAGTTCAACCTTAATTGAATGTTATCTGTGACAAGATGGGAAATACCTTAACAGAATCTAGACAAATTCTAGAAAGATGGCAGGAGTACTGCAGTGGAATGTATAATATGAGTGACAGTGAGGATATGAATGAGATACATGAGCCAAAGACAGCAGAGACAGAACCTGAACCCTCATTAGATGAAATTGCATGGGCAATAAAGAACCTGAAGAATGGTAAATCACCTGGATGTTATGAGATACCAGCTGAAATAATTAAAGCGGGAGGAGAGGAAAGCATACAAATCTATCACGCATTATGTAAAAAGATATGGAATATGGTATTTGGCCAAAAGATTGGAAGAGAACTATCTTCATTCCAATATCAAAAAAAGGCAACCTGAAATTATGCACCAGCTATAGAACTGTTGCCCTGATCAGTCATGCAAGTAAAATTCTACTAAAAGTCATAATGGGAAGACTTCGTAAGAAAATGGAAGAAGAGATTAACGTAGTTCGAGCTGGATTTAGACAAGGAAGAGGAACAAGAGATCACATTCTCAACATGCGTTTAATAATAGAGAAGTGCAGAGAATGTAATGTAAACCTAATATCATGTTTTGTGGATTATTCAAAGGCATTTGACTGTGTACAACATCAGAAACTTTGGGAAATCATGAGGAAAATGGGCTTTCCATCACATGTAATACAACTCATAAAAATGCTCTATCTAGACCAACAAGCAGTGTTAGAATAGATGGCGAGACATCAGATTAGTTTGACCTCAAGCATGAAGTCTGTCAGGGATGTGTGCTGTCCCCCTATTTGTTTAACCTGTACGCCAAAAATATAATGAGAAGTGTAAGATATGATATAAACAGGGAGATATATGATGCCCTAAATTTCGGTGGTCATGACATACTAGAGATTCGGTATGCTGATGATACAGTATTGCTACCCACACCACAGAATGGTATAGAAAACCTAATAGCCTCAACCCAATTGAATAGTGAAAATCACAACTTATACCTTAACATAGCAAAAACAAAGATAATGCATACAGATAAAACAACTATGGAGAAAGAAATATATGTTAATGAGGAAAAATTGGAGGTGGTGGAAAATTGTGTTGGGTCATTGATTACCAACAACGGTGATACAATGATTGATTGATTGATTGATTTAGGAACCAACATTACAACATTTGGGGCATTCCCATAAGTGCTCGGTCCCCATCCTCAGCAGCCAGCAAAGAGTTCTAACACTAATAGTACCAGTAGCAATCTGATTATATATCCATCTCGCCTTTCCTCTGAGCGTTGATCGTCGGCCAGATCCCCTCGTCACCCCTCGCTGTCGCATTCTTGCCAGACCATGGTGATCCATTTTCTCCTCCAAGGTGTACACATGCTCCCACAAGGCCGCAACCACGTGTGCCTTATCATGCATCAATACGGTGTCACAATGAAAGAAATTAAACGACGACTATCAATTGCTCTTCAAAGACTAAAACATTTGAATAAATTATGGAGTGGGACAGATAGAACTACAAAAATTAGATTTTTAAGAGCATGCATCTTTCTCACTGCAACATACGCCTGTGAGACCTGGACACTTTCTAAACAAGCCGAACAGCGCATAAATGCCTTTGAATATAAATGTTATAGATGAGTTCTAAGAATATCTTGAGTAAAGAAAAGAACAAATGCATCCATACTTCAAGAGCTGAATATTGTAGAAGGTTGGGTATTAAAGACGATAAAACAAAGAAAATTGAAATATTTTTGTCACTTGAAATGTCA
Source organism: Cepaea hortensis (assembly GCA_963921405.1). Lineage (NCBI taxonomy): Eukaryota > Metazoa > Mollusca > Gastropoda > Stylommatophora > Helicidae > Cepaea > Cepaea hortensis. The sequence continues at coordinate 62,277,880 of OY992892.1, read as the reverse complement.
CGAACGTTTGGAGAGAACATTAATGGAGGAGTATATGCCTGGGAAGAGAGGAAGAGGAAGGCCAAAGAGAAGATGGGTGCAGAATGTGATGGATGATCTCCAGATGGGTGTATCGGATGAGGGACATCTTGCTTATGATCAAGAGGTTTTTTGGAAGGTAGTTATTGAAGCGAGGTTCTACAAAGGACATGCTACTGAATGAATGAATGAATGAATGAATCAGGACAATATAATCAGTTAACCGTTCACATCAGTGAATCCACATCGCTGTCCAGGATGAAAGACTTGGGAGTAAGAATCGGCACGGCCAGACGCGAGAGGTACATTGGGAAAATGAGGTGCCTCATCAACCAACACAGAACTGGCACTATTAGCCACCGGTCGCTGATGCATATGCTGGGGGGAGGATCTGAGCACCTATGGACCTGTCCGGAGTGCAGTGAAGATACCCCAACTGATAACTGATAACTGAATCAGTTAACAGTAATTAAACTGTTAATTGTGATTTCTGCAGTTTGTACCTGATGAGATGCAGTGAAATATGCCAGGCAATAAATCATGCAATCTATTGTTTGGGTCTTCGTTATTCAAATTCACTACGGGAAAACATTGTTTTGAGCTTGTTAACTCACATTCACATAAGCATACATGCTCTTTTTCATAGTGTTTCTAATGTAAAAATGTATGCTTGTATATTATCATACATGATTGTTTTTTTATTAGATTTTAATAATCTCAATTTCCATTCTTTAAAATGTTTAACTTTGTCTTGTCAAGTGGTCAGAGAATGTAGGTTTGCTTCTTTCAGAACTACTAAGAAACGCAGACAACACACAAATTATTATAAGAATAATAATGTAACCAACTTTCAGAACAGTTAACAATCTTTAACTGATTCAGTGCCAAATAAAAAGTGGGTGTGAACCAAATAAAAATGGATGGTGGGAAATAGGAAGTAGCGGTGTGTCACAGTCATGACTTAAAAGTTGTTTATATGGTAGCAGACATGTTGTGTTATATATCAAATTAAACAGGGGTTTGTATAAGGAAAACTACTTTACATAAGCTCATGGCAGATACTGAAAGTTGCTTAAGACAATTAATCATCCCATGGCACTTAATCAGTTAAAAACGATCCAAAGGGATGTTCACATCTGCTCATATGTTTCTTTGTGTAGTGTTTCCAATGTAAAAAAATTTACACTCAAACCATCAACATCTAAACATGGACATTAATTACAATTTATTCACGAAAAATAATTCTTAGAAACAACAATATTAGATTGACTGAGTCTGTCTTGGCTTGGCCAGAATCTGAGATGTGGCTCAACTAATGAAAACATCTTCATCATCATCATCATCATCATCATCATCATCAAGTGCCCTGCAAGCTGGCATAGGTGTACATGGCTCTCCACAGATCTCGGTCTTTGGTGTTCTGGATCAACTCTGTTGATGATATTCCTCCACGCCACCATCCCAATCCATCCAATATCATTTCTCTTGGTCTGCCTCTGCCTCTCTTCCCCTTGATCTTTCCAATTGTCACGATGTTCTCTAATGCCTCTCTCCTCATCACATGGCCAAAGAAAGCTGTTTGTCTCTTTCTCATTGTTGTATATAATGATCTAGTTTTATTATCCTCTTTCAGGCAATCATATTGGTTACTCTGGCAGTCTATGGAATTCTCAACATTTGTCTCAGGAACCACATCTCTGTTGCTTCCAAGTTCTTCCTAATTTATTCATTTATATTCCAAGATTCACTGTCATACAGCAAAACAGGTTCTATATAGCATTTCACCACTCTCTTTCTTACATTCAATGAAAGTGACTTATTGCATAAGATACTCTTCATTTTCTTAAATGCAGCCTTTGCTCATCCTATTCTGTTCTTAATCTCTGTTGTGCATCTTCCATCTGATGTTACAAATGCCCCTAAGTATTTAAACTATTGAAAACAGGAAGACAAAATCCAGGGAGAAAGAAATAGAGGACACCCAAGAAACAATTCCAAACCACATTTCTATCTGCCAAAGGATTTGTACCATATGTAAAGTTACAACAGATCTCCATTTTCTTGCCCTGATCTGAGAAGGCTAGGTATTTGATATACTATACCACGATTAGGGTGAACTTTAACTTCTTCAGGTTAAAAAAAGAAAAAAATCTCTTCCTACACGGGAAAATGAACCTAGATTGCTGTGATGGCAAGCTAGCACACTTCCCACTGTACTACCATAACTCATTACTTTCAAAACGTGGTTCATCAAGTAATCCAAATGATGAAGTAGTGCTTCTTTTGATTCACGTCATTCTAAAATGTGTGGCCAACTGGCGTGTATGATCACGCTCTTTCATAGATTCCAAACTCATGTAGAATGTATCACATCATTTGCTGTATCTTTCCATGGCATGATGAACGGCTGTCAAGGCCACGATGAAAGGCTGTTGCCATGTAGCGTTGGAGGCATGAGTCAATGATTTAGAATCGGATATAAAAATTGTGGTAGACAAATAAAGAGAGTCACTGAGAGGTGCATGAATACAAATGTTACTATATGATGTCACAGGGACTACGGTTACCATGGGGAGTGAAGTTGGACAACGTCAATGGAGAAGGATGCACAAATTGACAACACCAAGTGATTTACATCGATAGTCGAATGAAAGCAGTTATGGGCAGGACATTTGATACTATTGCAAAAGGAAGAAACAAGGGCACAATCGGCAGTAACGAGGATGATTGACAGAAGGACATTTCAAGCAGAGAACAGGAGAAAATGGATGGCGTCAGAGTTGCCGGTTGAATGTCAACTGGGAGTCATGGAACCCGCCACATGCCAAGTCAAGTAAGTTCAGTGGTCAGAGATAGGAAAGGAACATAAGCATAGCGCGATGAACAGAGAAATATTGATGCATCATTTATTTATTTAAATACTAGAATGGTAGCCAGCTCGGCAGCTAAGTCGGAATATTTGCAAATAAGAATTTATTATATTATATATTTTGACTGTCCCTCCCATTAACATGGGAACAGTCATGGATTAGCTTGTGCGACTGAGTACTATCAATAAAGTTTATTAACGTGGAGTATCATCATTGCTACGATCATTTCCGTTCAAGTTGATTTGGTTCCCATTGATCTGCTATAGTGCTTATTTGGACAGCGAGCTTACTGATAACAGGAATTGAAGATGCAAACATTATAGCAGCTGTCAAGGCCATGATGAAAGGCTGTCAATGCCATGATGAAAGGCTGTCAAGGCCATGATGAAAGGCTGTCAATGCAATGATGAAAGGCTGTCAATGCCATGATGAAAGGCTGTCAATGCCATGATGAAAGGCTGTCAATGCAATGATGAAAGGCTGTCAATGCCATGATGAAAGGCTGTCAATGCCATGATGAAAGGCTGTCAATGCCATGATGAAAGGCTGTCAATGCCATGATGGAAGGCTGTCAATGCCATGATGGAAGGCTGTCAATGCCATGATAGAAGGCTGTCAATGCCATGATGAAAGGCAGTCAATGCCATGATGAAAGGCAGTCAATGCCATGATGAAAGGCTGTCAATGCCATGATGAAAGGCTGTCAATGCCATGATGAAAGGCTGTCAAGGCCATGATGAACAGCTGTGAAGGCCATGATGAACAGCTGTCAAGGCCATGATGAATGATGGAATGAACAAACAAACAAACTTTATTTTCAAAGGGTTAAGAATTGGGCACGCAGGCCTGCCTAACATTCTGCCCTTCTATCAAGGCCATGATGAACGATTGTGTGCCAAACAAAAAGTAAGTTTGGACTAAACAAAAATGGATGGTGGAAAATGGGAAATAGGGGTGTGTCACAGTTATGAGGAAATAGGGGTGTGTCACAGTTATGAGGAAAAAGGGTTGTGTCACAGTTATGAGGAAATAGGGTTGTGTCACAGTTATGAGGAAATAGGGGTGTGTCACAGTTATGACTTAACAAGTTGTTAATATTGTCACAGACATGCAGTTTTATACTGCAGTGACAACATTTCGGCTCTACATAAGCCTTTGGTATATACGGGAAATCGCTTAAGACCATTATTGATTCCATCATTTAATACTTTTTCATCTCTGCATTGCAATGGTTGTCTACATACAACAATATTTGAAACAAATATAAAAACATGACTAAAGTAAAAGCAAAAGTTATCAAAAGTTATCATGAGTGCAACAACAAATAAAAACTCCACACACTATTACTTACACAGAAAATATTTGCATATTTCAGGCTGTCATCATACAAACAATTTTCAAGAATACTTACAAAAATGGCTAGGATAGACACAAAAGTTATCATTAGTGAAACAAAAAATACCAGCTTCCCATCTTATGTTGCCAGATCCTGCTAGAGCCATTGACTTTCCAACTTCATGTATATCATCATCATCATGTGCCATGCTGATAGACCTGAGAGGTCATAGGTCACCATTTGATGCCATCACTAAAGTTTAGTATCAGGTCTGTGTTCTTGTCCTGATTATACCTTATGACCAAGGACCTCCATCCAGGTAATATCTTGTCCTGGCTTATCCCCCATCAAATGTAACTAAGCATGTATATACTGTATGTACAAAATTCTTACCCACAAGGCCAGAGCTAATTCCATCAGGCTTGCCTGGTGGGCCAGGGGGGCCGATATCACCTTTAGATCCAGCAGGGCCCTGAGAAGTGGGTAAGAAAATACAAGTGAAAAAAGTATTATGGATGTCTTCTCTTCCTCTTTCTTCTTCTCCTTCTTGTGCTTGGTGTGGGGCAGACATTGGCAGTCCAAACTCCCCACGCCTTTCTGTCATCTCATAATTTTATGAATTTCATTTACTTATTATTCTTGGTATATATTATTTGTTGCTCAGCTGATGAAGCTGTTCTCATACATCTCTGTCTTTCTCTGCCTCTCTTGTGTGGTAGCTTCCTCCACATGAAGCTCATTTCTCTGCCTCTCTTGTCTGGTAGTTTCCCCACATAAAACTAATTTCTCTGCCTCTCTTGTTTGGTAGTTTCTCCCACATAAAGCTCATTTCTCTGCCTCTCTTGTCTGGTAGTTTCAATACATAAAACTAATTTCTCTGCCTCTCTTGTCTGGTAGTTTCCCCACATAAAGCTAATTTCACTGCCTCTCTTGTCTGGTAGTTTCCCCACATAAAGCTCATTTCTCTGCCTCTCTTGTCTGGTAGTTTCCCCATATAAAGTTTGTTTCTCTGCCTCTCTAGTCTTGTAGTTTCTCCCACATGAAGCTCATTTCTCTGCCACTCTTGTCTGGTAGTTTCCCCACATAAATCTAATTTCTCTGCCTCTCTTGTCTGGTAGTTTCCCCACATAAAACTAATTTCTCTGCCTCTCTTGTCTGGTAGTTTCTCCCACATAAGGCTCAGTTCTCTGTTACACCTCTTATATTGATATGCCCTATACATTTATAATAAATAGATGAGGTTAGCATGGCCAAAATGAAAAGAGCGCTCACTATTAAACTTCTGGTGACCTGAGCCAAGATAGCGGTTCAACCATTGCATTAGTTAGCTGGACTAAAATGATGACTTTTGATCCTTGACTTGGGGATGTAAATTACAAGTACCTCAGAAGTCAGAGTGGGTTTGCTTGATGGCAAGGGACACTGATAATAGGGAAAGCTAATCCACACAGAAAATTTTTCTAGTGCACTCTCTAGCAGTGGCAACTGCTAGAGATAGTAGCACATGTGTGGACTACACTTGAGTTCAAAGAGCGAGTGCAAAAACTATAAAAATAAATAGATGTCTACAAATGAAATGTATCAAAAAGTATTAAATTAGTTCACAGAGCTTAAAATACTAGCCCTTTGGGACAGAAGGGTTAAAGGGACAATTGGGATAGAGTGAGTTCAGTTAATAACTGGATGGCACAATGTTAAGAAAGACATATTATGTATGGAGCATCCAATACACACACGGTGTGTTGGTTGGTGCAGAATGAGCTACACCACCAATATTTGTTTTATAGCAGAAGCAGAACACATATTACGTGACATAAAAACACTTTAGTCGTTAATCACAGTTTAAACTTCACAGCAAAGGGTCACCTCATAATACTCCATTCCTGTGCCAGTCAATATCACACAAAATACTCCTCACTTTCCTGTGTGAAAAGTGGAACAGACAGCAATCCCAACAAACCACACAGCACACACAGGCATACATTCATAAGGCCGCTGCCAGAATGCCAACAAACACAACAGTCCGCCACTAAAACTACAGTTCATTGTCGATGGAAGCAGCAATCACTAGAAAACCAGCTGTTGCACACATAAGGCAAAACCAGCTAGTTCAGCACCTGGCCTGCACCATTTTTTTTAACATGCAGTTCACAATGCAAACCACCGCGGACAGATGTAAAAGCATTCCACATTAAATACACAGCTCACAGTGTCACTCCACTCAATAGCTGGGCATCAGAACCATGTAATACCAGTCCAAAATGAGGAAAATGAGTAAGAAAACCATGGCCAGAAGCAAGAACACTCAAGAGGTCTTAACAGCTCAACAGCCTATCTGTCATATTGGACTACAAGCCCAATGTACGCCATTATGATGTCACAACTCATCAATGGAAAATTCCAGCTTTGCCTCCATATGATAGAGGAATGGAAACTCTTCATAGTCTGGTAAATACAGCTGTAGTGACTGAGCGGCCACTGACTGAGCAAGAGCTCACTTCTAGGGTGCTCTTTGCTATTAGCAGCAGTACCACGGAGCAGGATACTCGCTTACCCCAGGAATTTAAAAGGTTGCTTAAGACTGAGGACACTGTCCACAGCCATGTGGGTGTAGAAAGCAGGGAGAAACTACCACATTGTTCATCCTAAGAAATTCAACATGGCAGCTGAAAAAGAACTGGACACCGGACATTGCAGACACCTTGAACTAGAACGTGAAATTGACAAAGAATCAAGAATCTTTTGAGGCAGGCCATGATGGGAGCAAAGTTCTACAATGGACCTGCTTTATGATGATGATGATGACATACAATGTTGAGCATCAAGAATCTTTTTTGTGGCAGGCCATGATGGGAGCAAAGTTCTACAATGGACCTGCTTTATGATGAAGATGACAACATACAATGTTGAGCATCAAGAATCTTTTTTGTGGCAGGCCATGATGGGAGCAAAGTTCTACAATGGACCTGCTTTATGATGAAGATGACAACATACAATGTTGAGCATGTATGCCATTACTTTCTACTTTTTCCACATGGTGACTGTAAGACAGTTTGCACAATGTCATTCCTCTTCAAAGGAACAAATACCATCATTGAACATAAACATAAGTACATTTTTAATGATTACTTTAATTTTAATTTCTTTCATCATTCTAAGTCTGCTCCTTGGTGAAGGAGTTACAGATGCAGTTCGTAATCCTGCGTACAGCCTTAAAAACACAGCTGCGGGCAATTTGGCAGCAGATTGCCGTACCTTGGTTTTTTACCAAATGGTATGGGCACCGGTAATTCAGAAAGTAATGGCAAACTACTGAACGTAAACTTGCCAAGAGATCACAAGCAACATAAAAATGCTGGTGTTGACTGCAACATCCTGTAAAATGATATGCAACTAACTTTTTTAACACCATTCTAAATCCCATGTCCATCTTCTAGTTGCTTAGCTGCAGACACCATTAAACCTGCATTTATTAAAGGTTCTACTGTAACCTCTTGTATGTTAGGAGACAATAATGCAGTTCTCCCCACCTCACATCACACACTAGCAGGTCAACATGGTCGAATGGGTAAGAACGCGTGTTCTTAAACATCCAGTGTGCTGATGCTGAGATTAGGGGTTCAACCCCTACACCAGACAGCCGGACTAAAATGTTGACCTGTCGTCCTTAACTTCTTCTTCTTCTTCTTCTTCTTCTTCAGCGTTCCGAGCCATTGAGGTTCTTTGCTGCAAATACAATCCGTCTCCATTCGTCTCTCTGGTGGACCTTCTCTTGCCAGTCGTTGATTCCAAGTCCTTAACTTGGGGACGTAAATTACAAGTACTTCTTAAGTCGGAGCCTGATGGTGAGGGACATTGTTAATAGGGAAAGCTAATACACACGCAAAATGCAGTCTATCACTACTATAAATAGTCATAAGGACTACGCTTGAGGTCAAAGCGAGCAAGTGCAAAAAAAAAAAAAAAAAAAAAAAAAACATCACACACACACAAACTGACCACATCTCCTTTTGGTCCAGGAATGAGAGCTCCACCATCAGATAAGACTGGTGGGCCAGGTGGACCAGCTGGGCCACGGTCACCTTTGACTCCTGGAAAACCATCTCCTTTGTCCCCTTTCCTGCCTCTCACACCTGGTATGCCCTGTTAAATATGAATGATAAAAGTTAAACATTTATGACAAAAGTTAAAAAAGTATGATAAAAGTTAATTTTCATAATTGTATTTTGTAAAGCTGCCCTACACTTTATGTTTTTATATTGTTTATGATTTATGAGAAGAGTTTACATGCTTAGATTATTGCTATATTATTAGAGGATTATATTACCTACATCAGAACTCCTGTGCAACATATTTATATATATACTAGCTGACCCTGCCCGGCTTCGCCCAGACCCTGGTGGGGAGCATCTCATTTAATTCATATAAGTAGTCATATAAGTTCTCGTTCCCGTTACCGACTGTCTGTCTGTCTGTCTGTCTGTCTGTCTGTCTGTCTGTCTGTCTGTCTGTCTGTCTGACCCGGCCCGGCATTTCCCAGCTCCTGATGTGGAGCATCTCATTTAATTCATATAAGTAGTCATATAAGTTCCCGTTCCCGACTGTCTATCTGTCTGTCTATCTGTCTGCCTGACCCTGTCCGGCTTCATTAAATTCATACAACAAAAAAAGTAACTTAAAAGAACGTTCTTCTACACACCATCCATTATTTTTAATGAAAACTCTTTCTAATCACCTGCATGACTACAGTAACTTCTTAAGCAAAAAAAGATGAGTTACAATGTTATGCATTGTGCATCATTTTTATGAAAACTTTGAAAATGCCTTACAGATTGTATCATTATTTATTATAACTCATATGCCGGTACATAACTATGGACAAAGAGTTTATAAATCTTTGAAAACGATGCCACAATATGACTATAAGTTATACAGAAAAGTTATGCCCCTTGAAATAACTTTTACAGAGTTAGGTCCCCTGAAATATATGAAATTATGATGAAAAATGAAAAATGAAATAATACTGAGTAAGCAGGCGATTTCACACTAACAAAATATCACAGTTGTCAGCTCTGGAATGAAAGGAAGGCGTGTAGAAAATTTCATCTCAATCGGATGGGCCGTTCGCGAACAAATAAAGGCCATACGGACAGAGATACATAAATACATACAGAGATACATACGCACAAGTCTTTTTTATATATAAGATATATATTATAGGATACATTTTAAAGCTTACGTCACTAAATAAAAAAACCTAAACTGCTGGTGTCTACTGGGAGACTGTTCAGGGCCGAGGGGAATAAAGACCACTTGTCCAATCAGCCACCATGCCATGGTCAGAATTTGCATCTTACCCTAATAACCTGATCTTTATCAACACATGTCCCATAATATATGAGGCTGACATCCTTAACTCCTTTGCCATGCACTCTTCTGGGTCACTTAATAAAAATCACATGCTCTTCTGTGTCACATAATAAAAGACAAATAATTATATGAATTAAAAAAAAATAGATAGTTGATTGGTTAACTAGATCTGCTCTCTGACACACCTGTAAGTGATCTGTCTCTATAAGTAGGTGTCAGAGAATTTATGCATATGTTGTTGATCATTTCAAATGTGAAGTGCATTCTGAACTTCCATCTTCAAATCTGGTGTCCCGACTTTGTTCTTGGGATTATAAAACTGTTCCTCACTTGAATAGATATAAAGGTCTTTCACATTCTCTGACCATGTATCTAGACTTGATCTTTAGCCTTTTACCTGGTATAAGCGATGGCAAAGGACAAATTGATTCATCAACCTCTCCATGCATCTGTAGCAATAGTTATATGTGATGCATATTGTACGTCTTTTGACCATATATAGAGTGTAATTTTAATGACTGTGGGGTTTTTGAAAATATTGCCGTTCCAAGTTTTGTATTCACTCTCTGTGAACTCATGCAACATAAAAGGTAACTACAAAACTTGGAACTCCAATATTTTCAAGAACCCCACATTATTTAAAACTACACCCTGTACAATTAAAAAGAACCAGCAAGTATTTGTCCATGTCAGTGTTTATAAGTATAACTGATTGTAACAACTGGTTTATTGCAACAATTTTAATGGATTATTGTAAATACTTGGAGGAGGACAGCATGGGATAATTCTTGGTGGTCTTGTGTCATGGCAGAGATGGGTGTCAGCACATGAATTGATATAAGTTGTTGGAGACTGCATGAATGTCTTGTGTCATGGCACAGAAGGGTGTCAGCTCATGAATTGATATAAGTTGTTGGAGACTGCATGAATGTCTTGTGTCATGGCACAGAAGAGTGTCAGCTCATGAATTGATATAAGTTGTTGGAGACTGCATGAATGTCTTGTGTCATGGCACAGAAGGGTGTCAGCTCATGAATTGATATAAGTTGTTGGAGACTGCATGAACGTCTATGCCAGTTAGGAAGGCACAACATGATGATGATGATTATTGTAAAAACATGTTAAGCTGATTGTGACCACATACTAGGATTACTGAGACTACACACCATAAATCCTGGCACGCCCAAATCACCCTTTGGTCCTGGCAACCCTCTAGGTCCCAAATCTCCTTTGTCTCCCTTTTCTCCCTGTAACCAGGAAGAAGATAAGCAACAATCAAATTTAAAGAAACTTTTATATACTTTGTCAATGCTAACTAAACTCAATCATGGTATTAAACAGAGAAGAGGTGGAGGTCTTAAAAACTTCTGCAGAAATGTTGTTGACAGAGAAAATATAGAGCTCTCCTTAGGATGGTGAAGTCAGATGTGTCAATAATGAAGAGCAGAAACAGTACAGAAATAGCAGACCTAAGAGCAGAACTAAGCCAGAAATTCAAATAGGCAGTAATATAATGGATTTATTCACATTGCAGTATGCCTGGAAATGAAAAAGCTGGCCGATTAGCAAAGAAGGGGAGAAGACTACCTCAGCCTCATAATGACATAACCTATGATGAGGTGAAGAGAT